>CM054932.1:19988127-20045862 GCA_029168755.2 Tillandsia fasciculata
TGCAGCAACTACCAAAAGGGCTATTCCTCGGAAAACGCACTCCAAACCAAATTGACGGAAAAGAGCCTTGGTAGTACATCGCTCAAGACGACATCTTCAAGGAGCAGCAATTCTTCAAGCAAGACGCCTCTCACCTAGGAAATCAACTTCACGACCATTACCGACGCATTCCAAAAAGGTTTGGGTGCGCAAAGGTGAGATCTTTCCCTGTCTTGCTACCAATGTTTCCTTGCATGCATATGATAGTTCGTCTTGGTACCTGGATAGCGGGTGTTCCCGTCATATGACCGGCGATAAAAACTGTTTTCAAACATTTGAGAAAAACTCCGGAGGACTTGTTGTTTTCGGAGATGGTCGGTCTTCCAAAATTGTTGGAAAGGGAACGGTAGCTATTCCAGATGGCCCGGTTCTAGATAATGTGTTATTTGTTCATGGCCTTAAGACTAACCTCATAAGCATAAGTCAACTGTGTGATAGTGGTTATTCAGTTAATTTTTCATCTGATAAATGCACTGTAACTGACATGAACCATGCTTTCTTTTTAAAGGGGGTTAGATCAGAAAACAATTGTTATGTAGTTCCTTCTAAGATTTCTGAAAAATGTAACCTAGCATCTTTGAAAAATGAAACACTTTGGCATGAAAGGCTAGGTCACATAAACTTTAAGGAACTTGCTAGAATTTCAAATAAAGATGTGGTCAAGGGGGTTCCGAAACTTTCTTTTGAACAAAACCTTGTGTGTGGCGGTTGCCAAAAGGGAAAACAGTCTAGGACTGCACACAAGAACTTGAACCACATAGGTACAAAACGGCCTTTGGAACTTTTGCATATGGACTTAATGGGGCCAACTCGTCAACCATCTCTGGGAGGTAAATGGTATATTTTCTTATTGGTTGATGATTTTTCTAGATATACTTGGGTAGCATTTCTAAAAGAAAAAGCTGATACCTTTGATTCTTTTCTCGAAATCTGCAATCGTATTATGATAAAAGAATGAAAGGATTACTCGAGTTAGGAGTGATAGAGGTGGGGAATTCATAAATTCCAAATTCATTGATTTTTGCACTTCTAATGGCATTAAACATGAATTCTCCGCACCTTACACACCTCAACAAAATGGTGTAGTCGAGCGCAAAAACAGGGTCGTACAGGAAATGGCACGTGTTATGCTTCACAGCCGGAACTTACCTTTATATTTTTGGGCTGAAGCGGTGAACACTGCTGTTTATGTTATCAATCGCGTGTATTTGCGCCCGGGGACATTGAATACACCATATGAACTTTGGTTTTGTAGAAAACCTAACATCAAATATTTTCGCATCTTTGGGAGTCGGTGTTTTATTTTACGTGATCGTGAGAATCTTGGAAAATTTGACTCTCGAAGTGACGAAGGGATTTTCTTAGGTTATTCTACAAACAGCAGAGCATATCGAGTTTTTAACTTAGAATCTAAGACGATCGTAGAATCGATAAATGTTAAGGTAGATGAAGCTTTTCACTTTGAATCTGAAAAATCTACCCTCGATATCTCTCTTGATGATGATACACCTGCTAATGCATCTTCTTCTAACAATTCTTTCGATAATAATGTTGATGCATCTAACGGTTCTTCAAGCTTATCTGATGTGCAGGAATCATCTCGTGTACCTCCGCCTACTCCTCTACCTCAAACGTTACGCATCTCCAAGGATCACCCTGAATCGAACATATTGGAGATCCACAAGAAGGAGTTAGAACACGGAGACAATTGGTTTGCGGATTTGCATGCTATGTATCTCAAATCGAACCAAGGAATGTTGATGAAGCTCTCCAAGATGATTACTGGATTAAAGCAATGCAGGAAGAGCTCCATCAATTCGAGCGAAACAAAGTCTGGGAACTGACGAAGCCTCCGAAGCAACACAATGTGATAGGTACCAAATGGATCTTCAAGAACAAGAAAAACGAAGAAGGTACTATCATCAGGAACAAAGCAAGGTTAGTTGCTCAAGGCTATTCTCAAGTAGAAGGTATAGACTTTGATGAAACTTTCGCCCCTGTAGCTAGACTCGAGTCCATTCGTATACTGTTTGCGATTGCTTGTCATTTTAAAATCAAATTATTTCAAATGGACGTTAAGAGCGCCTTTTTAAATGGATTTTTAAATGAGGAAGTTTATGTAGCTCAACCGAAAGGTTTTGTGGATCATAAACTACCTAACCATGTTTTTCGACTGAAAAAGGCTCTTTACGGTCTGAAACAAGCACCGCGAGCATGGTACGAAAGGTTGACAAAGCACCTTTTGGAAAAGGGCTACACTCGAGGGGGAGCTGACAGGACTCTCTTTGTGAAGCATTATCAAAACAATTTCATAGTTGCTCAAATCTATGTTGATGACATTGTTTTGGAGCAACAAGAGATAATGATGCTTCTAAATTCGCGGAGACCATGGAAAGCGAATTTGAGATGTCCATGATGGGCGAGTTGAATTATTTTCTTGGATTACAAGTTAAGCAAAACGATGAAGGAATTCACTTGTGTCAATCCAAGTATGCACTGGAGTTGGTCAAAAAGTTTGATCTTGAAAATTCTAAAGATTTTCCAACTCCAATGGGAACTAGCCATAAGGGACTTGGAAGTGAATCACAAAGTGAGAATGTAGACGAGAAACTGTACCGCAGTATGATTGGAAGTCTACTATATCTCACGGCTAGTCGCCCGGATATATCCTTCAGTGTTGGGATTTGTGCGAGATATCAATCAGCACCGAAGGAGGTTCACCTGAAAGCGGTGAAACGGATCATCCGGTATATCAAAGGTACAATCAATTTCGGAATTTGGTATCCTATGGGAACGACTTTGGATATTGTTGGATACTCAGATGCCGATTGGGCTGGATCGGTGGATGACCGGAAAAGCACGAGTGGTGCATGCTTCTATCTTGGCCACTGCCTTGTTGCATGGCACAGTAAAAACAGAACTGCATAGCACTCTCGACTGCCGAAGCGGAGTACATTTCTGCAGGAAGTTGTTCAACCCAATTGATTTGGATGAAGAGCGTGTTGAGCGATTTCCGAATTTCAACATCTTCGGTAACCATTTTATGTGACAACACTAGTGCTATTAACATTTCTAAAAACCCTGTGTTGCACTCTAGAACAAAACATATTGAACTTAGATATCATTTTCTTAGAGAGCTAGTTGAATCAAACATTCTTCAACTGTCATATATTTCAACTGAGGATCAATTAGCCGACATCTTAACAAAACCTTTGGATCAAAAACGTTTTATTCACTTGCGTAAAGCAATTGGCATGCTTTCCTTGAAATAAACTCTTTTGAAACCTTTGCTTAGATTAGGTTTTGTTTTTGTTCTTGTTTTTGTTTTGTTCTTTATCTATGTTCTGTACATAGCACACTAATTGAGCATAAATCATAATTGACTTTAATTGCATCCTTTTATGCATTTAGAAATTTATTATGTTTTGATGTCATAATATTTCAATGTTGCAATGATCATTTACGTTAATTAAACCATCTTTCTGTGATCAAAGTCAATTTCTCTCTCAATGATCTCTTGGTATAGTCATTATCATATTTGATTGCTTAGTCGAGTATGAATTCGAGATCAATGGTTTGGTTGAATACTTTATATATTAAATAATTGATAGCCAATTGAGGGGGAGTCAATGAAATGTGAAATGCTCAAAAGATGTGGAAAGAGTTACATCCCAATGAGGAGTGTGAAAACTACCACCACATGGAGAAAATGAAAGAAAAAGGAACTCCATGAATGAAAAGCAAACTTTTGGTTGAAAAATTGTTGATAAAACTCATATTGAAATACTTGACTCAGTCGTATTTCATGGTTGGTATAAGGTGGGATTTTTGATTTAAGATGCTCAAAGAGCCACTCCTTCAACAGATTGTCTAGATATATTATCTAACTTATCTGGGATTTCAAACATCTATTGATCTTGGTACTTCATTTTCTTTACTGAAATTGATGATTTGATAAAGACATTACACATAGGATCAAGATAGATGTAATTGAAGTTGTTCAACTTTAAGTGTTTTAACTTTCGTAAATCTTCGTTTCATTTTTGGATATTATTGATAGATTTTTCATAATCTATTTCTTGTTGTATGAAACGATGTCATTTGTTTAAAGTTGACATGATAATGTGCTTACATACTTTTTCTGGATTTTATGTATTTTTCTTAATTTTTCTGAAGAAAAAGGTGTAGCCGATCCGGATCGTGGCAAGTGATCCGGATCCCGAACGCAGGATTTTTCCTGCGTGTGGCCGATCCGGATCACATTCTCGGCCGATCCGGATCGCGGCTAGGGTTCTATATAGAAACTTTCAGATTCGAGATTTCTTTACCCTAATTCTGGTTTTCAAGCTTCTAGAGTTTCTCTCTCTAGATTTCTTGCTTCCTGGTGCTTCAAAACTCAAAGTTCTTCGGATTCAAGTAAGTTTTCATGATCAAAACTCGGTTTTTCACAGTTTTTCTGTTTTTTCATCAAACGTGAGTTGAAAAGTTGGATTTTTTCGTTTGTGAATGGTTTTTGATCAAATTTCTTTTGAAATAAGAACTCTGGGTCAATTAGTTTTACTTTTATGCTGGGATTTCACTTGATTAACGTGTTTTTAGGCTTCGATTTCTAAAAATTCGGTTTTAGGGCATAAAAGAGGAATTTTGTAAATCATGGATTTGATCTATTTTTAAAATTCTTTTTGGAAAACTAATTTGATTCTTGGCTTCTCTATATGATTATGATTGTCTAGGTACAATTTTTCAAATTTTTCAAAATTGACGATTTTTCATTCTTGAGTTGGTCTTCACAGGACACCTTCTTAAAACTCAAAGCACTAGAATCAATGGCATTCTCCTGGTTGATCATCTTTCTGGTCGCAATGCTGCCTGGGGGTTCATCGGTTAAAGAAGAACCAGGCGTCTCAACTGGAGACAAACCGGAAGGAGCCAATGAAGACAGCTCGGATTACAATAGTGAAGAATGGGACGATTTCTTTAAGGATGTTCAGCGAAAAATTGATGAAGAAGAAAGGAAGTTCACCAAAGGGAAGAGACTTATGAAATCTGCCTCCACGACCGTACAATATACAAGAAGGAAAGCGTTCAAAGAAGTACAAGCCAGCAGAGTGGGCCTCTAACCAGAGCACGCTCACTTTCAGGAATTTTGCAAACTGAATCACCATGGACTGCAGGACCTGATGCACCATCTGCATCCAGACAACGTTCATCTTATTCAAAGACACGGACAACTGAGACAGAGATATTGGAATCGATTCGTCAGGAACAACAAAGAATCTCTGCTACACATGAAAGAATATCGAGAGAGCTTCAGCAAGTCTCCTCTGAACACAAGAAGATCAAGAAAAAATACTCAAACCTTAAGAACTTGCTTAAAGGACTTTAAGCAAGCTAAGCTGTACTAGTTCTGACTCTTCAGATTGAGCAACAGAATTGGTCACCTAGTTTGGGTTCTTAGTTCTCAGAACACTGTTTTTCTTTACTTTTAGTTTATTTCTCAGTTTGTGCATACTTTTAGAACTTTTTTTTTTTTTTTTTTTTGTTACTCTCCTTACATATTGTAGCTCATGCTACGTTTTGGCTTGTTTTTGTGACAAAAAGGGGGAGAGAGTTAGCGAAAACAATGAACAATGAATGACAAGGTAAAAGGTAAGTAGGTAAGTATGAATCTCAACTCAACTTTGTTTTCTTTTGTGATTGTGACATGCTTCTATACTAACTATTTGACTAACTATTTGGGCATGTAATATGACTAACAAGTTGATGTTGGACTAACATACTTTGACATTTGGTTTTCAACTGCTTAGAAGATATGTTGGTTTTAACTATGTTTCTTTCACATATCTGATTCTTTTAAATGTCATGGTGAGATCAAACTCTATCTCTGCACTTGTTTTTTCTATGTTCCAATTCTTGAGGTATCTAACGAATTTGTTTGTCAAGAATGTTTTCTGTGTGCAGAGGTTACAGATGTCTAAGTCTAGAGTCTGTCTTAGGAGTTTATCTCATGTTTTTAATTTCTGGAACTCTTTTGTAAATTTTTGTTGTATGGTGATAGCAACAAAAATATCTTTTTGAATTTTCTTTTGTGGATCTGTGTTTTGTCACGAAACCGCCAAAGGGGGAGATTGTTACGGAATTTGAGTTGGCGTATTTCGTGAATAGTTTAAGTCTTGAAGATTGAAGATGAAGAAACTTTGGATCATATACCTCAATCTCAAGAAAGAAGAATTCAAAAGGATCAGGTACGTTTAACTAAATAATTTTGATGATCCGAATACTTCTTATAGTGTAGAAACACCTGGAAGAGGTTTTAATTGCATATTCATCAAAAACTGGACATGGGACATGTTCAGGATCCGGATCGTGGACTTTCAATCCGGATCCCGAAAGGTGTTCGTTCATACATTGCTGCAATCCGGATCATAGCTGGGCAGTCCGGATCCCGAATGGGGTTTTTGTGAAAATGTATGAACGATCCGGATCGTGGATTATGATCCGGATCCCGAACAGGTGATTTTCTGGAAACTGCATTCTGTGCGTCTGCGATCCGGATCGTGGCTTATCCAATCCGGATCGCCGTCGGTAAAACTTTCCAGAAAAGTTTGTTTTTGATCCGAATATTCTTCCTAGGGTTTCTAACCTATAAATAGCCCTCCTATTTCATTTCTAGGGCATCGGAAAAAGAGCCGTCATTTTCAAATATCATTTTATACGGCCTTAGATCCACATATAGAGAAGAACGGAAATCATTAGATCTATTCTATGGTTCTTCATCTATATTGATTAGTTTGATTCTAGGTTTTCATACTCACATCTTGAGTTGAATCAAACTAATGAATACTTAGATGGTATTTCCGATCTACTCTTGATCTAAGTATTCGGCGGATCATCACCACCCAAACAAACAACGATTTATCCCAAAATCGGCGCGTGGACTCGCGTGGCCTTGTGGATTCAAGGTGTTATCGCTCTCGTGGATTCGGAGCGAGGTGCGTTCGTGGATTCGAAGCGTGCCATTGGGTGAAGACCGTGGATTCGGTCGGACGTCGTGGACTCGACGTTGGACGCTGTGGATTCAGCGTTGGGCGCGGATCGTGGATTCGAGAAGCGTCGTGGAGCGAGCGGAGAAGATCGACTAGGGGCGTATGGTAAAAGGTTGAGTCGTCTGTGAGTACGTTATATCACCTTGTACGTGTGTTAACTCTAGTGGATTTCGCCGTGTTATCGGTCCCGTGGTTTTTTACTCCGGTTTGGAGTTTTCCACGTAAAAATCTTGTGTGTTCTTTTATTTTTCCGCATTGGGTTTTATCGCACAAAGATTTTTGAGTGTTTATTGTTTACACCTATTCACCCCCCTCTAGGTGTTTTTTCCCCTATTAGATCCTTATTAACCTAACCCAACACACCGTACATCAACGGGGTGGCACTAGGTTGAACAGACCCTCGATCCATCAGATCCTGCGACTGCGCCATCAGCTCTGTCGGCTCTACAGGTGATATCCAATGAGGCGCTATCGGGGTTGGCGTGGTTCCCTGAACCACGTCAATCGCAATCTCAATCTCCCTAATCGACGGCAGCATTATCAGCTTCGGTGGAATCACACCCGGGATCTCATGATGACAGGGATATCCTTGCGTCCCGGTGCCGCCGTAAGCACCTCTCGCATTGTCGCTACAACTTGTGTACTCTGACTGTCTCAAAGAACAAGTCTCTAATGTCTGCTTGCGGAAGATCATAACCTTCTCTCTCCGCAGTCATACACCATGTGGCACTGTGCCAACTAATCCCACGCACTGGGTCAAACACTGACCAGGTACAACTACCAATAAGTTTGCCGATATCACCCGAGATCTCAACTGCACTGGACATGATTCACGAGCCTCCCCCACATGCACCACCCCAACAGGAATCTGTACCTCTGGTGCATGTGGTAACAAATCTGCCTCTAGTCCATGCAGGAATGCAACATGCTCTAACTCTGGCTGCTGTGATGAAATCACACCTGCGACGACCCAAACTACTGCCTTGGTGCCCTCCACCCCGGCAGCACAGTCTTAATTGCTCAATGTAGGTGGTCGTCACTTAATCTGCCTGAAACTCAAAGCTATCCACAAAAGGAGCACAATCCTCCGCCTTTGCTCACACGGAGGCAAGGAATACGGTCATCTGCAGACAATAAATCCACGCTACCGCTGCGCCACTCTGATAACGATGCAGATGCTGTCACCGGGGTCCACCTGACCTCTGACATCTCAGAAAATCCACTATTGCGATCGTCACACGACAAACACAATTGATTCCTGCAATTCCTCATTCAATCATCCTTACTCAGCTCACCCCTCAAACACATCCATTGTGCCCCAAACATGCAGGTTAATAATCACAAAGGGTAACCTTCCTTTGGGTAAGCTTTACATAATCCGTCCACAAGGATGTCCGCCATCTAGGGAAGGAAAAAGAGGGGGTCTCTGCCAACCGATCTGTCCCCCGACACTTAGCGCCAGGTGCCTCCATCCAGAACTCGCCTCTGGCGGCAGATCCCTATCCCAAGGAACTGCAACAGTACGCTCCATACACAATGCCTACTCCATAGAGGCATCCAAAATTCAAAATCCAAAACAGAGGGATCAGATAAACTAAAAGGGTATCCTGGCGCAATCCGCTCCCAGTTGCACACATCCTACGTGCTTCGTCCCTCGAAACCTGGAGCGTACAGTTCAACAACTGCATAAACTTTCTAGCACAGGGAGACTCTTAATTGATCACTCCATCGCTACTAACCACAGTTCTGCCTCCAAAGGCTCCAACTCAATCCATAAATCGGGGTGGTTCATCTGCCAAGACTGGCTTCATCCATCAACGATGTCCCACAACTCATCCACTATCAGCAATCCACCCCGCCTCGGTGCTGCAACACAAAACATTAGCACGGAGGGGCCACTCGTTCCATCGGCGCCTCAGAAATCACTGCCGCTGAGAATACTGTAACCAGGTGGTCTCAGGAGAAAAAAATACTGTCGGGCTGCCCACTGCTCCGACAACTGTGTCACCTAGACCAGCGGCTCACTCTGCCGCTGACATACCTCTGACACCCTTCCATCGGGGCCTGAAGCTCTCTAACCTCAATCCGGGTATCCGGCCCAAAAACAATCAGCTCACGCTCCACTGCCGCGACGAGTGCACACCAATCCGCACAACGCGTCGGGGAGACACCGCTCACCACGACCAACTGCACCACAGCACAAAACAAAACTCGACCCAATCCGGCGAGAGTCTAGAGCATGTCAACCGTTCCGCCGCATTATGTTGTCTGCAGCCAACATAATTGCTTAGGAGAATAAACATGCCAATCACCCATCCCATCACTCGGGAGAGGTATAAAACTCAATCAGGACTCTCGCTAAAATCACGACTCTCACGAAGTCATCCTAGGGTCCAACCATAAGCCTAGGGTTTCTACAGTCCCAATTGACCTATCCCTAAGCTCTGATACCAACTTAATCTGTCACGCCCCGGGGTCGAAACTGCGACCCGGGCTCGCCAACAGATCCGCCACCTATGCTAAAACCCGCATAGGCGAAGCGTCTAACCTGCAAAAGATAGTACTATAGCTACACAAATATCAGAGCTGAAATAAAATGCTGTAGAATAAAATCCAATCACTGTACAACATGAAATAAAGTACAATATCCATTTCCTCAAATACAGATAATCATCATACAATATCCTCAGTACAGCATCTCTCAACTATAAAAGGAAATAAACTAAAACTATAGTACATCAGTCTCAACTCTGTCTCTCCAAATACAAAAGATCTCCCTCCAAGGATAACAGTAAAAATCCAACAGCTACCGGAATCTCCAACCAGGGGATACAGCTACACTCCTCGGGTGGTACAGATCTAGCTCGTGACTCCCTCGCCCCGAACAACGACCGAAGATCAGCAACTCCAATGAGGACTCTGCAAAACAGGGGGGAGAAAAGAAGAGGAAACAACAGTGGGGGTGAGAACCACTAGTAAACCAGTAGCCTCCCCCTGTGGGTAAAGCCTCAAGCTCCGGCGTACCCACTAAGTCTACTAGAGGCAAGAAAAGGGCAAGGGGGTAAAGCTGTAACAGAACTACTGAATAAAAGGGGAAACCACCACAAGTATGCCTCTAAATGCAATACCGAAGGAAATGACGGTATGAATGCATCGGAAAACAGATCCTGACCAAATAGACCCAATCTAGACACCAGTAAAAACTGGTACTGCCTGCTCTGCTGTCGAACTCAAGAACTCAGTAGGGGACCAGCACACAAGGCTCGAAATCCCAAGGTGCCCGGCGCTCGGCACGGTGTAAAGCCTACTCCGGAGTGGCACTCGAGGGGAGCGACCCACACGAGTAAAGTATCACTGTATCAAGCATCTCTGTAACCACTGTCTCATAATAGCAGGACTGGATCATGACTATGATCAAAGTGGGAAACTCCGTCCACTAATGAAACCCCGATCCGATACAATAATACTCAAAAGTGGGAAATACCATCCACTAGAGAAATCTGATACCCAATCTGATGCAATAGTAAACATCCGGTCAACCGCCCAAAGTCCGCGGTCACCGCAATAACCCACAACCCACAATTGGGTAAAATAATCAAGATCCGGTCAACCGCCTACTGTCCGCGGTTGCCGCAATAACCCACAATCCACATCAAGTACACCCTATCTCTGACCCTCAGGTCCCGGCTACACTATCCCAAACCTCTGCTCGAACTCGAGCAACATGACTCAAAAGTCTAAATAAGAAGGAGAAAGAAAGCAATCATGGTTTCTCCTAAGTCAAATCCCAATATGATAGTGTAGCAATAAAATAGTGGCCTATCTAGATGTCCAAATAAGCATGCAAAAGTCCTCATGCAATGTGAAAGGGAGAATATGTCAAATAACAGTTTACATGTGTAATAATTAATAATATCCACATAAATATCACCATCAGGCTAAAATCATCAGTCGACTACACATGTATAAGATCCCTGTTCCATAATAATTCCCAGAGTGAAACCCGCACATTGATATATCATTATGTCCCAACAGTTAATCCATTTAATCCGTTTTCATAAAATCTAGGTGCTAATGTAGCATGTTAATTATCACAATTAAGTATTCCCCGCAATCATGTCCCCTCAGTGATATTATCCCAAAACATGCTATATCCACATAATTAATCCCAGAAGATAGGCTCACATGTATATCAGTCAATTATGCATGATAATCAAACAATATGCTCAATAGTGGGGTTTTCTAATAAACTTAGTGAGTAAGTCAGATATAGAGGCAAGCAACAACCACCCACCTGAAGCGCTAACTGTCCGGGTCCATACAGCTGAAAATACCAAAAACTCCAATCCTGCGCTCCAACAAGTACAGTATACCCGAAACACTCCTGGCACAACACAAAGTCCACTAAATACATTTAAGTTCCCAAATATTGCTTAATTAACCCATACAACAACAGTCCCGAAACTGTTAAATTATCACCTGCAGAAAGTGCCCAGAAAAATCCCAGAAAAATATCACAGCGATCCTCGCATCGATAGCTTCGAAACGGTACCTTGCACGCCCAAATCCGAGTTCGGTAAGTCAAGTTATAAATTCGGCAAGGTGGTAATCCAAACATCAAACTGTGAAGAAAAACTGCACACTGTACACTGAGAAAACAGTAATTTTCACCTTCGAAACAATTTTCTAAAATCCCAGAAAAATCACCACTGTGTTCCTCGCGACGAGTAGATCAGAATCGACTATTGAATCGCCTCGATCCGATGTTCCTAGGCTGAGATATAAATTCGGCAAGTTGGTGCTGTCCAAAATCCACCACAGAAAAATGGGGGTCAAAGATGCCTCGGGAAACGTGCCAAAAGTACGAAACGGAGCGAAGCGATCAACACGAAAATCGAAGCCTTACCTCTTAGGAACACGCTGTCGAAGAAATCGTCCAAAAACTCCTCCTGGTTTGCTCACAGTGAATTTTTGAATAATCTGCGACGGTAATGGGCCGAAATGGGGGAAAACCGAGGCGAACTGTAAAAATGTTATCGCCGTTGCCGAGCTTCCAGACATTCTGAGAATCCACCAGGAGATCAAGGGCACCAAGGGGAACAACTTTCATATACAACTCTCCCTCTCAATCCCTCTCTAAAGCTCGGAAAAAGGGAAAGAAGGAGGGGAGTGGGCTGCCTTTTATAGGCCAAAAGAAACAATTCCAAAAATTCCCGGGGTGTCCCAGGTTTCGGGCGCCCGAAAAGTTTCGGGCGCAAACAGTGCGGCCCGGCCCGCACTTTCGGGCGCGCACAGTAACCCGGCCCGGCCGGCCCACTCCGCGCACGCGATCCGGTCGGACCGAACGGTCGTCCAACCCGCTCCCCGCACTGACACGTGTCCCCGAACACGAAACAGCGGATCCGGCCGCTCCCCACACGCCACGTGGCGCTCCTCTGGTCAACGGGCAGTTGGCGCTGGCCAATGGGCGGCCGCCACGTGGCGCACGCGTGCGCCACGTCGGCGCCGTGGCCGCCACGCCCGCCGGCACCGCCGCCTGCCGCCTGCGCGCCTGCGCGCCTGCTCCGCCTGTCGCCGCCGCCTGCCGTCCGTACGCGCACAGTGACGCGCCCAATCCTCGCGCGCCACGTGTCCAAACCAAACACTCGCTGCACCCGGTGCACGACAACCCCAAACACCGAACCAACAACGTAATGCCACGTGTCTTCCCGCCCAGTCCACCGTACACCACACTCCTCCGTAGACCGCGACCTGTGGACCATCCAATGGGGAACTGCCACGTGGCCCCCCGCTCCGGTGCACGCCTGCCGCGTGGACCGCGCGCCCTGCCCGCGCGCTGCGCGCTGCCCGCGCCTGCCCGCCGCCGTGCTGCCGCCTGCCCGAGGCCGCGCCGCCGCTCTCCGCCGCTGCCCGCCGCCGCCGGCTGCCGCCGGCGATCGCCGGAAGTACTGTTCCGGGCGTGAACAGTAACCCGAGCCCAAAAAGTCAAGTAGGTAGTCCATTTTGACCGTTTTCGCGCGCTGAATCCGAATTTGACGTCCGTTTCGCCAAATTCCAACTCTAAAAATTGCCGAAGGCTCCCGAAATGTATTCTTAGCCCGAACTTCGTGCGGAGCCCAATTTAAATATCCGATTCGCGCGAAACCACTTCTAAACCCTCCACGGGGTCCTCCGATCACTCACATGCCCAAATAAGCTCCGAAGTCCAACTCTGGTGCCCGATTATGCCGCAGACACTTCCAACACACCATGTAGGCCTCCATCAGCCACTCCCACGCACTGTAGCAGCTCTGCAGAGATCCGGGTCATCACAATCTATCTCTGACATGATCATTGATCCTCGGTCAACCCGCTAAGCATGCTCAATCGCTGCATCTAACGTCGGCACCCGCCGAGAATACACCAAGTGATAGATATTCCGATGCAGTCCTTTCTCAACTAGCTCAACCTCCTGGGCCTCATCCAGGCGACATGGGGTACACCGCTCAACAATCGCAAAACTCGCGAACATACTCCAGAAGAGGTCGGCTCCCCTGCTGCAGGCGTCTAAGATCCCCTTCCAGTTTCTGCTTACACTATCAGGAAGGAAGGCCCTGAGCAGCAAAGCACGAAACTGGTTCCAAGTCAACAACTGCGCTCCCGGTAGTCCAACAGGACGAACTCGACGCCACCAAATCTCGGCGTCCTGTCAGACCATCTCAATCTCACTAAAGCAACCACCTGGTAACTCGGCCAGGGCATGTACCCACCTGGTAACTCGGCCAGGGGTATGTACCCATCTGGTAGCTCGGCCAGTGGAAAGTATCCTCCTGATAACTCGGCCAGGGAAAAGTGTCCTCCTGGTAACTCGGCCAGGGCATGTGCTGTAACAACCGTCGTTTTCTTTTGCCTTTCGGGACTTGTTTCGGTTTATTTGAACCGCTTTTCGACTAAGGGATCCGAGGGTGACTTGTATTTTCTTGTTTTCTGGGCAGACCGTCGGGGCTCGCGGGTATTTTTAATCAATAAAGCTCGCGAAACGGGGAACGTCGGCGAAATCGGTTTTGGTTTCCGACTCCGGAATCTCCCAGAATAAATTCTGGAAGTTTCAGTACGGTTACCGAGGCAGACTGGACCCAGGTTCGCACCCTGATCGACCCTTTTGTTATTTATTTATTTTATTTACTTGGGTTTAGTCCGACTGCGCCAAATTGGCTAATTAATTGGTTGGGGTCTGGGGTTACTCCCACTTGGTAACCGACCCCTTTTCTTTTACGCTGCGACTCGGGACTTAGGGTATTATTTTTCCCCCTTCTTGTCCTGAGCGTAGAGCATCGGGATCGAGGAAGCGGAATCCCCTTCTCTCCAAACCTCCTCCTTTCTATCGGCGGAACCAGGGACCAGGCGGGGGGTTGATCAAGGATAGGGGGGTAACGATCGATCACCCACGAAACCCGGCAAGCGCGGAGCGAACCTCTCCTTTCCCTCCTTCTCCATCGGCGATTTGGGAGCACCGAGACCGGTGAGTCTTTTGTAATTATTCGTCGTTCTCTTTGTTTAAATTCTAGGGTTGAGGTGTTTCGTCGCATGAGGGGGGGGGGGAGAAACCCCACGGTCGGCCGCACGTCACCACACGGGGGCGCCGCGCGGACCTGGGCGCCGCGCGGGGCGCCGCCCGCGCGTGGCGCCGCCCGCGCGTGCGGGCTGGGCCCCGTGCGGGCCTGGGCGCCGCGCGGGGCGCCGCCCGCGCGTGCGGGCTGGGGCCCCGTGCGGGCCTGGGCGCCGCGCGGGGCGCCGCCCGCGCGTGCGGGCTGGGGCCCCGTGCGGGCCTGGGCGCCGCGCGGGGCGCCGCCCGCGCGTACGGGCGGGGGCGCCGTGTGGACCCGGGCACCGTGCAGGGCCGTTGTCGCCGCCGGGGCCGACCGGGCCATCGCCATTTTCGCGCCGATGAGCCTATGTCGCGTCCAAGCAACGAGGAACTAGGCTTTGTTCTGCTGCACCCGATTTATAGGTGATGGGTATCTGACTTCGTCCTGACGGGGGGTTTTGTAGGTTCAGGGAGCACACCGGGACACGGAGGGGTCGAGTGGCAGTCATAGTACGTGACAGGTGGGTTTTTGCTTTGTGACTGATTATACAAGTTGGGGAATGGTACGAACGTTAATTTCTGATCTTACAAGTTGGGGAATGGTACTAACGTTAATTTCTGATTTATTATTCCTAATGCTAATGGTCTCTGTGTTTTACGATATTACCCGCATCGGTTTATGTGGCTCGAGGTTGCGACACGCGCACCCGCGGTCTGGCCACCGCTAAGGGTGCTCTTTTTCGGAAAAGCGGTCTCTGACCCGTGTTTACCCACGAGGTGACGTAGTGGGGGCCCCCGTAGGTGTGGGGTTTGAGGCACCAAGGTGTGAGCGGTGCGACCCGTCGGGTTGGTGACCGACGAGGTCAGGGGTTACAGGTGTTACAGGTTACAGGTGTTACAGGTTACAGGTGTCTGCGGGTTGCTTTTATGAGTAGGGTGGTTGCTCCAGCTAGCCTTGTTTTTGTGGTTTGATATTACTTTACTGCTTTATTACTTTTATCGTCATGGTGTCGCTGACTACCCACTCTGTGACAGGAACTTCCAAGGGTGAGGGGTAGGCGACGGTGAGGCCGAGGTGGGAGCAGCCGGGCTGTGGGAGCCCCAGTTTGCTTTTTCTTCTTTACTTTCCTGCATTTCATTTGGTATTGTAGTTTACTGTGTGGTTCTCGATACCCTTGTGGGGTCGTGTGGATGTTGACTTCTTTTGTTCTGGATATGCACTACTGTTTCCCTTATCATCCCCGATTGGCCGTTTTTCCAAACAAACCAACTAGAAAACAAAGGAAAAGGACTTCGAAAACCGTTTTCAAATAAATCTAGGGTCGTGTGGGCTGTTTTCCAAACTATGTGGATTTATGTGGATTTCAAAACCGTTTTCAAAATCTTGGGTCGTGTGGGCCCGTTTTACAAACCCTGTGGATTTATGGCGTTTTCCAAACTGCTTTCAAAAACCTGAGGTCGTGTGGACCTGCTTTCAAAACTGTGGGTTTATCCTTTCAACTTGACTGGCCACGGGCATTGTTTTAGTCTTCATGCATAGTTAAACCCTGAGCTGTTGTGATTAAATGAAAAATGATTGCTGTATTAAACTGTTGTATTAGCCGCGACGCCGAGCATATACAGAGGAGACTCTGCCCGATTTTCGAGTAAATCTGGATATGCGGCGGGTCTGGGCACGCGCCGGGGAAGGAGGTTTTCAAAAAAAAATTTGTGCGCGTCAAACGCTTGCTTTTGTGCATCGTTTCCGCTAAATAAAACCCCCGGGGCGTGACATGTGCCCACCTGGTAACTCGGCCATGGGCAATGTATCCATCTGGTAGCTCGGCCAGTGGAAAGTATCCTCCTGGTAACTCGGCCAGGGCATGTGCCTACCTGGTAACTCGGCCAGGGGCATGTGCCCACCTGGTAACTCGGCCAGGGGCAATGTATCCATCTGGTAGCTCGGCCAGTGGAAAGTATCCTCCTGGTAACTCGGCCAGGGCATGTGCCCACCTGGTAACTCGGCCAGGGGCAAGTGCTGGAGGACTCTCAAGCGATACTGCAACTAACTGTGCTCTCTGCTCCAACAAGCGCATCAAACGTTCCATGGCTTCCTCCTGGCATCGGACACCCTCCGACATCGGTGCCATCTGGGTCCATAACTCCTGGGTCTCGCTCTGCTCTGATAGCCCTGCCTCCCGCTGCTCGGGTATTCATCAGGTGCGGGGTGGGTCCTCTTCACAACACGACGTCTCAGGAGTATCGTAGTCCACTGCACAATAACAAACGTCAGGACACAACAACCATACGACCCAATCCAGCGAAAGTCTAAGACATGTCATCCATTCCATAGCATTATGTTGTCTGCAGCCAACATAATCGCTTAGGAAAGTAAACATGCCAATCACTCATCCCGTCTCTTGGGAGAGGTATAAAACTCAATCAGGACTCTCGCTATAAGTCACGACTCTCACGTAGTCATTCTAATGTCCAACCACAAGCCTAGGGTTTCTAAGTCCACCATGACCTACAACCTAGGCTCTGATACCACTCTAATCTGTCACGCCCCGGGGTCGAAACTGCTACCCGGGCTCGCTAACAGATCCGCCATCTGTACGAAAACTGCCGTACAGACGAAGCGTCTAACCTGCAAAAAGAATCAACTACAGTATACAGATGTCAGAGCTGAAAGTAAACTACTAAAAATTGAAATCCAAACACTGTACAACTGAAAATAATACAATGTCCATCTCCCAAATACGATCGTATAAAAAGTCCTCTGATACAAAACTCAAAAGGGAGATATCTCCAATAAAATACATCGGTGTACAAGCTCTCAAAACAAAAATATCCTCACTACATCAGTCTCTCAAACTGTAAAATAAAGTACAACTCTATACCTCACAACAAAGGTCTCTCAACAGAGAAAAAAGAAGTAAACTAATCAACTGAAGCTCTCCTCTGAAGGGGTACCGCTACACTCCAACGACGGGTAGGGAACTAGCTCGCGACTCCCTCGAAACCGGTCAGAAGGATCAGCAACTGGAGCACAGGAACAGGAGTAGAAGTCCCTGGGAAAAAGACACCACGACGGGTGTGAGAACTACTTCCCACAGTAGTTCTCAGTGGGTGCCGTAAGCAAGCCCAACGGTCTGCCCACTAAGTCTACTAGAGGCAAAAGATAACAGTGCAATGATATCTGAACAAGAAAAGCTGGAGCTACTCTACAGCTACCATGCCTCTATCTAGATGCTCAAAAAGTGGAACAGATGAAAGTAAATGAGACCACTCGCACCCAAGGTGCTCAATCGACCCAATCGAACTGACTGCCTCATAGGGTCCAGTCAAGCCTGCGCCTGTCGACTAGGAACGCACCTGCCCACTACCACACATCCACATGAGGACGGGATTCACGTGGGGCGTCCTGTCCGACCAACTCACCCCTCGCGCAAAACTGCCTCAACAGGCCCATCGTTGCATCCACTGCGAAAAACTGCCTCAACAGGCCAACCATCGTATCCACAGCGGCATCTCAGGGGGCGCGACTCCAACTGAGGAAAACGGCGCGGCATAGAGTATCAAACATTGGCATATGCAGGCTATAGTCAAAATCCACGCTCACTCTCAGAACGGTAGGACTCAAGATCCCCAAATATCTCGCACAACAGTCGGAGCACTCTCGACGACTCAGCTGATCAGCTCACACGAAACACGAGACACTAGCCTCTCCAACAGCTCGCAGCACAAAGCACACTGGCTGGAGGTACTCCACAGCCAGGAACGACCCACAACTCAGGCTAACAATACAGGTCGGACAACACTCAACGACCTGGGACCACCGTCAACCCCAACGGTTCCCAACAACACTGACCGGAAGATACTTGACGGCCCGGGACTACCGTCTGCTCAACGGCTCCCTCCCACGACAGCACAACAGGGATACAAGACCTTCCGGGACTACCGTTTACCTAAACGACTCCCGGCACAGATAAGCAACCCACTACAACTACCAGACTCCACTCTGCTCCCAAGCACGAGTGCAAATGCATCCCACACTAAAAGAAAGTCCCGACCTCTCGGCCCACTGCCCGGGCGAGAATAACACTATGTCCAGGAATAGAAAAACAGTGTGGGTGTCTAAACATAAATAACCCTAGCCCAAGTGAGGGTTTTCTACTGGTCTGGTTACACATGCAACATATGACGGGGGTGCTAGGTCAAGTTTCAAGATAACTATATTAACAGATGATAAAAGGAATAACAATTCCTACAATCTAGCATGCTACACAAGAAAATAAACTATCATGCATAGTCCTACCTCAGTAGAATTACTGTACAGTCCATAAAACTTGGAGATAAGGCCACCCACCTCGATTTGCCACCAATTGCTCGTAGACACTTGCAATTGGCCTCCACGTAATCCGCACGCAAAACGATGCCCGCTGCCGGAGTCCGCATGCAAAATGGAGCACGATGCCGAAGTCCGCACGCAAAACGGAGCACGATGCCGAAGTCCTCACGCAAAACGGTACACGGTGCCGGAGTCCGCACGCAAAACGGAGTCCGCACGCAAAATAGTGCACGGTGCCGGAGTCCGCATGCAAAACGGAGTCCGCACGTAAAACGGTGCACAGTGCCGGAATCCGCACCCAAAACGGAGCACAGTGCCAGAATTCGCACGCAAAATGGAGTCCGCACGCAAAACAGAGCACGCCGTCGGGGACCGCACGCAAAATGATGCAGTAAAACACGGTCCCTAACACAAATAAGAGCAAGAGGGTCAATTCACTGTCCAAAAGAACGCCCCAAAACTAAGCCAAAAACACCGTAAAATTAACACATGGGACCAACCTCGACTGCGCCGCGCCGCCCAACTGCTCCGTTGGAAAACTCGCGCGCTCCACGAGGCCCACGACGAACCGCCGCACCCCCCCTAAAATCTCCTCCTCACTCCCTCACTCGCTCGGTTGAAGAAGGAAGAAGTGAAAATGGAGGAGAAAAGGCGTGCGGGGGAGAAAGAAGAAGAAGAAGAGAAAGGGGAGAGAGGAGTGGTCCACGGAGCCGGGGTCCACGGTGGACCGACCAATGGGGGGCCACCGCTCGTGGTCCATGGCCCATGGGCGCGCGCGCCCGGTCCACGCGCGCGCCCACAGCGCCACACGGCGCACGGCAACGCGCCCGCCACACGGGCGCGTTACACCGCACCGCGCAGGCGCGGGACACCGCGCGCGTCACACGGGCGCGCGCCCCCGCGCCCGCGCGGGCGCCAACGGGGGCCCGCCACGTGGCGGCCCCCGCGTGACTCGCGGTGCCGCGCCCACGCCGCGTCCGTACGCGCGCGCCTCGATACGCGCGCCGCGATCCTCGGGATCCGTGCCGCCCCGCCACGCCTCGGGATTGTGCCGCGATGCCTCGAAAAACGCGCACGTCAACCGGGCTCCAAAACAAACAAGTAAATAGTCCATTCTCAACGATTTCGCACGCTGAATCCAAAAACGATGTCCGTTTCTCCAAATTCTCATCCGAAAATTTGCCAAATGCCCCCGGATAGCCAACTTGATTCGATTTTCGCGCCGGGTCCAATTCTGAAGTCCGATTTGCCCAATTCCAACTCTAAAAATTTCCGAAGGCGACCGGAGAGGTAATCTTTTATCCAATCTTCGCCCGAAGTCCAATTTTGACATCTACGCCGCGCGAAACCACCTCTAAACACTCGACGGGTCCCCCAATTTCCCACGGAATCTCCTTTTAAGCCCAAAGTCCAACACTTGTCCAAATCGCGCACAAACACTCCCAAAGGCCACTAAACCGACAGCAATCTCTTAAGTGGGAATTCGGGTCCTCACAAACAGGAACCTGTACCTCTAGTGCACGTGGTAACAACTCTACCTCCAGTCCAGGCAGGAAAGCCAAAAACACTCAACTCAGACTGCTGTCAAGAAATCATGCCCGCGACAACCTGGTCCACTGCCGTAGCGCCCTCCAACTGGGCGGTACAGACTCATCCGCTCGATGTAGGTGGTCGTCGCTCAGTCTGCCTCTGCTCACACTGGGGTGACTAATGCGGTCCTTCGTAGATAACCAATCTTTGCTACCGCCGCGCCACTCTGATGTAGGTGCTGATGCTGCCATCGGGGTCCACCCGATCCCTGGCGCCTCAGAAATCCGCTACCCTGGAAAAAGAAATCAGAAATGTCTCTGCCGACCGATCTAACCTTCATCACCCGGCGCGAAGCACCAACACCCAAAACTCGTTTCTGGCGGCAGATCCCTATCCAAAGAAACTGCAACGCCACGCTCCATACACCACGCCTACTCCATCGAAATGTCAAAAATCCGTAATGGAGGGACCAACTAAATTGGAAGGTATCCTGGCGCAACCCACCCCCAGTCACACATATCCTATGTGCCTCGTCCCTCGAAACCTGGAGCGCGCCGTTCAACAACTGCATAAACTCCCTAGCACAGGGAGGTTCTCAAATAGTTTCAGCATCACCACCAACCCCAATCCTGTCTCCAAAGGCTCCAACTCAACCTATGAATCGGGATGGTTCAGACTGCCGGGACTGGCTCCATCGATCGATGATGTCCCAAGCTCATCTACTAACCGTTATCCACCCTGCCTCGGTGCCTCGGCACTACTCGTCGGCACGGAGGGGGCTGCTTGCTCCATCGGTGCCGCTGGTATAACTGAAGATACCACTGCAGGAAGAAAGTGCTGGAGGACGCTCAAGCGGTACTGCAATTGGCTGTGCTCTCTGCTCCAACAAGCGCATCAAACGTTCCATGACCTCTTCCTGGCATCGGACAGCCTCCGACAACTGTGCCATCTGGATCCATAATGTTACGGCATTTTGGTGTTGGCATATTTCGTGAGTCAAGTCAGTGAGTTGAGTCGGAGTCTTAAAGGGATCAAATTGTCAATCAGCAATCAAAGACTTAGAGAAGATTCAACAAGAGCTCAAGTTGACACTCAGTGTCTTGAGTCTTGAAGATTGAAGATGAAGAATTATGGATCAGTTACATCAATCTCAAGAAGAAAGTATTCAAAAGGATCAGGTATGTTTAACTAAATAATTTTGGTGATCCGAATACTTTCTTATAGTGTAGAAACACTTGGATGAATTTTTAATTGCATAAAAATCAAAAACTGGACATGGGACATGTTCAGGATCCGGATCAGATGATCCAATCCGGATCCCGAAGGGTATTAGTTCATGTGCAAATCCAATCCGGATCCAAGCCTATTCTGATCCGGATCCCGAACATTGGATGTTGCTGAAATTCATGAACGATCCGGATCGGGCCTTGCGATCCGGATCCCGAACCCTTGGATTTCTGGAATCGTCAATCTTGTTACGACGATCCGGATCGCAGTAATTCCGATCCGGATCGCCGTCCTGAAAAATTTCAGATAAGGTATGTTTTTGATTCTTATCTCTTTCCAAAGGTTTCTAAACTATAAAAAGACATTTAGGGTTTCTCAAAAACGTGGGAGCTATACCTATGATTTTATAAAACACTTGAGAGCAACCCTAGAGGCTAGGTTTTTATCGTTCTTCTTTATAGCCTCTTTTAGGTCAATTCGATGGTTCTTTCAAGAACATATCTTTTGTCGAATTGATCTAATCTTTGCTTAGAGATTTTTCCCATGGATCTTCATTGATAATCTAAGCAAAGGATCACCATCGAAGCCAATATTCTTACCGGCTGAGTTTGCGTCGTGGATTCGACGTGGCACCGTGGATTCGGTGTGTTGAAGGCGTTTCGTGGATTCGAAACGTGTGCTCGTGGATTCGAGTGGCGTTCGTGGATTCGAACGTGTGCAGTGGACGTGCAAACGGTGGAGCGCAAGGTCCGAAGAAATTGAAGGAGGGGTTGAATCCGTGGAGACGGTAATCACCTTGTTATTCTTCGTTTCTTAGTGGATTGTCATTGCGTGGACATCCAACCGGTCAGCGCAAGGTCCGAAGAAGTTGAAGGAGGGGTCGAGTCCGTGGAGTCGGTAATCACCTTGTTATTCTTCATTTCTTAGTGGATTGTTATTGCGTGTTGGTCCCGTGGTTTTTCTCCTGGATTGGAGTTTCCACGTAAATCTCGGTGTGTTGATTTTTATTTTCCGCATTGTTTTTTATTTTTGCACTGAGATTGGTTTTTATAATATTACACCTATTCACCCCCCTCTAGGTGTTTGATAGTACCTATTTAGATCCTTGTGGATCCTAAATAACTCTACACATAACTCCTGGGTCTCGCTCTGCTCTGATAGCTCTGCCTCCCACTGCTCGGGTTACTCATCAGATGCGGGATGTGCCCTCATCACTACACGACGTCTCCGGGGCATCGTAGTCCACTGCACAATAACAAACATCAGGACACAAAACCAAACGACCCAATCGAGCGAAAGTCTAAGACATGCCATCCATTCCATAGCATTATGTTGTCTGCAGCCAACATAATCGCTTAGGAGAATAAACATGCCAATCACTCATCCCGTCTCTTGGGAGAGGTATAAAACTCAATCAGGACTCTTGCTAAAAGTCACGACTCTCGCGTAGTCATCCTAATGTCGAGCCACAAGCCTAGGGTTTCTAAGTCCACCATGACCTACAACCTAGGCTCTGATACCAGTCTAATCTGTCACGCCCCGGGGTCGAAACTGCGACCCGGGCTCACCAACAGATCCGCCGCCCATACGGGAAGCCCCGTATAGACGTAGCGACTACTTGCAAAAGATCATCTACACTAACAGATATTAGAGCTGAAAAGTAAAATAAATACAACTCCCAATATAATACAACAAGTCCTCACCAAAGTACATAAGTCTCTCAAAAAGTGGAAGAAAAGTATAACTCTAATCCTCACTACAAAGGTCTCTCAATAAGAAACTCTCAAAAATGTAAAAAGGGTACATCTACTCTCTGGATAACGACTGGTAGGGATCTAGCTCGTGACTCCTTTACCTCGATCTGAAGAAGCAGCAGCTGGAACAGCGGAACAGGAGTGTAAGTCCCTGGGGAAAAAGACACCACGACGGGTGTGAGAACTACTTCCCACAGTAGTTCCTAGTGGGTGCCGCCAACAAGCCCGACGGTCTGCCCACTAAGTCTACTAGAAGCATGCTGTAACAAATGAAATACTGAAGGAAAGAGCTGGAAATGAATAACACTACAGCTACTATGCCCCTATCTAAATGCTCAAAAGGTGGAACAGATGATAACATGGTGCATCTACTATCCCTCAACTCAGATTACCCAATCTACCTGGCTGCCTCCTCGGGTCCAGTCAAACCTACGCCTACCTACTGCCGTTACATCCCGGAGGACCGGACTAACGTAGGGCGTCCGTAGCTGCCAAAAGTGGGCCAGCCAGAGGGACTGTATAGACAAGTCGCGATACAAAAGTAACAAATCCACCCCGGGCGTGGCTCTCGAGGGGCGCGACCCCACCGAGGAAAAGGTATCCGCGCACTCTGTCGCTCAGGTGGCACTGCAGGCTATAGTCAAAATCCACGCTCACGCACTGAACGGAAAGACTCAGAATCCATAATCATCTCGCACAACAGTCGGAGCACTCTCGACGACTCAGCTGATCAGCTCTCTCACGAAACACGAGACACTAGCCTCTCCAATAGCTCACAGCACGAAACACACTGGCTGGAGATACTCCACAGCCGGGATCGACCCACAACTCAGGACTAACAAAACTGGTCGGACAACACTCAACGACCCGGGACCACCGTCAACCCCAACGGCTCCCACAACAGAACACCAACCACACAGATAACTCAGGAAGGACCGACACCATAAGGGTTTGGAAAACCCGATAGGTCGGTGCTAAGAACCCTATCAAACAAGAACAGACTCTAGGCTCCGCCTATCGAAGTTTCCGGCCCCCTTACAGTTCGGGAACACGACAACCTCGGTACGACACGCAGAAGATATCAACCAGGGCCCGAAAGTTCCGGGAGACCAACACCTACAACCCTATCAACCAGAACAGGTTCCAGGCTCGGCCCCCGTGGCTTTCATCCCGACAAAGGAATGGCCCCTAGAACCCAGACCACTCGAATCCTTAGGAGTGGGGAAATTTACAGGAAAAAGGGTGACATTTGTTACTGAAAACCATTTTCACTCGACCCACGCGGGTGAAGACTAAAAGTAGTTCTCTTTTTGAAAAACCATCTTGATTTGAGGAGAAATCCATTTTAATGATTTTTAGTTCTTTTAGGAAAAACAGTTAGAAAACAAGTATTTACCCAAACCCCGAAGGGCTGATGCCTTTGTCCAATCAAACAAGAACAGACTTCAGCGGCCCTTCGATGCTTGGAAGAAAACATCGATAGACTAAAATCATGTGTATGTCAAAAAGGTTCTGGGTTCTAGATCCAGCTACACAAGCACACAACTGCCACTAACACAGTGGCGACAGCACAAACAGGGATACAAGACCTCCCGGGACTACCGTTTACCCAAACGGCTCCCGGCACAGATAAGCAACCCACTACAACTACCAGACTTCACTCTGCTCCCAAGCACGAGTGTAAATGCATCCCACACTAAAAGAAAGTCCCGACCTCTCGGCCCACTACCTGGGCGAGGATAACACTATGTCCAGGAATGAAAGAACAGTGTGGATGTTTAAACATAAATAACCCTAGCCCAAGTGAGGGTTTTCTAATGGTCTGGTTACGCATGCAACATATGACAGGGGTGCTAGGTCAAGTTCCAAGATAACCAAAATTTAACAGGTGGTAGGAAGCAAAAGGGATCATGAGATCCTCAGATAAATACATGGAATAACAATTCCTACATTCTAGCATGCTACTCAATAAATTCACTATCATGCATGGTCCTACTATAGCAGATATAATGTCCAGCTCATCAAACTTGGAGACAAGGCCACCCACCTGAAGGCGCTAACTGTCCAAGATCCAACAGCTGAAAACACCAGGAACAGCAACCTCCAAATAATCCTCAGTCCCAAAATCCCTGAACAACTCTTCCTGGTACAACATACAGTCCAAAGTTACACTTTATTCCAACAATTAACCAAATACACGCAGTTTGAAATTCAGTCCTGAAGATGCAATTATTTCACCTGCTGAAAGGGCTCCAAAAAATCCGATAAAAATACTACAGCGATCCTCACGTCGAGACCTTCGAAACGGGTACCTACACGCCCAATTCCGAGCACCGGAGGCCAAGTTACAAATTCCACAACACAGGGTGCGTAAAACCACACAGCAACATAACTGTAATTCCATGCACAGATAAGGGGGAAAACATATACCTTCGGGCAAATCTCAAAAAAATCCAAGAAAAATACTATGATAATCCTCGCGTCGAGTAGATGAAAAAAGTGTACAGGAGCGTCCCAATCCGATGCCCGGTTGCGGAGATATCGCCGAAAAACCACGCCGCTGTCCAAAACTCCACCACAAAAACTGTGTCATAGTAAACTCAGAAAAATACCTCGAAAAGCGCAAAACTAGGGGATACTAAAACTATCTAGATCGTAGCTCTGTCTATCGCGAATCCAGCGGCGAAGAAATCGCTCGAAAAGGTGGTCGGAGTAGGCCGGGAGAGCTCGCGCACCGAAACGCGACGAAGGAGAACACAAAAGGACGAGCGTCGCACCGCGCCGTAAAAAAAGAAACCTCGGGATGCATGCCACGTAAAATCTCCGAACTCTGCAGATGGATGCAGCACTGCGCGAGGAAGAAAGTTGCTGAAGGCGTCGAGGTGAAGGGAGGCTCGGAAACGCAGCAAAAGGGAGAAGAAGGCGGCTCGGACCTTTAAATAGGCTGCTCGAAACAATTCCAAAAATACCGAACGTGTCCCAGGTTTCGGGCGCCCGAAAGATCGGGGCTGCTACAGTGTTGGGCCCGGCCCAACACTGTGCAGGCCCGAATCCCCCACGGGCCTCCACGTAGCCCGCCAAACAGGCGACAGCAACACTGTCCACCCGGCTCGCGCCACGTGGCCGCCTCCAAACGCCGACGCGTGGCCCGGCAGTCGGTCAACGCGCGCCTGGCGCGCGCACGTGCGCGCACCAGCACCGCATGCGCACTGTGCCAGGCACGCGCCCCGAGGCAAGCCGCTCTAGCTCGGTGCACCGAGCGCGCTACACCGCACCAACCGCAGGCCGCCACGTGTCCGCCCTCCGGTGCACGCCGGCGCCGTGGACCGCACACCTGCCCGCGCGCCCGCGCCCCTGCCCGCCGCCGCGCTCCGCCGCTGCCCGCCGCCGCCGCAGCCTCCCGCCGGCGGCCGGAACGGTACAACATGCCTCGAAAAACGTGTGCGTCATCCGGGCTCCGAAAAAAGCAAGTAAATAGTCCATTTTCATTATTTTCGCGCGCTGAATCCAAATCCGAAATCCGTTTTGCCCAATTCCACTTCTAAAATTTCCCAAAGGCCTCCGGTGATGCAAACTTAATCCCAAATTGCACCATAAATCTATTTCTTGGGCCCGACACGCGCACAAACCCTCCCAAAGGCCACTAATCCATCAGTAATCTCTTAAGTGGGGATTCGGGTCCTCACATTGGATCTTGGATTGACGCGCGCTTCGGGTGGGTTGCTTCGTCTCCAAAACCGGTGGACGGTTCTCTAACTCTATATTGTTAGTGAGCATGCATTATGTATGTAGTATTAGAAAGCATGTTGTATCAGATAGGATTTTCTAGTGTGGTGATTCTGATCATGTTGATTATTACTTCCTATCTATCAATAAAAGATAATAAAGGCTGAGTTTTGCCGAGCCTCCGTGGCGACCTCTCAGCGATCCCGAGTCGACGTGGCGGCCTCTCTTCTACTCTCTTCTATTTCTTCTTCTATTTCTTCTCACGGCGTCAGATACCCATGTGCCCCATGTGCTTGCACATGGTGTGTGCCCACACCCCTCTCACCCTCGCTCTCTCTCTCCTCTATTCTCTCCAGGTTTTTCTCTCTCCCTCTCACTTTCCCTTTCTCCTCTCTTCTCCCGCGCCGGGGTGCCCGCACTCCTCCACATGGGTGCACACTGTGCTGTACTTCCTCCTCTTCTTACTCCTGCCTCTTTTGTGATTGGTCCCCTTTCTTCTATTCTCTCCAGATTTTTCTCTCTCCCTCTCACTCTCTCTTTCTCCTCTCTTATCCCGCGCGGGTTGCCCGCACTCTTCCACATGGGTGTCTTCAGATTTTTTTTTCTCCCCCCCCCCCCCCCGATCCCCTTCTCCTTCCATGGAGCTCGATCGCGAGTCGTCGTCCTCTTCCTCCCTGAAGCAGAAGCTCTGCTCCTCGATCTGCTTCTCCTGCTTGCTTCTTCAACGTCCACGGCAGCGGCGGCGGGGGCGGCGACGACGACTGCGAAGATCGGCCGATCGCCCTCGCGCGCCTCCTCCCGGAGCTAGGCGAAGCAGCCCACGCTCGGGTGCCGCAGAAGCAGCTGCTGCTGCACCCACCCCGTGTGCACCGTCCCTCTCCCCCTCACCCTCTCCTCGAACCCTTCCGGTATCTTCGCTCTCTTCGTCTCCTCCCCGTCCTTGGGAAAATTGAGCACGACGAGGAACGGCGACCCCGCCATTTCGAGGCCGAGGAGGACCTCCTCGACGGCGGAGTCGGCGAGGAAGGTCTCGCTGCCGAAGGAGCAGAACGCGACGGAGCCCGGGGCAAAGCTGCCGAGCCACTCGGCCCAGCGCGGCTCGAGCTCGTCGTCGCCCTGCGGGGGCTCGTCGGGGACGATGGGCCCCACGAGGAGCACCGGCTTGCCGTACTGCGCCTCCAGGTACTCCACATACGGCCCCTCCATCTCCGCACAGGTCTTCATCACCATGGCGTCGGCATCACTTGTAATTGCTATTCGTAACTAGAATTTGTTGTGTTGGATCCAGTTTCTACTTGTAACTGAGTGTTTGTCTTTAATTTGTAAGAGATTTCAAACTAAACAATATAATCTAATCTGTAGTAAATTGAAAGATCTATGATGATTAATGAAACATGAGGACACTAAGCATATAAGAACCTGTCAAGCTCTTCAACTTGCAATGAAGCAGCTCCAAAAAAAATAATAATGAAAACTCAAATGTCTTAAAAGAAATTGTTTTGGGAAATGTTCATCTGATCATCAAACTTTATTCTGTTGGCCTTTCATACTTAGAATGCAAATTTTGGTGCTTTTCAATAATGCAATCTGATTCTTTGAACCCCCCCTCATGTTTTAGTACTTGATGGGGATGTGATCACTTAAAAGTGTCAAACTACCCAAAAATAAAAAAGTTTCAAACTAGAGTCAATAAGCTGTGCAATATGTGACATGCTTAATTTTCATTTCATTTCATGTGTTGAGTCATCTCGTTTCATAATGTGCTTAAACAGTCGGACATCCTCTGGACGGAAAGTAGAAGCGATGATCGGAATGCATTTGGGGACCTAGTGTAAAATTCTAAAGTTTAGGTACCTGAGTGCAATCAGCATGAAGTTCAAATAATAGTGCTATTACTTTCCCAATTTTTTGTCTTGGCTAGATGTTAGTTAAGTTCGAGTTTAAATACAAGATTTGGTTTTCCTTTGTTTCTTAATTTTCTCACAACCTCTTTTGTTTTCTTTTTCTATTCCAGAAAACATGAGCAGCCGAGCGAGCAGAACAATTTATGTAGGCAACCTCCCAGGTGATATCCGTGAGAGGGAGGTGGAAGATTTGTTCTACAAGGTTTGTCTTCGCTTATTCTTTTTTCAAATTTCCTTTTTATCCTACCAGAGCCTTTCAGGTGGTTTGTCTTTAATTATGCTGCACCCTGTTTTGTACTACTAATTTATATTCCAAATTTTATTATTCAGTGAGTTATTAATTTGCGGTGTTTTCTCTGTGCTTCTGTTTTCGCAACCACCGCTGTCTCCGCCGCCACGGTCCTCTACTCCCCCGTCAACGCCCTCCTCGCCGGCAGCCCCGGCCTCGCTCTCGCCCTCGCCTTCCTCCCCTTCGTCCGTAAGATCCCAATTCCCCCCCAACCCACCCTGTTAGATTTGCATAAACGCCATTCGCTACCAAATTAAATTTAACAGGAATCGAACCAAATTTTTTGGTATCCAAAAGATGAAAGCTCCATGTAGTAGGAAAGGTCAATTTCAGTATGAAAGTGCCATAACAACCTCCAAGAAGCAAAGCCATCTTCATTCTTAACTGATCAATGATTGACTTTTTTAGATCAGAAATTGTTGTTAAAAATGAATACAATCCTTCTTTTAATTTAAAATTGGTTGCCTTTTTGTTTCTGATATGATGATTTATTATGGCAAATGTGAATATCAGTTCTGTATATGTGCCTAAGTGAGAAATGCATGAAGGTCTTCTCTATTTACCCATCTTATTTAATTCAATTTGTTGGCATCAATTTAAAATTTTACTTCTGACTTCATCATTATGCTGAAATTGCATCCATAAGAGATCATGCAACAGTAATTCTTGTTGTTTGCTGACTATGCTTGCTTTCTTTAGGCTTGTCATCTGTTAAATGTATTATCAAAGGAACTTCTGGGGGATTTTGAGGCTTGTGCTGAAATATTCATTCCGGTAATTTTTTGAGACCAAATTTAACATTTTTAGCTTACATATGTCAAATATCCCGTATAATGTATGCAACCATTTGTGCGCAGTCGATACGCGTGCATTATCAGGATGGCGTATAATGTATGCAACCATTTGTGCGCAGTCGATACGCGTGCATTATCTGGATGGCCTATAATATATGCAACCATTTGTGCGTGCGTCGCCGATATCCTCCACACTAATCTGAGCCTTATACTATTTTTTTCCTGCCTCTTTTGCTTCTATATATTTATTCTTCGTTTTTTCCTTGTGGTTTTATTTGGTTTGCCCCCTCTGGTTTATATATATAGTTTCTCGAGCTTGAAAACTGCAGATTTCAAATTTGAACAAACATTCAAAATTTGTTTAGATTTCAAATTTCAAATTTTTAAATTTTAAAAATGCTATTGAAATCTCAAAGGGTGAGTTTAGTTTGGAGATAAAGCTTAGGGTGATAACTTAATTAATTATTTAATTAACCTTTTTCTCTGTTGTCACTATTTACTTCCAAACTGAAGTAAGTAACCAACCCATGGAAGTGTACTACATATGCAGTCACTCTTTACTTTTACTCCAAATTTGATTTGTTTGAGTTATTTTAGAGGCTTTTAATTCATGCTAATGTTATTTGCCCGTAGTTAAATTTTTACTTTCCCATCTATTGAGAAGCTTACAAATTACCAGTTCTTGATGATTGCCTCTTGCATTTACGTATTATTGTTATGTTCTAAATATATTTCCCTCTCTGAAACTCACAGGTTACAAAACTCAACTTAATGAGAGGTCCTAAAAAATAATTACTTCTTTTATTCCGGTGCATGCTTAAAGCACCAAAGTCGAAACTTACAAAACTCAACTTAATGAAAGAGGTTGAAAGACCCGGTTTGGAAAAACTTGAGTTAATTAACGGCATGAAGTTCACCAAGAACATGCATGTAAAGACAAGTATAAAGTTCAAACTCAATCTCGAAAGGCACAATTTAGGAGAGCATGAATGTAAGTGCAAGAGGTAACCTTGGGTTCCGAATTTTGTGATGCCTCTTTTGTTTACAAGAGACCCCTTACCAGCTTTGGTGGGATTTTGTGGATAATGAGAAGGAATTTTTTGCCTCTCTTGCAATTTTTGATGCTTGATTTATTTTCATATATCTATATAATATAGGGGTAATTGCAAACGTGCCTTTCAAAACTTTAAAATCGGGTTAAACTGTATATAACTTACGTAAATTATGATCATCTCGATTTAGATACTCAGTGTTCCTTGCAGCTGCAGTAAGTTCTAGATACTTCTCTTCTTTTTCCGCTTTCTTTCTTTTTTATAAGGCGGTGATGATGTAGAAAAAAAAAAAAAAAAGGAAAAGGAAAAAAGTCGAGCTGAGGGATGGTCTGCTCATTGAGATTAAAAATTTGGACAATTGTTCATATCGGAATATTGCACGTGCATTATCTGGATGGCGTATAATGCATGCAACCATTTGTGCGCAGTCGATACGCGTGCATTATCTGGATAGCGTATAATGTATGCAACCATTTGTGCGCAGTCGATACGCGCGCATTATCTGGATGGCCTACAATATATGCAACCATTTGTGCGTGCGTCGCCGATATCCTCCACACTAATCTGAGCCTTATACTATTTTTTTCCTACCTCTTTTGCTTCTATATATTTATTCTTCGTTTTTTCCCTGTGGTTTTATTTGGTTTGCCCCCTCTGGTTTATATATATAGTTTCTCGAGCTTGAAAACTGCAGATCTTGATCTGCTCCTTTTTTAATTGTTTATGAAATCAATTCATGTCATCTTAGATGCAAATTTGAGACACACTTCATGTTCAAGTATGCTTGATTTTATTTTCTGAAATTTTTGTGTTCCTTGCAGCTGCAGTAAGTTCTAAATACCTCTCTTCTTTTTTCTCTTTCTTTTTTTTTTTATAAGGCAATGATGATGCAGTTAAAAAATAGAAAATAATTAATAAATCAAAGATTTATTATATCGGAATATAGCACGTGCATTATCTGGATGGCCTATAATATATGCAACCATTTGTGCGCAGTCCATACGCGTGCATTATCTGGATGGCCTATAATGTATGCAACCATTCGTTTATCCTTCACACTAATCTGAGCCTTATACTATTTTTTTACCTTCCTTCTTTGCTTCTATATATTTATTCCTGGTTTTTGCTCCAGTTTTATTTCGTTTCCCTTTGGTTTTTAATCCTTCTGGTTGAATATATATATATATATATATATATATATATATATATATATATATATATATATATATATATATATATATATATATATATATATATATATATATATATAAAATATAATATATTATACATAATTTGAGCTAATCGAGATGAATTTCTGTGGATGCAGGTTAATGACTTCTTTGGATGGCAAATATAAAATTTTTAAAGTTTAGGTGGCAATCTTAAACTATTTTTTTCCTACCTCTTTTGCTTCTATATATTTATTCTTCGTTTTTTCCCTGTGGTTTTATTTGGTTTGCCCCCTCTGGTTTATATATATAGTTTCTCGAGCTTGAAAACTGCAGATCTTGATCTGCTCCTTTTTTAATTGTTTATGAAATCAATTCATGTCATCTTAGATGCAAATTTGAGACACACTTCATGTTCAAGTATGCTTGATTTTTATTTTCTGAAATTTTTGTGTTCCTTGCAGCTGCAGTAAGTTCTAAATACCTCTCTTCTTTTTTCTCTTTCTTTTTTTTTTTATAAGGCAATGATGATGCAGTTAAAAAATAGAAAATAATTAATAAATCAAAGATTTATTATATCGGAATATAGCACGTGCATTATCTCGATGGCCTATAATATATGCAACCATTTGTGCGCAGTCCATACGCGTGCATTATCTGGATGGCCTATAATGTATGCAACCATTCGTTTATCCTTCACACTAATCTGAGCCTTATACTATTTTTTTACCTTCCTTCTTTGCTTCTATATATTTATTCCTGGTTTTTGCTCCAGTTTTATTTCGTTTCCCTTTGGTTTTAATCCTTCTGGTTGAATATATATATATATATATATATATATATATATATATATATATATTATATATATATATATATATATATATATATATATATATATATAAATATAATATATTATACATAATTTGAGCTAATCGAGATGAATTTCTGTGGATGCAGGTTAATGACTTCTTTGGATGGCAAATATAAAATTTTTAAAGTTTAGGTGGCAATCTTTAAACAAACAAAAGTTCAGATGACTCTCATGTATCTACTAACCCTTTTTAAATTGGATTGGCTACTTTTTTGCGATCGGTGGATGCAGCACTATGAATTTATAGCTACTAGAACATCATAGAACTTACCTGAATTGCACGACAGCACCTACCATTGTTGCCATTTTTCATTTTGCCCCTCTAATTACTGAGTATTATATACTAGACCCTAAACCACAAGATCTCATTACTTTGTCTTCTTTCACAGTTCTCCTGTTAGATGATATTCAAAACTTTCCTGGCTACTCAATGTGCTCATGCGACTAGCATATGGTCAGGTTGGACAACATATACCTCTCCTATCTCTTTTTAGTTATATTAGCAATGAAATCTGAACTTCTTATTATATGATGAGTTTTCTTTCTTTATTTAGCTCAGATTTTAGTTTAGACTTGGTTGTACGAAGGAGTTTAAGCAGGTTAGGTTAGTTGCTCCACTTGGAGCAAAAAATTGCTCCTTTTTTTTTTTGGTAATTTCATCTTTGATTTTCTAAATCTATTATTATGGGGTTTCATTCTTTTTTAGCTTCGATTTTACGTTAGAATCACATGCACGAAGGAATTTAAGAAGGTTAATGCCTCTAATTTGATCTCAAAATAGATCCTTTATTGGTACTCTATGTTCAATTGTGTGGAAAGTTGCTGTGCAACGTGTCTGAGAAAAATGCAATGGATATTGGGTATTATGATATTTGCAAATGAAAATTTTATTTCCGTTTTTTGAATATAGTTTTAGAGGCTCAGCCCTATAAGTTTCAGATCAAAATTGTTAAATGATGTTGTAAGTTTTCTTTCTCTTTTAGCTCGGAATTTGCGTTAGATACACTCTATGAAGGGTTTAAGCAGATTAATTGTTCCAAGTCGTGCTCAAAATTGCTATGTTGTTGGTAATTTAAATCTTGTCATATGGAAAGTTGTTGTGCAGTGTGATTAAGTGAGAATGTGAAATGGGTATAGGGTATTATGATGTGTCTTGTTTGTGGTTTGAATCTTTTTGAAGTTTCAAATCACAATTTTTAACTGATGCTACCTAAATTTGAGGCCTTTTAGTGTGGGCTACTCAAAAAATTCCTGTGATAGTACAACATGTTAGTTAGATCAAAATCAATGTTTTTAAATGATGCTACCTGAATTACATGCTTTCAGTGCAGGCTATTCAGAGATGGCTGAGGTGACAGTAGAAGATGGCAATGATGCCATCACCCAAGTGCTATTCTGTGGCTACAATTTTCCTGGTTCTCATAATTACACACAGGAATATTTGCAGAGTTATCCGTTTATTCAGGTTATTCACGTTTTGAAGTTCTTTTAGCTTTAAAATTTTCATCTAATTTAATTATGTATTGTTATTTGTTAAGCAATTATATTAAATTAATCTATAAAGTTAGCAAGAATGTTTGCTTTCTTTTCCTGTCAGGTAAGTGTAAATCATACCCAATTAAACATCTTAACTTATAAGAGAGCTTAAGATCTGTCACATGTAGTCGTTCAGATAGATTTATTGTAGGCTTGTACCTCTTATCTCTTTGTATCTTTTAAACATAACCCGTCAAATGCTTATCTTTCAGTGCAGGCTATTCAGAGATGGCTGAGGTGACAGTAGAAGATGGCAATGATGCCATCACCCAAGTGCTATTCTGTGGCTACAATTTTCCTGGTTCTCATAATTACACACAGGAATATTTGCAGAGTTATCCGTTTATTCAGGTTATTCACGTTTTGAAGTTCTTTTAGCTTTAAAATTTTCATCTAATTTAATTATGTATTGTTATTTGTTAAGCAATTATATTAAATTAATCTATAAAGTTAGCAAGAATGTTTGCTTTCTTTTCCTGTCAGGTAAGTGTAAATCATACCCAATTAAACATCTTAACTTATAAGAGAGCTTAAGATCTGTCACATGTAGTCGTTCAGATAGATTTATTGTAGGCTTGTAGCTCTTATCTCTTTGTATCTTTTAAACATAACCCGTCAAATGCTTATCGCTTGTATTATCCGTAATATCTAGAAAATGCAATTTTTTGTTATCACTGATAACATTTCAACTCATGTTTTATCATGTTTTATCTGCTTTGTATATCTAATTTACCTTTCAATCAATTTCATAGCTCGCTATATTTGTGTTGGGAATGCCTTCACTGTACTTCTTTTCTTCTATTAATGCTTTACAAACTTCTGATCCCGCAGTACTTTGAGAGCGTGCTTAGGTTTTGATTTGTTTTCTGAGTAACAGCTTAAATAATATTTCTTCACGTTTATGCTTTTATGCACTTTCATGCAGGTTAAGACAGTAGCTCTTGATCACTACAATCTGTCATGTCGAACTACAAAATTTTCTACTTCAAAATTAGTGGCAACTTAATGCAATAAGTGTTACATTAACCTTTAAGAAAATCAACTTAGAAATTATTTCATATTCTTTAAACTTGCTACTACACTAATAAGGATATGCTAAAGAAAAGATCTTATGCATTTTCCACCAATATAATAAAGCTGGAGGAGGAATCGAAATTTTCAAATTCTTCATGAAATGACAATCTTCAAAATTGTTCATCTTAAACTGTGTGATAATTTCCAGGTGGATAAAGGAAGAATCGGAAACTGAATTAGGCACTCTGTGACAGAGTGAAGCTTCATGGATTTTACAAGAAGAGAAGTGCGGGATCTTGGTTTGTTAAAATGCCGAGCTTGTGCTTCTTGAGTTAGTAAACTGTTACACAAGCTGTGGGGAAAGAGCTCTGAAAGCAGGTCTTAGCTTTAGTAGTACCAGAGTTTTCTTTTGTGTGTGTTTGCAAGCGCGCATGTCGACTCGAATTTGAATTCTCATAATTTGCTAATTTGTGGGTGTACAGCTGAAAGAATTGCAGCATGAGCTTGGATGCACAACAGCAGTCCTCAGAATGAAGACTGTGGAACTAGAGGTATGAGATTATCAGGTGGGTTGATTAAAGAACTAAGTAAGAAAATTGGGTTGGAGGTATCTATGAGTGCAGATTTGCTATATATGCATCTGCAGTTACTCTACCACCTCCATTTTCCTCTTTGCTGATATACTTCTTTTCTTCCTTTCTGCCAAATATAAAATTTAATATAACTTTAATATAATTTCTAATTTAGAATTTTATTCTTTTATTTTAATTTTAAATTTAATAAACACTACTTTCGTAATTCGTAGTTTTAAGGGTAACTGATGAGTACTCAAGGAACTTAATTAATTAAGTGAAGCAAACTAATAGCAGTACTATTAATTAGTTGGTGATGAGCATATCTTTTCTTCTTTTTTGTACAAAGTGAAGATATAGGTTGGTAGACTTTTTAAGAGTTATATTCTCTTCGATCTCATTATCTTTTTGTTTAAGGAATTGATATCATATTCTAGGAAGATTGGATTGCATACGCTCATTATATATACACATTTTAGAGTATTGTATACTAACTCATGATCTTCTCTTTTCAGTAGTACAGATTTGCAGGACCAGTAACATCTAATAAAAACTAATAGTGCAGTTTATGGACAATCCTCATTTACTTCTATCTATGTGATCGCACAAATCTTTTTGCAGAATCTAAAAAGGTGATCATTCTCTAAATTATTTGCTATAGTACTGTTCATTAGAATGATTGATTTGATGATTTGCTGTAGATAAGTGCATAACGTTAATATAAATTCATGATATCCTCGAAACTAATTATTGTTAGTACTATTGATATATCTTTATACTCTGTGTTGACAAAGGTTTGATAACATTCTAAAGTAACACTCTATGCATTTTATAATGGGTGTGTAATCAAAATACAGACTTGCTTATTTACATATTTTAAATAATAAGATACTTGCATGTTGACAAGAAAGAAAACACACAAGTTGATCTGATAAAACCAGCCAAAAGTAGCAGTTCTCTTCTACTAATTGATGTCCTACGTTTACCAATCTATATCACCTTGAACAATTGATCAATTTTGCATGATGTTTTCTCCACCATCCATCGAAACTGATCAGGCGAAAATTGGTCGGTCAATCGGTGTGCGCTCGGTCGAGCTCCTTATCGGAACTCCTCACCAAAAGCCGGAGACCAGGAATCAGCTCCGTTGTCTCCAACATGAAGCATGAACGACACAGGTGTTAGATAGATAGAATAAAAGAAACAAACTTATAATCTCATAACAACCTATTTACAACAAACCCTATTCTTAGCTATTTACAACAACCCGGTTGTTATTAAATGTAAATCTGGGTTGCTATTCTATGTAATTCTTGGCGAGCTTTGTTGCCCTATATATTAACATGTAGGTAGCACACAAAAGACAAGTGTGACTGCTTCCACCAAACTACTCTACTTCTTTAATATCTTTCATGGTATCGGAGCCGCCATTGTCTGTGGAACCGGCGCCAGTGTTCACCGAAGCAGTACAACAAGAAACTCAGCCGCGACCTCGCACCAGACTTCAAGCTGGAATCAGAAAACCTAAGGTATATAGAGATGGCACTATTCGCTATGGTCTCTTTACGGCAACGGGTGAACCCCAGAGTCTTGAAGAAGCACTAGTAAATAAAAATTGGAAATCTGCAATGGATGACGAATACAACGCTTTGATGCAAAATAAAACATGGCACCTAGTGCCACCTCAAAAAGGTCGTAACATAATAGATTGTAAGTGGGTCTATAAAGTCAAACGTAAAGCTGATGGCAGTTTGGATAGATATAAGGCCAGACTTGTTGCAAAAGGTTTTAAGCAAAGATATGGTATAGATTATGAGGACACATTCAGTCCTGTTATCAAGGCAGTCACTATTAGAGTGATCTTATCTATAGCAGTATCTAGAGGGTGGAGTCTTCGACAACTTGATGTTAAGAATGCTTTTCTGCATGGTCTGTTGGAACAAGAGGTCTATATGAAACAACCACCAGGCTATGAAGATAAAACCAGGGTTAATTATGTGTGTAAGCTAGATAAGGCTCTATATGGGCTAAAGCAGGCTCCAAGGGCATGGTATTCAAGGTTAAGTGAGAAATTACAAAGTCTTGGTTTTACTTCTTCAAAGGCCGACACTTCTCTGTTCTTCTTTAATAAAGGGGGTGTTATCATGTTTGTGCTAGTATATGTTGATGACATCATAGTAGCCAGCTCAACGCAGAAGGCAACAGATTTGCTACTAAAGCAACTTGGTCAAGAATTTGCCCTTAAAGATTTGGGAACACTTAATTATTTCTTGGGGATAGAAGTAAATCCAATACATGGTAGTATAGTTCTGACACAAGAAAAATATGCATCAGATCTGCTAAAAAGAGTTGGCATGTCAAAATGCAAGGGTGCACCTACACCCCTACCAGCCAATGAAAAATTATCTTCGGTCAAAGGATCTCCTTTGGGGTCTAATGATGCAACTAATTACAGAAGTATAGTTGGTGCCCTCCAATATTTGACACTAACAAGGCCAGACATTGCATTCTCTGTTAACAAGGTATGTCAGTTTCTACACAGTCCTACTGTTGATCATTGGGCAGCAGTCAAAAGAATTTTGAGATACTTAAAACAGTCCATCAAGGTAGGGCTGAAAATTAGGAAGTGCAGTTCATTGTTAATCAGTGCCTTCTCGGATGCTGATTGGGCCGGATATATTGATGATAGGAGATCTACAGGAGGTTTTGCTGTATTTCTGGGATCAAACTTAGTGTCATGGAGTGCACGGAAACAGCCTACTGTGTCAAGATCGAGCACTGAAGCTGAATATAAGGCAGTAGCTAATGCAACGGCAGAAGTAATGTGGATACAGACGCTGTTACAGGAAATTGGTGTTAATGCACCACGAGCTGCTAAGCTCTGGTGTGACAATATTGGGGCAAAGTACCTTTCTGAAAATCCTGTATTTCATGCAAGAACTAAGCATATTGAAGTTGATTACCACTTCGTGCGAGAACGTGTTACAAGGAAGCTTCTTGACATTGACTTTGTTCCATCAGGAGATCAGGTGGCAGATGGTTTTACAAAGGCCCTTCCTATACAGAAGTTAGAAAATTTCAAACGCAATCTCAACCTAGTCCGGTTGTGATTGAGGGAGGGTGTTAGATAGATAGAATAAAAGAAACAAACTTATAATCTCATAACAACCTATTTACAACAAACCCTATTCTTAGCTATTTACAACAACCCGGTTGTTATTAAATGTAAATCTGGGTTGCTATTCTATGTAATTCTTGGCGAGCTTTGTTGCCCTATATATTAACATGTAGGTAGCACACAAAAGACAAGTGTGACTGCTTCCACCAAACTACTCTACTTCTTTAATATCTTTCAACAGGAACCAGGCATAGTCCTCTACTATTCAAATCCTTTTGTGGTTCCTCACAAGCAACATCCTGATGTTAAACACAAAGCATGTAGATCAAATAATTGTGCACTACTTAATCCTAGCCATAAACACTAAATAATTGCAACACAATAACAATTATTTATACTTGAAAGTTTAAATTCCTGCTCTACACCCTGATGGAATGGAAGATAATTACTTGCAAAAAATTTGAAGAACATTTTCTCCAAAAAAAAAGAAATATTTGAAGAACATCGAAAAATAAAGTATAAAGGGACTTAAAAAGAGAAGCATATGATTTTGAGTGGAAAGTGATTTGGTAGGGCCATAGAAAAATTTAGCAAATTTTCATTAAGAGATGATTACTTTTAGTTTAACATGTGAGTTTGCTTTCATGATGTTCTAATTTCATAAAAAAAATATATGAGCTTTGTTTGATGAATGATAGTGGATGCGACTTCATGTATGGACTCCATTGGGTGGATTTGCATTTGCACTTATTTATTTACTTGACTTTTGAGACATACACTATATTTTGAATGTGCACAGAAGAGTGTCCAAAACTGCGATCATAGAATTTAGACCATGATAGTAGGTCAAGAAAAGCTTCCGGTCCTGTTTTGCTTTATCTGAATTGCTTGTATTGTAGTTGAAATTAATTGGTCCTCCAGTAGGACCATTGTCCATTTGTGAGAAAGAGATTCTGCAGATGGTAGCAAGGACAACTCTTGGAACTAAGGTAATTGTAGATCCGATCTTTTTATGCCTCAATGAGATTGTTCCGGAGGGTAGTCCCTTTTGGTTCTTGCTGATTTATTAAACTGATTTATTAAACTAATTGTAGATCTGATCTTTTTATTAACAGTTGTTGATAGTGCTACCGGCAAGAGCAGAGACAGCAGGTGCGTATTTGGGGTATCTTTTATTTAGAACATTTTTAGAAATTGGATAATGATAAGCAGTATAACTATTTATTTGTATTAGTGTTCGCACAAGCTCAGGCATGTTTCTTCAAAGAGGAAGAGGCAGGATCATCCAAGCCATCGAGAAAAGGATTGCAGACTACACATTTATTCCTGCTGGTATGTGGTGGAGACATACAATTTAATGCTTGATATGTTATGTAACAAAATTTCTAATAGATGTTCGTCAAGTTTAGTTTCCAATGCCTTCGTAAAGAAAAAACTAAGGAGAGAAAAAAGCCCCCATTTTCACATTTAGCGAGAAGTTAGTAAATAGAAATATAGGTTTTTCCCTTTGACTTCTGTTTCTCTTGGTTGGAATTTTTTGTAAACACCCCTAAAATTTTGTGTTCCTAACTTCATTTAGTTGATTCAATGTTATATAGAGCATGGAGAGGGACTCCAAGTTTTACATTATGAAGTTGGGCAGAAATATGAACTTCATTTTGACTACTTTCTTGATGAATTCAGTACTAAAAATGGAGGGCAGCGGATGGCAACTCTCCTCATGTATTTGTACGTATCATCCAATCTTACAATCCAGCGACTACTCAGCTTCGTATAGTCGTATTAAGTATTGAAATTAGGCTGTATTGAATCAGTTCCCTCCGCATTTTCTATGCTGAGCTTTATTCATTATCGATATATACAGGTCGGCTGTTGGAGAAGGTGGTGAGACTATTTTCCCGGATGCCAAAGGCAATAGCAGCTCTCTACCATGGTATGATGAACTATCAAAATGTGGGAAGAGAGGCATTGCAGTGAAACCGAAGATGGGTGATACATTACTTTTCTGAAGCATGAAGCCAGATGCCTCTCTAGATCCATTAAGTTTGCATGGTTAGGTTTTCTATGATTGAAAAGGCCGTAGACATAGTATCTTGGTTTATTGCACTTTTCTACTGTTCCATTACCAGGAATAGGAATGTTAACAAATAATTTAGCAGCAGTATGTGTCTAAATGTTTCTAAGATGTAGTATGTATATGTATGTATATATATATATATATATATACAACGCGGCTTCGGCGACGACTCGGTTCCAGCGGCTTGGTGGCTTCTCTTAACATGCCTCTAATTACATATGCCAACCGTCCTTGGTTGTTTAATTAATTAGATATGCATGTCAAGGAATCCCTTTATTACATGTAACCCAGTTTGAACTCTTCAGAGCGAGCAATGTCGTTTGAAGTATAAACATAGTATGCAATTCCTACTGAAACTATAGTTGTAATAAAGTTATTCGTTGACTTTAAACGGTTCAGTTTTGTATTCATGTTATCCTAAAATCTGAGATGTATTACATTGAGATCACTTCCCATTTAACTTTCATTTTTGTGCTGTTTGTGTTTTGGATTGTGTTCATTGTTAAGAATCTGATTTCCGACTGGGTTAGACATAAGATACAGTTAAATACTTTTGGTTAAATTTTATCGCTCTTGCTTTTATTTTTTGAACTCTAATGAATTCAAATCACTCACAGCTGCGAAATAAAATGTTTTCGCGTGAATCTAACAATAATTGATTAAGAGGGAACTCTGAGCAAAATTTTTTTTTTTTTGATTTTTGGTTTGTCTTTCTCTATTACTCTATAATTTTAGTTTTTATTTCCCGCTGTTTTTCTACATACTGTGAGATTTTGTTTGTTCTGTTTGAGTGATCTAATCATCCATTTGTTTTGTGCCACTACTTTTAGAATGTTCTCTTTTATTTAGAGACTAAGCGAAGGTTGCGAAATAGGAGCCAGGAAACAATGAAAATTAACGGAAAGTAAACAACAGGAATTCAGATTAACTTTTGAATACTAGAGCTGATTCGTTTGGCGACAAATAGTATATATTGTGTTTATAAGATTAGACATTGAATTTGATATATCTATCTTTAAAAATTTGTTTGGATCATGACATTGTGCAAGTAATGGTTTTGTTTATAGTTAAAAGAGGTAGAACTCCTGTATAAGAAAACAGAAGAAAATGTATTCTTCGATCATTCTTGATGTTTTAAAATAAAAAAGTTTGAATATACAACATGCTTTGGGTTTGGTTCAACTTTAATTATTGAAGGTTAATAATTATGTTTCTTTCTGTTTAGTTCCTTATTACGATGGTCCTTTTTGCTTAGTTTACTTATGTTCCTGTGTTGGTGTACTGCAAGGTTATGTTATACGTTACGTAATATTTATCGGAAAATATAAAATAAAAAATAATATTTATTAAAAAAATTATACCCGCGGCGCAGCGCGGGCACTTCACTAGTGTTGATTAAATGTTAGTATTGGACTTGACCTAGCACCATGTCATATGTTGCATATATAACCAGACCAGTAGAAAACTCCAACTTTGGCTAGGTTTATTTATGCTTTATACATCCACACATTCTACTCCATTCCTGGACATAGTGTTTTCCTCGCCCGGATAGTGGGCCGAGTGGTCAGGATTTCTCTTAGTGTGGGATGCATGTTACACTCGTGCTTGGGAGCAGAGTGGAGTCTGGTAGATGTAGCTGGTCTTATGTGTTGGGTTGTATGTAATAATGGATCTAAATAGGGAAAAAAATACCTAGAGGGGGGTGAATAGGTGTAAACAATAAACACTCAAAAAATCATTGCGCAATAAAACCCAATGCGGAAATATAAATGAACACGCAAGATTTTTACGTGGAAAAACTCCAAACCGGAGTAAAAAACCACGGGACCGATAACACGGCGAAATCCACTAGAATTAACACACGTACAAGGTGATATAACGTACTCACAGACGACTCAACCTTTTACCATACGCTCCTAGTAGATCTTCTCCGCTCGCTCCACATCGCGTCTCGAATCCACGATCTGCGTCCAACGCCGAATCCACAGCGTCCAACGTCGAGTCCACGACGTCCGACCGAATCCACGGTCTTCACCCAGTAGCACGCTTCGAATCCACGAACGTACCTCGCTCCGAATCCACGAGAGCGGTTGCACCTTGAATCCACAAGGCCACGCGAGTCCACGCGCCGATTTAGGGTAAATCGTTGTTTTTGGGTGGTGATGATCCGCCGAATACTTAGATTAGAAATAGATCGGAAATACCATCTAAGTATTCATTAATTTGATTCTACTCAAAATCTGAGTTTGGAAAACCTAGAATCAAATTAATCAATATAGATGAAGAAACATAGAATAAATCTATTGATTTCCTTTCTTCTCTATATGTGGATTTTTCCTTTTCGGTCGTATTTTTCTTTATTTTCCGATTTTGATTCCCTAGAAAATGAATAAAGGGTCTATTTATAGGTTAGAAACCATTGGAAGAAGATAAGGATCAAAAACTGTCCGTTTCTGGAAATTTTCAGGACGGCGATCCGGATCGGATTTACTGTGATCCGGATCGTCGTAGCGTGATAGACAATTCCAGAAAACAGGGTTCGGGATCCGGATTGCAAAGTCCGATCCGGATCGTTCATACAATTTCAGCAAAATCCCATGTTCGGGATCCGGATCGAAAATGGCCTTTGATCCGGATTGGATTTGCCAATGAACAAGTACCCTTCGGGATCCGGATTGGACTGTCTGATCCGGATCCTGAACATGTCCCATGTCCAGTTTTTGATTTTTATGCAATAAAAAATTCTTCCAAGTGTTTCTACACTACAAGAAGTATTCGGATCACCAAAAATCTTTAGTTAAACATACCTGATCCTTTTGAATTCTTCTTTCTTGAGATTGAGGTATATGATCCAAACTTCTTTCATCTTCAATCTTCAAGACTTAATACTTTCACGAAATACGCCAACTCAAATTCCGTAACAATCTCCCCCTTTGGCGGTTTCGTGACAAAACACAAATCCACAAAAGAAAATTCAAAAAGATATTTTTGTTGCTATCACCATACAACAAAAATTTACAATGGAGATCCAAAAATTTAAATACATGAGATAAACTCCTAAAACAGACTCTAGACTTAGACATCTGTACTCTCTGCAAAAGAAATCATTCTTGACAAAAAGAGATCGTTAGATACCTCAAGAATATCTAGCATTCAAAACCTAGCAGAGATAAAGTTTATACTCATCATGACATTTAGTAATTCAGATATGTAATAAGATCACAATCAAACATTGACATATCTTCTAAGCAATAAGATTCCAAATGTCATAACTTTGCTTTGTTAGTAATCAAACAACTTGTTAGTAATAATACATGTCCAAATAGTTAGTCGAATAGTTAGTAGGGACATGCAACAAATCACAAGATAAAACCAGAAGTTGTGATACTTACCTTTCACCAAAGTCAAAGTTTGTTCAAAGTTCTCACATCTCATCTCTAAACTCTCTCCCCCTTTTTGTCACAAACTAAGCCAAAATTACAAAAATTTAAGGAGAGGTAAGAAGTCCAAAATCAAGAAAAAACTGAGAACTAAAACTAAAGCAAAGTAAGAACAAAACTAAATCCTAAAAAGGTAAAAGCCTGCACAAAAGGTTGTTAGAGCACAAATTATTCATCGGAGTCTGATTCCTCAGACGCACTATATCCCATCTTAGTGAACATTTTCTTGATCAATTTCTTCATCGAGTTAACTCTCTTGGTCAAAGTAATTTGTGATGCCGTGATGATCTCGAGTTCTCCAGAAATCCGCCTTTGTTCTTTGGTTATCTGTTCTTGTTCAAAAGATAGGCGCTGTTGTTGCTTGAAAATCGAAGTTACCGATGCTTCATCATGTGTGCTGGGTGGTTGTTGAGATGGAGAGGCAGAGGTGTCCACACACAGTTTCTTCCCAGTTGAAGGTGTCGGAGCAACATGTGGCAATTTGTGAAGGGACTTCACAATCGTTGACTCATCTATCATCCCCCAACAGTGTTGATAAGATGTCGAGCTGATATCAATTTCAAACTTTTTCAAGATCCTCATGATGATCAATGGAAATGGAAGTCGCTCAGAAGGATGAGGATGCACAACATATCTTGACATTCTATTCCAAATTATGTAGGGAATGTTCATGTTCAACCCTACAGCCTCAGAAGGATGACCTATGAGATATAAGAACAACATTCTATCCCATCTCACTACCTTCGTCTGCATGTTAGGCAGAATGTTGTAACACGTGATGAAGTTAAGAAAGCGGTACTCAAGTCGAAGCTGTTTGGATTTACAGATTTACCATCTGCTGATTCAGTTCCTTCCAAACAAATTCCTTCCATCACGGTTTGCCACAAGGCATTTGTCAGACTTCTTCCCGTCAAATAGTTGATTCCGGATCTATTTGATTCCATTCCAAGGACTTCGCCGATCAACTGCGGAGTGATTTTGAGCCTCATTCCTTGGATATTAGTGTAGAAATGCATTGAGCCACTTTCATCTTCTTGAAGATGTCTTGCATTTGTGTAAAACGTTCTTACACGATATAAACAATACCCAAGTAATTGGAAATCGGCAGACTTGGATGAGATTAGCTTGCTCAATTAAACTCCCAAACTCCGGTGAGTGATTTCGGAGAGCTTCAATGTTGACATGTCGTTCACCGATGCATTCACGATGTTGAAAAGCTCTAAGGCGATCAGTGTTAACGACCACTTCTTCCACGCGAGGCGGAGAGTCAGGAACTACCGACTTGTTGACATTAACGTCTCGTGGTAGTCCAAAGCGTCGAGCCAGACGTTTTCTTTTCACAGAGATAGTCGGTGCAGACATAGGTGCTTTCCCTGTGTCCATGGGTGCCTTTCTTTTTGATCCATCGGAAACCTTTCCTTTTGATCCATCGGAAGCCTTTTGTTCAGGTTTAACGGGCATTGATTCATCGTCATCCGTCAACTTGTCCCAGTCTACTTCATCATTAATTGCTTCAGTTTCCGAGTCACTGATAAGATGAAATTCACCTTTTCGTTGAGGTTTCTTGGCTCTTTTCAGTTTGTTGGTTGCTCGAGTATGCACCATTGAGATTAACAGAAAAATGATCCATGAGAATGCCATTGAACCAAGTGCTTAATGAAGAAAGAAGTCCTGTGAAGAATCAACTCAAGAACACGAAAATTTTCAGTTTTCAAAAATTTGCAAAATTGTACCCAAACAATCATAATCATGTAGAGAGACTAAGAATCAAATTAGTTTTGCAAAAAGAATTTTAAAAATAGATCAATTGCATGATTTTCAAAAATTCCTATTATATGCCCTAAAACCGAATTTTTAGAAATCGAAGCCCAAAAATTCGTTAATCAGGAGAATACCCAGCATATAATCAAAACTAATCTACCCAGAGTTCTTATTTCAAAAGAAATTTGACCAAAAACCATTCACAAACGAAAAAGTTCCATGATTTCTACTCACGTTTTGAGCAAATAAGAAAAACTGTGAAAAACCGAGATTTTGATCAATAAAACTTACTTGGAATCGAAGAACTTGAGTTTGGAAGGCTCCAAGATGGAAGAAATCTAGAGAGAGAAACTCTAGAGGCTTAAGAACAAAAGATTGTAGTAAAAGAAATCAAAACCCCTCTTGTTCTATTAAAACCCTAGCCGTGATCCGGATCGGATCGTGAATGTGATCCGGATCGGCTACCCGCAGGAAAACCTGCGTTCGGGATCCGGATCACTTAGTCCGATCCGGATCGGCTCCAACTTTTTCTTCAGAAAAATTTAGAAAAATTCCATAAAATCCAGAAAAAGTATGTAAGCACTTTAGCATATCAACTTTAAACAAAATCATCGTTTCATACAACAAGAAATAGATTATACAAATCTATCAAAAATACTCAAAAATGAAACGAAAATTTATGAAAATTAAAACCCTTAAAGTTGAACAACTTCAATCACATCTAACATGATCTTATGCGTAATGCCTTTATCAAATCATCAATTTGGTAAAGAAAATGAAATACCAAGATCAATAGATGTTTGAAATCCCAGATAAGTTAGATAATATATCTAGACAATCTGTTGAAGAGAGTGGCTCTTTGAGCATCTTTCATAAAAATCCCACCTTATACCAACCTGAAATTTGACAGAGTCAAGTATTTCAATATGCATTTATCAAATCAAAAATTGAAAAATTTGCTTGGTATACATGTGGTAGCTGCACACAGTACTCGGACGACTTCTCTTTCCTCCATGTGGTGGTAGTTTTCACACTCCTCATTGGGATGTAACTCTTTCCACATCTTTTGAGCATATTACATTTCTTTGACTCCCCCTCAATTGGCTATCAATTATTTAATATATAAGGTATTCAACCAAAATTGATCTCGCATTCATACTCGACTAAGCAATCAAATAAGATAATGACTATACCAAGAGATCATTGAGAGAGAAATTGACTTTGATCACTTAAAAGATAACTTAATTAACATAAATGATAATTGCAACATTGAAATATTATGATATCAAAAGCATAATAAATTTCTAAATGTGTGAAAAGATGCAATTAAAGTCAATTATGATTTATGCTCAATTAATGTCCTATGTACAAACATAGATAAAGAACAAAAAAACACAAAACAAAACCTAACCTAAGCAAAAGTTTCAAAAGAGGTTATTTCAAGGAAAGCATTCCAATTGCTTTACGCAAATGAATAAAACGTTTTTGATCCAAAGGTTTTGTTAAGATATCAGCTAATTGATCCTCAGTTGAAATATATGAAAGTTGAAGAATATTTGATTCAACTAGCTCTCTAAGAAAATGATATCTAAGTTCAATATGTTTTGTTCTAGAGTGCAACACAGGGTTTTTAGAAATGTTATAGCACTAGTGTTGTCACAAAGAATGGTTACCGAAGATGCTGAAATCCGGAAGTCGCTCAACACGCTTTTCATCCAAATCAGTTGGGTTGAACAACTACCCGCTGAAATATACTCCGCTTCGGCAGTCGAGAGTGCTATGCAGTTTTGCTTTTTACTGTGCCATGCAACAAGGCAATGGCCAAGATAGAAGCATGCACCACTCGTACTTTTCCGATCATCCACTGATCCTGCCCAATCGGCATCTGAGTATCCAACAATATCCAAACTTGTTCCCATAGGATACCAAATTCCGAAATTTATTGTACCTTTGATGTACCGGATGATCCGTTTCACCGCTTTCAGGTGAACCTCCTTGGTGCTGATTGATATCTCGCACAAATCCCAACACTAAAGGATATATCCGGGCGACTAGCCGTGAGATAAAGTAGACTTCCAATCATACTGCGATACAGTTTCTCGTCTACATTCTCACTATGTGATTCACTTCCAAGTCCCTTATGGCTAGTTCCCATTGGAGTCGGAAAATCCTTAGAATTTTCTAAATCAAACTTTTTGACCAACTCCATTGCATACTTGGATTGACACAAGTGAATGCCTTCATCGTTTTGTTTAACTTGTAATCCAAGAAAATAAGTCAATTCGCCCATCATGGACATCTCAAATTCGCTTTCCATGGTCTCCGCGAATTTAGAAGCATCATTATCTCTTGTTGCACCAAATACAATGTCATCGACATAGATTTGTGCTACAATGAAATTGTTTTGATAATGCTTCACAAAGAGAGTCCTGTCAGCTCCCCCTCGAGTATAGCCCTTTTCCAAAAGGTGCTTTGTCAACCTTTCGTACCATGCTCGCGGTGCTTGTTTCAGACCGTAAAGAGCCTTTTTCAAACGAAAAACATGGTTAGGTAGTTTATGGTCCACAAAACCTTTCGGTTGAGCCACATAAACTTCCTCATTTAAAAACCCATTTAAAAAGGCGCTCTTAACGTCCATTTGAAATAATTTGATTTTAAAATGACAAGCTATCGCAAATAAGATACGAATGGACTCGAGTCTAGCTACAGGGGCGAAAGTTTCATCAAAGTCTATACCTTCTACTTGAGAGTAGCCTTGAGCAACTAACCTTGCTTTGTTCCTGATGATAGTACCATCCTCATTTTTCTTGTTCTTGAAAATCCATTTGGTACCTATCACATTGTGTTGCTTCGGAGGCTTCGTTAATTCCCAGACTTTGTTTCGCTCAAATTGATGGAGCTCTTCCTGCATTGCTTCAATCCAGTAGTCATCCTGAAGAGCTTCATCAACATTCTTTGGTTCGATTAAAGATACGTAGCAAGCGAATCCGCAAACCAATTGTCTCCGAGTTCTAACTCCTTCTTGTGGGTCTCCAATGATGTTCGATTCAGGATGATCCTTGGAGATGCGTAACGTTTGAGGTAATGGAGTAGTCGGAGTTTCATGAGATGAATCCTGCACATCAGATAAACTTGAAGAACCGTTAGATGCATCATTATTATCGAAAGAATTGTTAGAAGAAGATGCATTAGCAGGTGTATCATCATCAAGAGAGATATCGAGGGTAGATTTTTCAGATTCAAAGTGAAAAGCTTCATCTACCTTAACATTTATCGATTCTACGATCGTCTTAGATTCTAAGTTAAATACTCGATATGCTCTACTGTTTGTAGAATAACCCAAGAAAATCCCTTCGTCACTTCGAGAGTCAAATTTTCCAAGATTTTCGCGGTCACGTAAAATAAAACACCGACTCCCAAAGATACGAAAATATTTGATGTTAGGTTTTCTACAAAACCATAGTTCATATGGTGTATTTAAAGTCCCCGGGCGCAAATACACTCGATTAATTACATAGACAGCAGTGTTCACCGCTTCAGCCCAAAAATAAAACGGTAGGTTCCGGCTATGAAGCATAACACGTGCCATCTCCTGTACGACCCTGTTTTTGCGCTCGACTACACCATTCTGTTGAGGTGTATAGGGTGCCGAGAATTCATGTTTAATGCCGTTTGAAGTGCAAAAATCAATGAATTTAGAATTTATGAATTCTCCACCTCTATCACTTCTAACACGAGTAATCTTTTCATTCTTTTCAATCATAATACGATGGCAAATCTCGTGAAAAGAATCAAAAGTATCAGCTTTCTCTTTTAAAAATGCTACCCAAGAATATCTAGAGAAATCATCAACCAATAAGAAAATATACCATTTACCTCCCAAAGATGGTTGACGAGTTGGCCCCATTAAATCCATGTGCAAAAGTTCCAAAGGCCGTTTTGTACCAATGTGGTTCAAGTTCTTGTGTGCAGTCCTAGACTGTTTTCCCTTTTGGCAACCGCCACACACAATGTTTTGTTCAAATGAAAGTTTAGGAACCCCCTTGACCACATCTTTGTTTGAAATTCTAGCAAGTTCCTTAAAGTTTATGTGACCTAGCCTTTCATGCCAAAGAGTTTCATTTTTCAAAGAAGCTAGGTTACATTTTTCAGAAATTTTATTAGGAACTACATAACAATTGTTTTCTGATCTAACCCCTTTTAAAAAGAAAACATGGTTCTTATCAGTTACAGTACATTCATCAGATGAAAAATTAACTGAATAACCATTATCACAAAGTTGACTTATGCTTATGAGGTTAGTCTTAAGGCCATGAACAAATAACACATTATTTAGAACCGGGCCATCTGGAATAGCTACCGTTCCTTTTCCAACAATTTTGGAAGACCGACCATCTCCGAAAACAACAAGTCCTCCGGAGATTTTCTCAAAGGTTTGAAAACAGTTTTTGTCACCGGTCATGTGACGGGAACACCCGCTATCCAGATACCAAGACGAATTATCATATGCATGCAAGGAAACATTAGTAACAAGACAAGGGAAAATTTCACCTTTGCGCACCCAAACCTTTTTGGAATGCGTCGGTAATGGTCGTGAAGTTATTCTCCTAGGTGAAAGCGTCTTGTTAGAAGATTGCTGCTCCTTGATGATGTCGTCTTGAGCGGTGAACTACCAAGGCTCTTTTCCTTTGAATGATTTGCATTGATTTCTGAGGAATCACCTTTTGGTAGTCATTGCAAGAGGTGCTTGAGGTGAGCGTTTGGCTCCCGTCTTGCAATTTCTCCTTATGTGCCCTGAAATGCCACAACGAAAACATACCTTAGATCTTGACGATCCCGAAGAGGATGAAGTAGGCTTGTTGTCGTTGCTTGTCGTGAATTCCGGTGTCGGAGGAGGAGATACCGACTGAGGCACAAAAACTGTCCCACTCGAACTTGGAATGTCTCCAGTTTGAGTGTATCCGAGGCCGAACTTATTTGTTTGACCAAGACCAAGAAGCCTGTCCAACTTACTCCTTCCAGAAGAAAATCTCTTTAAGTCATCCTTTAGTTGGCGTATGGTCTTTGTCATTTCCAATTTTTCCTGTCGAGCCTCGCCGTAGAGCTTCAAGAAGTAATTCGCTTTGTCCACCATTTTGTATGTTCTTTCTCGAGAAGCTCATTGGACTCTTGAAGGGAAACATTTGCTTTGACTAAATTATCCCTTTCCACTTCAAGAGGTTTGAGAGAGAAGTTGCCCTTTTTGCTTCTTCTTCGAGATCCTGCAATCTCCCTCTCAAACTCCGGTTTTGCTTTGCCAGTTTCTTTGAATCCCTCAAAAGTTATGGTAGGCAAGAGCAAAATCTTCACCTTCAGAATTATCGATTCGTCGTCCGTTGCAATCTTTTCAACATGGGAGGAGTTGGACAGGAATCGGATGTACTTGCCATTAAGCACATGAAGGGTGAAGATGTGGACGCGTGGAATGCTGTCGCGTTGTCTTCTTCATCACTTGAGGATGACTCATTTGACGTTGAGTTGTCATCCCAAGTGACGACTTGCATCGCCTTCTTCTTTGCCGGATTCTTGTTGGGACACTCCGTTGCAATGTGGCCGTAGCCTCGACATTTGAAGCACTGTACTTGTCCCTCTGAACTTTTCTTATCCTTTGAGAAGTTCTCTTGCTTTCTTGACTTGTAGCTTGAAGAACCCTTGCCTTTCTTCGACTTTCCGAAGGATGGAGTTTTGCTTGAATTACCCCTTCGAAAGTTGCGGCGAAACTTCCTTGTCAAGAGAGCGAGCTGCTTCTCAAAGTCCTCCATAGATAGGTTCTCGTCATCGTCCGAGGAGGATGAATCCGCGTCTTCTTCTTTGTTGTTTTCAATGCATAACCTGAAGACTTAGAAGAGGATGCCTTTCCAGAAGAATAGTTAGTAGGAAATGTCATTTCATAAGTTTGTAATGCACCAACTAATTCTTCTACACGCATTTCGTCCGGGTGTTTAATTGTTTCAATGGCTGCGACCTTCGGGCGAAATCGTTCAGGAAGAGTTCTTAAATCTTTCTTACAACTTTAAATTCTGGAATCTTCTCTCCCAAGTTAGCACATGAGTTTACGATGTCTTGCAATCGTGTGTAATAGTCAGTGAAAGATTCATTTTCTGCCATAGAAATAGAGTCAAACTTGCTCGTAAGCATTTGCAGTTTCTGAATCTTCACAAGGTTAGTTCCCTCATGCGTAACTTGAAGAACATCCCAGATTTCTTTCGCAGTCTCACATGCCGAGACGCGAGAGAACTCTGTTTGTGACAAAGCATTAAATAGAGCATTAATTCCCTTGCCATTGTAAGAAGATGAATCTATCTCTTCCTTGGTCCATTTCGACCTAGGTTTTAAGGTGCGAACATCAGAAATAATTTCAGTTGGATTAGACCATCCTAATTCAATTGATTGCCACACCCTTTCGTCGATGGAAATTAAAAAGGCTTTCATCCGTACTTTCCAGTACGCATAATTTGTTCCATCAAAGAAAGGGGGTCGTTGATGTTTCCACCTTCAACCATTGTTTACAACCCTATTCCCGCTCTGATACCACTTGTTGGGTTATATGTAATATGGATCTAAATAGGGAAAAAAACACCTAGAGGGGGGTGAATAGGTGTAAACAATAAACACTCAAAAAATCATTGCGCAATAAAACCCAATGCGGAAATATAAATGAACACGCAAGATTTTTACGTGGAAAAACTCCAAACCGGAGTAAAAAACCACGGGACCGATAACACGGCGAAATCCACTAGAATTAACACACGTACAAGGTGATATAACGTACTCACAGACGACTCAACCTTTTACCATACGCTCCTAGTAGATCTTCTCCGCTCGCTCCACGACGCTTCTCGAATCCACGATCTGCGCCCAACGCTGAATCCACAGCGTCCAACGTCGAGTCCACGACGTCCGACCGAATCCACGGTCTTCACCCAGTAGCACGCTTCGAATCCACGAACGTACCTCGCTCCGAATCCACGAGAGCGGTTGCACCTTGAATCCACAAGGCCACGCGAGTCCACGCGCCGATTTTGGGTAAATCGTTGTTTTTGGGTGGTGATGATCCGCCGAATACTTAGATTAAAATAGATCGGAAATACCATCTAAGTATTCATTAATTTGATTCTACTCAAAATCTGAGTTTGGAAAACCTAGAATCAAATTAATCAATATAGATGAAGAAACATAGAATAAATCTATTGATTTCCTTTCTTCTCTATATGTGGATTTTTCCTTTTCGGTCGTATTTTTCATTTATTTTCCGATTATTGATTCCTTTTTTTTTTTAGAAAATGAATAAAGGGTCTATATATAGGTTAGAAACCATTGGAAGAAGATAAGGATCAAAAACTAACCGTTTCTGGAAATTTTCAGGACGGCGATCCGGATCGGATTTACTGTGATCCGGATCGTCGTAGCGTGATAGACAATTCCAGAAAAAGGGTTCGGGATCCGGATTGCAAAGTCCGATCCGGATCGTTCATACAATTAGCAAAATCCCATGTTCGGGATCCGGATCGAAAATGGCCTTTGATCCGGATTGGATTTGCCAATGAACAAGCACCCTTCGGGATCCGGATTGGACTGTCTGATCCGGATCCTGAACATGTCCCATGTCCAGTTTTTGATTTTTATGCAATAAAAAATTCTTCCAAGTGTTTCTACACTACAAGAAGTATTCGGATCACCAAAAATCTTTAGTTAAACATACCTGATCCTTTTGAATTCTTCTTTCTTGAGATTGAGGTATATGATCCAAACTTCTTTCATCTTCAATCTTCAAGACTTAATACTTTCACGAAATACGCCAACTCAAATTCCGTAACATTATTTGTGGCGGAAGCCATTTTGGATAAACGGTGGTCCCGGGATGTCGTGTTCTTTTTTTATTTGTCACCACTGTTGTGCCAGCGGTAGTATAGTATACCAGTGATCGCAGGACCTTGAACCCAGAAACCTTTTTGTACACACATGATTTTAGTCAACCAATGTTTTCTTCCAAACATCGAAGGGTCGCCGGAGTCTATCTTGTCTGATTGGACAAAGGCATTAGCCCTTCGGGGTTTGGGAATAAAAACTTAATTTTCTAACTGTTTTTTCCTAAAAGAACTAAAAATTATTAAAAATGGGTTTTCCTTAAATCAAGATGGTTTTACAAAAGGAACTTCTTTTAGTCTTCCCACCCACGTGTGAAAAATGGTTTTCAGTAATAAATGTCACATTTTCCTGTAAACTGCCTCACTCGAGAGGATTCGAGTGGTCTGGGTTTTAAGGGCTGCCTTTTTTCTTTGGGTCGAGAACAACGAGAGGACTATGTCACGCCCGGCGTCGAAACTGCGACCTGGACTCGCTAACAGATCCGCCACCAATACGGGAAGCCCCGTATAGACGAAGCGACTAACCTGCAAAAGAAAGATATTACAATATACAGATATCAGAGCTGAAAAGTAAACTGCTATAAATAAAAAAAATACAACTCAAGTCCTCACAAATACAAAAGTCTCTAAACAAAAAAGAAAAAAGTACAAATCTGAACCTCACTACAAAGGTCTCTCAAAATAAAACTCTCAAAAAAATTAAAATGGGATACATACTCTCTCAGAAAGATGACTGGTAGGGATCTATCTCGCGACTCCCTCACCCGATCACAGGATCAGCAACAGGAACAGCAGGAACAGGAGTAGAAAGTCCCTGGGGAAAAAGACACCGCGACGGGTGTGGACTACATCCCACAGTAGTTCTCAGTGGGTGCCGCCAACAAGCCCGACGGTCTGCCCACTAAGTCTACTAGAGGCATAAAGTAACAATGCAATACTGAAAGAAAAGGGCTGGAAAGATAGCTCTACAACTACTATGCCTCTTCTAGAAGCTCAAAAAGTGGAACAGATAAAAACTGGTGCATCTACTATCCCTCAACTCAGATCACCCAATCTACCTGACTGCCTCCCGGGTCCAGTCAAACCTATGCCTACCTACTGCCGTTACAATCCACGGAGGACCAGACTAACGTAGGGCGTCCGTGACTGCCAAAAACTGGCCTAGCCAGAGGGACGCGTCGACAAGTCGCGATACAAAAGTAACAGATCCACCCCGGACGTGGCACTCGAGGGGCGCGACCCCATTGTCACGCCCCCGGGGGTTTTTGAGTCATGTGAAGCGGAAAAACGTGTCTATTTTTTTTTTCTTTTTAATAAGGAAACATAATCTTCAACCCCGGTACGTGCCAGACCGCCACATACGCAAATTCACTCTGTCCACGGACAGAGTCTCCTTTGCATATGCACGGCGTCTTATTTACAACATGTCATTCAATCACAAATATTATGCATCAATTCCCAACCAACAACCATACCGTAGACGTTCACCATCAATTATAGCAAGTTAATAAGCGGCATCACTGTTTGGAAAGGATAAAGCCCAGAGTTGAAAACCCGTGCCCACACGGCACTTCATTTGAGAAAAACATTTTCGCAATCCTTTAACTCATCATGAAAACATGCCGCACATAAGAACACTACTAATAGTATCATACTATAACCTACACCTCATCCACAGAGCTAATACAAGTTCACAACTAAGCCATCCACAAGCAAAATAAAGATTCATGCATAAGGAAATGAGTTGGAGTCAAAAGAATCAAGATAACCAAGTGTCCGACTACGGTCCTCACTACGCAGTCCCACCGTCACCCCGGCTGACGCACCTAATAGCAGTACCTGTCACGGAGTGGGTAACGTCAGTGACAAACAAAGTAGATGTCTAATAGTAACAAGAAGGGAAAACAAACCGAATACACCGAGTACCCGTAACCTTTCGTTAAACCCCCTGTGCATATTTTAAGCTGGGCACCAGTCCCAGAGTACCTGTCGGGGTGACTAAAGTCCCCCTCGTGCACAAACACTTTTTTTTTGATGCTTTAACCACTTCACGGGGCTAGTGCGGCCCCTATAGCAGCCGTGAAGAGGTCCTCACGGCTCCCACTCCTTTGTGAGGCACACGGGTCAAAAAGACCACTTTTCCGGGAAAAGTACACCATGCGGTGGCCCGGTCCGCCAGTGTACGTGCAGCATCCGTCACCGGATTGCCAAAATTGGCGTGTAGTGAGCACCGCGACCGCAGCCACTTAAATTGTCAGATAAAATATCTTTAATCGAAAGGTTAGCTTACCATCTACTTTGTTAGGTAAATTAAAGAATACTTTAATGGCGATAAATGCACTTACTGCACTTGTTGCACTTATGGCAACTCTACCCACCTGGTTGGAGAGAAGACGGGTCACCCGAGCCCTTTGCACTCTCCCGCTGCGCACCCGGACCTATATAAAGTCCGCACGGACACTAAGGTCAGAAAATATACTAACATATCGCAATAGAAAAATACCCCACATTATTATTTACAAAAGTCGGCACCGTCCCGCTGTCCGGCGGGGCACCCATGCCTTGAACGGCCGTCACCGTCCGTCGGAGCCGCGCATGGCGGGGCTCCGCGGACGGCGTCCTCACAGCACCCAGCGCGGCGTTCGCGCGGTGCTCGTGCGGACAACGGGTCCGCGCGGCGCCCGCCGCGACGCCCACCGCGCTGGAGCCGTGCGGCACCCCGCCGCGGGTGCCCGGGCGGCACCGCGAGGGCTCCCCGCGCCGGGGCCGCCCGCGCGGCACCCGCGCGGGGTGCCCGCGCGGGCAACACCGCGCGGCACCCCGCGCGGGGCCCGCCACGCGCAGGGCCGCCCGGGCGGGGCCGCCCGCGCGGCACCCCGCGAGGGTGCCCGCGCGGGCACCCCGCGCGGGGGCCGGCCCGCGCGGCACCCCGCGCGGGTGCCAGCGGCGCGGCAACCCCGCGCGCGGTGCCCGGCGGCACCCCTGCGCCGGGCCGCCCGCGCAGGGCGCCCG
>CM054932.1:20045962-20107214 GCA_029168755.2 Tillandsia fasciculata
GAAACTACCCGACACACCGATCTGGAGCTCGCCACAAGTCGTCTTGTTCTGAAGTTTGGAGGCACTATCTATTTGGTGTCCACTGTAACGTCTTCTCGGGACCACCAAAGCCTAAGTACCTTTCACACCCAAAAAGAGCTGAACCTACGACAGAGACGGTGGTTGGAGTTGCTGAAGGGACTAGATCTAACTATTCAATACCACCCGGGAAAAGCAAATGTGGTAGCGGATGCCTTGAGCAGAAAGGGACAGCCGAGGGGACATCAGCAGGCACGATTACGCAGCAGGATGACTTGATCGTAAGAGTTCTCGCGATTGAGGTTAGAGGTGGTACGGTAGGACGGTCGAGAGCGATTAATGTCTCTAATAGTCGTGCCTACCTTGTTCGAAAGGATCCGAGAAGGCCAAAGTACCGATCCACAGTTACAGCTGGTACGGGATAGGATTCTCACGGCCAGGGGGGAGACTTTACAGCGGGGACAGATGGCACTCTCCGCTCCGGTTTCGAGGGCGGATTTGCGTGCCCGATTCGCCAGACCTGAAGAGGGAAATCTTGACAGAAGCGCACTGCGCCCGCTATGCGGCGCACCCTGGGGGCACCAAAATATAAAGGGATCTCGGCAGACCTTCTGGTGGCCGAAGCTGAAAGGGGACGTGACACGGTTCATAGTGCACTGCCTGATCTGCCAGCAGTAAAAGCCGAGCACTAGCGGGCTAGCGGGAAATTGCAACCACTACCAGTGCCAGAATGGAAATGGGAGCGAATCACCATGGATTTTGTCACCGGGCACCCGCGTTCGCAACAGGGACACGACACTATCTGGGTCATGTGGACCGGTTAACGAAGTCACTCACTTCCTACCTATCCACACGACCTGGACGCGCGATCGGCTGGCTCAGGTCTACATCATCGAGATTGTGAGGCTACACGGGATACCGGCATCGATCACTTCAGACAGTGACACACGGTTTGTCTCGAACTTCTGGCAGAGTCTACAACGAGACTTGGGGACCAAGCTACACTTCAGCACAGCCTTTCACCCCCAAACGGACGGACAATCTGAGCGGGTGATCCAGATCCTCGAGGATATGCTCCGAGCCTGCGTACTTGATTTGGGAACGGATGGTCACGCCGCCTACCTCTTGTGGAGTTCGCCTACGACAACAGCTACCAGGCTAGCATCCGTATGGCGCCGTATTTAAGCTTTGTATAGCAGACGCTGTAGGTCCCCGATCTGTTGGGACGATTTGGGGGAGCAGAAGTTTTTGGGACCGGATTTGGCGGAAGAAACTGAGGAAAAGGTGCGCCTCATCAGACAGCGGCGGGTGACCGCCCAAAGCCGGCAAAAGACTACGCAGATCAGAGGCGCCACGACTTGGAGTTCCATGTGGGGAGCACGTGTTACTTGCGGGTTTCACCGTAAAGGGTGAAGCGTTCGGGCTGAGAGGCAAGTTGAGCCCACGTATGTGGGGCCTTTTGAGATCTTGAGCGCATCGGCCCGGTGGCCTATCGCCTTGCCCTACCGCCGAACCTTGACCAGATTCACGATGTGTTCCATGTGTCCATGCTTCGAAGGTACCTCCCCGACCCATCGCGAGTGCTCGACGTCACCCAGGGCATCGAGCTTAGAGGACCTGAGCTTCGAGCAAGTACCTGGTGCGGATCCTAGCACGGGAAGACAAAAAGTTGCGCAATCGGACGATCCCAAAGTGAAGGTGCTTCAACAGATAGAGCAATTAGGAAGAACAAGTGAAGCGACCTGGGGAACTAGAGTCGAGGATGAGGGAGTGCTATCCAGATCTTTATCGGCCAGTGGGCGAGAGTTAAGTTTCGAGGACGAAACTTATTTTTAGTGTGAGTGATGTAAGACCCCCCTTTTTATTCGGTAATTTCTTTCCCTCTTTTCACTTTGAGCTGTCCGACAGAGGATGGGTTAATTAATTCTTGTTTTTCTGGATAGTCCGTCCGGGCTCGCAAGTATTTTAAGGTTAGAGCTCGCGAACGGGGAACAGTGGCGCTATCGGATTGAATTCCGACCCCCGGATCTCCCAGAAAATTAATTTTGAAGTTTGCGATCTTTTAGACGCTCCGGGATTCGTGCGGACGATCTGCACGTTTTTCGATGTAACTTTTAGCCGCTGGTTTTGTTTCGTTGGACTGGGTTTATAAGCCGGGGACTTAGTGTCTTTTTTCCTTCCTACTCCTTTTTCGTGCGGCTAGGTTAGCAGGGGCGCGACCAGAGAGAGGAAGGAAAAGGAACCCCAACCCTTTTTCGCTCTTGCTCGAGATTCTCCGCGCAAAACTCTACGATCCGGGGGGAAAAGGAAGGAGGTGGACTTTTTCGGCGGGTGATCGGGCAAAGATGGACGATCCTTTTCCTCCACCTCTCGGGAATCAAGGTGAGTCTTTTCCGTTCTTGTTTTAGGCTTACGTAATTTTGGGTCTTGTCGGTCGTTTCGAGGATGGGGATCACCGCGCCGCCGCTGCCATCGTCGAGGTCGGTTGCCGCCGTCGCGGGGCCACCCGCAGGCAGGACACCAGCGCGGGGCTGCGGCCGCGCGGGTCGCCCGTTGCCCTGCCTGGCAGCGCACCCCGCGGATCGGGGCCGGCGCAGGGCCGCCCGCAGGTGGGCGCACGCGCGGCTGGGGCCGCGCGGGTCGCCCGCGCCTGCGGGCAGCGCGCCAGCAGCAGATCGGTGCCGCGCGGAGCCGCCCGCGGTGCGGCGACGGCGTAGGCTGCCGCTGCGCGGGGTCGCCCGTGCCTGCGGGCATGCGCGCCGCGCGCGCGGGCCACCCGCAGGTAGGGCGCCCGCCCGCGGGCTGGCGCTGCGCTGGGCTGCCTGCGCCTGTGGGCCGGTGCCCGGGCGCGGGGCCGCCCGCGCCTGAGCGGGCTTGCGACGCGTTGTTGGGTTTAGGTTAATAAGGATCTAAATAGGGAAAAAACCCTAGAGGGGGGTGAATAGGTGTAAACAATAAACACTCAAAAAATCATTGCGCAAATAACCCAATGCGGAAAATAAAAATAACACGCAAGATTTTTACGTGGAAAAACTCCAAACCGGAGTAAAAAACCACGGGACCGATAACACGGCGAAATCCACTAGAATTAACACACGTACAAGGTGATATACCGTACTCACAGACGACTCAACCTTTTACCATACGCTCCTAGTAGATCTTCTCCGCTCGCTCCACGACGCTTCTCGAATCCACGATCCGCGCCCAACGCTGAATCCACAGCGTCCAACGTCGAGTCCACGACGTCCAACCGAATCCACGGTCTTCACCCAATGGCACGCTTCGAATCCACGAACGTACCTCGCTCCGAATCCACGAGAGCGGTTGCACCTTGAATCCACAAGGCCACGCGAGTCCACGCGCCGATTTTGGGATAAATCGTTGTTTTTATGGTGGTGATGATCCGCCGAATACTTAGATCAAAGATAGATCGGAAATACCATCTAAGTATTCATTGATTTGATTCTACTCAAAATGTGAGTATGGAAAACCTAGAATCAAATCAATCAATATAGATGAAGAACCATTGAATAGATCTAATGATTTCCGTTCTTCTCTATATATGTGGATTTTTCTTTTCGGCTAATTTTTCGTTTATTGCCGATAAAAAAAAAATGGATGGATCGATGCCCTAGAAATGAATAAGAGGGCTATTTATAGGTTAGAAACCCTAGGAAGAATATTCGGATCAAAAACAAACTTTTCTGGAAAGAAATCCCGTCGGCGATCCGGATTGGATTTGGCGATCCGGATTGCAGAAGCATAAAACACGGTTTCCAGAAAAATGCTTGTTCGGGATCCGGATCGTAGTCCCCGATCCGGATTGTTCATACAGTTTCACCAAAACACCATGTTCGGGATCCGGATTGCAGAAGCTGTGATCCGGATTGAAGCAGTGTATGAACAACACATCTTTCGGGATCCGGATTGCAAGATCTGATCCGGATCCTGAACATGTCCCATGTCCAGTTTTTGATGTTAAAACAAATAAAACCTCTTCCAGGTGTTTCTACACTATAAGAAGTATTCGGATCATCAAAATTCTTTAGTTAAACGTACCTGATCCTTTTGAATTCTTCTTTCTTGAGATTGAGGTATACGATCCAAAGTTTCTTCATCTTCAATCTTCAAGACTTAATACATTCACGAAATACGCCAACTCAAATTCCGTAACAATCTCCCCCTTTGGCGGTTTCGTGACAAAACACAAATCCACAAAAGAAAATTCAAAAAGGATATTTTTGTTGCTATCACCATACAACAAAAATTTACAAAAGAGATCCAGAAATTAAAAACATGAGATAAACTCCTAAAACAGACTCTAGACTTAGACATCTGTAATCTCTGCACAAAGAAAGCATTCTTGACAAACAAAATCGTTAGATACCTCAAGAATTGAAACGTTCAAAACCAACTACAGAGATAGAGTTTTTCTCATCATGACATTTGAAAAAAAAGTCAGATATGTAAGAGAATCATAATTAAAACCAACATATCTTCTAAGCAGTCAAAAACCAAATGTCAAAGTATGTTAGTCCAACATCAACTTGTTAGTCATATTACATGCCCAAATAGTTAGTCAAATAGTTAGTATAGGAGCATGTAAAATAAATCACAGAAGAAAAACCAAAGTTGAGTTGAAGTCATACTTACCTTTCTTAGTCATTGATATTCATTGCTATTCACAAACATTGTTCAAGGTTCAAAGTCTTCTCAAGGTCTTCTTTCTCTCCAACTCTCTCCCCCTTTTTGTCACAAAATACGCCAAATAATTACAGACCAAAGGGAGTAAAAAAAAAAAAAAACTTCAAAGGAAATCCTGCAAAGGTAGAACAAACAAAGTTAAAGCAAAGACTACTCCTGAGAGTCGGAGTCATCAGATGTCGTGCATCCCATTTTTGCGAACAGCTTCTTCACAAGTTTCTTCACGGATGAGACCGACTTAGTCAAGGTAACTTGAGAAGCTGTGAGGATTTCCATCTCGTTTTTCATAACATGAAGATCGCCTCTCATTTCAGTGAATTCAGCGGACATACGTTCCTGTTCATTCGAAAGCCGCTGTTGTTCTTTAAATATAGAGGTGACGGAGGCATCATCGTCAGAGGTGGATGGAGGTGCCTTCTGTGGAGGAGGAACTGGAGCTGTGGAAGAAGTTGCTTGTGGTCGAGCTCGTTGTCGAAGTGGTGGAGAAGGGGGATCATCCTGCTTTGTTGACAGAGACTTGACGATGGTTGTCTCATTGATTGTCCCCAAACTATACAAGTAAGAACTAGCACCGGTATCCACTTTGAACTTCTTAAAGATGCGCATGATGATCATCGGGTATGGTAGTCGCTCTGTGGGGTGAGAGTGTTCGACATACCGCGACATCCTATTCCAGATGAGGTAGGGAATGTTCAAGTTCGCTCCCATCAGTGCAGTCGGGTTGTCAAGAAGATAGAGAAAAAGCATTCTATCCCATCGGAGGACTTTTGTGTTCATGTTGGGAAGAATGTTGTAGCAAACAATGAAGTTTAAGTACTTGTACTCCTTCTTGAGTTCCTTGGAGAAAACTGAATTTCCGGTAGACAGAGTATCTGGAATGCAGATTCCATCAACCACAACTCTCCACGAGTTTTCGTTGAAGCTTTGAGTCTTGAGGTAATGAAGGCCATCAGATCTTGCTTTCATATTAAGCACCTCTCCAATCAGTTGGGGAGTGACTTTGATTTTGATACCTTTAACCAAAGTATGAAATTCTCGATGTCCGTCAGCATTGTCAATGAGACTTGCAGCGTTCTGATAAAACATGCGAACTGAGTGTGGACAATACCCAGTTTTTTCAGGAAAGTTGCAATTGGAGCGAGACCCGCTTGGTCAAACAGACCTCCAAACTCTGCAGATCGTTCCATCTTGTTTGACATTGACATGTCTTTCACCAATGCATTCTCTTTTTCAAAATCTTTGATTCTTGTGGAGCTAACGAATTCCTGAGGAGGGGCTGGTGGCTATGGGTTCGTTGATTGAAATGCCCTGAGCACTGCTTCTTTTCCTTGCCGAGGTTTTCATCCTTTTTCCAGTAGGTTCCATTGGTGCCTTTCCTTTCTCTGCTGCTGTAGGAGGAGGCTTAGTCTTAGGTGCTTCAGCAGGAGCCTTCCCTTTTGAGACAATAGGGACAGGTGCTTCAATTTCTATGTTGTCCCAGTCAATCGACTCCGTTTCAGATTCAGTGTCGGAGTCAGTTTGAGCTCGTTTCGCCCTCTTGGTCCTCTTGGCTTTGCAGAATCCTTCACATGGACCATGGCAGCAAGTAGGAAAATGATCCAGGTGATCACCATTGCTGACAGTGCTTTGAGTTTCAGAAAGTGTCCTGTGAAACCAACTCAAGAACATATGAAAAATTGTCAATTTTGAAAAATTTGAAAACATTGTACCTAGACAATCATAATCATGTAGAGAAGCCAAGAATCAAATTAGTTTTCCAAAAAGAATTTTAAAAATAGATCAATTCCATGATTTTCAAAAATTCCTCTTTTATGCCCTAAAACCGAATTTTTAGAAATCGAAGCCTAAAAACTCGTTAATCTTGAGAAAACCCAGCATAAAAGCAAAACTAATTGACCCAGAGTTCTTATTTCAAAAGAAATTTGATCAAAAACCATCACAAACGAAAAAGATCCAAGATTTCAACTCACGTTTGATAAAAAACTGTAAAAACCGAGTTTTGATCAATAAAACTTACTTGAATCCGAAGAACTTTGAGTTTTGAAGCTCCAAAAGCAAGAAATCTAGAGAGAGAAGCTCTAGAGATTTGAAACAAAAGATTAGGGTAAAGAAATCAAATCTCTATGTTTTTATAAAACCCTAGCCGTGATCCGGATCGGATCGAGAATGTGATCCGGATCGGCCACCCGCAGGAAGAAATCCTGCGTTCGGGATCCGGATCACTTGCCCGATCCGGATCGGCTACAACTTTTTCTTCAGAAAAATTTAGAAAAATTCCATAAAATCCAGAAAAAGTATGTAAGCACTTTACCATGTCAACTTTAAACAAAAGACATCGTTTCATACAACAAGAAATAGATTATGCAAAATCTATCAAAAATATCCAAAAATGAAACGAAAATTTACGAAAGTTAAAACACTTAAAGTTGAACAACTTCAATTACATCTATCCTGATCTTATGTGTAATGCCTTTATCAAATCATCAATTTTGGTAAAGAAAATGAAATACCAAGATCAATAGATGTTTGAAATCCCAGATAAGTTAGATAATATATCTAGACAATCTGTTGAAGGAGTGGCTCTTTGAGCATCTTTAATCAAAAATCCCACCTTATACCAACCATGAAATACGACTGAGTCAAGTATTTCAATATGATTTCATCAACAATTTTCAAAGCAAAAATTTGCTTTCATTCATGGAGTAGATTTTTTCTTTCATTTCCTCCATGTGGTGGTAGTTTTCACACTCCTCATTGGGATGTAACTCTTTCCACATCTTTTGAGCATTTTACATTTCATTGACTCCCCCTCAATTGGCTATCAATTATTTAATATATAAGGTATTCAACCAAACCATTGATCTCGAATTCATACTCGACTAAGCAATCAAATATGATAATGACTATACCAAGAGATCATTGAGAGAGAAATTGACTTTGATCACTTAAAAGATGGTTTAATTAACGTAAATGATCATTGCAACATTGAAATATTATGACATCAAAAGCATAATAAATTTCTAAATGCATAAAAGGATGCAATTAAAGTCAATTATGATTTATGCTCAATTAGTGTCCTATGTACAAAACATAGATAAAGAACAAAACAAAACAAACAAAAACAAAACCTAACCTAAGCAAAGGTTTCAAAAGAGTTTATTTCAAGGAAAGCATGCCAATTGCTTTACGCAAGTGAATAAAACGTTTTTGATCCAAAGGTTTTGTTAAGATGTCGGCTAATTGATCCTCAGTTGAAATATATGACAGTTGAAGAATGTTTGATTCAACTAGCTCTCTAAGAAAATGATATCTAAGTTCAATATGTTTTGTTCTAGAGTGCAACACAGGGTTTTTAGAAATGTTAATAGCACTAGTGTTGTCACATAAAATGGTTACCGAAGATGTTGAAATCCGGAAATCGCTCAACACGCTTTTCATCCAAATCAATTGGGTTGAACAACTTCCTGCAGAAATGTACTCCGCTTCGGCAGTCGAGAGTGCTATGCAGTTCTGCTTTTTACTGTGCCATGCAACAAGGCAGTGGCCAAGATAGAAGCATGCACCACTCGTGCTTTTCCGGTCATCCACCGATCCAGCCCAATCGGCATCTGAGTATCCAACAATATCCAAAGTCGTTCCCATAGGATACCAAATTCCGAAATTGATTGTACCTTTGATATACCGGATGATCCGTTTCACCGCTTTCAGGTGAACCTCCTTCGGTGCTGATTGATATCTCGCACAAATCCCAACACTGAAGGATATATCCGGGCGACTAGCCGTGAGATATAGTAGACTCCCAATCATACTGCGGTACAGTTTCTCGTCTACATTCTCACTTTGTGATTCACTTCCAAGTCCCTTATGGCTAGTTCCCATTGGAGTCGGAAAATCCTTAGAATTTTCAAGATCAAACTTTTTGACCAACTCCAGTGCATACTTGGATTGACACAAGTGAATTCCTTCATCGTTTTGTTTAACTTGTAATCCAAGAAAATAATTCAATTCGCCCATCATGGACATCTCAAATTCGCTTTCCATGGTCTCCGCGAATTTAGAAGCATCATTATCTCTCGTTGCTCCAAAAACAATGTCATCAACATAGATTTGAGCAACTATGAAATTGTTTTGATAATGCTTCACAAAGAGAGTCCTGTCAGCTCCCCCTCGAGTGTAGCCCTTTTCCAAAAGGTGCTTTGTCAACCTTTCGTACCATGCTCGCGGTGCTTGTTTCAGACCGTAAAGAGCCTTTTTCAGACGAAAAACATGGTTAGGTAGTTTATGATCCACAAAACCTTTCGGTTGAGCTACATAAACTTCCTCATTTAAAAATCCATTTAAAAAGGCGCTCTTAACGTCCATTTGAAATAATCTGATTTTAAAATGACAAGCAATCGCAAACAATATACGAATGGACTCGAGTCTAGCTACAGGGGCGAAAGTTTCATCAAAGTCTATACCTTCTACTTGAGAATAGCCTTGAGCAACTAACCTTGCTTTGTTCCTGATGATAGTACCTTCTTCGTTTTTCTTGTTCTTGAAGATCCATTTGGTACCTATCACATTGTGTTGCTTCGGAGGCTTCGTCAGTTCCCAGACTTTGTTTCGCTCGAATTGATGGAGCTCTTCCTGCATTGCTTTAATCCAATAATCATCTTGGAGAGCTTCATCAATATTCCTTGGTTCGATTTGAGATACATAGCATGCAAATCCGCAAACCAATTGTCTCCGTGTTCTAACTCCTTCTTGTGGATCTCCAATGATGTTCGATTCAGGGTGATCCTTGGAGATGCGTAACGTTTGAGGTAGAGGAGTAGACGGAGGTACACGAGATGATTCCTGCACATCAGATAACTTGAAGAACCGTTAGATGCATCAACATTATTATCGAAAGAATTGTTAGAAGAAGATGCATTAGCAGGTGTATCATCATCAAGAGAGATATCGAGGGTAGATTTTTCAGATTCAAAGTGAAAAGCTTCATCTACCTTAACATTTATCGATTCTACGATCGTCTTAGATTCTAAGTTAAAAACTCGATATGCTCTGCTGTTTGTAGAATAACCTAAGAAAATCCCTTCGTCACTTCGAGAGTCAAATTTTCCAAGATTTTCGCGATCACGTAAAATAAAACACCGACTCCCAAAGATACGAAAATATTTGATGTTAGGTTTTCTACAAAACCAAAGTTCATATGGTGTATTCAATGTCCCCGGGCGCAAATACACGCGATTGATAACATAAACAGCAGTGTTCACCGCTTCAGCCCAAAAATAAAAAGGTAAGTTCCGGCTGTGAAGCATAACACGTGCCATTTCCTGTACGACCCTGTTTTTGCGCTCGACTACACCATTTTGTTGAGGTGTGTAAGGTGCGGAGAATTCATGTTTAATGCCATTAGAAGTGCAAAAATCAATGAATTTGGAATTTATGAATTCCCCACCTCTATCACTCCTAACTCGAGTAATCCTATCATTCTTTTCTATCATAATACGATTGCAGATTTCGAGAAAAGAATCAAAGGTATCAGCTTTTTCTTTTAAGAAGGCTACCCAAGTATATCTAGAAAAGTCATCAACCAACAAGAAAATATACCATTTACCTCCCAGAGATGGTTGACGAGTTGGCCCCATTAAGTCCATATGCAAAAGTTCCAAAGGCCGTTTTGTACCTATGTGGTTCAAGTTCTTGTGTGCAGTCCTAGACTGTTTTCCCTTTTGGCAACCGCCACACACAAGGTTTTGTTCAAAAGAAAGTTTCGGAACCCCCTTGACCACATCTTTATTCGAAATTCTAGCAAGTTCCTTAAAGTTTATGTGACCTAGCCTTTCATGCCAAAGTGTTTCATTTTTCAAAGATGCTAGGTTACATTTTTCAGAAATCTTAGAAGGAACTACATAACAATTGTTTTCTGATCTAACCCCCTTTAAAAAGAAAGCATGGTTCATGTCAGTTACAGTGCATTTATCAGATGAAAAATTAACTGAATAACCACTATCACACAGTTGACTTATGCTTATGAGGTTAGTCTTAAGGCCATGAACAAATAACACATTATCTAGAACCGGGCCATCTGGAATAGCTACCGTTCCCTTTCCAACAATTTTGGAAGACCGACCATCTCCGAAAACAACAAGTCCTCCGGAGTTTTTCTCAAATGTTTGAAAACAGTTTTTATCGCCGGTCATATGACGGGAACACCCGCTATCCAGGTACCAAGACGAACTATCATATGCATGCAAGGAAACATTGGTAGCAAGACAAGGGAAAATTTCACCTTTGCGCACCCAAACCTTTTTGGAATGCGTCGGTAATGATCGTGAAGTTGATCTCCTAGGTGAGAGCGTCTTGCTTGAAGAATTGCTGCTCCTTGATGATGTCGTCTTGAGCGGTGTACTACCAAGGCTCTTTTCCTTCAAATAGTTTGCAGTTGATTTTTCGAGGAATAGCCTTTTGGTAGTCATTGCAAGAGGTGCTTGAGGTGTGCGTTTGGCTTCCGTCTTGCAATTTCTCCTTATGTGCCCTGAAATGCCACAACGAAAACATACCTTAGATCTTGTCGATCCCGAGGAGGATGTAGTAGGCTTGTTGTCGTTGCTTGTCGTGAATTCCGGTGTCGGAGGAGGAGATACCGACTGAGGCACAAATACTGTCCCACTCGAACTTGGAATGTCTCCAGTTTGAGTGTATCCGAGGCCGAACTTATTTTCTTGACCAAGACCAAGAAGTCTGTCCAACTTACTCCTTCCAGAAGAAAATCTCTTTAAGTCATCCTTCAGTTGGCGTATGGTCTCCGTCATTTGCAATTTTTCCTGTCGAGCCTCGCCGTTGAGCTTCAAGAAGTAATTTGCTTTGTTCACCATATCCATATAATTCTTCTCGAGTTGCTCATTGGACTCTTGAAGGGAAACATTTGTTTTAATCAGATTGTCCCTTTCCACTTCAAGATCGGTTGAGTGAGAGGTTACCCTTTTTACTTCATCTTCAAGATCCTGTAATCTCTCTTTCAACCCCTTGTTTTGCTTAGCCAGTTTCTTTGAATCCCTCAAAAGCTTATGGTAGGCTAAAACAAAATCTTCACCTTCCGAATCATCTGATTCATCGTCCGTTGCAATCTTTTCAACAGTGGAGTTGGACAGTGAGTCGGATGTACTTGCCATTAAGCACATGAAGGGTGAAGATGTAGTGGACGCGTGGAAAGCTGTCGCGTTGTCTTCTTCATCACTTGAGGATGACTCATTTGACGTGGAGTTGTCATCCCAAGTAACGACTTGCATCGCTTTCTTCTTAGCCGGATTCTTGTTGGGACATTCCGTTGCAATGTGGCCGTAGCCTCGACATTTGAAGCACTGAACTTGTCCCTCAGAACTTTTCTTATCCTTTGAGAAGTTCTCTTGCTTTCTTGACTTGTGCTTGAAGGACCCTTGCCTTTCTTCGACTTTCCGAAGGATTGAGTTTTGCTTGAATTTCCCCTTCGAAAGTTGCGGCGAAACTTCCTTGTCAAGAGAGCGAGCTGCTTCTCAAAGTCCTCCATAGAAAGGTTCTCGTCGTCGTCCGAGGAGGATGAATCCGCGTCTTCTTCTTTAGTTGATTTCAATGCGTAACCTGAAGACTTAGAAGAGGATGCCTTTCCAGAAGAATAGTTAGTAGGAAATGTCATTTCATAAGTTTGTAAAGCACCTACTAATTCTTCTACACGCATTTCGTCCGGGTGTTTAATTGTTTCAATGGCTGCGACCTTCGGGCGAAATCGTTCAGGAAGAGTTCTTAGAATTTTTCTTACAACTTTAAATTCTGGAATCTTCTCTCCCAAGTTAGCACATGAGTTTACGATGTCTTGCAATCGTGTGTAATAGTCAGTGAAGGATTCATTCTCTGCCATAGAGATAGAGTCAAACTTGCTCGTGAGCATTTGCAGTTTCTGAATCTTCACTAGGTTAGTTCCCTCATGCGTAACTTGAAGAACATCCCAGATTTCTTTCGCAGTCTCACATGCCGAGACGCGAGAGAACTCAGTTTGTGACAAAGCATTAAATAGAGCATTAATTCCTTTGCCATTGTAAGAAGATAATCTATCTCTTCCTTGGTCCATTTCGACCTAGGTTTTAAGGTGCGAACATCATCTAAAATTTCAGTTGGATTAGACCATCCTAATTCAATTGATTGCCACACCCTTTCGTCGATGGAAATTAAAAAGCTTTCATCCGTACTTTCCAGTACGCATAATTTGTTCCATCAAAGAAAGGGGGTCGATTGATGTTTCCACCTTCAACCATTGTTTACAACCCTATTCCCGGTGTTAGGTTAATAAGGATCTAAATAGGGGAAAAAACACCTAGAGGGGGGTGAATAGGTGTAAACAATAAACACTCAAAAAATCATTGCGCAATAAAACCCAATGCGGAAAAATAAAAGAACACGCAAGATTTTTACGTGGAAAAACTCCAAACCGGAGTAAAAAACCACGGGACCGATAACACGGCGAAATCCACTAGAATTAACACACGTACAAGGTGATATAACGTACTCACAGACGACTCAACCTTTTACCATACGCTCCTAGTAGATCTTCTCCGCTCGCTCCACGACGCTTCTCGAATCCACGATCCGCGCCCAACGCTGAATCCACAGCGTCCAACGTCGAGTCCACGACGTCCGACCGAATCCACGGTCTTCACCCAATGGCACGCTTCGAATCCACGAACGTACCTCGCTCCGAATCCACGAGAGCGGTTGCACCTTGAATCCACAAGGCCACGCGAGTCCACGCGCCGATTTTGGGTAAATCGTTGTTTGTTTGGGTGGTGATGATCCGCCGAATACTTAGATTAAAGATAGATCGGAAATACCATCTAAGTATTCATTGATTTGATTCTACTCAAAATGTGAGTATGGAAAACCTAGAATCAAATCAATCAATATAGATGAAGAACCATAGAATAGATCTAATGATTTCCTTTCTTCTCTATATATGTGGATTTTTCTTTTCGGCTATTTTTCTTAATAGCCGATCTATTGCGGATGCCCTAGAAAAAGGAGGGCTATTTATAGGTTAGAAACCCTAGGAAGAATATTCGGATCAAAAACAGCCTTTTCTGGAAATTTTACCGACGGCGATCCGGATTGGATTTGGCGATCCGGATTGCAGAAGCACAAAAGACGATTTCCAGAAAATTGCCTGTTCGGGATCCGGATCGTAGTCCCCGATCCGGATCGTTCATACAGTTTTACCAGAACATCATGTTCGGGATCCGGATTGCAATTCCTGATCCGGATCGAAGAAGCAAACAGGTAAAACTAGTGTTCGGGATCCGGATCAGAAATGCTGCGATCCGGATTGAACCAGTGTATGAACAAACACCTTTCGGGATCCGGATTGAAAGCCACGATCCGGATCCTGAACATGTCCCATGTCCAGTTTTTGATGAATAAGCAATTAAAACCTCTTCCAGGTGTTTCTACACTATAAGAAGTATTCGGATCATCAAAATTCTTTAGTTAAACGTACCTGATCCTTTTGAATTCTTCTTTCTTGAGATTGAGGTATACGATCCAAAGTTTCTTCATCTTCAATCTTCAAGACTTAATACATTCACGAAATACGCCAACTCAAATTCCGTAACAATCTCCCCCTTTGGCGGTTTCGTGACAAAACACAAATCCACAAAGAAAATTCAAAAAGATATTTTTGTTGCTATCACCATACAACAAAAATTTACAAAAGAGTTCCAGAAATTAAAAACATGAGATAAACTCCTAAAACAGACTCTAGACTTAGACATCTGTAATCTCTGCACACAGAAAACATTCTTGACAAACAAAATCGTTAGATACCTCAAGAATTGAAACATTAAAAAACCAGTACAGAGATAGAGTTTTTCTCATCATGACATTTGAAAAATTCAGATATGTAAGAGAATCATAGTTAAAACCAACATATCTTCTAAGCAGTTGAAAACCAAATGTCAAAGTATGTTAGTCCAACATCAACTTGTTAGTCATATTACATGCCCAAATAGTTAGTCGAATAGTTAGTATAGAAGCATGTCACAAATCACAAAAGAAAAACCAAAGTTGAGTTGAGGTTCATACTTACCTTGATATCATCGATATTCACAATCATTGTTCACATCATTCATTGTTCATTGTTCAAAGTTCTCTCTAACTCTCTAACTCTCTCCCCCTTTTTGTCACAAAACAAAGCCAAAACGAAAGGGAGTTAAAAGATAAAAAAAATGAAAACCTGCAAAAACAAAAGTCAAAGTGAAAATCCTGCAAAGTTAGAACAAAACAATTAAAACAAAGGTCTACTCCTGAGAGTCGGAGTCATCAGATGTTGTGCATCCCATTTTAGCAAACATCTTCTTCACTAGTTTCTTCATGATGAGACTGACTTATTCAAAGTGATCTGTGAAGCTGTGAGGATTTCCATCTCATTTTTCAGAACATGAAGTTCGCCTTTCATTTCAGTGAACTCAGCCGACATGCGTTCTTGTTCATTTGAAAGTCGCTGTTGTTCCTTAAAAATTGAATTAACTGAAGCATCATCTTCAGAGGTTGATGGAGGTGCTTGTTGTGCTGGTGGAACAGGAGCTGTGGAAGTAGTTGCTGGTTGTCGAGCTCGTCGGATTGGAGGAGATGGAGGATCATCTTGTTTGTCGAAGAGACTTTACAATCGTTGTTCATTGATTGTCCCCAAACTGTACATGTAAGAGCTCGCGCTTGTATCCACATTAAACTTCTTAAGGATGCGCATGATGATCATTGGATATGGTAGTCTCTCTGTAGGGTGAGAGTGTTCGACATACCGCGTCATCCTTTCCAAATGAGATAAGGAATGTTCATGTTTGCTCCCATCAAAATGGTCGGGTTCCAAGAAGATAAAGAAATAGCATTCTATCCCATCGAAGGACTTTCGTGTTCATATTGGGAAGAATGTTGTAGCAGACAATGAAGTTTATGTACTTGTACTCTTTCTTAAGTTCTTTGGAGAAAACAGAATTTCCGGCAGACAGAGTATCCGGAAGACAAATTCCATTGACTACAACTCTCCAGGAGTTCGGTTGAAGCTTTGAGTCTTTAGGTAATGATCCCATCAGATCTGGCTTTCATATTGAGCACCTCTCCAATCAGTTGGGGAGTGACTTTGATTTTGATACCTTTAACCACTGTATGAAATTCTCGACGTCCGTCATCATGATCAATAGACTTGCAGCATTCTGATAAAACATTCGAACTGAGTGTGGACAATACCCAGTTTTTTCAGGAAAGTTGCAAATTGGACCGAGACCAACTTGATCAAATAAACTCCCAAACTCTGCAGATCGTTCCTCATTGGTTTGACATTGACATGTCTCTCACCAATGCATTCTCTTTTTCAAAATCTTTGATTCTCGTGGAGCTAATGAATCCTGTGGTGGAGGCTGGCTAGCAATTGGTTCGTTAATTGAAATTCCCTGAGTGCTGACTCTTTTTCTTTGCCAGTCTTTGTTCTTGTTCTGATTTGACTTGGTTCCATTGGGGCTTTTCCTTTTTCAGCTGCAGTAGGAGGAGGCTTTGTCGTCTTTGAAGCTTCAGCAGGCCTTTCCCTTTGGATACAATAGGGACATCTCCTCAATCTCCAGGTTATCCCAGTCAATCGATTCCGTTTCAGATTCCGTGTCGGAATCATTCTGAGCTCTCTTCACTCTCTTAGCCCTTTTCGGCTTGGCAGTATCCTTAACATGGACCATGGCAGCAAGTAGGAAAATGATCCAGGTGATCACCATTGCTGACAGTGCTTTGAGTTTTAGAAGTGTCCTGTGAAAACCAACTCAAGAACATATGAAAAATCGTCAATTTTGAAAAATTTGAAAAATTGTACCTAGACAATCATAATCATGTAGAGAAGCCAAGAATCAAATTAGTTTTCCAAAAAGAATTTTAAAAATAGATCAATTCCATGATTTACAAAAATTCCTCTTTTATGCCCTAAAACCGAATTTTTAGAAATCGAAGCCTAAAAACTCGTTAATCAAGAAAATCCCAGCATAAAAGCAAAACTAATTGACCCAGAGTTCTTATTTCAAAAGAAATTTGATCAAAAACCATTCACAAACGAAAAAGTTCCAAGATTTCAACTCACGTTTGATGAAAAACCATAAAAACTGTGAAAAACCGAGTTTTGATCATAAAACTTACTTGAATCCGAAGAACTTTGAGTTTTGAAGCTCCAAGAAGCAAGAAATCTAGAGAGAGAAACTCTAGAGGCTTGAAAACCAGAGATTAGGGTAAAGAAATCAAAATCTGTTGTTTCTATATAAAACCCTAGCCGTGATCCGGATCGGCCGAGAATGTGATCCGGATCGGCTACCCGCAGGAAAAATCCTGCGTTCGGGATCCGGATCACTTGCCCGATCCGGATCGGCTACAACTTTTTCTTCAGAAAAATTTAGAAAAATTCCATAAAATCCAGAAAAAGTATGTAAGCACTTTACCATGTCAACTTTAAACAAATGACATCGTTTCATACAACAAGAAATAGATTATGCAAAATCTATCAAAAATATCCAAAAATGAAACGAAAATTTACGAAAGTTAAAACACTTAAAGTTGAACAACTTCAATTACATCTATCCTGATCTTATGTGTAATGCCTTTATCAAATCATCAATTTCAGTAAAGAAAATGAAGTACCAAGATCAATAGATGTTTGAAATCCCAGATAAGTTAGATAATATATCTAGACAATCTGTTGAAGGAGTGGCTCTTTGAGCATCTTTTACTAAAAATCCCACCTTATACCAACCATGAAATACGACTGAGTCAAGTATTTCAATATGAATTTCATCAACAATTTTCAAAACAAAAATTTGCTTTTCATTCATGGAGTATCTTTTTTTTCTTTCATTTTCTCCATGTGGTGGTAGTTTTCACACTCCTCATTGGGATGTAACTCTTTCCACATCTTTTGAGCATTTTACATTTCATTGACTCCCCCTCAATTGGCTATCAATTATTTAATATATAAGGTATTCAACCAAACCATTGATCTCGAATTCATACTCGACTAAGCAATCAAATATGATAATGACTATACCAAGAGATCATTGAGAGAGAAATTGACTTTGATCACTTAAAAGATGGTTTAATTAACGTAAATGATCATTGCAACATTGAAATATTATGACATCAAAAGCATAATAAATTTCTAAATGCATAAAAGGATGCAATTAAAGTCAATTATGATTTATGCTCAATTAATGTGCTATGTACAGAACATAGATAAAGAACAAAACAAAAACAAAAACAAAACCTAACCTAAGCAAAGGTTTCAAAAGAGTTTATTTCAAGGAAAGCATGCCAATTGCTTTACGCAAGTGAATAAAACGTTTTTGATCCAAAGGTTTTGTTAAGATGTCAGCTAATTGATCCTCAGTTGAAATATATGACAGTTGAAGAATGTTTGATTCAACTAGCTCTCTAAGAAAATGATATCTAAGTTCAATATGTTTTGTTCTAGAGTGCAACACAGGGTTTTTAGAAATGTTAATAGCACTAGTGTTGTCACATAAAATGGTTACCGAAGATGTTGAAATCCGGAAATCGCTCAACACGCTTTTCATCCAAATCAATTGGGTTGAACAACTTCCTGCAGAAATGTACTCCGCTTCGGCAGTCGAGAGTGCTATGCAGTTCTGCTTTTTACTGTGCCATGCAACAAGGCAGTGGCCAAGATAGAAGCATGCACCACTCGTGCTTTTCCGGTCATCCACCGATCCAGCCCAATCGGCATCTGAGTATCCAACAATATCCAAAGTCGTTCCCATAGGATACCAAATTCCGAAATTGATTGTACCTTTGATATATCGGATGATCCGTTTCACCGCTTTCAGGTGAACCTCCTTCGGTGCTGATTGATATCTCGCACAAATCCCAACACTGAAGGATATATCCGGGCGACTAGCCGTGAGATATAGTAGACTTCCAATCATACTGCGATACAGTTTCTCGTCTACATTCTCACTTTGTGATTCACTTCCAAGTCCCTTATGGCTAGTTCCCATTGGAGTCGGAAAATCCTTAGAATTTTCAAGATCAAACTTTTTGACCAACTCCAGTGCATACTTGGATTGACACAAGTGAATTCCTTCATCGTTTTGTTTAACTTGTAATCCAAGAAAATAAGTCAATTCGCCCATCATGGACATCTCAAATTCGCTTTCCATGGTCTCCGCGAATTTAGAAGCATCATTATCTCTTGTTGCTCCAAAAACAATGTCATCGACATAGATTTGAGCAACTATGAAATTGTTTTGATAATGCTTCACAAAGAGAGTCCTGTCAGCTCCCCCTCGAGTGTAGCCCTTTTCCAAAAGGTGCTTTGTCAACCTTTCGTACCATGCTCGCGGTGCTTGTTTCAGACCGTAAAGAGCCTTTTTCAGACGAAAAACATGGTTAGGTAGTTTATGATCCACAAAACCTTTCGGTTGAGCTACATAAACTTCCTCATTTAAAAACCCATTTAAAAAGGCGCTCTTAACGTCCATTTGAAATAATTTGATTTTAAAATGACAAGCAATCGCAAACAATATACGAATGGACTCGAGTCTAGCTACAGGGGCGAAAGTTTCATCAAAGTCTATACCTTCTACTTGAGAATAGCCTTGAGCAACTAACCTTGCTTTGTTCCTGATGATAGTACCTTCTTCGTTTTTCTTGTTCTTGAAGATCCATTTGGTACCTATCACATTGTGTTGCTTCGGAGGCTTCGTCAGTTCCCAGACTTTGTTTCGCTCGAATTGATGGAGCTCTTCCTGCATTGCTTTAATCCAGTAATCATCTTGGAGAGCTTCATCAACATTCTTTGGTTCGATTTGAGATACATAGCATGCAAATCCGCAAACCAATTGTCTCCGTGTTCTAACTCCTTCTTGTGGATCTCCAATGATGTTCGATTCAGGGTGATCCTTGGAGATGCGTAACGTTTGAGGTAGAGGAGTAGACGGAGGTACACGAGATGATTCCTGCACATCAGATAACTTGAAGAACCGTTAGATGCATCATTATTATCGAAAGAATTGTTAGAAGAAGATGCATTAGCAGGTGTATCATCATCAAGAGAGATATCGAGGGTAGATTTTTCAGATTCAAAGTGAAAAGCTTCATCTACCTTAACATTTATCGATTCTACGATCGTCTTAGATTCTAAGTTAAAAACTCGATATGCTCTGCTGTTTGTAGAATAACCTAAGAAAATCCCTTCGTCACTTCGAGAGTCAAATTTTCCAAGATTTTCACGATCACGTAAAATAAAACACCGACTCCCAAAGATACGAAAATATTTGATGTTAGGTTTTCTACAAAACCAAAGTTCATATGGTGTATTCAAAGTCCCCGGGCGCAAATACACGCGATTGATAACATAAACAGCAGTGTTCACCGCTTCAGCCCAAAAATATAAAGGTAAGTTCCGGCTGTGAAGCATAACACGTGCCATTTCCTGTACGACCCTGTTTTTGCGCTCGACTACACCATTTTGTTGAGGTGTGTAAGGTGCGGAGAATTCATGTTTAATGCCATTAGAAGTGCAAAAATCAATGAATTTGGAATTTATGAATTCCCCACCTCTATCACTCCTAACTCGAGTAATCCTATCATTCTTTTCTATCATAATACGATTGCAGATTTCGAGAAAAGAATCAAAGGTATCAGCTTTTTCTTTTAAGAATGCTACCCAAGTATATCTAGAAAAGTCATCAACCAACAAGAAAATATACCATTTACCTCCCAGAGATGGTTGACGAGTTGGCCCCATTAAGTCCATATGCAAAAGTTCCAAAGGCCGTTTTGTACCTATGTGGTTCAAGTTCTTGTGTGCAGTCCTAGACTGTTTTCCCTTTTGGCAACCGCCACACACAAGGTTTTGTTCAAAAGAAAGTTTCGGAACCCCCTTGACCACATCTTTATTTGAAATTCTAGCAAGTTCCTTAAAGTTTATGTGACCTAGCCTTTCATGCCAAAGTGTTTCATTTTTCAAAGATGCTAGGTTACATTTTTCAGAAATCTTAGAAGGAACTACATAACAATTGTTTTCTGATCTAACCCCCTTTAAAAAGAAAGCATGGTTCATGTCAGTTACAGTGCATTTATCAGATGAAAAATTAACTGAATAACCACTATCACACAGTTGACTTATGCTTATGAGGTTAGTCTTAAGGCCATGAACAAATAACACATTATCTAGAACCGGGCCATCTGGAATAGCTACCGTTCCCTTTCCAACAATTTTGGAAGACCGACCATCTCCGAAAACAACAAGTCCTCCGGAGTTTTTCTCAAATGTTTGAAAACAGTTTTTATCGCCGGTCATATGACGGGAACACCCGCTATCCAGGTACCAAGACGAACTATCATATGCATGCAAGGAAACATTGGTAGCAAGACAAGGGAAAATTTCACCTTTGCGCACCCAAACCTTTTTGGAATGCGTCGGTAATGATCGTGAAGTTGATTTCCTAGGTGAGAGCGTCTTGCTTGAAGAATTGCTGCTCCTTGATGATGTCGTCTTGAGCGGTGTACTACCAAGGCTCTTTTCCTTCAAATGAATTGCAGTTGATTTCCGAGGAATACCCTTTTGGTAGTCATTGCAAGAGGTGCTTGAGGTGTGCGTTTGGCTTCCGTCTTGCAATTTCTCCTTATGTGCCCTGAAATGCCACAACGAAAACATACCTTAGATCTTGTCGATTCCGAGGAGGATGTAGTAGGTTTGTTGTCGTTGCTTGTCGTGAATTCCGGTGTCGGAGGAGGAGATACCGACTGAGGCACAAATACTGTCCCACTCGAACTTGGAATGTCTCCAGTTTGAGTGTATCCGAGGCCGAACTTATTTCTTTGACCAAGACCAAGAAGTCTGTCCAACTTACTCCTTCCAGAAGAAAATCTCTTTAAGTCATCCTTCAGTTGGCGTATGGTCTCCGTCATTTCCAATTTTTCCTGTCGAGCCTCGCCGTTGAGCTTCAAGAAGTAATTCGCTTTGTTCACCATATCCATATAATTCTTCTCGAATTGCTCATTGGACTCTTGAAGGGAAACATTTGTCTTAATCAGATTGTCCCTTTCCACTTCAAGATCGGTCGAGAGAGAAGTTACCCTTTTTACTTCTTCTTCAAGATCCTGCAATCTCTCTTTCAACCCCTTGTTTTGCTTAGCCAGTTTCTTTGAATCCCTCAAAAGCTTATGGTAGGCTAAAACAAAATCTTCACCTTCCGAATCATCTGATTCATCGTCCGTTGCAATCTTTTCAACAGTGGAGTTGGACAGTGAGTCGGATGTACTTGCCATTAAGCACATGAAGGGTGAAGATGTAGTGGACGCGTGGAAAGCTGTCGCGTTGTCTTCTTCATCACTTGACGATGACTCATTTGACGTGGAGTTGTCATCCCAAGTAACGACTTGCATCGCTTTCTTCTTAGCCGGATTCTTGTTGGGACATTCCGTTGCAATGTGGCCGTAGCCTCGACATTTGAAACACTGAACTTGTCCCTCAGAACTTTTCTTATCCTTTGAGAAGTTCTCTTGCTTTCTTGACTTGTGATTGAAGGACCCTTGCCTTTCTTCGACTTTCCGAAGGATGGAGTTTTGCTTGAATTTCCCCTTCGAAAGTTGCGGCGAAACTTCCTTGTCAAGAGAGCGAGCTGCTTCTCAAAGTCCTCCATAGAAAGGTTCTCGTCGTCGTCCGAGGAGGATGAATCCGCGTCTTCTTCTTTAGTTGATTTCAATGCGTAACCTGAAGACTTAGAAGAGGATGCCTTTCCAGAAGAATAGTTAGTAGGAAAAGTCATTTCATAAGTTTGTAAAGCACCTACTAATTCTTCTACACGCATTTCGTCCGGGTGTTTAATTGTTTCAATGGCTGCGACCTTCGGGCGAAATCGTTCAGGAAGAGTTCTTAGAATTTTTCTTACAACTTTAAATTCTGGAATCTTCTCTCCCAAGTTAGCACATGAGTTCACGATGTCTTGCAATCGTGTGTAATAGTCAGTGAAGGATTCATTCTCTGCCATAGAGATAGAGTCAAACTTGCTCGTGAGCATTTGCAGTTTCTGAATCTTCACTAAGTTAGTTCCCTCATGCGTAACTTGAAGAACATCCCAGATTTCTTTCGCAGTCTCACATGCCGAGACGCGAGAGAACTCAGTTTGTGACAAAGCATTAAATAGAGCATTAATCCCTTTGCCATTGTAAGAAGATAAGTCTATCTCTTCCTTGGTCCATTTCGACCTAGGTTTTAAGGTGCGAACATCATCTAAAATTTCAGTTGGATTAGACCATCCTAATTCAATTGATTGCCACACCCTTTCGTCGATGGAAATTAAAAAGCTTTCATCCGTACTTTCCAGTACGCATAATTTGTTCCATCAAAGAAAGGGGGTCGATTGATGTTTCCACCTTCAACCATTGTTTACAACCCTATTCCCGCTCTGATACCACTTGTTGGGTTTAGGTTAATAAGGATCTAAATAGGGGAAAAAACACCTAGAGGGGGGTGAATAGGTGTAAACAATAAACACTCAAAAAATCATTGCGCGATAAAACCCAATGCGGAAAAATAAAAGAACACGCAAGATTTTTACGTGGAAAAACTCCAAACCGGAGTAAAAAACCACGGGACCGATAACACGGCGAAATCCACTAGAATTAACACACGTACAAGGTGATATAACGTACTCACAGACGACTCAACCTTTTACCATACGCTCCTAGTAGATCTTCTCCGCTCGCTCCACGACGCTTCTCGAATCCACGATCCGCGCCCAACGCTGAATCCACAGCGTCCAACGTCGAGTCCACGACGTCCAACCGAATCCACGGTCTTCACCCAATGGCACGCTTCGAATCCACGAACGCACCTCGCTCCGAATCCACGAGAGCGGTAACACCTTGAATCCACAAGGCCACGCGAGTCCACGCGCCGATTTTGGGATAAATCGTTGTTTGTTTGGGTGGTGATGATCCGCCGAATACTTAGATTAAAGATAGATCGGAAATACCATCTAAGTATTCATTGATTTGATTCTACTCAAAATGTGAGTATGGAAAACCTAGAATCAAATCAATCAATATAGATGAAGAACCATTGAATAGATCTAATGATTTCCGTTCTTCTCTATATATGTGGATTTTTCTTTTCGGCTATCTTTTCTTAATCAGCCGATCTATTGCGGATGCCCTAGAAATGAAAAGAAGGGCTATTTATAGGTTAGAAACCCTAGGAAGAATATTCGGATCAAAAACAGCCTTTTCTGGAAAGTTTTACCGACGGCGATCCGGATTGGATTTGGCGATCCGGATTGCAGAAGCACAAACCACGATTTCCAGAAAATTGCCTGTTCGGGATCCGGATCGTAGTCCCCGATCCGGATCGTTCATACAGTTTTACCAGAATATCATGTTCGGGATCCGGATTGCAATTCATGATCCGGATCGAAGAAGCAAACAGGTAAAACTAGTGTTCGGGATCCGGATCAGAGAATGCTGCGATCCGGATTGAACTAGTGTATGAACAAACACCTTTCGGGATCCGGATTGAAAGCCACGATCCGGATCCTGAACATGTCCCATGTCCAGTTTTTGATAAATAAGCAATTAAAACCTCTTCCAGGTGTTTCTACACTATAAGAAGTATTCGGATCATCAAAATTCTTTAGTTAAACGTACCTGATCCTTTTGAATTCTTCTTTCTTGAGATTGAGGTATACGATCCGAAGTTTCTTCATCTTCAATCTTCAAGACATATTACATTCACGAAATACGCCAACTCAAATTCCGTAACATTTTGACCCTGTGCCTGAGTTTGGTTGGCACAGTGCCCAGGATGTTTGACTGCGGACAGAGGGGACTTTGACCTTCTGCGAGGCAGACGAGAGGAGGCTTGGTTGATGAGATTATTAGAGCACACTGATTGTAGCGACAGTGTGAGAGGTGCTTACGGCGGCACCGGGACTCAAGGATATCCCTGTTGCCACGAGATCCCGGGTGTGATTTTCACCTGAGCTGTTAATGATGCCGCCGGTTAGGGAGATAGAGATTGCGGTTGACATGGTTCGGGGAACCACGCCACCCTCGACAGCACCTCATTGGATATCGCCAGTGGAGTAGTTAGAGGGCTGACGGCGCAGTCGCAGGATCTGATGGATCGAGGGGCCTGTTTGACCCAGTGCCACGCCAGTGATACACGACAGTGAGGTTTTACTGTGATTTGAGTGCAGACAGGTCCGGGCTTTATTTAGAACCTTTTGATGGAGTCATACTCCGGCAGTTGTTCGTCTGTACTGCCTGTACTTATTTGGAATTATACAGCTGCGTATTTTGCCATGATGGCGTTCTGGACTCGGTAGGGGCATTATAAGATCACAGTGAGGCCAATTGAATTGACTAATGCCCTGCTGCCTTTATGATTTGAGGAATTGGATGTTCCAGCTGTACTTGGACGGATTGGTAGCAGTATTTCACAAGGATATTTGGATTTACTCCCAGAGTGATTTAGAGCACGTGGAGTATTTGTGGATAATACTACAACGCCTGTACGGGAGAAGCTGTATGCCGATTTGTTGTGGTGCAACTTTTAGCTTCGGAGGCTTATCTTCTTGGGCCACATTATTCTAGCCATAGTAGCGGCGGTGGAAATCCGGCCAAAGGGGATGCCATTCGAGGATTGGCCGAGACCGACACTGATTGTTCAAGCCTGGAGCTTCTTGGACTGGGCAGTGCCAGCAGAGCTTGACAAGCGGATGATGAGATTGATACCAGCGCCGATTTTAGCTTAGTCAGCGATGGGAGATGGATTTGCGAGTTATAGTGATGCCTCCTATAGTGACTGTGGAATTACCGTTGGGTTATTGTTGAACATTCTAGATTACCCCGACAGGACCACTGTGATGGCAGATACCTGCAGCAGGAGAGCTGTCGGGGGTTGAGTTTGATGATTCCACAGCTGGCGCTGTGTGGACTGTTGAGGCAAACATGGCTCGTGGTTGTCCCTGAGGGTTCCTTTGGATGATAGACCGCGGCTTAGTAGTTCACTCAGATGGTCAAGATTCGGGGGGGACCGAGTGAGGACCCCTCCTTGTTAGGGCTCTTTTCCTTATTGGATGACAGAGTGGGTATGCTTCGGGTTGCCTTGGTTGAGTTGACATAGGATGTGGTTTGGTGCGTGTTGCACTAAGTGGTTATTTCCTTTTTCCCCCAGCCTTTTGTTGGAGCCCCTTTGGTTTTTCACGTCTCAGCTCAGGAGTGTTTTTCTTTTGGATCCCTCGCCCGTGATTGACTCACTCCATTTGAGCTCTGTGAGTGTTTGGAGTATGAGGGACGCCCGTTGCGAATTCTGGCTCATGAGGTGAGGAAATTGCACAATCGGGCCATGCCGTACTGGTTGTTGTTGTTGTTGTTGAGGAGAAATCACGGGGAGTGAGTAGCGACTTAGGAGCTGGAGACGGTGATGTTGAGCACTTACCCTTGGTATTTATGACTCCTGTTTGAGTTGTGTTAGTTTCGAGGACGAAACTTTCTTTTAGTGGGGGAGGATGTGGTGACCCGGATCTCTGCAGGGCTTCTTTAGTGTGACCAGCAGCTTCTGGAGGCCTATGTGGCGTGTCGGCAGTGTTGGTGCACCAATTGGACATAAGTGTTGGACTCCGGGTGTTAAATGGATTACATAGGTAATCGGTTGACCCCGTCGGATGTTTAGAAGTGGTTTCGCATGAAACGGATATTAAAATTGGACTCAGCATGAAGTTTGGACAAAAGAATATCTTTCCGGATGCCTTCGGCAATTTTTGGAAATGGAATTTGGCAAAACGGACAGCGGATTTGGATTCAGCGCGCGAAAACGGTGAAAATGGACTATTCACTTATATTTTTCGGAGTCCGGATGCAAAAGCACGTTTTTCGAAGCTTAGGTTACTGTTCCAACCGGCCGGGCATCGCCGGCGGCGACGGGCAGGCGGCGGAGCAGGCGCGGCGGGCGTGCGGGCGCGGGCAGGCGCGCAGGCAGCCACACGCGGTGCAACGGGGGTTCGTGCCACGTGGCGTTTCCTGGTTGGCTGAGGTTTGGACACGTGGCAGAGTGTGATTGGCTGGTGTACGGGGGCGGTTCACGGAGCTGGGAGGCAGGAACCTCGGGCGGTGTGCGTGGCGGTGTCGGCGGCGGCGCGGGTGCGCGCACGTGGGCGCGCCGACCGAGGAACCGACGCGGGCGGGAGATGCGCGGGGTGCGGCCACGTGTCGGCAGGTGGTTGGGCGCGGTGGCTGTTGCCTATTCGGGGACACGTGGCGCTTCAGGGTGGATTCGGGCGCTGACAGTTTGGGGTACGTTCTGGGTTACTGTAGCAACCCGAAGATTTCGGGCGCCCGAAACTTGGGGCATGGATGGAATTTTCTGATTTGTTCTGTTTGACTATAAAAAGCCCTCTTGGCAGCACGTTTGGGCCTTCTTCCCGAGCTCCTCTCCCTGTGTGACCTTTAGCAAACTTGTTCATCATCTTGTGGAGCATCTCGTGAAGAACTTTCAGATTTTTTGGAGGCCTCGACATCCGCGCTTTCTGCGACGCGGCGCACTGCGACGTTTCTTGGATTTTGGCTTCTACCGTCGCATTTCAGTGCGCGAGACCCCCTGAGCTACCCAGATGGACTTTTGAGCAGATTAATGCGGCAGCGCTTTCATGAGAGGTACGTCTTCGTTTTCTGTGTTTATTTCTTTGCCTCATTTTGAGTTCTTGGCACGGTTCCCGAGGCAATCTTTGACCCCTTATACTGCTGTGAGTTTTTGGACAGCGGTGGAGTATTCCTGGGATTTCTCGGTCTACGAGCGTCGGAATGAGATGTTTAAGGACTAGATTGATAACTACGCTTCGAGAGAAACGCCCTCGTATTTTTATTGGAATTTTTGGAGAACTCTGCGAAGGTGATAATTATGCTTCTTGCGGACTGATTTCCTACAGGATTTTGTTGTTGGATACTTGACATACCCGCATTGTTGTATTTATATCTTGGTCTACAGGTGTCGGAACGCGGTGTATAAGTACTCGATTTGTATCTACTCGTCGCGAGGATCGCTGTAGTGTTCTGGTTCTTCCCATGCAACTTTTCGATGAATCCACGGTATAGGACACCTGGTATTGGTGTGCCTGGCCCATGGTGCACCAAAGGGGTGCCACAGATGGACCTTGTGAGACTTTGATAGCTGATTTGGCCTTCGGCTGCATTTGCCGAATTTTAGAAAAGGTTTGGGACCAATCTGAGGTTGGATTTGGATTCAGCGCGGAAAAACGCTTGAAAACGGCTATTTGCTCGTTAGATTTGGAGTCCGGATGACCAAAAACGGGCTTCCGGAAGTTTTCGGGAATTTTCGGTGCATGGGGGAGGCTCGTGGACCGGCCTGAGCCACGTGGCGGCCTATTATTGGCCGGCTCACGCAGCTCGGTCCACGGGGAGGCGCGGCGGTGCATGGACCGCGGGCGGGGGACGCGTGGCGTGCCCGGAATGGCCGGCGCACGCGGCACGGCGCAGGGACCCTGCGGGGTTGCGGTGGACCGGGCGCAGGACACGTGGCGGCTTTGGATTTGCTGGCTCACGAGGGCGCGGTCCACGGAGTGCGCAGAGGGGCGCCTCGGGACAGCGCGCGCACAGTGGCGCCAGGCGGGCGGTCGGCCGCACTCGAGTGCGACGCGTGTCGGCACGCGATAGGCGGGCCGTACCTACCCCGCTGACCGCGGGGGGGGCGACGTGGCGCGCTGCAGGCCCCTTGCACCGCTGTCCCCTGTTCTGGGGTGACGTGGCCTCACCTGGGCATTCCGGGCGCGTCGGACGGGAGGTGTGCAACCGGGTTTCCGGGCGCAGTGCGCCCGAAACTTGCGCCCGAAAACCCGGCCCGTTAGTGCTTTGGGCTGGGCCTATAAATAGGCTCCCTGTTTCCTTTTTGGGTCTTTTGGACCCCTTTTCGCAGTGAGTTCTTCAGAGGAGTTTTACCTCACACAGTGCACAATCCATTGGAGGATTTTGAAGATTTTTGGAGGCACGCTTCCCGAGGTTCACCATTTTACGGCGCGGCGCGACGCTTGTTCTCCGGCGACCCGCTTCGCCCCTTCTCAGTGTTTGGGCTCCCCCGACTCACCCCGACATCGGAATTCGCCGATTCTTGCGCCGTTGGACTCACGACAGGTAGGACTTCAACTTCCGTGTTTTGAGGTTCCTCGTTTTCCGTGCTGACCTTGGAGTTTTCCGAGCACCCATTTGACCCATTTATCTTCGCGGATTTTTGGACAGCACCACGGTGTTCTTGCCATATCTTTTCGCTCAGACATCGGATCGAGGCGATTCAAAAGGCAATTTTCATCTACACTTCGCAAGGAGTCTCCTGGATTTTTCTCAGATTTTTGTGGATTTTGCTCGAGGGTGAGAATCTCCTTTTTCTGTGATTCTTTGTTGCAGAAATTTGGTACAGTTTGGAATGGGGTGTTCGCCTTGCCGGATTTTTATCTCAGCGTAGGAAACTCCGATTTGGGCGTGCAGGTACTCATTTCGACGGGTTCGTCGCGAGGATCGCGATAGTATTTTTCTTGGATTTTTCTGGGCATTTTTCGCAGGTAAAAATTGGAGAATTCTGGACTGTGGTATTAAGGGACAGATTTTGGAAATTATGAATGATTAGCTTATGTGCATTTCTTTGGGGTATTTTTGTACAGATTGGTGGTGAGTTTTTGGACTGAGCGTGGGATTCGCTTTTGGGAACTTGGATTAGCGCTCGAGGTGGGTGATGTTGTGAACCTCCTACTTGTGAATGTCACTAGGCCTATTACAAGGCTCTTGATCATGTGTTATTAAACTGTGAATGGATCTAGCATGCTTGTATGAGATTATGGTTTCCTTGTTAATATTTGCATTGTTAGCAAACTACAAGTTAGTAAGTTGGGTTACCATGCTTAGATATGCAGTTTAATCACCTGGAAATAATATGGAAACCATATCATGTCATATGTCTAAGGGAAGGTTTGGGCATGTGGTTAGAATTCATGTTGTTAAAAGTGTACTTATTAGTAGATTATGCATCTAATGGTATCATGTATCATATATCCTGCCACATGTACATCGGAGGTTCCAAACACTTAATGTTGCATATGTTAGAGTAATTGAAAAGGGGTTTTAACAAGTAAAGGATTTTGCATGCTTGTATGGTCATCTAGCTAGGCCACCTTTTTCTGCTACACAAACATGCTGGAATTGACTTAGGAGAAACCATGATTTTATTTTCTCCAGTTATCTAAACATAGGGGACATCATGCTCGGGTTAGAGCAGGGGCTGGGATAGTGTAGTCAGATGCTTGGGATTTAGGACGGGTAGGCTGTGATGGCAGGGTACTGCGGCAACCGCGGATTTTGGGCGGTTGACCGGACAGTTGTTATTGTATCAGATCGGGGAAAGGATTTGGGATTCCTTTAGCGGGTGGTACTTTTCCTTAGGGATCGGTGTTATGCGTAGGCTGGCATACCCGATTCGGCAGACCTTGAGACTCCTGTCCCATATCGGTGTTATGCGTAGGCTGGCATACCCGATTTGGCAGACATTGAGACTCCTGTCCCATATCGGTGTTATGCGTAGGCTGGCATACCCGATTTGGCAGACATTGAGACTCCTGTCCCATATCGGTGTTATGCGTAGGCTGGCATACCCGATTTGGCAGACCTTGAGACTCCTGTCCCATATCGGTGTTATGCATAGGCTGGCATACCCGATTTGGCAGACATTGAGACTCCTATCCCATATCGGTGTTATGCGTAGGCTGGCATACCCGATGTGGCAGACTTCGACATTCTGAGGCATACATTTAGCTGTCTTTTAGCTGGGCATGTAGAGGCATATTAGTGGTAGCTTTTATCAGTAGTCATACTTATAGTTTACCACCTTTATTCTTTTAGCCTCTGGTAGTCCTAGTGGGCAGGTCTGAGTTGAGGTACCCACTAGGGGAGGCTACTGTCTTTATGGTAGTTCTGACCCCCATTGTTTTTCCTTTTCTTGTCCCCTTTGTTTTGCAGAGTCATCTGCTGGAGTTGCGGGACCCTCTTCCCAGGATCGAGGTAAGAGGATCGCTGACTAGATAGCTGCTACCCCGGGCTCGAGTTTAGTAGTTTTGTTGTATCCCCTGTCCACTCAGACGGTTGTATTTTCTTTTATTTTTGGGTCTGGCTGCGGCCAGCTGGTTGTATTCCTTTCGTGAGCTGGGAGTGACACATGTATATTCATGAGAGATTATTGTACTTTTATTTCCAGCATTTGTCTGAGATGTACTAGTTTCAGTTTAGCTCTGTTTTATGCTCTTGTATTATTACTTTTATATCTGAGCAGGTTACCAGCGCTTCGTGTACACGGGAAATACCGTGTGCACGGCGGATCTGTGGACGAGCCCGGGTTCTGGTTCACACCCGGGGCGTGACAGATTAGTTTGGTATCAGAGCTTAGGGATAGGTCAGTTGGGACTTAGGAAACCCTAGGCTTTTTGGCAGACCCTAGGAAGGCAGGGCGTGAGTGACGCGATATTTTGCGAAAGTCGGCAATTTGTTATTAAACTCTTCCTGTGAGTGGAGAGGGACTGGCATAGCCTATTTCTGGTGGACTGTTATGTTGGCTGCAGACAACATAAGGTTACAGGAATAGGGGGATGTCCATGACTTTCGCTGGATTGGGTCGTGTGTGGTTTTGTTTACTGACCCGTGGTTTCTTGTGTGGCAGGATGCCTCCTAGGCGGCAGATCCCTACTCGGGGTACTCCTATACCCCCGGAGGAGCCGGAGCAGTCCGGGCCTTCTGAGATCAGTGAGCTGAGGGCCATGGTGGCCCAGTTGGCAGAGAGCCACCGCCGACAGGAGCAGAGGTTCGAGCGGTTACTTGCCCAGGTTGGGGCCCCTCCCCCTACTACTGTAGAGGCCCCTGTACCACCAGTTGTACCGCAGGCTATTCCACTAGTCCCTACGGCGCCGTCGTCTAGCAGTGGGGCTCAGGGAGTGATCAGGCCATTGACCCCAGCAGAGGAGCAGGAGTTTGCTGACAAACTCGCCCGGTTCTGTAAGCGAGAACCACCTAGGTTCTCGGGGCGGAGCACTCACCCTTGGGAGATTGGATCGTGGTTGGCATCAATGGAGAAGTTATTCAGAGACTTCTTCATTGACCCGAAATACAGAGTACATTTGGCCGTGCATTGTTTGGAGGGGGACGCAGATGTTTGGTGGCGCCGGGTCGAGCCGTTGGAGTTCCAGATTACCCGGCAGCTACCGTGGTCGGAGTTCAGGCGGTTGATCCTCGACACTTATTTCTCCACGAGCGTGAAGAGGAAGATAGAAGATGACTTGAAGAATCTCCAGCAGGGGGATCGGCCAGTGTGGGACTATTATCAGGAGTTTACGCAGTTGCTCAACTGCGTGCCTTATGTCGCCAGGGATGGGCTGCACCAGGTGGAGCTTTTTGAGACAGGACTGCGCCCTGAGATCTATACCTTGGTGCACGCCCAGAGGCCCCAGACTTTATCAGAGGCAGTAGATCATGCCCAGTGGGTCGAGATGGGAGACCGCGTTGTCTCTAGACGTGGAGGTCTGGTCGCTCAGAGTTCTGAGAGGAAGCGACCAGCGACTGATGATGGGGGACAGGCCAGTTCCTGGAGGCCGCCCCGACCGCCACCGCCTCAGTTTACGGGCCGTGGGCGTTCGGAGCGGCGAGGGCCTGGGGGATCCCAGAGGCCCCCACAGCAGCAGCAGCCCCAGCGACAGCAGCAGCACTCGCAGCAGCAGAGGTCGCAGTCGCGACAGCAGGGGTCACAGCGGCAGAGGCAGCAGCAGCAGCAGTCGAGGCAGCCCCAGTCTTCGGTTAGATGCATCTTTTGTAGGGGACAGCACTCGGCGGATACTTGTGACCAGAGGTATGGCCGCTGTTATCGGTGTGGACAGTCCGGCCACATTCGAGCCACTTGCCCTCTCTTGACACCGCAGGCTCCATCTTCAGCATCAGTTCCTTCGGTGCCCCAGCAGCGGCCTTATGCTCCAGCGAGCAGGGCTCCTTCCTCCCACCCTACAGACTACCGACCACCAGCTCAGAGCGGGCGAGTCTACGTCGCCCAGGTGGGGGACTCCGCGGCAGCCGACCACGTGGTGGCAGGTATCATTTTACTTTTCGGTATTAGAGCTCGCACTTTATTTGATACCGGTGCATCACATTCTTTTATCAGTAGAGCATTTGCATCATCTCATGGACTAGAGTTAGGTCGGTTGCCACATGCATTAGAGGTACGGATTCCCGAGCATACATTGCATGTAGAGGAGAGTTGTTGGTCTTGCCCGGTACAGATTGAGTCTTGGATTTTGCCAGCGGACCTGATGGTCCTTAGTGAGCTGCGAGATTTCGACGTTATACTGGGGATGGATTGGCTGGCTCGCTATTTCGCGACGATTGACTGTGCTGCGAGGACTGTTACTTTTAGCGAGCCAGGCCAGGAGGTGTTTGTTTACAGAGGGTGCCAGAGTGCTTTCTTCGCCTCGGTAGTTTCGACTTCCCGTGCGAGGCAGATGATGCGCAGCGGATGCGTGGCCTTTTTGGCATCTGTGGTTAAGGAGCCTACGGCGGCCCCGGGACTCGCGGATATCCCTATTGTCCACGAGTTCCCGGATGTGTTCCCTCCAGAGCTGACTAGTATGCCGCCGGATAGGGAGGTTGAGTTTTTGATTGACGTAGTCCCAGGAACTGCGCCAATCTCTAAGGCTCCTTACCGAATGGCACCGGCTGAGCTGCGAGAGTTAAAGGCGCAACTCCAGGATTTAATGGACAAAGGTTTTGTCAGACCAAGTGTATCGCCTTGGGGAGCGCCGGTGCTATTTGTGAAGAAGAAGGATGGATCACTTCGACTATGTGTTGATTATCGGGAGCTGAATAAAGTGACCATCAAGAACAAGTACCCTTTGCCGCGCATTGATGACTTGTTTGATCAGCTGCAAGGGTCTTGTGTCTTCTCCAAGATTGACTTACAGTCTGGTTACCACCAATTGAAGGTGAAGGCCGAGGACATCCCTAAGACGGCATTCAGGTCGCGGTACGGGCATTATGAGTTCACCGTCATGCCTTTTGGATTGACAAATGCCCCTGCTGCTTTTATGGATTTAATGAACAGGATTTTCCGACCATACCTGGATCGGTTCGTCGTGGTTTTTATTGATGATATCCTGGTTTACTCCCGGAGCGATGTGGAGCACGAGGAGCACTTGAGGATCGTGCTGCAACTTCTGAGAGAAAGGAAGTTGTATGCCAAGTTATCTAAGTGTGAATTCTGGCTTCGGGAGGTTGCCTTTTTGGGCCACGTGATTTCAGCCGCTGGAGTGGCAGTAGACCCGGCGAAGATCGAGGCAGTCCGGGATTGGCCCCGACCGACGACGGTATCAGAGGTCCGCAGTTTCATGGGCTTAGCGGGATATTACCGTCGGTTTGTAGAAGGTTTTGCGAAACTTTCTACACCCCTCACTCGTTTGACGCGAAAAGGGATTAAGTTTACTTGGAGTGAGGATTGTCAGAGGAGCTTTGAGGAATTAAAGAATAGATTGATGTCGGCTCCTATCCTTTCCCTCCCCGTTATGGGGAAAGGATACGTGATATACAGTGATGCATCGCACAGTGGACTTGGTTGCGTGCTGATGCAGGAGGGAAGGGTAATCGCTTATGCCTCTCGGCAACTGAAGGATTATGAAAAGAATTACCCTACCCATGATTTGGAGCTAGCTGCAGTGATCTTTGCACTAAAGTTGTGGCGCCACTACCTGTATGGGGAGCACTGCGAGATTTACACCGACCACAAGAGCTTGAAATACCTGTTCACACAGAAGGAGCTCAACTTGAGGCAGCGCAGATGGTTGGAATTGTTGAAAGACTATGATGTTGATATATTATACCATCCTGGCAAGGCCAACGTGGTTGCTGATGCCCTGAGCAGGAGAGCAGTACAGAGTCTATCTTTGATGATCACCGATCAGGCGCCATTACTTGAGCAGATGAGGCGGTTAGAGCTCGAGGTTGTGTCCCCTGGGGTCTCTGCTAGACTTATGTCTCTAGTCGTGCAGCCCACTCTGTTGGACAGGATTCGGGAGAGGCAGAGTGAGGACCCCCACTTGATGAGGATTCGAGAGCAGATGCAGACTGGTTTGATAGGGGACTTTTCAGTTGATGCTGCGGGAGTACTGCGGTACAGGGACCGAGCTTGTGTGCCTATGGATGCAGAGATCCGAGAGCAGATCTTGAGGGAGGCCCACTATACACCTTATACCATCCATCCTGGTGGGACTAAGATGTATAGGGACCTTAAGGCACAGTTTTGGTGGAATGGGATGAAAAGAGACATTGGGAGATTTGTTGCACACTGTCTAACTTGTCAGCAAGTAAAGGCTGAGCATCGAGTACCTGCTGGCAAGTTGCAGAGTCTCCCAATCCCCGAATGGAAATGGGAACATGTTACGATGGATTTTGTCACTAGTTTGCCGAGAGCACAGACGGGAGCGGATGCTATCTGGGTAGTCGTGGACAGGCTTACCAAGTCCGCTCACTTTTTACCGGTTCAGATGACTTGGCCGATGGATCGTCTAGCGCAGGTGTACTTGGCTGAGGTGGTTAGATTGCACGGGGTACCCGTTTCCATCGTATCAGATAGAGACCCGAGGTTTGTTTCGCATTTTTGGAGGAGTTTACAGACAGCCTTGGGGACGCAGCTCCGATTTAGTACAGCATTCCACCCACAGACCGATGGGCAGTCAGAGCGCACTATTCAGACCCTTGAGGATATGTTGAGAGCATGCGTTCTGGACTTTGGAGGAGGGTGGTACCGGCACTTGGGATTAGTTGAGTTTGCGTACAACAACAGCTATCAAGCGAGCATTCAGATGGCTCCGTTTGAAGCGTTGTATGGACGCAAGTGTCGGTCACCCCTATATTGGAGTGACGTGGGTGAGAAGAAGACTTTGGGTCCTGATCTACTATTAGAGGCAGAGGAAAAGGTCAGATTGGTACGACGACATCTCGAGACCGCCCAGAGTCGACAGAGGAGTTATGCTGATACTCGACGGCGAGACTTGGAGTTCCAGGTGGGTGACCATGTTTTTCTGAAAGTCTCGCCTTCGAAGGGGATTCGGAGATTTGGTATTCGAGGGAAACTGAGCCCTCGTTATATTGGACCTTTTGAGGTGTTGGAGCGCTTAGGGCCAGTTGCCTACAGGCTTGCGCTTCCTCCCAGGCTTTCAGGTGTTCACAATGTTTTTCATGTGTCGACTCTGAGGAGGTATGTTCATGACCCATCCCACATCATCGATTTCACCCCATTGGAGGTTGCTGAGAACCTGAGCTATGTTGAGCGGCCGTTGAGGATCTTGGACCGTGAGGTTAGGGAGTTGCGCAGTCGGGCCATCCCTTATGTGAAGATCCTCTGGAGCAGTCATGATGAGCGCGAGGCTACCTGGGAGCTGGAGTCAGCGATGATGGATGCTTACCCCCACTTGTTCGAGGCCCCTGCTTGAGGTATGATTTTTTTGTTTCGAGGACGAAACTTTTTCTTGTGGGGGAGGATGTAGTGTTCTGGTTCTTCCCATGCAACTTTCCGATGAATCCACGGTATAGGACACCTGGTATTGGTGTGCCTGGCCCATGGTGCACCAAAGGGGTGCCACAGATGGACCTTGTGAGACTTTGATAGCTGATTTGGCCTTCGGCTGCATTTGCCGAATTTTAGAAAAGGTTTGGGACCAATCTGAGGTTGGATTTGGATTCAGCGCGGAAAAACGCTTGAAAACGGCTATTTGCTTGTTAGATTTGGAGTCCGGATGACCAAAAACGGGCTTCCGGAAGTTTTCGGGAATTTTCGGTGCATGGGGGAGGCTCGTGGACCGGCCTGAGCCACGTGGCGGCCTATTATTGGCCGGCTCACGCAGCTCGGTCCACGGGGAGGCGCGGCGGTGCATGGACCGCGGGCGGGGGACGCGTGGCGTGCCCGGAATGGCCGGCGCACGCGGCACGGCGCAGGGACCCTGCGGGGTTGCGGTGGACCGGGCGCAGGACACGTGGCGGCTTTGGATTTGCTGGCTCACGAGGGCGCGGTCCACGGAGTGCGCAGAGGGGCGCCTCGGGACAGCGCGCGCACAGTGGCGCCAGGCGGGCGGTCGGCCGCACTCGAGTGCGACGCGTGTCGGCACGCGATAGGCGGGCCGTACCTACCCCGCTGACCGCGGGGGGGGCGACGTGGCGCGCTGCAGGCCCCTTGCACCGCTGTCCCCTGTTCTGGGGTGACGTGGCCTCACCTGGGCATTCCGGGCGCGTCGGACGGGAGGTGTGCAACCGGGTTTCCGGGCGCAGTGCGCCCGAAACTTGCGCCCGAAAACCCGGCCCGTTAGTGCTTTGGGCTGGGCCTATAAATAGGCTCCCTGTTTCCTTTTTTGGGTCTTTTGGACCCCTTTTCGCAGTGAGTTCTTCAGAGGAGTTTTACCTCACACAGTGCACAATCCATTGGAGGATTTTGAAGATTTTTGGAGGCACGCTTCCCGAGGTTCACCATTTTACGGCGCGGCGCGACGCTTGTTCTCCGGCGACCCGCTTCGCCCCTTCTCAGTGTTTGGGCTCCCCCGACTCACCCCGACATCGGAATTCGCCGATTCTTGCGCCGTTGGACTCACGACAGGTAGGACTTCAACTTCCGTGTTTTGAGGTTCCTCGTTTTCCGTGCTGACCTTGGAGTTTTCCGAGCACCCATTTGACCCATTTATCTTCGCGGATTTTTGGACAGCACCACGGTGTTCTTGCCATATCTTTTCGCTCAGACATCGGATCGAGGCGATTCAAAAGGCAATTTTCATCTACACTTCGCAAGGAGTCTCCTGGATTTTTCTCAGATTTTTGTGGATTTTGCTCGAGGGTGAGAATCTCCTTTTTCTGTGATTCTTTGTTGCAGAAATTTGGTACAGTTTGGAATGGGGTGTTCGCCTTGCCGGATTTTTATCTCAGCGTAGGAAACTCCGATTTGGGCGTGCAGGTACTCATTTCGACGGGTTCGTCGCGAGGATCGCGATAGTATTTTTCTTGGATTTTTCTGGGCATTTTTCGCAGGTAAAAATTGGAGAATTCTGGACTGTGGTATTAAGGGACAGATTTTGGAAATTATGAATGATTAGCTTATGTGCTTTTCTTTGGGGTATTTTTGTACAGATTGGTGGTGAGTTTTTGGACTGAGCGTGGGATTCGCTTTTGGGAACTTGGATTAGCGCTCGAGGTGGGTGATGTTGTGAACCTCCTACTTGTGAATGTCACTAGGCCTATTACAAGGCTCTTGATCATGTGTTATTAAACTGTGAATGGATCTAGCATGCTTGTATGAGATTATGGTTTCCTTGTTAATATTTGCATTGTTAGCAAACTACAAGTTAGTAAGTTGGGTTACCATGCTTAGATATGCAGTTTAATCACCTGGAAATAATATGGAAACCATATCATGTCATATGTCTAAGGGAAGGTTTGGGCCTGTGGTTAGAATTCATGTTGTTAAAAGTGTACTTATTAGTAGATTATGCATCTAATGGTATCATGTATCATATATCCTGCCACATGTACATCGGAGGTTCCAAACACTTAATGTTGCATATGTTAGAGTAATTAAAAAGGGGTTTTAACAAGTAAAGGATTTTGCATGCTTGTATGGTCATCTAGCTAGGCCACCTTTTTCTGCTACACAAACATGCTGGAATTGACTTAGGAGAAACCATGATTTTATTTTCTCCAGTTATCTAAACATAGGGGACATCATGCTCGGGTTAGGGCAGGGGCTGGGATAGTGTAGTCAGATGCTTGGGATTTAGGACGGGTAGGCTGTGATGGCAGGGTACTGCGGCAACCGCGGATTTTGGGCGGTTGACCGGACAGTTGTTATTGTATCAGATCGGGGAAAGGATTTGGGATTCCTTTAGCGGGTGGTACTTTTCCTTAGGGATCGGTGTTATGCGTAGGCTGGCATACCCGATTCGGCAAACCTTGAGACTCCTGTCCCATATCGGTGTTATGCGTAGGCTGGCATACCCGATTTGGCAGACATTGAGACTCCTGTCCCATATCGGTGTTATGCGTAGGCTGGCATACCCGATTTGGCAGACATTGAGACTCCTGTCCCATATCGGTGTTATGCGTAGGCTGGCATACCCGATTTGGCAGACCTTGAGACTCCTGTCCCATATCGGTGTTATGCATAGGCTGGCATACCCGATTTGGCAGACATTGAGACTCCTATCCCATATCGGTGTTATGCGTAGGCTGGCATACCCGATGTGGCAGACTTCGACATTCTGAGGCATAAATTTAGCTGTCTTTTAGCTGGGCATGTAGAGGCATATTAGTGGTAGCTTTTATCAGTAGTCATACTTATAGTTTACCGCCTTTATTCTTTTAGCCTCTGGTAGTCCTAGTGGGCAGGTCTGAGTTGAGGTACCCACTAGGGGAGGCTACTGTCTTTATGGTAGTTCTGACCCCCATTGTTTTTCCTTTTCTTGTCCCCTTTGTTTTGCAGAGTCATCTGCTGGAGTTGCGGGACCCTCTTCCCAGGATCGAGGTAAGAGGATCGCTGACTAGATAGCTGCTACCCCGGGCTCGAGTTTAGTAGTTTTGTTGTATCCCCTGTCCACTCAGACGGTTGTATTTTCTTTTATTTTTGGGTCTGGCTGCGGCCAGCTGGTTGTATTCCTTACGTGAGCTGGGAGTGACACATGTATATTCATGAGAGATTATTGTACTTTTATTTCCAGCATTTGTCTGAGATGTACTAGTTTCAGTTTAGCTCTGTTTTATGCTCTTGTATTATTACTTTTATATCTGAGCAGGTTACCAGCGCTTCGTGTACACGGGAAATACCGTGTGCACGGCGGATCTGTGGACGAGCCCGGGTTCTGGTTCACACCCGGGGCGTGACAATCGCAACCGTGATTTTTTTGGGATTTTTGGAGGACTGTACGCAGGTGAAATTCCCCCTCTTCTCTGCTGGTTGGGAAAACAGCATATGCTGTTAGGTTATTTTGGGGTATGGTTAGTGAGTTGTGTTGTGATGTTGGTTGTTGTTGTGTTGCATTGTGGGGTATTTGATTGTTGTATGTGGTTGCGAGGTTGGTTGGTGCAGAGATTTGTACGACGGAGTACCGAGAGTGCAGTTTTAGCGGATTTTGGGTTAGCGTGTGACAACACACTTCACCGACTTCGGCTTTGCCTGCGGAAAGCACTTCAGGTGGGTTGCTTCATCTCCAGAACCGGTGGACGGTTCTCTAATTCCGTATGTTAGAATGCATGCATGTTTAGGGTACATTGTGTGTTATTGTAGGTAAGCCAGGAAGGATGATTGTATAAGGGAATTGCAAGATTAATATTCATGTTAAATATTAGCGGGGACTTGCGGGATTTGGATATTAATGAGGATGAATAGTAAAAGCTTACCTAAAGGGATTTACCCTATGTGATTGTTAGCATGCATGTTTAATTGTACTATATTTAGCATCGAGATGGAAGCTTGAGGAATGGCCTAGATCATGCAGATTGATATATTATAGTAGTGATCTTTTAGCATGTCATGTTGCACAAAGTCTTTTATGATATGATTACTCGATGGAGTAGGAGGCTAGATCTATGTGCGGGTATTATTCTGATCATTCTTTTGACGGACCATGGATTATGGACAGGTGTAGTTCATTAGGGATTCTGGCATGTTGATTATACCCTAGTGGATCTATTATATGCTTTACTCCCTTTCATTTCCTTGATGACATTTGCATGCTTGTATGGACATCTAGATAGGCCATCATTTATTGCTACACTATTATATTGGAACTGGACTTAGGAGAAACCATGTTTTGCTTCTTTTCTCCTCATTGGTTAGTCATGTGGTTCAAGTTGCTCGGGTTCGAGCGGTGGTTTGGGATAGTGTAGTTGAGATTTCGAGTCTGGGACAGGTTGGTCTTGATTGTGAGTTGTGGGGTATTGCGGCAACCGCGGATATTGGGCGGTTGACCGGATATTTATTTATGCATCAGATTGGGTATCATATTTTCTCTAGTGAATGGAGTTTCCCACTTATTGTTTACTGATGTTTCAGTTTGGGGATCGGGTTTCCCTTTAGTGGATGAGTTTTCCAACTTTGATCAGAGTCGTGATCCGGTCCTGCTATATCATGATACTCGTTACAGTGATACTTGATACAGTGATACTTATTACAGTGATACTTTACTCATGTGGGTCGCTCCCCACGAGTGCCACTCCGGAGTAGGCGATTTATACATCGGCCAGTGAGTGCCAGACATTGAGTATGGCCAGTGAGAGCCAGACCTTGAGTATCAGTCAGTGAGCACCGATTTGTTAGCAGATACTTGAGACAGCTTGAGCAGGCAGTGCCAGTTTTTACTGGTCCATTGATTGGGTTTATTCAGGCAGATACTTTTATTGTTGCACTCGTGCCTGGGGGCCGAGTGGAGTCTAGTAGCTGTGATTAGACCAGTACTAGTGTTGTTGGGAGCCGTTTGGGTTGACGATGATCCCGTGTCGTTGGGAGTACTTCGACCATTATGCGAGATGTTGTGGATCTTTAGTCTATCCGTTCTGAGAGAGAGCGTGGATTTTGATTATAGCATGCATGTGCCACTATTCGATAGCGAGTTTGTCCTTATGGACACCCTACGTAATTCCTGCCCGGCAGTGGGAGGTGGTTGTAGGTAGGCGCAGGCTTGACTGGACCCGGTGTGACACCCCCGGAATTTGGATTAGTCCTCTATATAAATGATATAATAGGACTAAATCTCTAACCCGGCTATAGCATTTTGGATGGTAGCAAGATCCAAGAGGTTATGAGAGTTAAGCGTGCTAGAGCTAGAGTAGTTCTAGGATGGGTGACCCCCTGGGAAGTGGGGCGTCACACCCGGTGTGGCAGTCAGCTCGATTGGGTCGATTGAGCACCTCGTGTGCGAGTGTTGCATATCTTTATTAGAGTTTTCTCCATTTGAGCATTTAGATAGAGGCATGGTAGCTGTTGAGTGTCTCCAGCTTTCTTGTACAGTTTTACTGCATTGGTTATCTTATGCCTCTAGTGGACTTAGTGGGCAAATCGTCGGGCCCTATCGGTGGTACCCACTGAGAACTCCCTTTTGGTGTAGTTCTCACACCCATTGGGGGTTTTCCCATTCCTCTTTCTTTTCTCTCCTTGGTTTTGCAGAGTATTTGCTGATTCTGCGGTTGCTGTTCGAGGCGAGGGAGTTGCGAGCTAGATCCCTACCCGTCTGTGGAGAGTAGCGCTACACCTTTGGGTGGAGATCCTGAGTACAGTAAGTAGATTATTTACTTTTCCACTGTTGAGAGATTATTGTATTGTGAGGATCTGACTTGTACTGAGAGTCTGTACACTGATGTATTATTTATTTCAGGATTACCTCCCTGTAGAGTTCTGAGTTTTTGTATTTGAGGATTTTGTATGATTATCATTTATGGGAGAAGGATATTGTATCATTATTCCAGTTGTACAGATGGTTGGTTTTAGTTTTGCAGCACTTTTATTTTATAGCTCCGATATCTGTTTAGCTGTAGCCCTTTCTTGCAGGTAGGACGCTTCGCCTATGCTGGGTTTTGCATAGGCGGCGGATCTGTTGGCGAGCCCGGGTCGCAGTTTCGACTCCGGGGCGTGACAGATTAGGTGGTATCAGAGCCTAGGTTGTAGGTCATGGTGGACTTAGAAACCCTAGGCTTATGGTTTGACCCTTGGATGACTTTGTGAGAGTCGTTACTTGTAGCGAGAGTCCTGATTGAGTTTTATACCTTTCCCAAGGGACGGGATGAGTGATTGGCATGTTTATTCTCCTAAGTGATTATGTTGGCTGCAGACAACATAACGCTGGGGAACGGGTGACATGCTTTAGACTTTCGCTGGATTGGGTCGAGTGTTTGTTGTGTGCTGATTTGCGGTTTTGTCGTGGTGAGCGGTGTCTCCCCGACGCTGGGTTTTGACCCGTGTGCATCCTTTAGCAGCTGCTGAGCATGAGCGGTTGGATTTGGGCTGGATACCCGGATTGAGGTCAGAGAGCTCCAGACCCAGATGACAGGATTGTTAGAGGCATATCAGCGCCTGAGTGAGCAGCTGGTCTGGGTGACACAGTTGTCGGAGCAGCAGGCATCCCGGCAGTGCTTTTCTCCTGAGGCCACCTGATTGCATTATCCTTAGTGGCAGTGATTTCTGTGGCGCCGATGGAGCGAGTAGCCCCCTCCGTGCCAATGTTTAGTGCCCAGGCACCGAGGCAGGTTGGATAGCTGACAGCTGATAAGCTGTGGGACATCATCGATCGATGGAGCCAGTTTTGGCAGACGAACCACCCCGATTCGTGGAATTGAGTTGGAGCCTTTGGAGGCCGAATCGTGGTTGGTGGTGATGGAGTGATTACTTGAGAGCCCCTTGTGCTGACAGTTTATGCAGTTGTTGAACTGCGCGCTCCAGGTTCGAGGGACGAGGCGCATAGGATATGTGTGGCTGGGAGTGGATTGCGCTTGGATACCTTTCAGCTCTTTCGGTTTCCCCCCATTACAGATTTTGGATGCCTCGATGGAGTAGGCGTTGTGTATAGAGCGTGGTGCTGCAGTTCCTTAGATAGGGATCTGCCGCCAGAGGCGAGTTCTGGATAGAGGCGCTTGACGCTAGATGATAGAGGACAGATTGGCCGGCAGTGGCATTCCTGATTTTTCTCCAGGGTAGTGGATTTCTGAGACATCAAAGGTCGGGTGGACCCCGATGGCAGCTTTATTACTGGTATCAGCAACAGCGATAGCATGGATATGTTATCTGCGGAGGGCTGCATTCGTCGCCCCAGTGTGGGCAGAGGCAGAGGTCGTGCTCCCTATGTGGTTAATCAACATGTGTTTTGGCAGACTGAGCGACGACCACTTGCATCGAGCGGATGAGTCTGTGCCGCCCGGTTGGAGGACGCCACAGCAGCGGATCGAGTTGTCGCGGGTGTGATTTCATCATAGCAGTCGGAGTTAGAGCATGTTGCATTACTGCATGGACTAGAGGTAGAGTCGTTACCACATACACTTGAGGTACAGGTTCCTGTTAGTGTGGGGCATGTGGAGGAGGCTTGTGGATTATGTCTAATGCAGTTGAGGCCGCGAGATATACCGGCAGACTTATTGGTAATCGTGGCAGTTCGGTGTTTTGACCCTATGCCTGAGTTTGGTTAGCACAGTGCCCAGGATGTTTGACTGCGGACAGAGGGGACTTTGACCTTCTGCGAGGCAGACAAGAGGAGGCATTTTTTATGAGATTGTTAGAGCACACTGATTGTAGCGACAGTGTGAGAGGTGCTTACGGCGGCACCGGGACTCAAGGATATCCCTGTTGCCACGAGATCCCGGGTGTGATTTTTACCTGAGCTGTTGATGATGCCGCCGGTTATAGAGATTGCGGTTGACATGGTTCGGGGAACCACGCCACCCTCGACAGCACCTCATTGGATATCGCCAGTGGAGTAGTTAGAGAGATGACGGCGCAGTCGCAGGATCTGATGGATCGAGGGGCCTGTTTGACCCAGTGCCACGCCAGTGATACACGACAGTGAGGTTTTACTGTGATTTGAGTGCAGACAGGTCCGGGCGTTATTTAGAACCTTTTGATGGAGTCATACTCCGGCAGTTGTTCGTCTGTACTGCCTGTACTTATTTGGAATTAAACAGCTGCGTATTTTGCCTTGATGGCGTTCTGGACCTAGTAGGGGCATTATAAGCTCACAGTGAGGCCAATTGAATTGACTAATGCACTGCCGCCTTTATGATTTGAGGAATTGGATGTTCCAGCTGTACTTGGGCGGATTGGTAGCAGTATTTCCCAAGGATATTTGGATTTACTCCCAGAGTGACTTAGAGCACGTGGAGTATTTGTGGATAATACTACAACGCCAGTACGGGAGAAGCTGTATGCCGATTTGTTGTGGTGCAACTTTTAGCTTCGGAGGCTTATCTTCTTGGGCCACATTATTCTAGCCATAGTAGCGGCGGTGGAAATCCAGCCAAAGGGGATGCTATTCGAGGATTGGCCGAGACCGACACTGATTATTGAAGCCTGGAGCTTCTTGGACTGGGCAGTGCCAGCAGAGCTTGACGAGCGGATGATGAGATTGAGACCAGCGCCGATTTTAGCTTAGTCAGCGATGGGAGATGGATTTGCGAGTTATAGTGATGCCTCCTATAGTGACTGTGGAATTACCGTTTGGTTATTGTTGAACATTCTAGATTACCCCGACAGGACCACTGTGATGGCAGATACCTGGAGCAGGAGAGCTGTCGGGGGTTGAGTTTGATGATTCCACAGCTGGCGCTGTGTGGACTGTTGAGGCAAACATGGCTCGTGGTTGTGTCCCTGAGGGTTCCTTTGGATGATAGACCGCGGCTTAGTAGTTCACTCGGATGGTCAAGATTCGGGGGTGACCGAGTGAGGACCCCTCCTTGTTAGGGCTCTTTTCCTTATTGGATGACAGAGTGGGTATGCTTCGGGTTGCCTTGGTTGAGTTGACACAGGATGTCGTTTGGTGCGTGTTGCACTAAGTGGTTATTTCCTTTTTCCCCCAGCCTTTTGTTGGAGCCCCTTTGGTTTTTCACGTCTCAGCTCAGGAGTGTTTTGCTTTTGGATCCCTCGCCCGTGATTGACTCACTCCATTTGAGATCTGTGAGTGTTTGGAGTACGAGGGACGCCCGTTGCGAATTCTGGCTCATGAGGTGAGGAAATTGCACAATCGGGCCATGCCGTACTGGTTGCTGTTGTTGTTGTTGAGGAGAAATCACGGGGAGTGAGTAGCGACTTAGGAGCTGGAGACGGTGATGTTGAGCACTTACCCTTGGTATTTGTGACTCCTGTTTGAGTTGTGTTAGTTTCGAGGACGAAACTTTCTTTTAGTGGGGGAGGATGTGGTGACCCGGATCTCTGCAGGGCTTCTTCAGTGTGACCAGCAGCTTCTGGAGGCCTATGTGGCGTGTCGGCAGTGTTGGTGCACCAATTGGACATAAGTGTTGGACTCCGGGTGTTAAATGGATTACATGGGTAATTGGTTGACCCCGTCGGATGTTTAGAAGTGGTTTCGCGCAAAACGGATATTAAAATTGGACTCAGCGCGAAGTTTGGACAAAAGAATACCTTTCCGGATGCCTTCAGCAATTTTTGGAAATGGAATTTGGCAAAACGGACAGCGGATTTGGATTCAGCGCGCGAAAACGGTGAAAATGGACTATTCACTTATATTTTTCGGAGTCCGGATGCAAAAGCACGTTTTTCGAAGCTTAGGTTACTGTTCCGGCCGGCCGGGCATCGCCGGCGGCGGCGGGCAGGCGGCGGAGCAGGCGCGGCGGGCGCGGGCAGGCGCGCGGGCAGCCACGCGCGGTGCAGCGGGGGTGCGTGCCATGTGGCGTTTCCTGGTTGGCTGAGGTTTGGACACGTGGCAGAGTGTGATTGGCTGGTGTACGGGGCGGTTCACGGAGCTGGGAGGCAGGAACCTCGGGCGGCGTACGCGGCGGTGTCGGCGGCGGCGCGGGTGCGCGCACGTGGGCGCGCCGACCGAGGAGCCGACCCGGGCGGGAGATGCGCGGGGTGCGGCCACGTGTCGGCAGGTGGTTGGGCGCGGTGGCTGTTGCCTGTTCGGGGACACGTGGCGCTTCAGGGTGGATTCGGGCGCTGACAGTTTGGGGTACGTTCTGGGTTACTGTAGCAACCTGAAGATTTCGGGCGCCCGAAACTTGGGGCATGGATGGAATTTTCTGATTTGTTCAGTTTGACTATAAAAGGCCCTCTTGGCAGCGCGTTTGGGCCTTCTTCCCGAGCTCCTCTCCCTGTGTGACCCTTAGCAAACTTGTTCATCATCTTGTGGAGCATCTCGTGAAGAACTTTCAGATTTTTTGGAGGCCTTGACATCCGCGCTTTCTGCGACGCGGCGCACTGCGACGTTTCTTGGATTTTGGCTTCTACCGTCGCATTTCAGTGTGCGAGACCCCCTGAGCTACCCCGATGGACTTTTGAGCTGATTTTTACGGCAATGCTTTCATGAGAGGTACGTCTTCGTTTTCTGTGCGTATTTCTTTGCCTCATTTTGAGTTCTTGGCACGGTTCCCGAGGCAATCTTTGACCCCTTGTACTGTTGTGAGTTCTTGGACAGCGGTGGAGTATTCCTAGGATTTCTCGGTCTACGAGCGTCGGAATGAGGTGTTTAGGGACTCGATTGATAACTACGCTTCGAGAGAAACGCGTTCGTATTTTTATTGGAATTTTTGGAGAACTCTGCGAAGGTGATAATTATGCTTCTTGCGGACTGATTTCCTACAGGATTTTGTTGTTGGATACTTGACATACCCGCATTGTTGTATTTATATCTTGGTCTACAGGTGTCGGAACGGGGCGTATAAGTACTCGATTTGTATCTACTCGTCGCGAGGATCGCAACCGTGATTTTTTTGGGATTTTTGGAGGACTGTACGCAGGTGAAATTACCCCTCTTCTCTGCTGGTTGGGAAAACAGCATATGCTGTTAGGTTATTTTGGGGTATGGTTAGTGAGTTGTGTTGTGATGTTGGTTGTTGTTGTGTTGCATTGTGGGGTATTTGATTGTTGTATGTGGTTGCGAGGTTGGTTGGAGCAGAGATTTGTACGACGGAGTACCGAGAGTGCAGTTTTAGCGGATTTTGGGTTAGCGTGTGACAACACACTTCACCGACTTCGGCTTTGCCTGCGGAAAGCACTTCAGGTGGGTTGCTTCATCTCCAGAACCGGTGGATGGTTCTCTAATTCCGTATGTTAGAATGCATGCATGTTTAGGGTACATTGTGTGTTATTGTAGGTGTTAAGGAATTTGTTTTGGCGTATTTCATGCAAATGGTTAAGTCTTGAAGATTGAAGATGAAGAAGTTTGGATCATATACCTCAATCTCAAGAAAGAAGAATTCAAAAGGATCAGGTACGTTTAACTAAATAATTTTGGTGATCCGAATACTTCTTATAGTGTAGAAACACTTGGATGGATTTTTAATCGCATAAAAATCAAAAACTGGACATGTTATATGTTCAGGATCTGGAACAGGCAACTACAGTCCGGACCCCGAACATAGGGTAATTCATGCGCAATCCAGTCTGGAACACACCTGGTTCTGTTCCGGACCCCGAATGTGGGTTTTACTGAAAATGCATGAACAGTCCGGACCGTGGCATTTCGTTCCGGACCCCGAACGTGTGTTTTTCTGGAAATAGTCTGTTTAGCTACGACAGTCCGGACCACCTTATTCCAGTCCGGACCGCCGTCCTGAAAAATTCCAGATTAGGTTAGTTTTTGATTCTTATCCTCTTCCAATGGTTTCTAACCTATAAATAAACCCTACGATTCTTTTTTTTAGGGTAATCCAAAATAATCCAAAAATAAGCCGAATAATCCGAAAAAGAGAAATCCACATATAGAGAAGAAAGGAAATAACTAGATTAATTCTATGTTTCTTCATCTATATTAATTAATTTGATTCTAGGTTTTCATACTCAGATTTTGAGTAGAATCAAATTAATGAATACTTAGATGGTATTTCCGATCTATCTTTGATCTAAGTATTCGGCGGATCATCACCACCCAAAAACAATGATTTTCCCAAAATCGGCGCGTGGACTCGTGTGGCCTTGTGGATTCAAGGTGCTACCGCTCTCGTGGATTCGGAGCGAGGTACGTTCGTGGATTCGAGACGTGCTACTGGGTGAAGACCGTGGATTCGGTCAGACGTCGTGGATTCGGCGTTGGACGCAAATCGTGGATTCGAGGAGCGTTGCGGAGCGAGCGGAGAAGATCTACTAGGAGCGTATGGAAAAGGTTGAGTCGTCTGTGAGTACGTTATATCACCTTGTACGTGTTTAATTCTAGTGGATTTCGCCGTGTTATCGGTCCCGTGGTTTTTTACTCCGGTTTGGAGTTTTCCACGTAAAAATCTTGCGTGTTATTTTTCATTTCCGCATTGGGTTTTATTGCACAAAGATTTTTGAGTGTTTAACGTTTACACCTATTCACCCCCCTCTAGGTGTTTTTTTTCCTATTTAGATCCATATTAATATAACCCGACAAGTGGTATCAGAGCGGGAATAGGGTTGTAAACAATGGTTGAAGGTGGAAACATCAACAGACCCCCGTCCTTCGATGGAACAAACTATGCCTACTGGAAAGTACGGATGAAAGCCTTTTTAATTTCCATCGACGAACGGGTGTGGCAATCAATCGAGTTAGGATGGTCAAATCCAACTGAAATTATTGCTGATGTTCGCACCATCAAACCTAGGTCGAAATGGACCAAGGAAGAGGTTGACTCATCTTCTTACAATGGCAAAGAAATTAACGCCTTATTTAATGCTTTGTCACAAACTGAATTCTCTCGCGTCTCGTCATGTGAGACTGCGAAAGAAATCTGGGATGTTCTTCAAGTTACACATGAGGGAACTAACCTTGTGAAGATTCAAAAGCTGCAAATGCTTACGAGCAAGTTTGACTTTATTTTCATGGCAGAAAATAAATCATTCACAGATTACTATACACGATTGCAAGACATCGTGAACACATGTGCTAACTTGGGAGAGAAAATTCCAGAATTTAAAATTGTAACAAAGATTTTAAGAACTCTTCCTGAACGATTTCGCCCAAGGTTACGGCCATTGAAACTATTAAACACCCGGACGAAATCCGTGTAGAAGAATTAGTTGGTTCATTACAAACATATGAAATGACATTTCCTACTAACTATTCTTTGGGAAAGGCATCTTCTTCTAAGTCTTCAGGTTATGCGTTGAAAACAACAAAAGAAGAAGACGCGGATTCATCCTCCTCAGACGATGACGATAACCTATCTATGGAGGATTTTGAGAAGCAGCTTGCTCTCTTGACAAGAAAGTTTCGCCGAAACTTTCGAAGGGGTGTGATGACCTGGATCTCCGCAGAGCTTCTGCAATGTGTTTGGCAGCTTCTGGGGGCCTGTACTGTGTATTTGAGGTGTTTGTGCACCAATTGGACATAAGTGATGGACTCTGGACCTAAAATGGATCACGTGGGTAATTGGAGGACCCCGTCGAATGTTTATAAGTTATTTCGCGCAAAACGAATATCAAGATTAGACTCAGCGCGAAATTTGGATTAAAAACACCTTTTCGGATGCCTTCGGCAATTTTTAGAAGGGAAATTTGGAAAAACGGATGGCGGATTTGGATTCAGCGCGCGAAAACGGTAAAAATGGACTATTTACTTATATTTTTCGGAGTCCGGATGCAAAAGCGCATTTTTCGAGGCATGGGGTTACTGTTCCGGCCGGCGGGCAGCGGCGGAGCGCGGCGGCGCGGCCGCGGGCAGCGCGGCGGGCTGAGGCGCGGGCCGCCCGGTCCATGCAGCGGGCGTGCACCGGGGGCTGGACGCGTGGCGGCTCGGGAGTGGGCCGGTCCGCGGGGCGCGGTCTACGGAGAGCGCGGGGTGTTTGGTGGACCGGGGACGGGACACGTGGAAGCTGGCTACTGGTTCGGTGCATCGGGTGTGCGTGCACCGGGCGCAGCGAGCGGAAGGACTGACACGTGGCGCTTCCCCATTGGTCGGGGTACTGTGCGCGGCAGGTGGGGCGACGTGCGCTGGCAGGCGGCCGTACGGCGGGGCAGGTGGCCGTACGCGCGGGGGCAGGCGCGCGGCGTGCACGGGGCAGGCGCGGTCGGCGCCACGTGGCGCAGCGCGGGACGCCGGATTTGCTGTTGCCTGTTCGGGGCCACGTGGCGCAATCCGGTTGATTCAGGCGCTTGATGGACGGCCGAGATCGGGTTACTGTGCGCACCCGAAATATTTCGGGCGCCCGGAAATTGGGACACAGATGTCATTTTTGGAATTGTTGAGTTGGGCCTATATAAGGCCGAATTCAAGAATGGTTTCTGGCTTCTTCTGGGCTTCATCTCTCCGAGAGCTGTATACAAAAGTTGTTCATCTTCCTATGGAGCATCTCGTGGAGAAGTTGGAGAATTTTTGGTGGCACGCACTTCGAGGTTTGCGGCATTTCGGCGCAGTGCGACTTTCCTTCACCGGTGTTCCCCTTCGTCGCGTTTCGGTGCACAGGCTCCCTTGGCTTACTCTGACCATCGTTTTCGGCGATTTTTACGGCAGCGCGTTCACGAGAGGTAAGGCTTCGTTTTTCGTGTTTATCACTTCTCCGTATTTCGAGTTTTTGGCATAGTTCTTGAGGCATCTCTGAGCCACTATTTTGCTGGTGGATTTTTCGACAGCGGAGGCTTGTCGGATTTTTATCTCTGCGTTCGTGCATCGGAATGAGGCGTTTAAAGACTCGATTGATATCTACTCTTCGAGAGAAACGTACCCGTATTTTTATTGGATTTTTATGAGGCCATTTCAAGGGTGAGAATTAAGCTTCTTTGCTGCTATTTTTTCAGCAGAACTGTGTTCTTGATGGAATGGCTTCCAACGTTGTTCGAATTGTTTCTTGGCCTACAGGTATTAGAACGGGGCGTTTAAATAGTCGATTTGGGGCTACTCGTCGCGAGGATCGTAACCGTGATTTTTTTTTGGAATTTTTGGAGGTCTGTATACAGGTGAAAAGACTCCTTCTCTCTGCTGGTTGGTACAAAGCAGCATATGCTGTTTTGTAGAGTTTTGGTTGTGATGTAATTGATTCTCGGCTTCGATGTTGTTTGTTGGAATAGTGGTTTGTGCGACTGTTTACCGAGGGAGCGGATCCGGCAGATTTTGGATTTCGTGTGGCTGCGTACTTCACCGACTCCGGCTTGCCTGCGGAATGCGTTTCAGGTGGGTGCTTTGTTCCGAGAACCGGTGGACGGTTCTCTAATTCTATATGTTAGAATTGCATGCAGGTGGAGGGTACAATATCTGGGATTGATCGGTAAGCTTAACAATGTTGATTTTATGGGAATTGCGAGTTAATTATTCATATTATGACATTGGTATTAATCGAATATTCATGTTGATGGTTAGTGGAAGCTTACCTAAGGCAAGGTTACCCTATATGATTAATTATCATGCTATGTTACCACATAACCTTTTATGAGGCTGGTTTATGCAATGGGATAGGATTGTGTAGTTATGTGCAGGTTCTACTCTGAGGAGCGATTATGGATCGAGGATTATGGACAGGTATAGTCATTGATAATTTTGGCATGAGGTTTATTCTCTTTATTCTTCTTTGAGGACAAATACATGCTTGTATGGACATATAGCTAGGCCATCTTTTACTGCTACACTGCATACCGAAATTTGACTTAGGAGAAACCATGTTATCCTTTTCTCCTTCCTTGTTAGTCAGGCGGTCTGTGTTGCTCAGGTGCGAGCAGGGGTCTGGGGTAGTGTAGCCGGGACATTGGTGTCAGGGATGGGTTGTGCTGGATTGAGGCTGGCAGGGTTTTGCGGTGACCGCGAACTTTGGGCGGTTGACCGGAGGTCGGTTATAGGACTTGATTATAGATGGCAGGGTATTGCGGCAACCGCGGATATTGGGCGGTTGACCGGATATTTATTTATGCATCAGATTGGGTATCAGATTTCTCTAGTGGACAGAGTTTCCCACTATTTGAGTACTTTTGCATCTGATTGAGGACCGAGGCTTTCTTTAGTGGTTGAGCTTTCCCACTTTGATCAGAGTCATGATCCAGTCCTGCTGATTTATGATACTTGTTACTGAGATACTTTACTCGTGTGGGTCGCTCCCCTCGAGTGCCACTCCGGAGTGTGCGATATACATACTTGAGTCCTTGAGACTCCTTTGCTTCGGTGTTATGCATAGGCTGGCATACCCGTTGCGGCAGGCAGAGCAGGCAGTGCCAGTTTTACTGGTCCATCGATTGGGTCTATTCAGACAGATACTTTTACTTTTGCACTCGTGCCTGGGGGACGAGTGGAGGCTGGCAGTGTGTTTAGACCGGTGCTAGTGTTGTTGGGAGCCATTTGGTTTGACGGTGGTCCTGTGTTGTTGTGAGTACTTTGATCGTTGTGTGAGAGGTTGAGCATCTTGAGTCTATCCGTTCTGAGAGAGAGCGTGGATTTTGACTATAGCCTGCATGAGCCACTACTCGATAGTGAGTTAGTCCATTTGGACGCCCTACGTAATTCCTGCCCGTCAGCGGGAGGTGGTTGTAGGTGGGCGCAGGTTTGACTGGACCCGATGTGGCAGTCAGCTCGATTAGGTCGATTTGAGTACCTCGTGTGCGAGTGTTGCATATCTTTATCAGAGTTTCTGTCACGCCCCGGGTGTAAACCAGAACCCGGGCCCGTCTACAGATCCGCCGTGTACACGGTATTTCCCGTGTACACGAAGCGTCAACAACCTGCTCAGATAAAAAGGTGCAATAAAAGAGCAATAAAAACAGAGCTGAACTAAAATCTAATACATCTCAGACTGAAGCTGGAAATAAAATACAATACATCAGTATAAATGATACATCAGTCTCTCCCAGCTCACAAAAATAAATACAACCTGCTGGCAAAAGCCAGTCCCAAAAGTGAAAGTACAACCGTCTGAGGAAAACCTGGGTACACCAACAGTCCAGCTAACACGCTCATCCTGCCTCGAGATCTATCTACACAGCCGTCCTCTCTCCTCGACCCGCCACTGAAAGTCCAGTAGCACCCGCAGAAGACTCTGCAAAACAAGGAAGAAGAAAAAGAGGAAAGAAGGATGGGGGTGAGAACTACTAGTAAACCAGTAGCCTCCCCTAGTGGGTAAAACCTCAAACTCTGACGCACCCACTAGGTCTACCAGAGGCGAAAAGGAAAGAAGAGTGGTAAGAAATGAAACTGCTGAAAAAGGGAGATCTACCACTACTATGCCTCTAAAATGCAGTCCTAGACTGGAATAACCGTAAGAAACAATAACCAACCGTCCCAGATGAACCCAATCTGTACCGCCCTCATCATCGGGCAAGAAAGCCGCGCCGATGTGATAGCAAAACTCCTGCTGCCGCCCTCATCATCGGGCAAATAAACCGCGCCGATGTGATAGCAAAACCGTCAATAACTGTCCGACCCCGGCCTCCGGAGGGGAACTCGAGGGGAGCGACCCACTCGAGGAAAGCACTACCGGGCAATAACCGCGCCGGTAAAATCCATATCAAAACACTACCGGGCAATAACCGCGCCGGTATGATAAAAGCAGGACTGGATCACAACTATAAAGCCCCAGTGGAACACAACCCTCCACTAAAAGAAAACACAGATCCCCCAATCTGATGCACAAATGAACATCCGGTCGATCGCCCAAAATCCGCGATCGCCGCAATACCCACAATCACAATCATGTCCCACATCCGACATCCGGTCAACCGCCTACTGTCCGCGGTAGCCGCTAAAACCCATAATCCGCAATCCAGGCCCCGGCTACACTATCCCAAACCCCTGCTCAAACCCGAGCAACAAGAACCACCTGACTAACGAAAAGGAGAAAAGAAGCAAACAAGGTTTCTCCTAAGTCAATTCCAGCATGAAAGTGTAGCGATAAAAGATGGCCTATCTAGATGTCCATACAAGCATGCAAGTGTTCTCAAGGAAATAAAGGAAAAGGTGTCCAATAGTGGTTCCACATGTGTAACAATTAATAGCTCCGCATAGATATAACCATCATGCTAAAACATTATCCAACCACACATGTCTATAATCCATGTTCCATGATAAAGCATCACTATCCACCTATGCATGTCATAAAATCCTCAAATAGTACCAACCACTAACAGGATAATCATATAGTCCAAAATAAATAATCCAATCCACATGCAAGGTTAAACGCTAACATTCCATCCATACCAACATGTATAAGTCCCAACCACTATCCAATATCCACAATAGTAATTTCCATATGAAGGGCTCACAATTTTATATTACTTTAAGCATGCATGTCCAGATAATGGGATCACTCTAATATTCCTAGTGAGCATGTCAAAATAGAGGTAAACAACAACCACCCACCTGAAGTGCAACTGTCCAAATCCGTACAGCTGAAAATACCAAAACTCCAAATCCTTGCTCCCACAATTTCAGCACACCCGAAATATTCCTGGTACAGTACAAAGCTCACTAATTACACTTAGGCTCCCAATTATAGCACTAATAATCACATACAACCTCGAATTCGAAACTGTTAAATTATCACCTGCAGAAATTGCCCAGAAAATTCCAATAAAAATATCACGGCGATCCTTGCGTCGATAGCTTCGAAACGGTACCTTGCACGCCCAAATCTGAGTTCTGTACATCAAGATAAAAATCCGGCAAGGTGGCACACTCACACAAAAATCTGTATTAAGGACAGATTACTGTTCACTGAGAAAACAGTAATTTTCACCTCGAAATAAAATTCACAAAAATCCAATAAAAATACGAGCGCGTTCCTTGCGATCCGTAGATGAAAAAGTTGTATAAGCTCGTCTCCATCAGACGCTCGTGCGCGAAGATATGGCCAAAATACTCCGATGCTGTCCTCACATTCCTCACAGAAAAAGGGGGACCATTGTTACCTCGGGATCCGAGCCAAAGAAGCAAAATCAGAATGAGTGATCAAAATCAAAGTTGAAGCCCTACCTGTTAGGAGTCTTTCGGCGCAAGAATCACAGAAAAAGGAGCTCGGAGTAGACCAGGAGAGCTAAAACACCGTCGCTGCGCTGAAGAAGAACACAGAAAATGCAATGTCGCACCGCGCCGTAAAATGGGGAACCTCGGGATTCGAGCCTCCTAAAATCCTGAAACTTTGTAGGATTAATCCTCACTTCATGAGGAAGAAATCTTCCTCTCACCTCCCCTTCGAGCTGAGGTCTCGAAGGGGTCGAAAATCCCCCTTGAAGAGCCCTCGGATAGCAACTTAAGGGAAAATCCAGAAAAATCTTCTCGCTGCGCCCGGTGCACGTGAGCCCACCAAAGGTGGCGCGCCACGTGGCCCCAACCACCGTACACCGCCCGTGCACCGCGCACCCCGCACGTCGCGTACGGCACCTGCTCCACCCATTGCATGGACCGCGCGCAGAACACCGCACCACTAAAAATCCGCCACGTGTCCACCTACCGGTCCACCGTGCACCCGAAGAACTCCGTGGACCGCGCGCTGTGAGCCCTCCACTCACCAACCGCCACGTGGCACCGCCTGGTGCACGGCCGCCGCCGTGGACCGCGCGCCTGCCCCGCGCTGCCCGCGCCCTGCCCGCGCCGCGCGCCGCCGCTGTGCCGCCTGCCCGAGGCCGCTCCGCCGCCCGCCGGCGCTGCCCGCCGCCGCCGCCGGCCGCCGGCGATCGCCGGAAGTACTGTTCCGGCGTGAACAGTAACCCGAGCTCCAAAAATTCACGTAAATAGTCCATCTGAAGCGTTTTCGCGCGCTGAATCCGAATTTGACGTCCGTTTCGCCAAATTCTCACTCTAAAAATTGCCGAATGCCCCCGGAAAGGTATTCTTAGTCCAAATTTTGCGCCGAGCCCAATCTGAAAATCCGTTTCGCCCGAGAACACTCCCAGAGATCCGACGGAGTCACCCGATCACCCACGTGATCCATTTAGGCCCGAAGTTCATCACTTGAGTCCCAATTGGCGCCCGAACACCGCCGACATGCCCCAAAGGCCTCCAGCACACCGCGTAGGCCTCCAATGGCCACCCCAATGCACCGCAACAGCTCTGTGGGGATCCAGGTCATCACAGTTTCCCTATTTGAGCATTTAGATAGAGGCATGGTAGCTGTAGAGTGTCTCCAGCTTGCTCTTCCAGTTTTACTGCATTGGTTATCTTTTGCCTCTAGTGGTTTTGGTGGGCAGATCGTCGGGCCTGGTGGCGATACCCACTGAGAACTCCCTTTTTGGTGTAGTTCTCACACCCGTTGGGGGTTTCCCCCCTTTTTGTCCCTTCTCTCCTTTGTTTTGCAGAGTCTTAGCGGGGGTTGCTGATTCTGCGATTGCTGTTTCGAGGCGAGGGAGTCGCGAGCTAGATCCCTACCTATCTTTGGAGAGTAGCGGTACCCCTTTCAGAGGAGATCTTCAGTACAGTCGGTAGATTAGTGTTTTATTTTTTTTCTCTTTGAGAGACTAATGTATTGTGAGGATCTGACTTGTACTGAGAGTCTGTACACTGATGTATCATTTATTTATTCAGGATTACCTCCTGTTGAGTCCAGAGTTTTGTATGTGAGGTTATTGTATGATTATCATTTATGGGAGATGGACTTTGTACCTTTATTTCCAGTTGTACAGATCATTGGTTTTAATTTTACAGCAGTTTTATCTTTTAGCTCTGATATCTGTTTAGCTGTAGTATCTTTTCTTGCAGGTTAGACGCTTCGCCTGTGCGGGTGTTGCACAGGTGGCGGATCTGTTGGCGAGCCCGGGTCGCAGTTTCGGCCCCGGGGCGTGACAAGGGGTAATTCAAGTAAAACTCCATCCTTCGTAAAGTCGAAGAAAGGCAAAGGTTCTTCAAGCTACAAGTCAAGAAAGCAAGAGAACTTTTCAAAGGATAAGAAAAGCTCAGAGGGACAAGTCCAATGCTTCAAGTGCCGAGGATACGGCCACATCTCAACGGAGTGTCCCAATAAGAATCCGTCGAAGAAGAAAGTGATGCAAGCCGTCACTTGGGATGACACCTCATCATCAAATCAGTCATCTTCAAGTGATGAAGAAAATAACGCAACGGCATTCCACGCGTCCACATCTTCACCCTTCATGTGCTTAATGGCAAGTACATCCGATTCAATGTCCAACTCCTCCCAAGTTGAAAAGAATGCAACGGACGACGAATCGAATGACTCTGAAGGTGAAGATTTTGCTCTTGCCTACCACAAACTTTTGAGGGATTCAAAGAAACTGGCAAAGCAAAACAAAAGTTTGAGAGGGAGATTGCAGGAACTCGAAGAAGAAGCAAAAATGGCAACTTCTCTCTCAAGCGCTCTTGAAGTGGAAAGGGATAACCTGATCAAAGTAAATGTTTCCCTTAAGAGAAAAATGAGCATTTCGAGAAGGAACATGTAAAACTGGTGGATAAAGCAAATTACTTCTTGAAGCTCTACACCGAGGCTCGACAGGAAAGATGGAAATGACGAAGACCATTTTCCAACTCAATGATGATTTAAAGCGATTTTCTTCGGGAAGGAGTAAGTTGGATAAGCTACTTGGTCTTGGTCAAACAAATCGATTTGGCCTCGGATACAATCGAACGGGAGACAGTCCAAGTTCGAGTAAGACAGTTTTTGTGCCTCAGTCGGTATCTCCTCCTCCGACACCGGAATTCACGACAAATAACGACAACAAGCCTACTTCACCCTCTTCGGGATCATCAAGCACTAAGGTATGTTTTCGTTGAGGTTTTGCAGGGCACATGAAGAAATTGCAAGATGAGAGCGAAACGATCAACTCAAGCGCCTCTTGCAACAACTACCAAAAAGGTGATTCCCAGGAAATCAAAGGAAAACTTTTCAAAGGAAAAGAGCCTTGGTAGTTCACCGCACAAGACGATGTCATCAAAGAAAAGCAACCAATCAAACAAGACGCTTTCACCGAGGAAAATAACTTCGTATTCATTGCCAACGCAGTCCAAAAAGGTTTGGGTGCGCAAAGGTGAAATCTTCCCTTGTCTTGTCATTCATACTTCTTTGCATGCTTATGACAATTCGTCTTGGTATCTGGATAGCGGGTGTTCCCGTCATATGACCGGTGACAAAAACAGTTTTCAAACTTTAGAGAAAATCTCCGGAGGACTTGTAGTTTTCGGAGACGATCGTTCTTCAAAAATTGTTGGAAAAGGAACAATTGCTATTTCAGAAGGCCCGGTTTTGAACAATGTTTTATTTGTTGAAGGCCTTAAGACTAACCTCATTAGCATTAGTCAACTTTGTGATAATGGTTTCTCAGTTAAATTTTCCTCTGCTGAATGTATTGTAACTGATAAGGACCATGTATTCTTTTTAAAAGGGGTTAGATCTGAAAATAATTGCTATGTTGTTCCAAATAAAATTTTTGAACATTGTAACCTAGTTTCTTTGGATAAAAAAACACTTTGGCATGAAAGACTAGGTCACATAAATTTTAAGGAACTAGCAAGGATTTCAAATAAAGACGTGGTTAAGGGGGTTCCTAAACTTTCGTTTAAAGATAACATTGTGTGTGGAGGTTGTCAAAAGGGAAAACAATCAAGGACTGCACACAAGAACTTGAACCACGTTGGTACCAAACGGCCCTTAGAATTATTGCACATGGACTTAATGGGGCCGACTCATCAACCATCTTTGGGATGAATCATCACATGTACCTCCGAGTACTCCGTTGCCGCAAACGTTACGCATCTCCAAGGATCATCCGGAATCTAACATTATTGGAGACCCACAAGAAGGAGTCAGACTCGGAGACAGTTGGTTTGTGGAGTCGCATGTTACGTCTCCATGCTAGAACCAAAGAACATCGATGAAGCTCTTCAGGATGGCTACTGGATTGAAGCAATGCAGGAAGAGCTCCATCAGTTCGAACGAAACAAAGTCTGGGAATTAACGAAGCCTCCAAAGCAACACAACGTGATTGGTACTAAATGGATTTTCAAGAACAAGAAAAATGAAGATGGTACCATCATCAGGAACAAAGCACGCTTAGTTGCTCAAGGCTACTCACAAATAGAAGGTATAGACTTTGATGAAACGTTCGCCCCTGTAGCTAGACTCGAGTCAATTCGTATTTATTTGCTATTGCTTGTCATTTTAAAATAAAACTATTTCAAATGGACGTTAAGAGCGCGTTTTTAAATGGGTTTTTAAATGAGGAAGTTTATGTGGCTCAACCGAAAGGTTTTGTAGACCATAAACTACCTAACCATGTTTTTCGTTTGAAAAAGGCTCTTTACGGTCTAAAACAAGCACCGCGAGCATGGTACGAAAGGTTGACAAAGCACCTTTTGGAAAAGGGCTATACTCGAGGGGGAGCTGACAGGACTCTCTTTGTGAAGCATTATCAAAACAACTTCATTGTGGCACAAATCTATGTCGATGACATTGTATTTGGTGCAACAAGAGATAATGATGCTTCTAAATTCGCTGAAACCATGGAAAGCGAATTTGAGATGTCCATGATGGGCGAATTGACATATTTTCTTGGATTGCAAGTTAAACAAAGTGATGAAGGCATCCATCTGTGTCAATCCAAGTATGCAAGGAGTTGGTCAAAAAGTTTGATCTAGAAAATTCTAAAGATTTTCCGACTCCAATGGGAACTAGCCATAAGGGACTTGGAAGTGAATCACTTAGTGAGAATGTAGACGAGAAACTTTATCGCAGTATGATTGGAAGTCTACTCTACCTCACGGCTAGTCGCCCGGACATATCCTTTAGTGTTGGGATTTGCGCGAGATATCAATCAGCACCAAAGGAGGTTCACCTGAAAGCGGTGAAAAGGATCATCCGGTACATCAAAGGAACAATCAATTTCGGAATTTGGTATCCTATGGGAACATCTCTTGGACATTATAGGATATTCAGATGCCGATTGGGCTGGATCAGTGGATGATCGGAAAAGCACGAGTGGTGCATGCTTTTATCTTGGTAATGTACCTTGTTGCGGCACAGTAAATAAATATAAATAAAGGTGGTATGAATACTAGTGTTATGAAAGTTAGGGAAGTAAAGAATATGTGGACGCGAGTTGGGCCCAAATCGGGTTAAAATGGAGACATTTAAAAATTTATTTGAGAAAGGGGGCCCACATTTTTAGTGGAAAATTCACAGTGTCGGAAAATTCCGAGAAAATTACGGGAGCCCCGTAAATATGTTTTAAGACCACAGAAAAAGTTTCGCGTTGATCGGATACCCGATAGTGAAAACAGGCTCCGCCAACAGTGTCGAAAAATTCTGAGAAAATTTGGGAGCTTCGTAATTATGTTTTAAGGTCACAGTAAAAATTTCGGGTTGATAGGATATCCGGATTGTGAGAACGGGTCCGCCAATGATTCTAGATACAGTGAGGCTTTTGGTGGCCCAGAAATGGCCCAAACTGAAAATTTAAAATTTTCTGTGGTAAATTAAGCTGAAACGAAGTCGTCTGTCAAATTTGGACGGAAACGGACGAAAATGGACAGAAAACAGGACGAAAACGGATTTCCAAGACGCGCGGCGCGCTGCGCGAGGCGCACAGCTGGAGCGCACTTGGGCGCGGGTCAACAGGGGGCGCCAGTGTTGCGCGTGCGTGCGTGGACCGGGTGCACCCGGCTGGGTCTTGTAGACCGACGGGTGCACCGTAGACCGTGGCCCGTGGACCATCTTTCTTCACTCCCTTCCTTTTTTTCTTCTTCTTTCTCCCGCACCTCCATTTTTCTCCTCTTTCCTTCTTCTCCAAAACAGTGACGTGAGGAGAGAGAGAGAGATAGGGATAGAACCCAAAGAAAAAAAAAAAAGAGAGAATTTTGGGGGCAAGCGATGCGCGCCGTGAACCTCGTGGAGC
>CM054932.1:20107314-20172835 GCA_029168755.2 Tillandsia fasciculata
AGCTCCTCTCCCTGGTGTGACCCTTAGCAAACTTGTTCATCATCTTGTGGGCAATCTCGTGAGAACTTTCAGATTTTTTGGAGGCCTTGACATCCGCGCTTTCTGCGACGCGCGCACTGCGACGTTCTCTTGATTTTGGCTTCTAACCGTCGCATTTCAGTGTGCGAGACCCCCTGAGCTACCCCGATGGACTTTTGAGCTGATTTTTACGGCAATGCTTTCATGGAGGTACGTCTTCGTTTTCTGTGCGTATTTCTTTGCCTCATTTTGAGTTCTTGGCACGGTTCCCGAGGCAATCTTTGACCCCTTGTACTGTTGTGAGTTCTTGGACAGCGGTGGAGTATTCCTAGGATTTCTCGGTCTACGAGCGTCGGAATGAGGTGTTTAGGGACTCGATTGATAACTACGCTTCGAGAGAAACGCGTTCGTATTTTTATTGGAATTTTTGGAGAACTCTGCGAAGGTGATAATTATGCTTCTTGCGGACTGATTTCCTACAGGATTTTGTTGTTGGATACTTGACATACCCGCATTGTTGTATTATATCTTGGTCTACAGGTGTCGGAACGGGGCGTATAAGTACTCGATTTGTATCTACTCGTCGCGAGGATCGCAACCGTGATTTTTTTTGGATTTTTGGAGGACTGTACGCAGGTGAAATTACCCCTCTCTCTGCTGGTTGGGAAAACAGCATATGCTGTTAGGTTATTTTGGGTATGGTTAGTGAGTTGTGTTGTGATGTTGGTTGTTGTTGTGTTGCATTGTGGGGTATTTGATTGTTGTATGTGGTTGCGAGGTTGGTTGGAGCAGAGATTTGTACGACGGAGTACCGAGAGTGCAGTTTTAGCGGATTTTGGGTTAGCGTGTGACAACACACTTCACCGACTTCGGCTTTGCCTGCGGAAAGCACTTCAGGTGGGTTGCTTCATCTCCAGAACCGGTGGATGGTTTCTCTAATTCCGTATGTTAGAATGCATGCATGTTTAGGGTACATTGTGTGTTATTGTAGTGTTACGGAATTTGAGTTGGCGTATTTCGTGAAATGTTAAGTCTTGAAGATTGAAGATGAAGAAGTTTGGATCATATACCTCAATCTCAAGAAAGAAGAATTCAAAAGGATCAGGTACGTTTAACTAAAGAATTTTGGTGATCCGAATACTTCTTATAGTGTAGAAACACTTGGAAGAATTTTTAATTGCATAAAAATCAAAAACTGGACATGGGACATGTTCAGGATCCGGATCGGCACTACAATCCGGATCCCGAACATAGGGTAATTCATGCGCAATCCAGATCCGGATCACACCTGGTTCTGTTCCGGATCCCGAATGTGGGTTTTGCTGAAAATGTATGAACGATCCGGATCGGGATTTCGATCCGGATCCCGAACCTGTGTTTTTCTGGAAATCGTCTGTTTGCTACGACATCCGGATCGCCTTATTCCAATCCGGATCGCCGTCCTGAAAAATTCCAGAAAAGGTTGTTTTTGATCCTTATCTTCTTCCAATGGTTTCTAACCTATAAATAGACCCTATGATTCATTTTTAGGGTAATCCAAAATAATCCAAAAATAAGCCGAATAATCCGAAAAAGAAAATCCACATATAGAGAAGAAAGGAAATCAATAGATTAATTCTATGTTTCTTCATCTATATTGATTGATTTGATTCTAGGTTTTCATACTCAGATTTTGAGTAGAATCAAATCAATGAATACTTAGATGGTATTTCCGATCTATCTTTGATCTAAGTATTCGGCGGATCATCACCACCCAAAAACAACGATTTACCCAAAATCGGCGCGTGGACTCGCGTGGCCTTGTGGATTCAAGGTGCAACCGCTCTCGTGGATTCGGAGCGAGGTACGTTCGTGGATTCGAAGCGTGCTACTGGGTGAAGACCGTGGATTCGGTCGGACGTCGTGGATTCGGCGTTGGACGCAGATCGTGGATTCGAGACGCGTTGTGGAGCGAGCGGAGAAGATCTACTAGGAGCGTATGGAAAAGGTTGAGTCGTCTGTGAGTACGTTATATCACCTTGTACGTGTGTTAATTCTAGTGGATTTCGCCGTGTTATCGGTCCCGTGGTTTTTTACTCCGGTTTGGAGTTTTTCCACGTAAAAATCTTGCGTGTTATTTTTATTTCCGCATTGGGTTTTATTGCGCAATGATTTTTTGAGTGTTTATTGTTTACACCTATTCACCCCCCTCTAGGTGTTTTTTTTCCTATTTAGATCCATATTAATATAACCCAACAAGTGGTATCAGAGCGGGAATAGGGTTGTAAACAATGGTTGAAGGTGGAAACATCAATAGACCCCCTTTCTTCGATGGAACAAATTATGCGTACTGGAAAGTACGGATGAAAGCCTTTTTAATTTCCATCGACGAAAGGGTGTGGCAATCAATTGAATTAGGATGGTCTAATCCAACTGAAATTATTGATGATGTTCGCACCTTAAAACCTAGGTCGAAATGGACCAAGGAAGAGATTGATTCATCTTCTTACAATGGCAAAGGAATTAATGCTCTTATTTAATGCTTTGTCACAAACTGAGTTCTCTCGCGTCTCGGCATGTGAGACTGCGAAAGAAATCTGGGATGTTCTTCAAGTTACGCATGAGGGAACTAACCTTGTGAAGATTCAGAAACTGCAAATGCTTACGAGCAAGTTTGACTCTATTTCTATGGCAGAAAATGAATCTTTCACTGACTATTACACACGATTGCAAGACATCGTGAACTCATGTGCTAACTTGGGAGAGAAGATTCCAGAATTTAAAGTTGTAAGAAAGATTTTAAGAACTCTTCCTGAACGATTTCGCCCAAGGTCGCAGCCATTGAAACAATTAAACACCCGGACGAAATGCGTGTAGAAGAATTAGTTGGTGCATTACAAACTTATGAAATGACATTTCCTACTAACTATTCTTCTGGGAAAGGCATCCTCTTCTAAGTCTTCAGGTTATGCATTGAAAACAACAAAAGAAGAAGACGCGGATTCATCCTCCTCGGACGATGACGAGAACCTATCTATGGAGGACTTTGAGAAGCAGCTCGCTCTCTTGACAAGGAAGTTTCGCCGAAACTTTCGAAGGGGTGTGATGACCTGGATCTCCGCAGAGCTTCTGCAATGTGTTTGGCAGCTTCTGGGGGCCTGTACTGTGTATTTGAGGTGTTTGTGCACCAATTGGACATAAGTGATGGACTCTGGACCTAAAATGGATCACGTGGGTAATTGGAGGACCCCGTCGAATGTTTATAAGTTATTTCGCGCAAAACGAATATCAAGATTAGACTCAGCGCGAAATTTGGATTAAAAACACCTTTTCGGATGCCTTCGGCAATTTTTAGAAGGGAAATTTGGAAAAACGGATGGCGGATTTGGATTCAGCGCGCGAAAACGGTAAAAATGGACTATTTACTTATATTTTTCGGAGTCCGGATGCAAAAGCGCATTTTTCGAGGCATGGGGTTACTGTTCCGGCCGGCGGGCAGCGGCGGAGCGCGGCGGCGCGGCCGCGGGCAGCGCGGCGGGCTGAGGCGCGGGCCGCCCGGTCCATGCAGCGGGCGTGCACCGGGGGCTGGACGCGTGGCGGCTCGGGAGTGGGCCGGTCCGCGGGGCGCGGTCTACGGAGAGCGCGGGGTGTTTGGTGGACCGGGGACGGGACACGTGGAAGCTGGCTACTGGTTCGGTGCATCGGGTGTGCGTGCACCGGGCGCAGCGAGCGGAAGGACTGACACGTGGCGCTTCCCCATTGGTCGGGGTACTGTGCGCGGCAGGTGGGGCGACGTGCGCTGGCAGGCGGCCGTACGGCGGGGCAGGTGGCCGTACGCGCGGGGGCAGGCGCGCGGCGTGCACGGGGCAGGCGCGGTCGGCGCCACGTGGCGCAGCGCGGGACGCCGGATTTGCTGTTGCCTGTTCGGGGGCCACGTGGCGCAATCCGGTTGATTCAGGCGCTTGATGGACGGCCGAGATCGGGTTACTGTGCGCACCCGAAATATTTCGGGCGCCCGGAAATTGGGACACAGATGTCATTTTTGGAATTGTTGAGTTGGGCCTATATAAGGCCGAATTCAAGAATGGTTTCTGGCTTCTTCTGGGCTTCATCTCTCCGAGAGCTGTATACAAAAGTTGTTCATCTTCCTATGGAGCATCTCGTGGAGAAGTTGGAGAATTTTTGGTGGCACGCACTTCGAGGTTTGCGGCATTTCGGCGCAGTGCGACTTTCCTTCACCGGTGTTCCCCTTCGTCGCGTTTCGGTGCACAGGCTCCCTTGGCTTACTCTGACCATCGTTTTCGGCGATTTTTACGGCAGCGCGTTCACGAGAGGTAAGGCTTCGTTTTTCGTGTTTATCACTTCTCCGTATTTCGAGTTTTTGGCATAGTTCTTGAGGCATCTCTGAGCCACTATTTTGCTGGTGGATTTTTGGACAGCGGAGGCTTGTCGGATTTTTATCTCTGCGTTCGTGCATCGGAATGAGGCGTTTAAAGACTCGATTGATATCTACTCTTCGAGAGAAACGTACCGTATTTTTATTGGATTTTTATGAGGCCATTTCAAGGGTGAGAATTAAGCTTCTTTGCTGCTATTTTTTCAGCAGAACTGTGTTCTTGATGGAATGGCTTCCAACGTTGTTCGAATTGTTTCTTGGCCTACAGGTATTAGAACGGGGCGTTTAAATAGTCGATTTGGGGCTACTCGTCGCGAGGATCGTAACCGTGATTTTTTTTTGGAATTTTTGGAGGTCTGTATACAGGTGAAAAGACTCCTTCTCTCTGCTGGTTGGTACAAAGCAGCATATGCTGTTTTGTAGAGTTTTGGTTGTGATGTAATTGATTCTCGGCTTCGATGTTGTTTGTTGGAATAGTGGTTTGTGCGACTGTTTACCGAGGGAGCGGATCCGGCAGATTTTGGATTTCGTGTGGCTGCGTACTTCACCGACTTCGGCTTGCCTGCGGAATGCGTTTCAGGTGGGTGCTTTGTTCCGAGAACCGGTGGACGGTTCTCTAATTCTATATGTTAGAATTGCATGCAGGTGGAGGGTACAATATCTGGGATTGATCGGTAAGCTTAACAATGTTGATTTTATGGGAATTGCGAGTTAATTATTCATATTATGACATTGGTATTAATCGAATATTCATGTTGATGGTTAGTGGAAGCTTACCTAAGGCAAGGTTACCCTATATGATTAATTATCATGCTATGTTACCACATAACCTTTTATGAGGCTGGTTTATGCAATGGGATAGGATTGTGTAGTTATGTGCAGGTTCTACTCTGAGGAGCGATTATGGATCGAGGATTATGGACAGGTATAGTCATTGATAATTTTGGCATGAGGTTTATTCTCTTTATTCTTCTTTGAGGACAAATACATGCTTGTATGGACATATAGCTAGGCCATCTTTTACTGCTACACTGCATACCGAAATTTGACTTAGGAGAAACCATGTTATCCTTTTCTCCTTCCTTGTTAGTCAGGCGGTCTGTGTTGCTCAGGTGCGAGCAGGGGTCTGGGGTAGTGTAGCCGGGACATTGGTGTCAGGGATGGGTTGTGCTGGATTGAGGCTGGCAGGGTTTTGCGGTGACCGCGAACTTTGGGCGGTTGACCGGAGGTCGGTTATAGGACTTGATTATAGATGGCAGGGTATTGCGGCAACCGCGGATATTGGGCGGTTGACCGGATATTTATTTATGCATCAGATTGGGTATCAGATTTCTCTAGTGGACAGAGTTTCCCACTATTTGAGTACTTTTGCATCTGATTGAGGACCGAGGCTTTCTTTAGTGGTTGAGCTTTCCCACTTTGATCAGAGTCATGATCCAGTCCTGCTGATTTATGATACTTGTTACTGAGATACTTTACTCGTGTGGGTCGCTCCCCTCGAGTGCCACTCCGGAGTGTGCGATATACATACTTGAGTCCTTGAGACTCCTTTGCTTCGGTGTTATGCATAGGCTGGCATACCCGTTGCGGCAGGCAGAGCAGGCAGTGCCAGTTTTACTGGTCCATCGATTGGGTCTATTCAGACAGATACTTTTACTTTTGCACTCGTGCCTGGGGGACGAGTGGAGGCTGGCAGTGTGTTTAGACCGGTGCTAGTGTTGTTGGGAGCCATTTGGTTTGACGGTGGTCCTGTGTTGTTGTGAGTACTTTGATCGTTGTGTGAGAGGTTGAGCATCTTGAGTCTGTCCGTTCTGAGAGAGAGCGTGGATTTTGACTATAGCCTGCATGAGCCACTACTCGATAGTGAGTTAGTCCATTTGGACGCCCTACGTAATTCCTGCCCGTCAGCGGGAGGTGGTTGTAGGTGGGCGCAGGTTTGACTGGACCCGATGTGGCAGTCAGCTCGATTAGGTCGATTTGAGTACCTCGTGTGCGAGTGTTGCATATCTTTATCAGAGTTTCTGTCACGCCCCGGGTGTAAACCAGAACCCGGGCCCGTCTACAGATCCGCCGTGTACACGGTATTTCCCGTGTACACGAAGCGTCAACAACCTGCTCAGATAAAAAGGTGCAATAAAAGAGCAATAAAAACAGAGCTGAACTAAAATCTAATACATCTCAGACTGAAGCTGGAAATAAAATACAATACATCAGTATAAATGATACATCAGTCTCTCCCAGCTCACAAAAATAAATACAACCTGCAGGCAAAAGCCAGTCCCAAAAGTGAAAGTACAACCGTCTGAGGAAAACCTGGGTACACCAACAGTCCAGCTAACACGCTCATCCTGCCTCGAGATCTATCTACACAGCCGTCCTCTCTCCTCGACCCGCCACTGAAAGTCCAGTAGCACCCGCAGAAGACTCTGCAAAACAAGGAAGAAGAAAAAGAGGAAAGAAGGATGGGGGTGAGAACTACTAGTAAACCAGTAGCCTCCCCTAGTGGGTAAAACCTCAAACTCTGACGCACCCACTAGGTCTACCAGAGGCGAAAAGGAAAGAAGAGTGGTAAGAAATGAAACTGCTGAAAAAGGGAGATCTACCACTACTATGCCTCTAAAATGCAGTCCTAGACTGGAATAACCGTAAGAAACAATAACCAACCGTCCCAGATGAACCCAATCTGTACCGCCCTCATCATCGGGCAAGAAAGCCGCGCCGATGTGATAGCAAAACTCCTGCTGCCGCCCTCATCATCGGCAAATAAACCGCGCCGATGTGATAGCAAAACCGTCAATAACTGTCCGACCCCGGCCTCCGGAGGGGAACTCGAGGGGAGCGACCCACTCGAGGAAAGCACTACCGGGCAATAACCGCGCCGGTAAAATCCATATCAAAACACTACCGGGCAATAACCGCGCCGGTATGATAAAAGCAGGACTGGATCACAACTATAAAGCCCCAGTGGAACACAACCCTCCACTAAAAGAAAACACAGATCCCCCAATCTGATGCACAAATGAACATCCGGTCGATCGCCCAAAATCCGCGATCGCCGCAATACCCACAATCACAATCATGTCCCACATCCGACATCCGGTCAACCGCCTACTGTCCGCGGTAGCCGCTAAAACCCATAATCCGCAATCCAGGCCCCGGCTACACTATCCCAAACCCCTGCTCAAACCCGAGCAACAAGAACCACCTGACTAACGAAATGGAGAAAAGAAGCAAACAAGGTTTCTCCTAAGTCAATTCCAGCATGAAAGTGTAGCGATAAAAGATGGCCTATCTAGATGTCCATACAAGCATGCAAGTGTTCTCAAGGAAATAAAGGAAAAGGTGTCCAATAGTGGTTCCACATGTGTAACAATTAATAGCTCCGCATAGATATAACCATCATGCTAAAACATTATCCAACCACACATGTCTATAATCCATGTTCCATGATAAAGCATCACTATCCACCTATGCATGTCATAAAATCCTCAAATAGTACCAACCACTAACAGGATAATCATATAGTCCAAAATAAATAATCCAATCCACATGCAAGGTTAAGCGCTAACATTCCATCCATACCAACATGTATAAGTCCCAACCACTATCCAATATCCACAATAGTAATTTCCATATAAAGGGCTCACAATTTTATATTACTTTAAGCATGCATGTCCAGATAATGGGATCACTCTAATATTCCTAGTGAGCATGTCAAAATAGAGGTAAACAACAACCACCCACCTGAAGTGCAACTGTCCAAATCCGTACAGCTGAAAATACCAAAACTCCAAATCCTTGCTCCCACAATTTCAGCACACCCGAAATATTCCTGGTACAGTACAAAGCTCACTAATTACACTTAGGCTCCCAATTATAGCACTAATAATCACATACAACCTCGAATTCGAAACTGTTAAATTATCACCTGCAAAATTGCCCAGAAAATTCCAATAAAAATATCACGGCGATCCTTGCGTCGATAGCTTCGAAACGGTACCTTGCACGCCCAAATCTGAGTTCTGTACATCAAGATAAAAATCCGGCAAGGTGGCACACTCACACAAAAATCTGTATTAAGGACAGATTACTGTTCACTGAGAAAACAGTAATTTTCACCTCGAAATAAAATTCACAAAAATCCAATAAAAATACGAGCGCGTTCCCTGCGATCCGTAGATGAAAAAGTTGTATAAGCTCGTCTCCATCAGACGCTCGTGCGCGAAGATATGGCCAAAATACTCCGATGCTGTCCTCACATTCCTCACAGAAAAAGGGGGACCATTGTTACCTCGGGATCCGAGCCAAAGAAGCAAAATCAGAATGAGTGATCAAAATCAAAGTTGAAGCCCTACCTGTTAGGAGTCTTTCGGCGCAAGAATCACAGAAAAAGGAGCTCGGAGTAGACCAGGAGAGCTAAAACACCGTCGCTGCGCTGAAGAAGAACACATAAAATGCAATGTCGCACCGCGCCGTAAAATGGGGAACCTCGGGATTCGAGCCTCCTAAAATCCTGAAACTTTGTAGGATTAATCCTCACTTCATGAGGAAGAAATCTTCCTCTCACCTCCCCTTCGAGCTGAGGTCTCGAAGGGGTCGAAAATCCCCCTTGAAGAGCCCTCGGATAGCAACTTAAGGGAAAATCCAGAAAAATCTTCTCGCTGCGCCCGGTGCACGTGAGCCCACCAAAGGTGGCGCGCCACGTGGCCCCAACCACCGTACACCGCCCGTGCACCGCGCACCCCGCACGTCGCGTACGGCACCTGCTCCACCCATTGCATGGACCGCGCGCACAACACCGCACCACTAAAAATCCGCCACGTGTCCACCTACCGGTCCACCGTGCACCCGAAGAACTCCGTGGACCGCGCGCTGTGAGCCCTCCACTCACCAACCGCCACGTGGCACCGCCCTGGTGCACGGCCGCCGCCGTGGACCGCGCGCCTGCCCCGCGCTGCCCGCGCCCTGCCCGCGCCGCGCGCCGCCGCTGTGCCGCCTGCCCGAGGCCGCTCCGCCGCCCGCCGGCGCTGCCCGCCGCCGCCGCCGGCCGCCGGCGATCGCCGGAAGTACTGTTCCGGCGTGAACAGTAACCCGAGCTCCAAAAATTCACGTAAATAGTCCATCTGAAGCGTTTTCGCGCGCTGAATCCGAATTTGACGTCCGTTTCGCCAAATTCTCACTCTAAAAATTGCCGAATGCCCCCGGAAAGGTATTCTTAGTCCAAATTTTGCGCCGAGCCCAATCTGAAAATCCGTTTCGCCCGAGAACACTCCCAGAGATCCGACGGAGTCACCCGATCACCCACGTGATCCATTTAGGCCCGAAGTTCATCACTTGAGTCCCAATTGGCGCCCGAACACCGCCGACATGCCCCAAAGGCCTCCAGCACACCGCGTAGGCCTCCAATGGCCACCCCAATGCACCGCAACAGCTCTGTGGGGATCCAGGTCATCACAGTTTCCCTATTTGAGCATTTAGATAGAGGCATGGTAGCTGTAGAGTGTCTCCAGCTTGCTCTTCCAGTTTTACTGCATTGGTTATCTTTTGCCTCTAGTGGTTTTGGTGGGCAGATCGTCGGGCCTGGTGGCGATACCCACTGAGAACTCCCTTTTTGGTGTAGTTCTCACACCCGTTGGGGGTTTCCCCCCTTTTTGTCCCTTCTCTCCTTTGTTTTGCAGAGTCTTAGCGGGGGTTGCTGATTCTGCGATTGCTGTTTCGAGGCGAGGGAGTCGCGAGCTAGATCCCTACCTATCTTTGGAGAGTAGCGGTACCCCTTTCAGAGGAGATCTTCAGTACAGTCGGTAGATTAGTGTTTTTATTTTTTTCTCTTTGAGAGACTAATGTATTGTGAGGATCTGACTTGTACTGAGAGTCTGTACACTGATGTATCATTTATTTATTCAGGATTACCTCCCTGTTGAGTCCAGAGTTTTGTATGTGAGGTTATTGTATGATTATCATTTATGGGAGATGGACTTTGTACCTTTATTTCCAGTTGTACAGATCATTGGTTTTAATTTTACAGCAGTTTTATCTTTTAGCTCTGATATCTGTTTAGCTGTAGTATCTTTTCTTGCAGGTTAGACGCTTCGCCTGTGCGGGTGTTGCACAGGTGGCGGATCTGTTGGCGAGCCCGGGTCGCAGTTTCGGCCCCGGGGCGTGACAAGGGGTAATTCAAGTAAAACTCCATCCTTCGTAAAGTCGAAGAAAGGCAAAGGTTCTTCAAGCTACAAGTCAAGAAAGCAAGAGAACTTTTCAAAGGATAAGAAAAGCTCAGAGGGACAAGTCCAATGCTTCAAGTGCCGAGGATACGGCCACATCTCAACGGAGTGTCCCAATAAGAATCCGTCGAAGAAGAAAGTGATGCAAGCCGTCACTTGGGATGACACCTCATCATCAAATCAGTCATCTTCAAGTGATGAAGAAAATAACGCAACGGCATTCCACGCGTCCACATCTTCACCCTTCATGTGCTTAATGGCAAGTACATCCGATTCAATGTCCAACTCCTCCCAAGTTGAAAAGAATGCAACGGACGACGAATCGAATGACTCTGAAGGTGAAGATTTTGCTCTTGCCTACCACAAACTTTTGAGGGATTCAAAGAAACTGGCAAAGCAAAACAAAAGTTTGAGAGGGAGATTGCAGGAACTCGAAGAAGAAGCAAAAATGGCAACTTCTCTCTCAAGCGCTCTTGAAGTGGAAAGGGATAACCTGATCAAAGTAAATGTTTCCCTTTAAGAGAAAAATGAGCATTTCGAGAAGGAACATGTAAAACTGGTGGATAAAGCAAATTACTTCTTGAAGCTCTACACCGAGGCTCGACAGGAAAAGATGGAAATGACGAAGACCATTTTCCAACTCAATGATGATTTAAAGCGATTTTCTTCGGGAAGGAGTAAGTTGGATAAGCTACTTGGTCTTGGTCAAACAAATCGATTTGGCCTCGGATACAATCGAACGGGAGACAGTCCAAGTTCGAGTAAGACAGTTTTTGTGCCTCAGTCGGTATCTCCTCCTCCGACACCGGAATTCACGACAAATAACGACAACAAGCCTACTTCACCCTCTTCGGGATCATCAAGCACAAAGGTATGTTTTCGTTGAGGTTTTGCAGGGCACATTGAAGAAATTGCAAGATGAGAGCGAAACGATCAACTCAAGCGCCTCTTGCAACAACTACCAAAAAGGTGATTCCCAGGAAATCAAAGGAAAACTTTTCAAAGGAAAAGAGCCTTGGTAGTTCACCGCACAAGACGATGTCATCAAAGAAAAGCAACCAATCAAACAAGACGCTTTCACCGAGGAAAATAACTTCGTATTCATTGCCAACGCAGTCCAAAAAGGTTTGGGTGCGCAAAGGTGAAATCTTCCCTTGTCTTGTCATTCATACTTCTTTGCATGCTTATGACAATTCGTCTTGGTATCTGGATAGCGGGTGTTCCCGTCATATGACCGGTGACAAAAACAGTTTTCAAACTTTAGAGAAAATCTCCGGAGGACTTGTAGTTTTCGGAGACGATCGTTCTTCAAAAATTGTTGGAAAAGGAACAATTGCTATTTCAGAAGGCCCGGTTTTGAACAATGTTTTATTTGTTGAAGGCCTTAAGACTAACCTCATTAGCATTAGTCAACTTTGTGATAATGGTTTCTCAGTTAAATTTTCCTCTGCTGAATGTATTGTAACTGATAAGGACCATGTATTCTTTTTAAAAGGGGTTAGATCTGAAAATAATTGCTATGTTGTTCCAAATAAAATTTTTGAACATTGTAACCTAGTTTCTTTGGATAAAAAAACACTTTGGCATGAAAGACTAGGTCACATAAATTTTAAGGAACTAGCAAGGATTTCAAATAAAGACGTGGTTAAGGGGGTTCCTAAACTTTCGTTTAAAGATAACATTGTGTGTGGAGGTTGTCAAAAGGGAAAACAATCAAGGACTGCACACAAGAACTTGAACCACGTTGGTACCAAACGGCCCTTAGAATTATTGCACATGGACTTAATGGGGCCGACTCATCAACCATCTTTGGGATGAATCATCACATGTACCTCCGAGTACTCCGTTGCCGCAAACGTTACGCATCTCCAAGGATCATCCGGAATCTAACATTATTGGAGACCCACAAGAAGGAGTCAAGACTCGGAGACAGTTGGTTTGTGGAGTCGCATGTTACGTCTCCATGCTAGAACCAAAGAACATCGATGAAGCTCTTCAGGATGGCTACTGGATTGAAGCAATGCAGGAAGAGCTCCATCAGTTCGAACGAAACAAAGTCTGGGAATTAACGAAGCCTCCAAAGCAACACAACGTGATTGGTACTAAATGGATTTTCAAGAACAAGAAAAATGAAGATGGTACCATCATCAGGAACAAAGCACGCTTAGTTGCTCAAGGCTACTCACAAATAGAAGGAATAGACTTTGATGAAACGTTCGCCCCGGTAGCTAGACTCGAGTCAATTCGTATTTTATTCGCTATTGCTTGTCATTTTAAAATAAAACTCTTTCAAATGGACGTTAAGAGCGCGTTTTTAAATGGGTTTTTGAACGAGGAAGTTTATGTGGCTCAACCGAAAGGTTTTGTAGACCATAAACAACCTAATCATGTTTTTCGTTTGAAAAAGGCTCTTTACGGTCTAAAACAAGCACCGCAAGCGTGGTACGAAAGGTTGACAAAGCACCTTTTGGAGAAGGGCTATACTCGAGGGGGAGCAGACAGGACTCTCTTTGTGAAGCATTATCAGGATAACTTCATTGTGGCACAAATCTATGTCGATGACATTGTATTTGGTGCAACTAGAGACAATGATGCTTCTAAATTCGCTGAAACCATGGAAAGCGAATTCGAGATGTCTATGATGGGCGAACTAACATACTTTCTTGGATTGCAAGTGAAACAAAGTGAAGAAGGCATCCATCTATGCCAATCCAAGTATGCTAAGGAGTTGGTTAAGAAGTTTGAACTAGAAAATTCTAAAGATTTTTCGACTCCGATGGGAACTAGCAATAAGGGATTAGGAAGTGAATCTCTTAGTGAAAGTGTAGACGAGAAACTTTATCGCAGCATGATTGGAAGTCTACTCTACCTCACGGCTAGTCGCCCGGACATATCCTTTAGTGTTGGGATCTGCGCGAGATATCAATCAGCACCAAAGGAGTTTCACCTGAAAGCGGTGAAAAGGATCATCCGGTACGTTAAAGGAACCATGAATTTCGGAATTTGGTATCCTATGGGAACATCTCTTGACATTATAGGATATTCAGATGCCGATTGGGCAGGATCTGTGGATGATCGGAAAAGTACGAGTGGTGCATGTTTTTATCTTGTGTAATGTACCGAATTTTCGGCACATAAATAAATATAAATAAAGGTGGTATGAAATACTAGTGTTATGAAAGTTAGGGAAGTAAAGAATATGTGGACGCGAGTTGGGCCCAAATCGGGTTAAAATGGAGACATTTAAAAATTTATTTGAGAAAGGGGGCCCACATTTTTAGTGGAAAATTCACAGTGTCGGAAAATTCCGAGAAAATTACGGGAGCCCCGTAAATATGTTTTAAGACCACAGAAAAAGTTTCGCGTTGATCGGATACCCGATAGTGAAAACAGGCTCCGCCAACAGTGTCGAAAAATTCTGAGAAAATTTGGGAGCTTCGTAATTATGTTTTAAGGTCACAGTAAAAATTTCGGGTTGATAGGATATCCGGATTGTGAGAACGGGTCCGCCAATGATTCTAGATACAGTGAGGCTTTTGGTGGCCCAGAAATGGCCCAAACTGAAAATTTAAAATTTTCTGTGGTAAATTAAGCTGAAACGAAGTCGTCTGTCAAATTTGGACGGAAACGGACGAAAAATGGACAGAAAACAGGACGAAAACGGATTTCCAAGACGCGCGGCGCGCTGCGCGAGGCGCACAGCTGGAGCGCACTTGGGCGCGGGTCAACAGGGGGCGCCAGGTGCGCGTGCGTGCGTGGACCGGGTGCACCCGGCTGGGTCTTGTAGACCGACGGGTGCACCGTAGACCGGTGGCCCGTGGACCATCTTTCTTCACTCCCTTCCTTTTCTTCTTCTTCTTTCTCCCGCACCTCCATTTTTCTCCTCTTTCCTTTCTTCTCCAACCGTGAGTGAGGGAGAGAGAGAGAGATAGAGATAGAAGAAAAGAAAAAAAAGAGAGAATTTTGTGGGGCAAGCGAGCGCGCCGTGAACCTCGTGGAGCGCGCGAGGCGTTCCAAAAAGCCGATGGACAGCGCGACTGTACGAGGTAACGTTATTTTCACGGTATTTTTGACATAATTTTTATGCCTTCTTTGGGTTTAGATTTGACTCCATTATCGTATTGCGTGTTAGAAACCAAGTTATACTGCGCCGTTTTGCCGCGCGGACTGCCGGGGGCAGTTTTGGCGCGTATCGTTTTGCGTGCACTCTCTAAAATTATACATCGTTTTTCGTACAGAGATGAAAAAATATGCACCGTTTTACGTGCAACCTTACAGTTAAACTTGCACCGTTTTGCGTGCAGATTATTTTATCGCGCACCGTTTTGTGTGCAGTTTATAATATTATACATCATTTTTCGTACAGGGATAGAAAAATATGCACCGTTTTACGTGCAACCTTACAGTTAAACTTGCACCGTTTTGCGTGCAGATCATTTTATCGCGCACCGTTTTGCGTGCAGTTTATAATATTATACATCATTTTTCGTGCAGGGATAGAAAAAATACGCATCGTTTTACGTGCAACCCTACGGTAGACCGTGCACCGTTTTGCGTGCAGATTCGAGGTACGTGCACCGTTTTGCGTGCCGGTTGATTTAACGCGCACCGTTTTGCGTGCAGACTAAAATGACGCACACCATTTTGCGTGTGGGTTTTTAGTGACGTGCATCGTTTTGCGTGCAGGTTTGGTGGACGTGCACCGTTTTGCGTGCAGACTCGAGAGAAGTGCATCGTTTTGCGTGCAAGCTCGAGGAGACAAGTGGAATCGCACGGAGACCAATTGCAAGTGTCTACAAGCAATTGGGTACACTACAAGGTGGGGAATTCTGCCGAAATTGGGTGACCTCTCTCCTTGCTCCTTTGCTTTTCGATTTGAAGCATGATAGTAGCCTGTTAGAGGCGTTAGGTTGATCATGATTATGATTGTTTGTGTAGATGAATTCAGATGGAATAAGGGCAACTGTTGGTTGCCAGAGATAGAGGAATAGATGTGTGTGTGTACAAATTGACACAGAGATAAAGTGCAACTGTTGGTTGCCAAAGATACTTGATGAATATGCATGCGTAGAAGTAATTACTATTTGAGGAATGAAATGAAATAATTGCATGTATGAGAAAGATTTGTTGATTATGAGTATGATCGTGTTAGGGTACAACCTTAGGAATCATGTGGCATTAAGGAAAAGGACATGTTGGTAGTAAGACTAGGAGAAAACCTAGATTCAGGGTTTAACGAGTGACATCAAACTTAGGAGTTATCCTAGGGAGGACGAGTGGCATGGTCTTAGGTGATAACCTAAGGACACTGGATAGAGTGATCAACATAGAGTCAGAGAACTCTAGGGTGTATATGGCATGGAACTTAGGTAAAGAGAACCTAAGGAGAATTAGTGTTCAACATAGAGTCAAGGAACTCTAAGATGAGTATGACATGGATCTTAGGTAAAGGAAACCTAAGGTGAATTAGAGGTCAGCATAGAGTCAAGTTGACTCTGGGATTCAGTAAGGAATCAAGAGAATGGAACAATGGATCAAATGTGGGGATATGAAAGGGAAAACAGGAAAGTAGAGTCATGTAATTCTAATATAACAGTGGAACATGCAATTAGAGTCAGTGTAACTCTAAGTTAATAGTGGAACAGGAAAATAGAGTTAAGTTAACTCTAGGATTCAATGAGGAATCAGGAAAAATGGGATAAGATCCCAGGGTTAAAGAGTTTAACAGATATAACCCTAGAAAGTCATAGGGTGTATGGGCAAATGGACAATAACTTTAACTTCAATTTGAGTTAAATAAATGAAGGTGAAATGTTTAAGAGTCCAGGAGACTCTCTAGTTATCCTTATGGCGAGACCTAGGATAAGAGGTAAATTGTTGTAAAAAGGCAAAGTTTAAAGAGCAAGCTAAAAGTGGCTAAAAAGTATAAAGAGAATGTAAATGGCGCCTTCGAATTTGAGACTCGTCAAGTGGAGCAGGACTCCCTGGGCAGTGACCCGTCGGACGAGGTACTTTCGAAGGGCTAAAAGTGAAAGCAAGGAGCTAAATGCTCGAAGAAAAGAGAAAGTAAATTGCCAGTGGCAAAATGGGAGCTATAAGCTCGAATAAGAAAGGAAAGCAAGTGTTCAAAAGCAAAGAGGCTAAGAACTAAAATAAAAGAGAAAGAAAAAGAAAAGAAAAGAAAGAAAAATTAAAGATAAAACGGGCGTACCTCCGGGGGCGAACGTACAACGGTCAGGAGTTGGACAGGGTCCCTCTCCCGGGCAGCGACCCGTATGACTGGTAGATAGAGTACTCTTGTCAGAGTTGGGCAGTGACCCTATCGGGCAGTGTCCCGTATGACAAGTCCCCCCGGCAGGACGGGGTAACACTCGCGAGTGTTATCGGCAACCTTAGAAATCTTATCTTATGGTAGCAAGACTACCGGGCTCGGGCCCGTTGGATAAGAATTTCCAAGGGTTAACTTGAACTAAAGCACCAGAATCTAAAGAATAAAGAAAAATAGAGTGGCCAGGGTGGCCGGGTTAGTTGAACCCAGTATACAGCGGCATAGTGGCCGAGTTGGTGCTTAGCAGCCTAGTGTGGCTAGACAGAGTAGTGCTGGGTCGATGGTTGTACACAGATAGTGTAGTGATATATTATTGCATAGCTGCATATTGATGTTGAGGATTTTAGTTTCCTAGCACACTATTATTATTGCTTCCATTGGACCAAGTGGTGTAGGACACTCTCTCTCGGTGGTTGAACCCACTGGGAACTCGCTCGTAAGTTCTCACACCCCTTGGGTGACCCCCCACAGGTTCGGGAATGGATGCAGCGGTCGAGACAGATCAGATGCAGTCGACAGCGAGGCATACGACAGGGGCAAGGGCCCAGCAGCATAGTGACCTAGAGGGTCTAGCAGAGGTATCCCTTTCTATGTATTTCTTGAGTGAACCTTGTATGGTGAGGAATTATGTAAAGGAAATGTAATAAGTTTAATTTATGGTTCACTCTTGTATGCTTTCATTTCCGCATTAACTGTTCGTTTATTAAATGAAAGTTTTAATTTATAGTGATTTTTAGTACTCTGATATTGAGCTTCCGCATACACTTGTTGTGTTATTATGGATGTTACCGTTCCTTTCGGGTAGAAAAAGGTTTTACCCGATTGGCGGGTCTGTTGGCGTGCCCGAACCGTACAAATTGGCGGACTCGGGGCGTGACAGATAAGAGTGGTATCAGAGCCTAGGAATAGTCCTAGGTGGTTAGCAACCTTAGGGAGACCCTAGGGATTAGCACGAGAGAGTGTGTGGATTATTGGGCGAAAGTATTTGATTGGTTATTGTTGTTCCCAAAAAGGATGTTGGGACTGATCGAGGGCAACGAGCTTTCATTCTTCGAATATTACGTTGGGCGGCCGACAACGTAATGTTGGAGATGAAAAGGAGTACCCTCTTATACTTTCGCATGATTGGGTTGACGAGCCTTTTTGTCGGTCTATAGATTGTGCGATGCTCAAATGGCTAAGTTTGGGCTGGTTGTTTCGTTGTGGTGTGCATAGTAGCGATGACACCACATAAGGAAACGTGCTTGTTTGACTCGAGTCCCGAGAGGGCTCGGGGTCAAACGTGGTATACGAGTTGCGATAGCAGGTGACCGCACTTGTTGGAGTGGTCCAACAGTAGGTCAGACTTCTTGCCGTCGGCGGAAATTTTCCGCCGACAGGAAAAGGGTTTCGACGCCTAAGAGTAGCGTCAGCATGACAGTTGGAGCAGATAGATAGGCTCCAGGGGCTGATAGCGCAGCAGGCTGAGGCTTGTATAAATGACGCATGAGTGTACAGCGTCGCCGCATGTTGGGGCGACAGTATAGGGGGTGGCAGTGGCCACCGAGCTTTTGTCAGTGCACCCCGCGCCTTCAGCAGGGGGTGTTATAAGCTTGTGTCAGCTAGTTGCGGGCAAAGTGTGGTCAGCGAGGTCCAGTGAGAGACCGACTCAGGAAGAAAATGGTGATCGCTATGTTGCGAGAACCAAGTAAATATGTCCTAAGGGTTAGGGCAAGAAAGATTTACGGGCCTGACGGCGTGAGTTCGCCCTGATAACGGTAGTGACCGTGTGGCCTATATTTGTGGCTAGGTTGCACGTAGTAGTGTTGGTGAGGCCTAGAATAGGCTTCAGGATGCGAGAACCTTTCGAAAGAGCGAGAGTTTTGTGGCGCCGTTCTGAGGGATCGGTGTAATGGCAAGGATTGCCACCACAGGATTTGCGAGTTAATCACCAGAGTTGGTGGATAGTTATTGTGGTGCCTCGACCCAGTTGGGAGAGTTGCACAAGAGCCGTTGGGGTGCTTAAGCAAATCGCTTAGCACTGAATATTTGTGAGTTAGCATGGGGGCGCTGGATGCCCAACTGTTTGGGTGCTCATGGAGCACAAGTGTTGTTTAGCCAGAGAGAGCTGATTAGGTGACAGGTTAGCCTTTGCCCTGTGTGGCCAGAGTCGATACAGAGTTCGGATTGTGGATTGACGACTTGTTAGTTGATTTTGCTCAGTGGAGCATAGTGGTCGCGTGGCGACGATTAGCGGGTTCGCTTGTGGACGATCCGTGCCTGGACCATGTTTGTGGACTGTGGGCCTGTAGCCCAGTGGGCAGGCGCAGTCAGCTGTGAGAGACAGCGGCCCGAGACCTGATGGCGGGGCATGATAGAGATTTGGTCGAGACGGTAGTCCGAGCGATGACCCGGGAACATGGAATGCCACGTGTGAGCATTGAGGCTAGTAGTACACTGAGGTTAGTACACTGAGAGTGAGATATGACCAGGCTATAGAGCTAGTGGTGGTTGAGGTTTTGTAGCTCCTAGTGGGAGTGTTGGTGTAGTAATCCTAAGTGAGGATCTACCCGTATGGCGATTGGGTCTGTGTGCTAGTGAGAGCCATTATACAGAATTGGACTAGTTGGGCTATAGGCCCCTATTGGACTGTGGTCTGTGGGCCTATTAGTAGTCTGAGATATCGGGTTAGCTGATAACCCGTGGACTTAGAGCGCTAGCAGCGTGTGAGACAGCTGAGAACTCCTGGATTGGCCTTTGCCCTTCACATTAGGCAGCTGAGCGATCGGAAGGAAAATGCGGTAAGTGTAATTAGTTGCAGATGCAACCTCGTTGTGAAAAGAATGATGGCGGAATTAAAGTAAAAATTTCGCAAGTGAAAAACTGGGTCATTCGTGGCAATTGAGAGAACAAGTGCTCAACTGTGTCTTTCACCCATTTTGGTGAAAGTGGCCAGATACCGGGTCTGAGTTTGTCCATGGATTGAGAGAGGGACTCATTAGTGAGTTGATCGTGTGATCTGGCGAGCGGGCAGTTTGAGGCCCAGTAACGACATACAGTGAGCCCAGTAGTAGGGCAAGATTTCCTCCCTCTCGATCAAGTAGGAGTCGAGATGTGATTCAAGTTTCGAGGACGAAACTTATTTTAAGGGGGGTAGAATGTAATGTACCGAATTTTCGGCACATAAATAAATATAAATAAAGGTGGTATGAAATACTAGTGTTATGAAAGTTAGGGAAGTAAAGAATATGTGGACGCGAGTTGGGCCCAAATCGGGTTAAAATGGAGACATTTAAAAATTTATTTGAGAAAGGGGGCCCAGATTTTTAGTGGAAAATTCACAGTGTCGGAAAATTCCGAGAAAATTACGGGAGCCCCGTAAATATGTTTTAAGACCACAGAAAAAGTTTCGCGTTGATCGGATACCCGATAGTGAAAACGGGCTCCGCCAACAGTGTCGAAAAATTCTGAGAAAATTTGGGAAGCTTCGTAATTATGTTTTAAGGTCACAGTAAAAATTTCGGGTTGATAGGATATCCGGATTGTGAGAACGGGTCCGCCAATGATTCTAGATACAGTGAGGCTTTTGGTGGCCCAGAAATGGCCCAAACTGAAAATTTAAAATTTTCTGTGGTAAATTAAGCTGAAACGAAGTCGTCTGTCAAATTTGGACGGAAACGGACGAAAAATGGACAGAAAACGGGACGAAAACGGATTTCCAAGACGCGCGGCGCGCTGCGCGAGGCGCACAGCTGGAGCGCACTTGGGCGCGGGTCAACAGGGGGCGCCAGGTGCGCGTGCGTGCGTGGACCGGGTGCACCCGGCTGGGTCTTGTAGACCGACGGGTGCACCGTAGACCGGTGGCCCGTGGACCATCTTTCTTCACTCCCTTCCTTTTCTTCTTCTTCTTTCTCCCGCACCTCCATTTTTCTCCTCTTTCCTTTCTTCTCCAACCGTGAGTGAGGGAGAGAGAGAGAGATAGAGAGAGAAGAAAAGAAAAAAAAGAGAGAATTTTGTGGGGCAAGCGAGCGCGCCGTGAACCTCGTGGAGCGCGCGAGGCGTTCCAAAAAGCCGATGGACAGCGCGACTGTACGAGGTAACGTTATTTTCACGGTATTTTTGGCATAATTTTTATGCCTTCTTTGGGTTTAGATTTGACTCCATTATCGTATTGCGTGTTAGAAACCAAGTTATACTGCGCCGTTTTGCCGCGCGGACTGCCGGGGGCAGTTTTGGCGCGCATCGTTTTGCGTGCACTCTCTAAAATTATACATCGTTTTTCGTACAGAGATGAAAAAATATGCACCGTTTTACGTGCAACCTTACAGTTAAACTTGCACCGTTTTGCGTGCAGATCATTTTATCGCGCACCGTTTTGTGTGCAGTTTATAATATTATACATCATTTTTCGTACAGGGATAGAAAAATATGCACCGTTTTACGTGCAACCTTACAGTTAAACTTGCACCGTTTTGCGTGCAGATCATTTTATCGCGCACCGTTTTGCGTGCAGTTTATAATATTATACATCATTTTTCGTGCAGGGATAGAAAAAATACGCATCGTTTTACGTGCAACCCTACGGTAGACCGTGCACCGTTTTGCGTGCAGATTCGAGGTACGTGCACCGTTTTGCGTGCCGGTTGATTTAACGCGCACCGTTTTGCGTGCAGACTAAAATGACGCACACCATTTTGCGTGGGTTTTTAGTGACGTGCATCGTTTTGCGTGCAGGTTTGGTGGACGTGCACCGTTTTGCGTGCAGACTCGAGAGAAGTGCATCGTTTTGCGTGCAAGCTCGAGGAGACAAGTGGAATCGCGCGGAGACCAATTGCAAGTGTCTACAAGCAATTGGGTACACTACAAGGTGGGGAATTCTGCCGAAATTGGGTGACCTCTCCCCTTGCTCCTTTGCTTTTCGATTTGAAGCATGATAGTAGCCTGTTAGAGGCGTTAGGTTGATCATGATTATGATTGTTTGTGTAGATGAATTCAGATGGAATAAGGGCAACTGTTGGTTGCCAGAGATAGAGGAATAGATGTGTGTGTGTACAAATTGACACAGAGATAAAGTGCAACTGTTGGTTGCCAAAGATACTTGATGAATATGCATGCGTAGAAGTAATTACTATTTGAGGAATGAAATGAAATAATTGCATGTATGAGAAAGATTTGTTGATTATGAGTGTGATCATGTTAGGGTATAACCCTAGGAATCATGTGGCATTAAGGAAAAGGACATGTTGGTAGTAAGACTAGGAGAAAACCTAGATTCAGGGTTTAACGAGTGACATCAAACTTAGGAGTTATCCTAGGGAGGACGAGTGGCATGGTCTTAGGTGATAACCTAAGGACACTGGATAGAGTGATCAACATAGAGTCAGAGAACTCTAGGGTGTATATGGCATGGAACTTAGGTAAAGAGAACCTAAGGAGAATTAGTGTTCAACATAGAGTCAAGGAACTCTAAGATGAGTATGACATGGATCTTAGGTAAAGGAAACCTAAGGTGAATTAGAGGTCAGCATAGAGTCAAGTTGACTCTGGGATTCAGTAAGGAATCAAGAGAATGGAACAATGGATCAAATGTGGAGATATGAAAGGGAAAACAGGAAAGTAAAGTCATGTAATTCTAATATAACAGTGGAACATGCAATTAGAGTCAGTGTAACTCTAAGTTAATAGTGGAACAGGAAAATAGAGTTAAGTTAACTCTAGGATTCAATGAGGAATCAGGAAAAATGGGATAAGATCCCAGGGTTAAAGAGTTTAACAGATATAACCCTAGAAAGTCATAGGGTGTCTGGGCAAATGGACAATAACTTTAACTTCAATTTGAGTTAAATAAATGAAGGTGAAATGTTTAAGAGTCCAGGAGACTCTCTAGTTATCCTTATGGCGAGACCTAGGATAAGAGGTAAATTGTTGTAAAAAGGCAAAGTTTAAAGAGCAAGCTAAAAGTGGCTAAAAAGTATAAAGAGAATGTAAATGGCGCCTTCGAATTTGAGACTCGTCAAGTGGAGCAGGACTCCCTGGGCAGTGACCCGTCGGACGAGGTACTTTCGAAGGGCTAAAAGTGAAAGCAAGGAGCTAAATGCTCGAAGAAAAGAGAAAGTAAATTGCCAGTGGCAAAATGGGAGCTATAAGCTCGAATAAGAAAGGAAAGCAAGTGTTCAAAAGCAAAGAGGCTAAGAACTAAAATAAAAGAGAAAGAAAAAGAAAAGAAAAGAAAGAAAAATTAAAGATAAAACGGGCGTACCTCCGGGGGCGAACGTACAACGGTCAGGAGTTGGACAGGGTCCCTCTCCCGGGCAGCAACCCGTATGACTGGTAGATAGAGTACTCTTGTCAGAGTTGGGCAGTGACCCTATCGGGCAGTGTCCCGTATGACAAGTCCCCCGGCAGGACGGGGTAACACTTGCGAGTGTTATCGGCAACCTTAGAAATCTTATCTTATGGTAGCAAGACTACCGGGCTCGGGCCCGTTGGATAAGAATTTCCAAGGGTTAACTTGAACTAAAGCACCAGAATCTAAAGAATAAAGAAAATAGAGTGGCCAGGGTGGCCGGGTTAGTTGAACCCAGTATACAGCGGCATAGTGGCCGAGTTGGTGCTTAGCAGCCTAGTGTGGCTAGACAGAGTAGTGCTGGGTCGATGGTTGTACACAGATAGTGTAGTGATATATTATTGCATAGCTGCATATTGATGTTGAGGATTTTAGTTTCCTAGCACACTATTATTATTGCTTCCATTGGACCAAGTGGTGTAGGACACTCTCTCTCGGTGGTTGAACCCACTGGGAACTCGCTCGTAAGTTCTCACACCCCTTGGGTGACCCCCCACAGGTTCGGGAATGGATGCAGCGGTCGAGACAGATCAGATGCAGTCGACAGCGAGGCATACGACAGGGGCAAGGGCCCAGCAGCATAGTGACCTAGAGTGTCACGCCCCGGGGGTCGCGATCAGCGGAAAGGAAGAGTTAATAATTTTTTTTTTTTTGAAAAGTCAGTCCTCCCCGGCGCGTGCCCAGACCCGCCGCATATACAGGTTTACTCGAAAATCGGGCAGAGTCTCCTCTGTATATGCACGGCGTCGCGGCTATTCCAACATCTCAACACAAGTATTCGATTAATCACAACAGTCAGAGTATTCAAACAACAGTGTAAATTAAACAGAGTGCCCGTCGGCGATCAAGTTGAAAGCATAAACTCACGGTTTTGAAAACAGGCCCACACGACCCAAGGTTTTGAAAACGTTTTGGAAAGATGCCATAAATCCACAGGGTTTGGAAAACGGGTCCACTCGACCCGAGGTTTTGAAAGCAGTTTAGAAAAATCTCATAAATCCACATGGTTTAGAAACGGGTCCACCCGACCCGAGGTTTTGAAAACAAGTTTTCGAAGCCCTTTTTGTTTCTTTGCTAGTTATTTTACTTTGGAAAGGATTAGCCAGACGGGGGTACATAAAACAGTCCATAATGCCAACCGAAACACCAGTAGTCAACATCCACATCGACCCCACGAGGGTATCGCGAACCACACAGTAGTCTACAGTACTGAATGAAAATGCAAGGAATAAGAAAGGAGAAAACAAACTAGAGCTCCTCACAGCCCGACCGCTCTCGTCCCGGCCTCACCGCCGCCTAGCGCTCACCCCTGGATGAACCTGTCACGGAGTGGGTAGTCAGCGACATGCGATAGTAGTAATATGCAGGAAAGAAAGTCAAACCTAACAGTAAAACTATCTGGGGCAACCACTCGACTCCCCGGAAGAGTGAAACGCGAACATACATGGAACCCCTGCAACATCTGCACCGTCGGTAACACCTATACACCTTGATCTCGTCGGTCACCTATCCCGACAGATCACACCGCTCACACCTTGGGGCACCTGACCTCGTCGGACACCTATCCCGACAGATCGCACCTTCTCCCCCACCTTTTGATGCCTCAAACCCCACACCTACGGGGGCCCCCCCACCACTTCACCTTGTGGGGTAACACGGGTCGAAGACCGCTTTCCCGGAAAAGAGCACCCTTGCGGTGGCCAGACCGCGGGTGCGCGTGTCGCAACCACGAGCACAGTAACCAAAGTACCGAACATTATCGCATCCATATAGAGGCCGTCCACGTTAGTATTTCAAATATGCAGTTAAACAGTTATCCAAAAACACCGAGTCTACACTTAGTCTCAAAGGAACCCACCTTTTACGTTGTCGCGCTGTTGGTCGCCTCTAGGTTCTTTCGGTGTCTCGGTGTGCCCGCCTGGACCTACACGAACCTGTCACACCGGAGTTAGCCACTCCAACATCCCAAGGTACACAAGTAAAGGAGACGCGGAACACCCAGCCCTCCTGGTCGACTACGGCCACGCCCCGCCAATTCGGCGAAGGTGGCGGCGTCCCCGGGTGAATCCGACAACGCGGGCGGTCCTCCCCCGGCTCCCGCGGAACCCACCGGCCTCACCGTCTCCCCGCTGCCCGCATGCGGGGCTTTCCGCATGCGGGTCCGTGGTCGGGCCCGGCCTCCCACGCGGATGGGCGGGCAGCCACCCGCATGCGGGTTTGCGCGGCCCCCCGGCCCCGCGCGGCCGGGGCGGCATGCCGTCCGCATGCGGGTATTTCCCCGCATGCGGCTCCGTCCACGCCGGACTCCGGCGATGCCCTCGCCCATCTTCCTCGTCTACTCCGATCAAGAACACGAAACAAGAAGCGGGAAAACATAAAACCCTAACGTGCTCACCTTGATAGCCTGAGAGGAGGATGATCCGGTCCTATGGGGTCGGCTCCAAAGGATGTACGGTCGTCTCCCTCTCCTTCCTTGATCTCGCCGCTTGGATCCTCCGCACGATCGGTGAGGGAGAGGGTACGGTTGGGGGGGGGGGTTTTGGACTCCTCGTCTGCGCTCGTATCGTGCCCTAGAGTGAGGAGGGTTGAGATGGATATACAGGTCCGAGCGATTAGAAGGGGGGGAAAAATAAACGAACCCGTTTCAAGTCAAAATAAACCAAAACCAAAGGGTCGGGTTCGAACCGGGTTCCGGTCTGCCTGGTACCCCGCGTTGATCACCTGAACTAACCGTCACCTTCAGGAATTTATTCCGGGAGATTCCGGAGTCAGAATCCAAAACCGATTTCGCCGGCGGACTCCGTTTCGCGAGCTTTATTGACTAAAAATACTCGCGAGCCCCGACGATCTGTCCAGAAACACAGAAATATTAAACCCCCTTCCCGGACCCCTGAGCGAAAAGCAATTATACAATAACAAAAGTAGACCCACGAACGGAACCATAACATTTTTAAACCGGCGGAATACTACACCACTCACCTTTTAAAAACGAGCTTCGTCCTCGAAGCTCAAACCTGGATCTCGGTAAAAAGGTAGGGATAGCCCTCCCTCATCTTGGATTCTAGCTCCCACGTCGCTTCCCGCTCTTCGTGGTTGTTCCAGAGCACCTTTACATAGGGGATGACTCGGTTTCGGAGCGCCTTGCTCTCTCTCGCTAGGATTCGCACCGGGGCTTCCTCGAAGCTTAGGTCCTCCTTCAATTCGAGTGTCGAGACGTCCAGGACATGCGATGGATCGGGAAGGTATTTCTTGAGCATCGAAACGTGGAACACGTCGTGAATCCGGCTGAGGTTCGGCGGTAGGGCGAGGCGGTAGGCCACTGGGCCAATGCGCTCCAGGATCTCGAACGGCCCCACAAACCGTGGGCTCAGCTTGCCCTTCAGCCCGAAGCGCTTAATTCCTCTGGACGGCGAGACTCGCAGAAACACGTGTTCTCCCACCTGGAATTCTAGGTCCCGGCGTCTCCGATCTGCGTAGCTCTTTTGCCGACTTTGGGCGGTCAGTAGGCGCTTCCTGATAAGGCGAACCTTCTCTTCGGTTTCTTCCACCAAGTCGGGTCCCAAGAACTTTCGTTCTCCTAAGTCGTCCCAACAGATCGGAGATCGGCAGCGTCTGCCGTACAAGGCCTCGTAGGGTGCCATCTGGATGCTGGCCTGGTAACTATTGTTGTAGGCGAATTCGACGAGGGGTAGGTAACGCTCCCAACCGACCCCCCAGTCCAGCACACAGGCTCGCAGTAGGTCCTCCAGCGTCTGAATCACTCGCTCCGACTGTCCGTCCGTTTGGGGGTGGAAGGCCGTGCTGAACTGTAACTTGGTCCCCAAGGCCTGCTGTAGGCTCTGCCAGAACTTCGAAACAAAGCGTGTGTCTCTATCCGATATGATCGATGCCGGCACTCCGTGCAGTCTCACGATCTCGCTGAGGTAGACTTGGGCCAACCGCTCTCTAGTCCAGGTTGTGTGAATGGGTAGGAAGTGCGCTGCCTTGGTTAGCCGGTCAACAATGACCCAGATCGCGTCGTGCCCCTGTTGTGAACGTGGGAATCCAGTGACGAAGTCCATGGTGATCTGATCCCACTTCCACTCTGGTACTGGTAGCGGCTGTAGCTTTCCCGCCGGCCGCTGATGCTCCGCCTTTATCTGCTGACAAATCAGGCAATGTGCGACGTGACGGGTCACATCCCCCTTCAGCTTGGGCCACCAGAAAGTCTGTTTGAGGTCCCTGTACATCTTTGTACCCCCCGGATGTGCCGCATAAGGGGCGCGGTGTGCCTCAGCTAAGATTTCCTCCTTCAATTCCGGGGTATCCGGCACGCAGATCCGCCCGCGGAAACGTATCATGCCGTCGTCTTCCACGGAAAAGTCCCCTCCCGGATTCGACGAGATTTTATCTCGTATGAGCTGCAAATACGAGTCCGCTTGCTGTCCCCCTCGAATTCTCTCGAACAGTGTCGGTTTTACCACCAAAGCTAGCAGTTGTGCGACTGTGCCCCTTGGTACCACTTCCAACTTCATTCGGGAGAATTCCGCGATCAAGGTGCTCTGCTCCGTTATCGCGCGCGCCGTCACCTCTTCTGGTTGCCCCTTCCTGCTTAAAGCGTCCGCCACTGCGTTTGCTTTCCCGGGGTGGTACTGGATCGTTAGATCGTAGTCCTTCAATAATTCCAGCCACCGTCTCTGCCGCAGATTTAGTTCCTTCTGGGTGAACAGGTACTTGAGGCTTTGGTGGTCAGAGAAGACGTTACAGTGGACACCAAAGAGGTAGTGTCGCCACAACTTCAAAACAAAGACCACTGCGGCCAGTTCCAAATCGTGTATCGGATAGTTCTTCTCGTAGTCTTTCAGCTGCCTGGACGCATAGGCGATTACTTTCCCCTGTTGCATCAACACACCCCCCAGACCGATCCTCGATGCGTCGCAATACACATCATAATCCTCTCCGGGTATTGGTAGTACGAGAATTGGTGCCCTGGTTAGTCTTCTCTTAAGTTCTTCGAAGCTCTCCTGGCATTGTGTCGACCACACAAACTTTTCTCCTTTCCTAGTCAGCCGGTTTAAGGGGGCCGCAATCTTCGAAAAACCCTCTATAAAGCGTCTGTAGTAACCCGCCAGTCCCAAGAAGCTGCGAATCTCCGTCACTGTCGTTGGCGGCTGCCAGTCGATCACCGATTCCACCTTCTTGGGGTCCACGGCGATTCCCTTCGCCGAGATCACATGCCCCAGGAACCCCACTTCGCGTAGCCAGAAGTCGCACTTTTTGAGCTTAGCGAACAGCTTCTGCTCCCTGAGGGTTTGGAGAATCGTTCGTAAATGGTCCCCGTGCTCCTCGTCGGTGGGTGAATAGATCAGTATGTCGTCGATGAAGACCACCACGAACCGGTCTAGGAATGGTCTGAAGATCCGGTTCATCATATCCATAAAGACCGCGGGGGCGTTCGTAAGCCCGAACGGCATGACCGTAAACTCGTAGTGGCCGTATCGGGTCCGAAAGGCGGTCTTCGGAACGTCCTCGTTCCGAACCCGGAGCTGGTGGTAGCCCGACTGCAGATCAATCTTTGAGAAGACCGTTGCTCCCCGCAGTTGGTCAAAGAGATCGTCGATTCTGGGCAGAGGGTACTTATTTTTCACCGTGACCTTGTTTATTCCCCTGTAGTCGATGCAGAGACGCAAGCTTCCGTCCTTCTTCCGTACAAAGAGTACCGGTGCGCCCCAGGGTGACACACTCGGCCTGATGAACCCTTTATCTAAAAGGTCCTCCAGTTGCGCCTTTAGCTCCTTTAACTCCGCGAAGGCCATTCGGTAAGGCGCCTTTGTGATGGGTTGAGTGCCCGGTATGAGTTCAATAGGGAACACCACCTCTCTCTCTGGGGGTAACCCGGGCAGTTCCGCTGGGAAGACGTCGGGGAAGTCTCTCACTACTGGGATGTCTGAAGGTGTCGTCGAGGGTCGGTTAACCAAATCCACCGATGCCAAGTAGGCCACACACCCACCCTCTACCAGTCTCCTGGCTCGAGCCGCTGAGATGACGGCCGGAAAGGAGGTACTCTTGCACGCCAGGTATGCATTCTTTGGAAAACTTGGTTCTTGCAGTTGCACCATCCGCTTCTCGCAGTCGATGAGCACTTGGTACCTTGAGAGCCAGTCCATGCCCAAGATAACGTCATACTCCTTCAGGGGAATCACCACCAAATCCCAAGGGCACGCCAGTCGCCCTAGCCTAATTGGGCAGGTAGCCACCAAACTGGTCGCCTCCAGTGTCCCACCCGCCGTCTGGACCGTCAAAAGGCTTTGGAGGGGTGTCTCCTCGAGGTCATGCATAAACACGTAATCGCGAGAAATGAACGAGTGGGTTGCTCCAGTGTCAAAGAGGGTTCTAGCACGGGAATTGGAAACAGAAGTAATACCTGCAAGCATGTCCACCGGTGGGTCGGTCTCCTGGCGGGTCATTGAGTAGACTCGCCCGCCCGATTGAGGCTGCCTCGCCTCCTCGTGCCGCGGTGCCGGGGGCCTAGAGGTCGACCCCATGGGGGCTTTCCCCCGCCCGGAAAGTTGTGGCGAAGGCGTGGATGCGGCAGAAGAAGCTGATCCCATGGCAAGGGGGCAGTTGCGGCGAAAGTGCCCCTGCTTGCCACAGCGGAAGCAATGATCGACTCTTTGAGGGCAGTCCAACACCTGGTGCGCCCCCCTGCAGATCACACAAGGCCTGTCTCCTAGCCTCGGCCCTCCGGTAGGCGCGCTCCGTGCTCCAGATTGGGGTCTCCACCGCTTGGGGGGTCTGCTTCCAGCAGAAGACCCCCCCCCGTAGCTCTGCTGTTGCCGCTTCCTATCCTCGTGTTGTGTCGGGGCCTCCCTCTTGGCGCGTGTCACCGCGAACCCGCGCTCGACCACCGTGGCCCGATCGACCACCTTCTGAAACGTGTGCAAGTCGGCCGCCTGCACCACTTGGAAGATGTCGCTTCTCAAACCGTCCACAAACAGCTGCGCCTTGTGGGCCTCGTCCCTTATCACGAACGGGACGCAGTTTGCCAGTCGCACGAACTGGCGCTGGTACTCCATGACCGTCTTGTTTCCCTGTTGGATGTGGTTCAGATCATCCTCTAGCTTCTTCTTGACGCTGTTTGTGAAAAAGGCTCCAAACAGCTCTTGCTTGAACGTCGTCCAAGATGGAAGCGCGGCGCCCGTGGCAGGATCGGGCCGCACCGTCTTCCACCACAAGCGGGCGTTCCCCCCCAGACAGTGGACCGCTAGGGGAACTCGCTCCCAGTCCTCCATGAGTAGGTCTTCAAATAACTTTTCCATTGATCCTACCCAGTCCTCGACGACCCAGGGATCGGTCGTTTCTCCCGCGAAGACGGGTGGATCGTACTTTATGAAATCCGCCAGATTGGCTCGAACCCGCTCCCGCTCTGACAATGGCACCGTCCCCTCTCCCGCGGTGGCGGCTACCACGGTGGGGACGGGCGCCACCAGGGTCTCCCCCGAGGTACCCCCACCGAGGGCCCCCGGTGCCGGTCCCGTGCATGCCGTCGCGGGTGCTGTCGCCGGCGTCGCGGCCTGGGCTGATGCTGTCCCGGCCGCTGCTACCGGTGGAGGGGCTGCCCCTCCCCCAGTCTCTGTCACCTGTGGCACTGCTACTGGCGCGGTTGGCCCCTGTGGAGGGGCCGGGACGACCGTCGCCGTCGCGGCCGGGAGCCGCTGCGTCAACTGACGCACATGGTCAGTGAGGGCCGCCAGCTGCCCCGCCATCTCTTGCAGTTGCTGCCGCAAGAGTTGGTTCTCCGCGGCCGCCGATGCCGTTGCATCCGCCCCCTCGTCTCCTGCCGACGCTCTGGTTCGTACCATTGTCTGTACAGACACACCAACAAAACAACCAAACTTAGCACTGAAACTTCGCTAGAAAGAATCACCGTAAATCGAGAGGGAAAGGAAAACATTATCTACCCATCCCTTCCCCGATCTCTCACGTCCTAACCCTTAAGCCCTGCACCTTTCATTTACTCGTAGACAAGTGTGGCACTACTGTGGATGTTAGACCTTCACTGTTGTGATTAAAGGAAAATTTCGTCTCTGATACCATCTTAATCTGTCACGCCCCGGGGGTCGCGATCAGCGGAAAGGAAGAGTTAATAATTTTTTTTTTTTGAAAAGTCAGTCCTCCCCGGCGCGTGCCCAGACCCGCCGCATATACAGGTTTACTCGAAAATCGGGCAGAGTCTCCTCTGTATATGCACGGCGTCGCGGCTATTCCAACATCTCAACACAAGTATTCGATTAATCACAACAGTCAGAGTATTCAAACAACAGTGTAAATTAAACAGAGTGCCCGTCGGCGATCAAGTTGAAAGCATAAACTCACGGTTTTGAAAACAGGCCCACACGACCCAAGGTTTTGAAAACGTTTTGGAAAGATGCCATAAATCCACAGGGTTTGGAAAACGGGTCCACTCGACCCGAGGTTTTGAAAGCAGTTTAGAAAAATCTCATAAATCCACATGGTTTAGAAACGGGTCCACCCGACCCGAGGTTTTGAAAACAAGTTTTCGAAGCCCTTTTTGTTTCTTTGCTAGTTATTTTACTTTGGAAAGGATTAGCCAGACGGGGGTACATAAAACAGTCCATAATGCCAACCGAAACACCAGTAGTCAACATCCACATCGACCCCACGAGGGTATCGCGAACCACACAGTAGTCTACAGTACTGAATGAAAATGCAAGGAATAAGAAAGGAGAAAACAAACTAGAGCTCCTCACAGCCCGACCGCTCTCGTCCCGGCCTCACCGCCGCCTAGCGCTCACCCCTGGATGAACCTGTCACGGAGTGGGTAGTCAGCGACATGCGATAGTAGTAATATGCAGGAAAGAAAGTCAAACCTAACAGTAAAACTATCTGGGGCAACCACTCGACTCCCCGGAAGAGTGAAACGCGAACATACATGGAACCCCTGCAACATCTGCACCGTCGGTAACACCTATACACCTTGATCTCGTCGGTCACCTATCCCGACAGATCACACCGCTCACACCTTGGGGCACCTGACCTCGTCGGACACCTATCCCGACAGATCGCACCTTCTCCCCCACCTTTTGATGCCTCAAACCCCACACCTACGGGGGCCCCCCCACCACTTCACCTTGTGGGGTAACACGGGTCGAAGACCGCTTTCCCGGAAAAGAGCACCCTTGCGGTGGCCAGACCGCGGGTGCGCGTGTCGCAACCACGAGCACAGTAACCAAAGTACCGAACATTATCGCATCCATATAGAGGCCGTCCACGTTAGTATTTCAAATATGCAGTTAAACAGTTATCCAAAAACACCGAGTCTACACTTAGTCTCAAAGGAACCCACCTTTTACGTTGTCGCGCTGTTGGTCGCCTCTAGGTTCTTTCGGTGTCTCGGTGTGCCCGCCTGGACCTACACGAACCTGTCACACCGGAGTTAGCCACTCCAACATCCCAAGGTACACAAGTAAAGGAGACGCGGAACACCCAGCCCTCCTGGTCGACTACGGCCACGCCCCGCCAATTCGGCGAAGGTGGCGGCGTCCCCGGGTGAATCCGACAACGCGGGCGGTCCTCCCCCGGCTCCCGCGGAACCCACCGGCCTCACCGTCTCCCCGCTGCCCGCATGCGGGGCTTTCCGCATGCGGGTCCGCGGTCGGGCCCGGCCTCCCACGCGGATGGGCGGGCAGCCACCCGCATGCGGGTTTGCGCGGCCCCCCGGCCCCGCGCGGCCGGGGCGGCATGCCGTCCGCATGCGGGTATTTCCCCGCATGCGGCTCCGTCCACGCCGGACTCCGGCGATGCCCTCGCCCATCTTCCTCGTCTACTCCGATCAAGAACACGAAACAAGAAGCGGGAAAACATAAAACCCTAACGTGCTCACCTTGATAGCCTGAGAGGAGGATGATCCGGTCCTATGGGGTCGGCTCCAAAGGATGTATGGTCGTCTCCCTCTCCTTCCTTGATCTCGCCGCTTGGATCCTCCGCACGATCGGTGAGGGAGAGGGTACGGTTGGGGGGGGGGTTTTTGGACTCCTCGTCTGCGCTCGTATCGTGCCCTAGAGTGAGGAGGGTTGAGATGGATATACAGGTCCGAGCGATTAGAAGGGGGGGAAAAATAAACGAACCCGTTTCAAGTCAAAATAAACCAAAACCAAAGGGTCGGGTTCGAACCGGGTTCCGGTCTGCCTGGTACCCCGCGTTGATCACCTGAACTAACCGTCACCTTCAGGAATTTATTCCGGGAGATTCCGGAGTCAGAATCCAAAACCGATTTCGCCGGCGGACTCCGTTTCGCGAGCTTTATTGACTAAAAATACTCGCGAGCCCCGACGATCTGTCCAGAAACACAGAAATATTAAACCCCCTTCCCGGACCCCTGAGCGAAAAGCAATTATGCAATAACAAAAGTAGACCCACGAACGGAACCATAACATTTTTAAACCGGCGGAATACTACATAGAGGGTCTAGCAGAGGTATCCCTTTCTATGTATTTCTTGAGTGAACCTTGTATGGTGAGGAATTATGTAAAGAAAATGTAATAAGTTTAATTTATGGTTCACTCTTGTATGCTTTCATTTCCGCATTAACTGTTCGTTTATTAAATGAAAGTTTTAATTTATAGTGATTTTTAGTACTCTGATATTGAGCTTCCGCATACACTTATTGTGTTATTATGGATGTTACCGTTCCTTTCGGGTAGAAAAAGGTTTTACCCGATTGGCGGGTCTGTTGGCGTGCCCGAACCGTACAAATTGGCGGACTCGGGGCGTGACATCTTGGCCATTGCCTTGTTGCGTGGCATAGTAAAAAGAAAAACTGCATTGCACTCTCGACTGCCGAAGCGGAATATATTTCAGCGGGTAGTTGTTCAACCCAACTCATTTGGATGAAAAGTGTGTTGAGCGACTTTCGAATTTCAGCAACTTCGGTAACAATTCTTTGTGACAACACTAGTGCTATAAATATTTCCAAAAACCCTGTGTTGCACTCTAGAACAAAACACATTGAACTTAGATATCATTTTCTAAGAGAGCTAGTTGAGTCAAATATTCTTCAAGTTTCCTACATTTCAACTGAAGATCAATTAGCTGACATTTTAACAAAACCTTTGGATCAAAAACGATTTATTCATTTGCGTAAGGCAATAGGAATGCTTTTCTTGAAATAAATTCTTTTTGAAACCATTGCTTAGGTTAGATTTTGTTTTGTGCTTGTTCTTTATCTATGTTTGTACATAGAATATTAATTGAGCATTAGTATTATTGACTTTAATTGCATCCACTACAAAAAAAGAACACCGTAGGGGCGGTTGTAAAGAGACGGTTCTTGCAACCACCTCTACTATATAATCACAGAGGCGGTTTAGAGGCGATTTTAAAGACCCACCTCTACATCAGTTAAAAAAAAAATTATAAATTTTTTTCAAATTAATTTTTTCTAAATAATATTTTTTTTTATTTCCCTCCAAAAAAAAATAAAATTATTTTCCCCCCAAAATAAAAAACCATATTTCCAAAAAAAAAAAAAAGAAAAAAAAAACCCTAATCTATCTTAAAAAAAAAAATCGTGCACGAAGTCCCTTCATCTTCTCCAACCCCTCTCCCCGGCCTCTCCCGTCGGCGGCATCACCGGCGTCCCACTCTCCCCTCTCCCCTCTCCCGTCGGCGGCATCACCGGTGTGGCATGGTCCTCTCCGTCAGCGGCTAAGGTATGGTTCCTCCCTCCCTTCTCCTCCCCCCCCCGGCCGCAGCCCACCCGCCCCCCGCTGCCGCGCGACCCCCCTCCGACGCGCATGCACACCCCGCAGCGCCGCCGGCCCACCCCCCCCGCGCATGCGGCCCCCCACCCGCGCGCATGCACGCCCCCCCCCCCCCCCCGATGCGCATGCACTCCCCGCAGCGCCGCCGGCCCACCCCCCCGTGCATGCGCCACCCCACCCGCGCGCATGCACACCCCGCCCCCCCCCCCCCCCCCCCCTGCGAGCCCCCCTCCCCTCCCCCCCCCCCCCCCGCGGTGCGCATGCACACCCCGCAACTCCCCCGGCGCGCATGCACACCCCGCAGCGCCGCGGCCCACCCCAATACAATTAATGTTTTCTCCCAGGCTTCAATTTTTAGAGTTTTATCTTGGTTGTGTGTGGTCGTCGATCCATGATTCCCAAGTGCAGCAAGTCAAGAAGACTATAAGAAGTAAGATATTAAAGACTACAAAGGAAAAAAAAAAAAGGATTCATACACTTATACCTATTATTAGCAAGTCAGGTTTTCGCTTCTGTAGTTGGATTTTTGGGATCCAACTAGGAGACAACTAGGCACATTCACACATAAGATATCACCTATTGGTTTATAGGATCTTAAGGTTTTGTTTATTCAATCTACACATCTACTCTTTTTTTAATTTTTGAAAGTCTAATAAGCTTTAATTTTTTTTGTGTGCAGCTTGTTCAGTTCCTCCTCAACCAGGCTGATATTGATAAGCGAACTGGTGACTTAAAAGGACGATTAGAAAATTCCTTGTTGGGATATTGCTACGAGGATAAAGGATCTTCAAGTTCGTGTTAAAAGGACGATTAGAAAATCACTCTTTAAGAGTAAGTCTCTTGGCAATCCATACTTTTTTTATTATCTTGATTTGATTATTTTTATTCTGCACTATATTAAATGCAATAAATTATTGATATAGAATTACTAGTAAGTTAATTTTTAGCTTCATAAGTACAAATTGATATTGAATAAAATATTTGTTGTTATTTCAGTTGTTTTGCTATAATGGATAAAAGTTGGATGACCAAACCTAGAAATAGTGATGCATATAAAAATGGAATCTTACAATTTTTAGATTTTGCATTCTGTAATGCATCCTATAGTGGCAAAATAATGTGCCCATGTGTACGCTGTGTTAATTGTTCACTACAAACATATGAGGATGCGAAGATACACTTGATATGTGATGGATTTCTAAGTGGATATACTAGATGGGTTTGCCATGGAGAAGAGCCTTCCTCAATTAATGTTGCCAGCTCTTCTTCAACTTCTCAGTCTTTACATGTCCAAGAAATCTTACTAGTGGAAGAGTGCATCCCTATGACCCAAAATTTTAGAAGATCAGATGACATACATGCACTTTTACATGATGCCATTGGCTTAACCAGTGTACCAACCAATGAAACAGATATACCAATTAATGAAATTGATGGAAGGCCGAACCCCGAACAATCTAGTCAAGATACTAATGAAAATCATGATTTTCACAAACTATTAGAAGATACAAATGAAGAATTATATCCAGGATGCAAGACATTTTCAAAACTATCTTTTATACTCCATTTGTTTCATTTGAAATGCCTAAATGGTTGGTCGGGAAAGTCATTTAGCATGTTACTGGAGATATTGGCTGATGCATTTCCTGAAGGTACTGCATTACCTCATTCTTCTTATGAAGCTAAAAAAATTATTAAAACCTTAGGTCTAAGTTATGAGAAGATTCATTGTTGTCCAAATGATTGTATGTTATTTCGAGGTGATAAACTAAATCAAGAAGTCTGCGATGTTTGTGGGACCTCCCGTTGGAAACATACTAATATGGAAAAAGATCATGTTTCAAACAGTGAAGAAAATACTTCTAATACACATGCAATACCAAAACAAAAGAGAAAGATTCCAGCAAAAATTTTACGATATTTTCCACTTATACCAAGGCTGCAAAGGCTTTTTGCCTCAACCAAAACATCAAATGATATGAGATGGCACACCGAGGGTCGTAAGAAGGATGGGCTACTGAGACATCCTGCAGATGGTGAAGCGTGGAAGGCAATCGATGAACGATATGCAGATTTCTCCTCTGATTCTCGCAATGTGAGACTTGCTCTTTGTAGTGATGGTTTCAACCCATTTCGAACAATGAGTACTGCTTATAGTACATGGCCAGTTGTATTGGTTACATATAATTTACCACCCTGGATTTGTACGAAGCAATCTTCTTTTATATTATCAATGATCATTCCAGGTGAAAAAGGTCCGGGAAATGATATTGATGTTTTTCTACAACCTTTAATTGAGGAATTGAAAAAACTGTGGGAAGGCGTTGAAACGTATGACGCTTCAAGCAAAAATATGTTTCATATGCGGGCTGCATTGTTATGGACCATAAATGACTTTCCTGCATATGGAATTTTGTCTGGTTGGAGCACTAAAGGACAGTTTGCATGTCCTTGTTGTGCAGAGCAAACTCATTCTAAGTGGTTACGTCATGGAGGGAAGTTTTGTTATTTGGGCCATCGTCGTTGGTTACCTGAGGGGCATATATTTCGTTATCAGAAAGATTTTTTTGACGGCACGGAAGAGATAAGAACTGCACCTATTCGGATAGCTGGAGTTGATATTTTAAACCAAATACAAGACATGCAATTCAAATTAGGCAAACCACCAATAGTAAATAATCAAGGAGCAAATAGTAAGAGATCCAAAAGGAAGAGACGAATGAGAAACGATAATACAGAACCCATTGGCGCATTGAGGTGGTGGAAAAAGAAAAGCATTTTTTTTGAATTACCATATTGGCAATTTAATTTGTTGCGCCATAATTTAGATGTGATGCATATACAGAAAAACGTGTTTGATAATTTTGCTAGCACTCTATTGAATCTTGATAAAAAAACAAAAGACAATTCAAAGGCACAACAGGATTTAGTAGAAATGGGCATAAGATCTGAACTCCATCCCAAGTTACTTGCAAATGGTAAGACAAGATTACCTCCAGCTTGCTTCACAATGTCTAAAAAGGAAAAAAAAATTCTTTGTCAAGTTCTCAAAAATCTTAAAACGCCCGATGGTTATGCATCCAATATTTCAAGATGTGTGAATGTTAATGTAGTACTCTTGCGTTTCGATGCCTTTTTATACCTTCGTTTATGACGGGATTATTGGGGAGACTCTTCACGGTGTTTGCGGCAATGGACTGGACCTGGACCGCGGGTATTTTTCTGCGTTTGAGCTCGTAAAACGGAGGACGGCAAAGCGAACGGATTCGAATTCTGATTTACGGATCTCCCGGAATGGGGATCAAAGCGTTTGTCTTTGAGGGTTGCATCAGAATCTGTGCTAAGTGGCCGGCACACTTTTCGAGGTGATCGGACGGGATCCTGCTGTGATCGAACTTTTCGTCTTTTTATGTCAGTGGGTTTTTCTTTTCATTGAGGTGGTGTCCCTCGACCCTCCGGTTTTCTGTTTGATCTTAATTAGATATTCTTAGTTGTTAGAGAAGGGGAGTGAAATTCGAGAATTTCTGGGCTGATCGTCGGGGTTTGCGGATATTTTTAGGTGGTAGAGCTCGCAAAACGGTGAACGGTGGCGCGATCGGATTTGAATTCCGACCCCGGGATCTCCCAGAAATAATTTTTGAAGTTTTACCATCAGTTTGGCTGCATCGAAAGTCGTGCAGGCGATCGGCACGTTTTTCGGGGTGATCCGGACCCCTCGTTGCACCCCGTTCGATTTTAGTTGTGTTTGGGGATTTAGGTTTCTCCCTTTTCCTTTTAATTTTTATTTGGGCGTTAAGTTTATTTGGGTGTGTGTGGGGGGGAAACCCAATCCCTTTTCCCTCTTCTCAAGAAATCGACGGAGGGAACCAAAATCGAGAAAGGGGAAATCGCCCATCCTCTGCGAGATTGATCGGGCGTGGAGGGGACGACCCTCCTTCTCCTCCTCCTCCAGGGAATCAAGGTTAGCATCGTTATTTCTTTTTGGGGTATGGGGGTTTCGGGTGTTGGTGGTTCGGTTGTCACGGGCGATGCGGGTTTGGTTTTGAACGGGAGGCCGCCGCCACCGTTGTTAAACGGGAGGCCGCCGCCGCCGTTATCATGGTCGCGAGGTCGTCGCCGCAGCCGCCGTGGTCGCATGGTCGCAACCGGAGCCGGAAAAGACGACGAAATCGGAAAATTAAAGAAACCAGGAGTTACTGTTCACGGAGCCCAGCCCGCAGCCACGCGGTCCACGCTCCAGGCGTGGACCCGGCGCACGGGCGTGGCACCGAATGCGGTGAACCCCGCTGCACCGCCGGCCCGCGGAGGATGCACCAGCCCGGCCCAGTTCCTGCGGTGCACGCTCCGGGCGTGCACCCGGTGCGCACCGCCGCGCCTGCGGGTGTGAGCCCGGTGCGCGCCTTGGTCGTGCACCGGCCCGGCCCAAGGTGCATGGTGCACGCGCCCGGGGTGAGCCCGGTCTGCGCCGCGTATCCCCTGCGCTGTGGACCCGGTCCACGCCTCTGACCGTGCACCAGCCCCAGCCCGGAAGCCCAGAAGCTCCGTTTTTGGCCCGTTTCGCCCCGTTTTTGAGTGTTTTTGACCGCGATGATGTTATTAACGTTACTTCTTACTGTAGTTCTTTCGGGCACAAGGTGGGAGTGTTTTAACTGGAGCTCCACACACCTTCTTCTTCGCGTTTCAGGTGGGTACATCTTTAGAACCCCTTTATGTACAATCTCGTTACTGTCATGATTATCATGTGGTGCGTACTCGGTTCATTATTGTTGGTCTCATTCTGGGTACTTGGTTCATTATGGTGGGTTTTATTTTGGTACTTAGCGCCGAATTCCGGCGGTCGCTTTTATTCTTAATTTTACATCACGTTGCTAACATGATAGTGGGTACACCCTTAGAATCCTTTATGCGCAATGTCGGCATATTCATGTTTATTATGTGGTGGGTTTTCTTCGGGGTGTTTAGCGTCGGTTTCCGGCGGTCGTTTTCCTTTCGATAGTACATGCTAGCGGGTTACCTTCGAGTACACGTATTACTGCTTTACTTTTGATTATACATGTTAGCGGGTTACTTTCGATTACACATGTTGCAGTTTTACTTTTGATTATATATGTTGCCGTTTTACTCTTGTTATATACTATGAGGCTAACATGATGGTGGTTATGGTTACTTGGCTCGAGGCTGCAGCACGCGCACCCGCGGTTTGGCCACCGCAAAGGGTGCGCTTTTCCGGAAAAGTGGTCTATGACCCGTGTATACCCACGAGGTGACGTAGTGGGGCCCCTTATTAGTTGTGGGGTTGAGGCGCCGAGGTGCGAGCGGTGCGACCCGTCGGTTTAGTTGCCCGACGTGGTCGGATTTTTGCAGGAACGGTACGACCCGTCGGTTTAGTTGCCCGACGTGGTCGGATTTTGCAGGTACGGTACGGCCGTCGGTTTAGTTGTCCGACGGGGCCGGGTATAGCAGGACACAGGTGTACAGGTTATCGTCCCCCCCCCCCCCTTGAGAGGGTGGTTGCTCCGGTTGTCTTCACGGTTTGTTTTATTATTTTCTCCTGCTCTGCTATTATTAGTCACTGACTTCCCACTTCGTGACAGGGTTCAGGCGAGGGGAGAGGTAGGCGGCGGTGAGGACGGGGCGGAAGCAGCTGGGTCGTTGGGGACCCTGGATTGTATTTCATCTTTCTTTCTGGCATTTCATTTACATTGTAGTTAGGTGTGAGGTTCTCGATACCCTCGTGGGGTCGACATGGATGTCGGTATTTGGTTGTCCTCTTACGCGTTACTTTTCCTTTTATTTCTGTTGGCCGTTTGAAAAAGAAAAAGGCAAAACCGAAGAAAAGATTGCGAAAACCGTTTTTAAAATCTAAGTGTCGTGTGGGCACTGGTTTCAAAACCCTGTGGATTTATGGATTGCGAAACGAATTTCAAAACTGGGGTGTCGTGTGGGCACCGTTTTCAAAACCTTGTGGATTTATGCTGATTTTGAAAACTAGTCTTCAAAACGTAAGTGCCGAGTGGGCGCCCTTTTTAAAACTGTGAATTTATCCTTTCCAAACTGATCGGCCATGTACTTTAATGAATTAGAATGCTGGTTGTATGTAAACAATTGTTGTGATTGAATGATTGTATGTGTTTGGATGATGTACTGAACGCTACGCCGAGCACATACAGGGGAGGCTCTGTCCGTTTACAGAGAAATCCTGTATGTGCGGCGGGTCTGGGCACGCGCCGGGGAAGAGGGGTTTCCTTACTATCAAAAAAAAAAAAAAAAAAAAAAAAAAATCTTTTGTCGAACGTACGACTTTTGCAAACCGTTTCCGCTAAAACAAACCCCCGGGGCGTGACAGTTAACGAGTGTAAGATCAGTGGCCTTAAAAGTCATGATTGTCATATTTTGATTGAGGATATACTGCCATTGGCATTACGAGCATCTAGTCCATCAAAGGAAGTGATTTCAATCGCAATTGAATTGGCTTATTTTTTTAAATCGTTATGCTCAAAGGTGTTGGATGTTAATGAGCTGGACAAATTACAAAATCGCATTACACTTACTCTTTGCCACATGGAAAGAATCTTTCTACCATCATTTTTTACCATAATGATTCACTTAATGGTTCATTTAGTCGAAGAGGCAAAATTGGGTGGTCCGGTACAATATCGATGGATGTATTCTTCGGAGAGGTAAATAATAATTAATTACTTATTTCTTCTTAACTTAACTACAAATTGTACAAGTATATGCTATCTTAGCACTCTTATTCTCTATTATTATAGGAACTTTGTACGAATGAAATCAAATGTTCGTAATAAATCTCATCCTGAAGGGTCAATAGCTGAAGGATATATAGCCGAAGAATGTTTGACATTTTGTTCGAGATATTTAGATGGAGTTGAAACAAGATTTAATCGACCTGTGCGGAATCCTGATCCACCTAAAAATGAAACAGAAGGATTATATTTATTTTCGAGTGCTGGTAGTTCTATTGGAAAGATTGAAAATATTATACTGGATGAAAAATCATTGATTCAAGCACATCGTTATGTACTTCGCCATTACGATGACCTTGAGCCTCTTCGCCAGTAAGTCAAACAGTTACCTTATTTACTCTATTGATATTTGAAATTTATATATAAATTGAAAAAACTAACTTTATATAAATATAGGTAATTCATTAATTCAGAGAAAAGGAAACGACGCCGTCATACACGCCTCACTGATCACGATATAGAAAAACTGGTAAATGAGAGATTTCATGAATTGTTACAAAGTAAGGTACATATTATTTATGACAAAAAATAATTTACACAATTTAAAGTAATAAAATATATAATAATATTTCTTACAATATAGGTTATGAGGATGGATGATTCAACTATTTCAGAAGAAATTCAAGTTCTTGGTAGAGGCCCTAACAAATTTGCAAGGAGATTTAGTGGATTTATTATCAACGGTTCCAGATTTCATACACAAGCTCGTGAAGAAAATAGAAAGACTCAAAATAGTGGTGTTGTTAATACTTCAGAAATAGGCGACATAAACTATTATGGCCGATTGAAAGATATCATTGAATTAAATTATTATGGACGTTTCAAGGTTGTCTTATTCAAATGTGATTGGGTTGATGTTCACCACAGTATGGGCATTAAGCATGATGAATTTGGATTCACTCTTGTAAACTTTTCTCGCTTAATACATACAGGTGCAGAGTTGAAAGATGATCCTTATGTATTTTCATCACAAGTCCAACAAGTATTTTATGTGCAAATACCGAAAGATGAGAATTGGTTTTCAGTTGTGAGAATCAAACCGAGAGATTTATTTGATATGGGTGAAGATTCAACGGATGAGACTTTTGTAATCCCTCCGTCTCTACAAATTTTAGATGAGACTGAACATCCAAATTGGATTCGAGTTAATATAAATGAAGATGACAATGATGAAGCATAAATTTTTTTTAAAAAGTATTGAAATAATACTTCTCATGCATGTGATATTTTTATCTCAGGTTAGTTTGATGAATATACTCTTACTCTATATTTGGTTGATTAAGTTCTATAGAAGATCAGATTTGCTTGATTTATATAATTTGTTTATCATTTGTAGGAAATTGAAACATGTCCTCCAGTTCAAGAAGATTGCGTAGTTGCAATATAGTTAGATCTACCCCTGAAGATGACTTGGAAGTTCAAGGACCAGTAGGAGATGAGCATTTGCCATTTTCCCCAGAAACTCCTACAAATGCAAGTACCACTGAGATTGAAAATAATAATCAAAATGATTTCTTTCTTTGGATCATTGGTAAGCAATATTATTTATTAATTATATAGTATATAAGCTTGATTTTCTATTAAAGTTAATATATTTAAGTTTATTTTCAGGTACTGATAAAAATCGACGTAAGAAACGAGGAAGAACAACATTAGCAGATGTGTGGAACCTACTTGAAGGAGAGAGGATTGATGTCGAAGTTGATAAATATGGGGTTCCGTGTACCTATGCAGGATCTGTCCTTGGATCATTTTTAGGAGTAATCGCGAAAAATGGAATATTTGCTCCTTTAAATATTCCGCGATGGGATAATCAAACTTTTAATCCATTCAAGGAAAAAATGCTAAAACATATTGAGGTTCTTTCATTTTTGCTCATTATTTTTTTTATTGTATATTTATATACTTTTATTATATTACATTTTTAACAGTAAACTTTTTATTTTATGAATAGGCAAAGTTTAGATATCCGGAGGGAACGAGACATTGGGTGTTGGCATCATTGAACAAAAAATGGAGAGATTATAAAAGTGAATTAAAATGTGAATTCTTCTCAGAAGACAAACCGATTCAAGAATTGCTTGACAATGTACCAAAAGGTGTGATTAGAGACCAATGGACTAGTCTAGTAGCATATTGGTCCACCGAGGAAAGTAAGGTATAAAAGTTTTATTTTTATAGCAATGTTATTGATAGTGCATTATTCATTTTTTAACATATTTATTTATTGTAGAAACGTTGTCAAGTTAATTCAACTTCTGCAAAGATGGTGAAGATGGCCCATACTTCGGGAAGGAAAAGTTATGCAAGGAAGCGAAAGGAAATGGTAATAGCTCGATATTTAAATTTATTTTATTTTAAGTAATATGCTATGTGTTTTATAATTTAGAAATTATTATTTATAATTATAGGAAATTGTTCTTGGTAAAGAACCTGATCGGCTTACTTTTTGGGAGGAAACTCATAAGAAAAAGAATGGAGATTTTGTGAATGAAGATGCGAAGAAAAATTTTGTAAGTATAATTTTCTATCATATAGTCATATTTAGCATTCATATAATTTGTGAAATATAAATATATTTTTTCAAATCTCTAATAGGATGATGCGCGTGCAAAATTCATTACACTTTCACAAAGTTCCGAATCTGATACGAACAAGCTGATGGATGAAGCCTTTCTAGATGTCATGGGTCCTGAGCATAATAGACGTGTGAAAGGTTTAGGATTGGGACTTACGCTAAGATCATATTATGGCGTAAAACATATAAATTTACTTACAATAGATGAATCAAGAGAAAGTCAATCAGAGGAAGTAAAAAAGCTCAAAGAAGAAATGCGCGAGATGCGAAAGGAAATGGCTCAGCTAAAAACAAATTTATTACAGGTATGTTAAATTAATCGCAAGTATATATATATATATATATATATATATATATATATATATATATATATATATATATATATATATATATATATATATATATATATATAATTGGGTTGTCATATAACTAATGATTTTTATAATGTTTGATTTTTTTTTAGGTTGCTGGGGACAAAACAAATATGGTTGGAGCATTTTCTCCAAATAATTTTTCATCGAATGCAAGTCACGAGCCCGAGGCCACAAATGAAGGACATTGAAATGCAATTTAAATTTTTGTGAATGATTGGGAACTCAAATATTGACAAACTATGATACTTTTTTGATTACGACATTACTACTCTCTATGATACTTATTGAACGATATGATATGTGTTTTGGTTGGTATATTTTCTTAAATTATGAAGTCTGGATGATATTTTTTACTGTTTGTTGAGAATTGTTTTGTTTCTTGTATTGTTAGTGTATGTTTGAAATTAAATGATAAATTTTGTATGATTGTCATCGAATCTGAAATGTTATGTGTATAAATATGGTTTAAAATAATTATTAAATATAATTTTTTATTTTATTTTTTACGTAGAGGCGGTTCAAACCGCCTCTTTATAATGATATTTTGTCAATCTGTAGAGGCGGTTTAAACCGTCTCTAAATAGCAAATCTTTATAGAGGCGGTTTAAACCACCTCTATAAAATAATATCAGTAAAGACGGTTTGGACCGCCTCTACATTGCAACATTCGTAGAGGCGGTTTAAACCGCATCTATGTTATTACGAAATTATATATATATATATATATATATATATATATATATATATATATATATATATATATATATAAAATCAGATGCGGTGGTCCAAACCGCCACTAGAGAACCGTCTCTAGTATTCCCCGGCGGTCCCCCAAACCGCCTCTACAACGTAGAGGCGGCGTCTACGCCGGCGGTCCAGAGGCGGTTTAAACCGCCGCTAAAATTACTAAGAACCGCCTCTACAAGCACATTTTGGTGTAGTGATCCTTTCATATATTTTGAAATTTATTATGCTTTGGATATCATAATAATTCATTTGATGCAATGATCATTTATGTCAATTAAGTCATCTTTACTTTGATCAAAGTCAATTTCTCTCTCAAAATGATCTCTTGGTATAGTTTTTATCTTATTTGACAATTGAGTCGAGTATAAAATCGAGATCAATTTTTGGTTGAATACCTTATATATTAAATAATTGATAGCCAATTGAGGGGGAGTTCATTTAAAATTGTTATGCTCAAAAGATGTGGAAAGAGTTACATCCCAATGAGGAGTGTGAAAACTACCACCATATGGAGGAAAGAGCTACCACCTCGGTCGTCCGAGTACTGTGTGCAGCTACCACATGTATACCAAGCATGGTTTTTCATGTAGATTAGATAAAATGCTGTTTGGAATACTTGACCCTATCAAATTCCAAGGTTGGTATAAGGTGGGAATTTTTATTGAAAGATGCTCATAGAGCCACTCCTTACAATAAATTGACTAGATATATTATCTAACTTATCTGGGATTTCAAACATCTATTGATCTTGTTATTTCATTTTCTTTGCAAGATTAATGATTTGATAAACGCATTACTCATAAGATCATGATAGATGTCATTGAACTTGTTCAACTTTAAGGGATTTAATTTTTATAAATTTCCGTTTCATTATTTGGATATTATTGATAGATTTAGCATAATCTATTTCTTTTGACATGAAACGATGATTTTTGTTTAAAGTTGACATGCAAAAATGCTTACAATCTTTTTCTGGATTTTCTGGAATTTTTCTGAATTTTTCTAAAGAAAAAGTTGAAGCCGATCCGGACTGGACAATCCGTTCCGGATCCCGAACGCAGAAATCTCTGCGGGTAGCCGTTCCGGACTGCATTCAAAGGGCGTTCCGGACCGCGGCTAGGGTTTTATATAGAACAAAAGGGTTTTGATTTCTTTTTACTACAATCTTTTGTTCCTAAGTCTCCAGAGCTTCTCTCTCTAGAAAACAACCAATTTGGACCCTTTTCCAACTCAGGTTCTTCGATTCAAAGTGAGTTTTCTTGATCAAAACTTCGGTTTTTCACTGTTTTTATCTTTTTGCTCAAAACGTGAAGGAAATCTTGTAACTTCTTCGTTAGAGATTGGTTTTTGGTCAAATTTCTTTTGAAATAAGAACTCTGAGTAGATTAGTTTTGATTATATGCTAGATATTCTGTTGATTAACGGATTTTTGGGCTTCGATTTCTAAAAATTCGGTTTTAGGGCATATAATGAGAATTTTTGAAAATCATGGAATTGATCTATTTTTAAAATTCTTTTTGCAAAACTAATTTGATTCCTAGTCTCTCTACATGATAATGATTGTTTAGGTACAATTTTTCAAATTTTTGAAAATAAACAAATTTTTCGTGTTCTTGAGTTGTTGCTCACAGGATTCTCTCTGTTTCACAAGATATAGCAGAAATGGTTTTCACTTGGATAATCGTACTTCTGGTTGCTATGGTTCACACGAGAGCAACAAACAAATTGAAAAGAGCAAAGAAAACTCAACGAAAGGGTGAGTTTGTCCTCCTCAAGGACTCAGAGACGGAATCAGATAAGGAAGAAGTGAACTGGGACGAATTGATGGACGACGAAATAACACCTATTAAGTCAAAAGGAAAGTCTTCTGGTTCACCAAAGGGAAAGACAGCACCTTCTGCTGTGGATAAAGGCAAAGCACCAATGCCAACATCATCTATCTCGATGAAAAGAAAGAGACTTGCTAGACGGTTGGGGCAAGCACGAGGGGTTGAAATTAACGAACCAATAGCTCCTGATTCTCCACCCCGTGAGGAACAAGTGTCTGTTAATGCTGACCGTCTAAGGGCGTTTGAAAATCGAGAATGCTTTGGTGAAAGACATGTAAATGTCAAAGCTCTGAGGGAGCGATCTGCACTTTTTGGCACTCTCTTTGACCATGCGGGACTTGCCCCCATTTGTCATTTCCCTGAGTCTACTGGATATTGTCTTCACTCAGTGAGGATGTTTTATCAGAATGCATCAAGGTTGGTTGATCAAGAGGATGGACATCGAGAATTTCTAACAATGGTTAGAAATGTTAAGATTAAGGTCACACCCCAATTGATTGGAGAGGTGTTAGGGATGAAGGCCCGGGTTGAAGGAGCACATTACCTGAAAGGTCAAACCTTCTCCACCACCTCATGGAGAGTGGTTGTGGATGAAATTTGTCTTCCAGATACTCAGTCGACGGGGAACTCAGTCTTTTCTAAAGAACTTCGACCAGAGTATCGCTATTTGAATTTTATTGTTTGCTACAACATTCTTCCTAACATGCAAACAAAAATTCTTAGATGGGATAGGATGTTATTTCTTTACCTTCTTGGAAACCCCACAGCGGCGATGGGATCAAACCTAAACATTCCATATCTCATTTGGTCGAGGATGACGCGGTATGTGGAACATGCGCATCCCACAGAGCGACTTCCCTACCCAGTTATAATTATGCGAATTCTGAAGAAATTCAAAGTCGATATTTCTTCATCGGCTTACATGCATAGCTTGGGAACAATCAACGATACAACTATCGTAAAGTCCCTCTCAACAAAACAAGATGAGCCTCCTTCACCTCCTCGCAGACGCCGACCCTCAACATCAGCAGCTACATCTTCAGTACCACCAGCACCAGCAGCACAACCTGCACCTCCTTCAACTTCAGAGGATGATGCCTCAGTTACCTCTATTTATGGAGAGCAACAACGACTGTCCTCTGAGCAGGAACGCATGTCGAATGAATTTGTTGAAATGAAGGAAGAAATAAAAGAAGTCAAAAAGGAACAGGCGTCCATGAACAAGCGCATAAAGAAAATTTTCCAAAAACTCGGATGCATTAGTTCGGAGGATTCTGAGTAATTTTTATTTTATTCTAATCTTTTAACCTTGTTTTGCAGGTTTTTAGTTTTAGTTCTTACATTTTCCTGTTTTGAACTTTTAACTCTCCTTTATTTTGTAATTTTGGCTTGATTTAGTGACAAAAAGGGGGAGAGAACAAACAATGATTGACAATGGTTTGAATGATTGACGTGAGAACTAAGAACTTTGAACTATGAAGGTAAGTACAACTTCAACTTTGGTACAACTTCAACTTTGGTTCTGTATTGTGTTTTCATGCATGCCTCGACTAACTATTTGGGCATGTAATATAACTACCAAGTTGTTGTTGACTAACAATTCTGTGACATTTGGATTTTAAATGCTTAGAAGATATGTTGATTTTTTGATTGTGACTTATTACATATCTGAATTCATAAATGTCATGGTGAGTATAAACTCTATCTCTGTGTTTGGTTTTGAATGCTAAAATTCTTGAGGTATCTAACGATCTCTTTTGTCAAGAATGATTTCTTTTACAGAGAGTACAGATGTCTAAGTCTAGAGTCTGTTTTAGGAGTTTATCTCGTGTATTTATTTTTATTTGGATCTCAAATGTAAATTTTTATTGTATGGTGATAGCAACAAAAATACCTTTTTGAATTTTCTTGAGTGGATTTGTGTTTTGTCACGAAACCGCCAAAGGGGGAGATTGTTAAGGAATTTGTTTTGGCGTATTTCGTGCAAATGGTTAAGTCTTGAAGATTGAAGATGAAGAAGTTTGGATCATATACCTCAATCTCAAGAAAGAAGAATTCAAAAGGATCAGGTACGTTTAACTAAATAATTTTGGTGATCCGAATACTTCTTATAGTGTAGAAACACTTGGATGGATTTTTAATCGCTTAAAAATTAAAAACTGGACATGTTATATGTTCAGGATCCGGAACAGGCAACTACAGTCCGGACCCCGAACATAGGGTAATTCATGCGCAATCCAGTCCGGAACACACCTGGTTCTGTTCCGGACCCCGAACGTGGGTTTTGTTGAAAATGCATGAACAGTCCGGACCGTGGCATTTCGTTCCAGACCCCGAACGTGTGTTTTTCTGGAAATAGTCTGTTTAGCTATGACAGTCCGGACCACCTTATTCCAGTCCGGACCGCCGTCCTGAAAAATTCCAGATTAGGTTAGTTTTTGATTCTTATCCTCTTCCAATGGTTTCTAACCTATAAATAAACCCTACGATTCATTTTTTTATGGTAATCCAAAATAATCCAAAAATAAGCCGAATAATCCGAAAAAGAGAAATCCACATATAGAGAAGAAAGGAAATAACTAGATTAATTCTATATTTCTTCATCTATATTAATTAATTTGATTCTAGGTTTTCATACTCAGATTTTGAGTAGAATCAAATTAATGAATACTTAGATGGTATTTCCGATCTATCTTTGATCTAAGTATTCGGCGGATCATCACCACCCAAAAACAACGATTTTTTCAAAATCGGCGCGTGGACTCGCGTGGCCTTGTGGATTCAAGGTGCTACCGCTCTCATGGATTCGGAGCGAGGTACGTTCGTGGATTCAAGACGTGCTACTGGGTGAAGACCGTGGATTCGGTCAGACGTCGTGGATTCGGCGTTGGACGCAAACCGTGGATTGGAGGAACGTTGCGGAGCGAGCGGAGAAGATCTACTAGGAGCGTATGGAAAAGGTTGAGTCGTGAGTGAGTATGTTACATCACCTTGTACGTGTTATAATTCTAGTGGATTTCACCGTGTTATCGGTCCCGTGGTTTTTTACTCCTGATTTTGGAGTTTTCCACGTAAAAATCTTGCGTGTTATTTTTCATTTCCGCATTGGGTTTTATTGCGCAAAGATTTTTGAGTGTTTAACGTTTACACCTATTCACCCCCCTCTAGGTGTTTTTTTCCCTATTTAGATCCATATTAATATAACCCGACAGTAGGTAAGCCAGGAAGGATGATTGTATAAGGGAATTGCAAGATTAATATTCATATTAAATATTATCGGGGACTTGCGGGATTTGGATATTAATGAGGATGAATAGTAAAAGCTTACCTAAAGGGATTTACCCTATGTGATTATTAGCATGCATGTTTAATTGTACTATATTTAGCATCGAGATGGAAGCTTGAGGAATAGCCTAGATCATGCAGATTGATATATTATAGTAGTGATCTTTTAGCATGTCATGTTGCACATAGTCTTTTATGATATGATTACTCGATGGAGTAGGAGGCTAGATCTATGTGCGGGTATTATTCTGATCATTCTTTTGACGGACCATGGATTATGGACAGGTGTAGTTCATTAGGGATTCTGGCATGTTGATTATACCCTAGTGGATCTATTATATGCTTTACTCCCTTTCATTTCCTTGATGACATTTGCATGCTTGTATGGACATCTAGATAGGCCATCATTTATTGCTACACTATTATATTGGAACTGGACTTAGGAGAAACCATGTTTTACTTCTTTTCTCCTCATTGGTTAGTCATGTGGTTCAGGTTGCTCGGGTTCGAGCGGGAGTTTGGGATAGTGTAGTTGAGATTTCGAGTCTGGGACAGGTTGGTCTTGATTGTGAGTTGTGGGGTATTGCGGCAACCGCGGATATTGGGCAGTTGACCGGATATTTATTTATGCATCAGATTGGGTATCAGATTTCCTCTAGTGAATGGAGTTTCCCACTTATTGTTTACTGATGTTTCAGTTTGGGGATCGGGTTTCCCTTTAGTGGATGAGTTTTTCCACTTTGATCAGAGTCGTGATCCGGTCCTGCTATATCGTGATACTCGTTACAGTGATACTTGATACAATGATACTTGTTACAGTGATACTTTACTCGTGTGGGTCGCTCCCCACGAGTGCCACTCCGGAGTAGGCGATTTATACATCGGCCAGTGAGTGCCAGACATTGAGTATGGCCAGTGAGAGCCAGACCTTGAGTATCGGTCAGTGAGCACCAATTTGTTAGCAGATACTTGAGACAGTTTGAGCAGGCAGTGCCAGTTTTTACTGGTCCATTGATTGGGTTTATTCAGGCAGATACTTTTATTGTTGCACTCGAGCCTGGGGGCCGAGTGGAGTCTAGTAGCTGTGATTAGACCAGTACTAGTGTTGTTGGGAGCCGTTTGGGTTGACGATGATCCCGTGTCGTTGGGAGTACTTCGACCATTATGCGAGATGTTGTGGATCTTTAGTCTATCCGTTCTGAGAGAGAGAGCGTGGATTTTGATTATAGCCTGCATGTGCCACTATTCGATAGCGAGTTCGTCCTTATGGACACCCTACGTAATTCCTGCCCGGCAGTGGGAGGTGGTTGTAGGTAGGCGCAAGCTTGACTGGACCCGGTGTGGCAGTCAGCTCGATTGGGTCGATTGAGCACCTCGTGTGCGAGTGTTGCATATCTTTATCAGAGTTTTCCCCATTTGAGCATTTAGATAGAGGCATGGTAGCTGTTGAGTGTCTCCAGCTTTCTTGTACAGTTTTACTGCATTGGTTATCTTATGCCTCTAGTGGACTTAGTGGGCAGATCGTCGGGCCTGGCGGTGGTACCCACTGAGAACTCCCTTTTGGTGTAGTTCTCACACCCATTGGGGGTTTTCCCCCTCCTCTTTCTTTTCTCTCCTTGGTTTTGCAGAGTCTTAGCAGGTGTTGCTGATTCTGCGGTTGCTGTTCGAGGCGAGGGAGTTGCGAGCTAGATCCCTACCTATATGTGGAGAGTAGCGGTACCCCTTTGGATGGAGATCCTGAGTACAGTCAGTAGATTATTTACTTTTCCACCGTTGAGAGATTATTGTATTGTGAGGATCTGACTTGTACTGAGAGTCTGTACACTGATGTATTATTTATTTCAGGATTACCTCCCTGTTGAGTTCTGAGTTTTTGTATTTGAGGATTTTGTATGATTATCATTTATGGGAGATGGATATTGTATCATTATTCCAGTTGTACAGATGGTTGGTTTTACTTTTACAGCACTTTTATTTTATAGCTCTGATATCTGTTTAGCTGTAGCCCTTTCTTGTAGGTAGGACGCTTCGCCTATGCGGGGTTTTGCATAGGCGGCGGATCTGTTGGCGAGCCCGGGTCGCAGTTTTGACTCCGGGGCGTGACAGAGTAACCTATACATGAAGATGGGAGTATGTAATCTGCAAAGAGGAGAACATAAGCAAACAAAAGGTGCTATTAGCCACAAAAAAAAATATATTTAAGCATTATATATTTTATTAATGAACAAACCTATAATGCACCGACTCTGCGAAATAGCGAAGTGCGGTGAAAACACTCGTGACATATTTTAAATACGTTTACAGATGGATTCGGAGCGTTTCGGTTCGAAGCGGGAGCCTTCGGATCGAAAAGTGACTTGGCGGCGCGCAAATATGAAGCTTCAGACTTGTGAAGCTTCAGGTGGCATTGGGTACTAGAACGCCATAGGGGGTATCGGAACTAATTAAAGAGAAACCGGCAGCAAGCTCTCGGGTTGGAAATCAGCCTAAAAGTTTCTAAGTCCCTGGGTACCGATACCAAATGTGGGGTACCGGTACCCCATGTTAAACTGGGCAAATTGAGCCTCGGTTTGGAGTAAGGGGGATAGGGTATCGGTACCAAAGTTTGGTTACCGATATCCTAAACTCAAAAAGACTTGGATACCGGTACCAAAGGTCGTGTACCGGTACCCTATACTAAACAGGACAAAGTTAGCCCTCGGGTTGAAGAAAATGTGTGTAGGTACCGGTACCTAGATCCCGTGTACCGGTACCCAGCTTCCAGAATACTAGGGCAGTGTGGTAATTTTCCTTTTTAAGTGGGGGCATTAGGGTAATTTCACCCACACCTGCTCCCCACCTACCCCTGACACAGCAAGACCTCTCTCTCTCTCTCTCTCTCTCTCTCTCTCTCTCTCTCCTCCCATTTGATCCCTCCTCTCTCTCTCTCTCTCTTCTCCCTGTTTCGAACCAAAGAAGGAAAGAAAGAGAAGGAAAGAAGGAGAAAAAGAAGAAGTGGAAGAAGTGTCTTGGGAGGCTTGAGCTTATGGGATTTGTCACGCCCCGGGGTCAGAACTGTACCCCGGGCTCGCCAACAGATCCGCCGCCCCTACAGGAAGCCCCGTAGAGACGTAACGTCAAACCTGCAAAAAAAATGGATTAACTATAGAAACAGATATCAGAGCAGTAAGGAAAAACTACTATGAACAGAAAATAGTACAGTCTCTCACAATATATACAACATATCCTCACCAAAATACAGCAGTCTCTCCAAAGAAACAAAAGAGTACAACTCGATACCTCACTACATAACTCTCAAACATGTAAACGACCAAAATATAGGGTACCTCTATAACACACTGAAGCTGGAGGGGAAGGGATCTATCTCGCGACTCCCTTACCTCGATCTGGAAGAGCTGGATCAGCAACAGGCACCGCAGGAACTGGAGCTGACGTTCCTGGGGAAAAAGACACCACGACGGGTGTGAGAACTACCTCCCACAGTAGTTCTCAGTGGGTGCCGCCAACAAGCCCGACGGTCTGCCCACTAAGTCCACTAGAGGCATAAAGTAACACAAGAAATGCAGTATAGAGGAGCTAGAAAGTAAAACATCTACTGCTACTATGCCTCTATCTAAATGCTCAAAGGGCGGGACCGAATGAATATGATGCCACGACCAACTCTCTCTCAACTCAGATCACCCAATCCAAAACCGACTGCCCATAGGGTCCAGTCAAGCCTGCGCCTACCTACTGCCGTACATCCCAGAGGACCGGACTTATGTAGTGTAGAGTACCGGAGCTTCGGGCAGTGTGCCGACTCCACGTGGCAGCCTGGTATTGTGGAAATACCTTCTGCAGTTTCTATTTGTATTTACAGAGAGGATCGGGTGGTCCCGGAGCGACGCGGAAGTATTCTTGTAAAAAGTGAGTTGGCGTCGGATTGAGAGCTTGCGGGTCGAGCATTGGTTTCATGGATGGGTTTGATGTGAGTTGATCCCTTGGGACATGTGTATTATGAGTTTACAGAGGTGTTCGGTTGGTTTCAGGGTGATGCGGAGGTCCCGAGGCGAGAAAGTGTGTTGACGGGGCATTTCGGAGATTTTCTGGCTGTTTCTGGAGCTTTTGGGTGGCTTGGTTCCGGAACCAGCCATTTAGTTCCGGAACCAGGGGTGGTGTTCCGGTACCAAAATGCTGGTACCCGAACACAGACTCAGGAAAATGCCCGAAATGGCTCGGATTGGTGCACAGTGAAGTGAGGTATGGGCTTCTTCTGTTCCAACCACTCCCGTCATGTTATATACCCCTGAACACCAGCTCCCTCACCCATCTCCCACCTCTCATTCATCCTCTTCCTTCCTTGCTGCCAGAGAGAAGAAGAAGAGGAAGTAGCAGAAGGAGAAGAGGTGCGTGCATGGTGAGTGTTGACCGGGTCAACGTGCGCGCGCGAGGTGCAAATTGAGGTAAATTGGTTGTTGCAGATTATGGATTTGGACTTGTTAGTTCTCCTCTTGGGTTTTATTGATGGAATTAAATGGTATATTGAGCTAATTTCCATCCTTGCTCCCTTCTGTGCTCTCGGGTTTAGGCAAGCAGGCTTGGATTACTGCGCAAATCCGCAGCACTGTGCGTGCATGCTTTCGTGTAGTAGAGTGTTCAGGCTGAGCTGAGATTTTTGTGGTGGCCTAGCTGGGTGCTGTGGAGGTTGACTGGAGCTCCGTGGATTTTTCTAGAGCGCGCGGCAGTGTGTGCGCGCGCGAGAGGCGCAGTTCAGTTTTTCGTCAGATTTCGCCCGTTTCTTCGCCGACTTCAGCGTTTGCCTGCGGAAAGCTTTCCAGGTGGGTTGGAATTTCTTCAAGATGTATGGAATGCCCTCTAAAGCTATTTGAATGCATGTTGATCATGAGTAGCTTAATTTTTGCATAGCTGGTAAATCTGATAGTTGCCTAGAAAATTGTAGGAATACAATTATGAGCCCCAGATATTTTTAGCATGATCTAGAAGTGAATTGACACTAGACTGCATGGTTAGTTGGCATTATAGTGGCATCTGAACCGTTTTAAAAAAATCGTCGGACCGTTTTAATGAAAACTGGGTTTTAAAAAGAGTTTTAAAATATTGAGATCTTCCGAGGGGTTGAGTAGGTTCAGGATGCATGTGTTCTCGTGCCAGAGGGCCAAGTGGATTTTTAGAGCATTATGAGATGACTTTCTAGTGTCATGAGAGAGTTTTGGCATGTTTCTAGTTCGGGGGCGGAAGCTATGGGCGGCTATGCCTGCAGCCTGTTCTTGTTTGATAGGGTTGTAGGTGGTAGTCGTTCAGAATTTCCAGGCCTCCCGTGTGAGAGATTGAGGATGTTTTCCCTGATTGGGTTACTCTAGATCATGAGTTATGTTCTGATTTAGTGGTGGAGATGGTTCTCCCACTTAGCCATGAGAGTTTTGGGGGCTTTGGCAGATCGAGTCGTGGAGGTTTCCGACTCAGCCACGGGTCGTGCATTATCAGATTGAGTCGTTGAGGGTTCTCCGACATAGCTGTGAGAGTGTTGGGTTTTTCCTATTCGAGTCGTGGAGTCTTTCTCCGACTGAGTTATGCTAGTTGAGCATTGAGTTCCGATCTGTTTGATCGAGGATTATCAGTTTGAGTCGTTGAGGGTTCTCCGACTGAGTTATGCTAGTTGAGCATTGAGATCCGATCTGGTTGATCGTGGATTATAGCCTGCTGAGCCTGGCTTTTTATGCCAGTTATGAGATACTTGAGATACTTGAGTTCGGTGGGGTCGCTCCCCTCGAGCTACGCCCCGGGTGCGATGATGATACCGAGCCTGACGAGGCTGCGATGATGCGACTAGTTGATACACTAGAGTTCGCTTGAGATAGTCGGACAGGACGCCCCACGTAAATCCCGTCCTCATGTGGATGTGTGGTGGTGGGTAGGTGCGATCCTAGTCGACAGGCGCAGGCTTGACTGGTCCAAAGAGGGACAGTCATTGCGATTGGGTGATATGTGTGAGTGAGTTTCATAGCATGTTCATAGATGAGTTTTTCCTTTGAGCATGATACTTGAGGCATGTTAGCAGTAGTGGGTGTATGCATATCTTCATCATTTGTATAGTTTCTTGAGCATGATGATTGAGACATGATAGCTATAGTTTCTTTCAGCTTTTATCTATCTATCTATCTATCTGCATACCTATCTGTTGTGCCTCCGGTAGACTTAGTGGGCATACCGTGGATATTGAGACGGTACCCACTGGGAACTACCTTTGCAGTAGTTCTCACACCCGCTGCGGTGACAGGTTTCCTGAGGCTGCTGTTCCGGCTTAGCTCGCGCGGAGACAGCTGATCGAGGTGAGGACGTGGCCGTTTAGTTCCTTACCAGCACTGAGAGTCAGAGGTAGATGTACCTGGTGTATTTTATGACTCCACTTTTGTACTGAACATTCTGAGAGATCAGTGAGGATTTCTTGTACTTTTGTAGCTGAGAGACTTTGTATTGAGATTTTATTTATATCAGTTGTTCAGTGGATTTCTGTAGCTATTTAGTTCTTTTCAGCTCTGATGCATGTTTAGCTATAGATCTTTTGCAGGGTAGACGCTTCGTCTGTACGGCAGTTTCCGTACAGATGGCGGATCTGTTGGCGAGCCCGGGTCGCAGTTTCGAACCCGGGGCGTGACAGATTAGGGTGGTATCAGAGCCTAGGTTATAGGTCGTTGAGGACTTAGTGACCCTAGGCTATTGGTTGGACAGTAGGATGACTGTCGTGAGAGGCGTGATTTTAGCGAGAGTCCTGATTGAGTTTTTACCTCCCCCGAGGGATTGGGGCGAGTGATTTTACATGTTTATTCTCTAAAGTGGTTATGTTGGCTGCAGACAACATAATGCTTTAGAACGGGTAACATGTTATAGACTTTCGCTTGATTGGGTCGAGAGAGTTTTTGGTCCTAACGTTTGTTCTGTTGCAGCGATTTTCGGTGCCTCCGAGACGCCGTGTAGCGGCGAGGGCGTGTTTGACCTTGGATGAGGAGCCCGATCAGCGGGAGGCTGAATGGACAGAGCAGAGCGAGGTCTGCGAGTTACGAGCCCAGGTAGCTCAGTTGTTGAGGCGACACGGCACCAGGAAGAGAACACAGAGCGTGAGATGCACATGTTTGAGCAGAGAGTATTGTTTGAGGTATCGCCGTAGTGCTTTCGGCCGCGACGTTGTCGTTTTCGACCAGGTTGCACTGTGAGTAGTGCAGGAGCAGCGAGAGTTGCTGATTGGTTGTTGAGCATCCGCCAGTTCCATCCCCTACAGATTTCAGGGCAGAGTTGGAGCCTCGAGAGGCCGAGAACTGGATTGCCGCTTTGGAAAGTGTTTGAGGACTTGTTATCCAGGACAAGCACCAGGTGCCCCTAGTTGCGCACTTTTGGATAGGGACGCCGAGTGTTGGTGGCGTCGAATCTGTCCCGTTGGACCATCAGGAGAGTGGTTGAGGATTCGGAGCGAGTTTCTATGATTGCTGGGCAGAGTGCCCCATGCTGCCCAGATTGAGGCCCAGGAGATTGATCATGTTTGAGAGGGGACTGCTTCGGGATGTTATCATTTTGGATATTCTCGACGAGCGACTTCAAATACAGCGGTTGTGCATGCCCGATGGATTGACTGAGGTCTGTGATCATGTCCGAGAGGGACGGAGAGCGAGGGACTAGCTCCAGAGAGAGATGTCCAGTATCGCCTGATTTTGGGATAGTCGAGTGGATCGAGGTTGCCTTGATTCCAGTCACAGGATCATGAGTCTCAGAGGAGATAGAGACTAGGAGGTTCTCGACAGTTGAGGCACCAGCAGCAGTGCTAGGATGAGTATGCCCTTGCGGGGAGCCGCATTCTTCGCCATAGAGTGACTTCAGGTTGAGGGCGATGTTTTTCATGTGTTTAGTCAGGACATCTTCAGGCAGAGGGTCCCAGAGTGGTGTTCTTGGATTTGCCGCCTGCGACGGCACCCCACTACCCCTTCAGGATGCAGCGGTTCATCCGACTTACCGGTAGGCTGATTGAGCCGAGAGACCGAGACAGATTGAGCGATGGCCACCAGCATCTTGTGGATGAATTGTGCAGCCGATTAGAGGACGCCAGGATAGTGGATCGCGTCTTATCAGGTGTGGTTACTTATGGTCATTAGAGTTGGAGCTTGTTGATACTGACACTGCTTGGGTGTGTTTACTAGAGCAGGTGTAGCTTCGCGTGGGCCAGAGAGGGGACTATTGGCTTGTGCACGTGAGGATCAGGTTTCAGATCACGTATAGCACAGGTATGAGTGTTGCCAGTTCCGCCCAGTTTTGTAGGACCTTGGATTTGATCCTAGAGTTGTTAGTCCTACATCGGCTCCGAGATGTTGATATGAGGTTGGATAGGGATTGGTTATCCCAATGTTATGTTATCTTGGATTGTCGAGAATGGACAATGACCCTCCGTGGACCTGGCCAGGAGGAGTGTGTTTTCAGAGGATGTTAGAGCACGACAGAGGTTGAGTCGTGGTCATATCGCTTGGTTAGCGATTGTAGAGAAGGTGCTTACGGCGGCACCGGGACTAAAGGAATATCTTTATCGCCGTGTGATTCCTGACAGGAGTTTACCTGATCTGATGTTGAAGCCGCCGTTTAATGAGACTGAGATCGAGGTTGTGATCGACATGGTTTGGAAGCCGCGCCGACATCGGCAGCATCTCTTGGAGTACCACTTGTGAGACAGTGAGAGAGCTGTTAGTGCAGCTGCGGATCCGAGGGATCGAGGGGACTGTGTGACCCAGTACCACGTCGTGAGGATACGATTGTGAGGATCCGAGAGATTGGTATTTTGGATGTGTTGCCACACCGTTGATACACGGTGGTGATGCCATGCCGTTGGTACACGGCAGTGATGCCACGTTGTGAGTGCACAACGGTGAGGGTACTGTGACGGTTCGAGCACAGATAGTTTTGGATTGTTTTGGGTTGATGCCTTGCGGGACACTGGAGGCCTTGTGGAACCCTACAGCTGAGGGCTGTGCCAGATAGAGTCTGAACCCGATAAAGACATTTTGAGCTTACAGTGAAGTCAAGCGGATTGACTAAGGCCCTGCGGCCTTTTGGATTTGAGGACTTGTGTGTTCCGGCGGTACTTGGACCGGGCTGTAGAACCAGTGTGAGTTTGAGCTCTACAGTGAGTTGCCGTGCTAGTAGTGGAGCTAGATTTGTACATGGCCGGTTGATTTGATTATATCGGGTTTGGTTTCTGAGATGAGATAAAGCACGAGTAGCACTTGAGGATAGTGCTGCAACTTATAAGAGAAAAGTTGTTTGCCAAATTGAGAGAGTTGTGCTTGACTTTGGAAGATTCTGTGGTTAGGCCATGTGATTTCAGCTGCAAGAGTGACAGTGGACCCGACGAAGAGTGTGGCCGTTTGTGTTCGGCTTAGACTATGATAGTGACAGAGGTCCAGAGTTGTGGATTAAACAGTGCCAGCATAACTTTGAGGAGTTCAAGCTGTGGATGGTAATGGCATTATTGTGAATAGTTGCTTGAGATAGAGAGAGATTTGAGATATCTATCAATCCTAGAACCTGAGATACTGGGTTACTCAGAAGGATTTTTGATTTGGGGCAATGCCGGTGGATAAAGTTATTAGGGATGTATGTTTGAGCTTACAGTAGCATCCCGACAAGCCAAAGTGGTCGCAGCTGCCTTGAATAGGCGAGCGGTGCAGTTTTGGAGTATGATGGTTACTCAGCAGATGCCGCTGAAAGAGTAATTGAGACGAATTGAGATTAAGGTGGTGTTCCCCGGGAATGTGGCAAAACTTGTGTTTTGGACTCGTAACCCACTCCGTTGGACAGGATTGGGGGGGGAACTTCTCAGTGAATGCAGCGGGAGTACTGAAGTACAAGGACCGCATCTGTGTGCCCGTGGATTCCGAGATCCGAGAGCTGATTTTGAGAGTTAGGGGTTGAGTGTTGTTCCCGATGTTGGACTTCTTACCCTGTGGATGGATGTAAGAATGCAATTGTGAAGCTCTCAGAATTGTGGTTGCTAAGGAGCAACAGGAAAGTTATGCCAATTGGAGGCAGAGAGTTTTGGTGACTTATGGAAATCACTATCCGCAGAAATGTGTAGATTTGAGATTTCGCGGGAAGTGGAGTCCGCGAATTGTTGGCATATTCGAGGAGTTAGAGCGCATTGGATCAGTTGCTCACCGAGTTGCGCTACCGCCATGATTTGGCAAGTACCCACGAGGACGTTGGTGTATCCGTCCTGAGGGAAGTATGGATTTGGATCCCTTGCATGATTTGGACCTCATTTCTTGGGAGTCAGACGAGGACTTGGACTATCAGGAGCGACCGGTGCGAATTCTTGCTCGAGAGACGAGAGAATTGCGCAACCTGATCTTACCTTTGGCAAAGGTCCAGTTAGCCGTCATGATGAGTTAAGGCTGCTTGAGAGCCTGAGGATGAGCTGAGAGTTCATATCCCCACTTATTTGAGTCACCCTCCTGAGTTTTGGAGTTTTGGGTTTCGAGGACGAAACCGTTAAAAGGAGGGGAGAGTGTAGAGTACCGGAGCTTCGGGCAGTGTGCCGACTCCACGTGGCAGCCTGGTATTGTGGAAATACCTTCTGCAGTTTCTATTTGTATTTACAGAGAGGATCGGGTGGTCCCGGAGCGACGCGGAAGTATTCTTGTAAAAAAGTGAGTTGGCGTCGGATTGAGAGCTTGCGGGTCGAGCATTGGTTTCATGGATGGGTTTGATGTGAGTTGATCCCTTGGGACATGTGTATTATGAGTTTACAGAGGTGTTCGGTTGGTTTCAGGGTGATGCGGAGGTCCCGAGGCGAGAAAGTGAGTTGACGGGGCATTTCGGAGATTTTCTGGCTGTTTCTGGAGCTTTTGGGTGGCTTGGTTCCGGAACCAGCCATTTAGTTCCGGAACCAGGGGTGGTGTTCCGGTACCAAAATGCTGGTACCCGAACACAGACTCAGGAAATGCCCGAAATGGCTCGGATTGGTGCACAGTGAAGTGAGGTATGGGCTTCTTCTGTTCCAACCACTCCCGTCATGTTATATACCCTGAACACCAGCTCCCTCACCCATCTCCCACCTCTCATTCATCCTCTTCCTTCCTTGCTGCCAGAGAGAAGAAGAAGAGGAAGTAGCAGAAGGAGAAGAGGTGCGTGCATGGTGAGTGTTGACCGGGTCAACGTGCGCGCGCGAGGTGCAAATTGAGGTAAATTGGTTGTTGCAGATTATGGATTTGGACTTGTTAGTTCTCCTCTTGGGTTTTATTGATGGAATTAAATGGTATATTGAGCTAATTTCCATCCTTGCTCCCTTCTGTGCTCTCGGGTTTAGGCAAGCAGGCTTGGATTACTGCGCAAATCCGCAGCACTGTGCGTGCATGCTTTCGTGTAGTAGAGTGTTCAGGCTGAGCTGAGATTTTTGTGGTGGCCTAGCTGGGTGCTGTGGAGGTTGACTGGAGCTCCGTGGATTTTTCTAGAGCGCGCGGCAGTGTGCGCGCGCGCGAGAGGCGCAGTTCAGTTTTTCGTCAGATTTCGCCCGTTTCTTCGCCGACTTCAGCGTTTGCCTGCGGAAAGCATTCCAGGTGGGTTGGAATTTCTTCAAGATGTATGGAATGCCCTCTAAAGCTATTTGAATGCATGTTGATCATGAGTAGCTTAATTTTTGCATAGCTGGTAAATCTGATAGTTGCCTAGAAAATTGTAGGAATACAATTATGAGCCCCAGATATTTTTAGCATGATCTAGAAGTGAATTGACACTAGACTGCATGGTTAGTTGGCATTATAGTGGCATCTGAACCGTTTTAAAAATCGTCGGACCGTTTTAATGAAAACTGGGTTTTAAAAAGAGTTTTAAAATATTGAGATCTTCCCGAGGGGTTGAGTAGGTTCAGGATGCATGTGTTCTCGTGCCAGAGGGCCGAGTGGATTTTTAGAGCATTATGAGATGACTTTCTAGTGTCATGAGAGAGTTTTGGCATGTTTCTAGTTCGGGGGCGGAAGCTATGGGCGGCTATGCCTGCAGCCTGTTCTTGTTTGATAGGGTTGTAGGTGGTAGTCGTTCAGAATTTCCAGGCCTCCCGTGTGAGAGATTGAGGATGTTTTCCCTGATTGGGTTACTCTAGATCATGAGTTATGTTCTGATTTAGTGGTGGAGATGGTTCTCCCACTTAGCCATGAGAGTTTTGGGGGCTTTGGCAGATCGAGTCGTGGAGGTTTCCCGACTCAGCCACGGGTCGTGCATTATCAGATTGAGTCGTTGAGGGTTCTCCGACATAGCTGTGAGAGTGTTGGGTTTTTCCTATTCGAGTCGTGGAGTCTTTCTCCGACTGAGTTATGCTAGTTGAGCATTGAGTTCCGATCTGTTTGATCGAGGATTATCAGTTTGAGTCGTTGAGGGTTCTCCGACTGAGTTATGCTAGTTGAGCATTGAGATCCGATCTGGTTGATCGTGGATTATAGCCTGCTGAGCCTGGCTTTTTATGCCAGTTATGAGATACTTGAGATACTTGAGTTCGGTGGGGTCGCTCCCCTCGAGCTACGCCCCGGGTGCGATGATGATACCGAGCCTGACGAGGCTGCGATGATGCGACTAGTTGATACACTAGAGTTCGCTTGAGATAGTCGGACAGGACGCCCCACGTAAATCCCGTCCTCATGTGGATGTGTGGTGGTGGGTAGGTGCGATCCTAGTCGACAGGCGCAGGCTTGACTGGTCCAAAGAGGGACAGTCATTGCGATTGGGTGATATGTGTGAGTGAGTTTCATAGCATGTTCATAGATGAGTTTTTCCTTTGAGCATGATACTTGAGGCATGTTAGCAGTAGTGGGTGTATGCATATCTTCATCATTTGTATAGTTTCTTGAGCATGATGATTGAGACATGATAGCTATAGTTTCTTTCAGCTTTTATCTATCTATCTATCTATCTGCATACCTATCTGTTGTGCCTCCGGTAGACTTAGTGGGCATACCGTGGATATTGAGACGGTACCCACTGGGAACTACCTTTGCAGTAGTTCTCACACCCGCTGCGGTGACAGGTTTCCTGAGGCTGCTGTTCCGGCTTAGCTCGCGCGGAGACAGCTGATCGAGGTGAGGACGTGGCCGTTTAGTTCCTTACCAGCACTGAGAGTCAGAGGTAGATGTACCTGGTGTATTTTATGACTCCACTTTTGTACTGAACATTCTGAGAGATCAGTGAGGATTTCTTGTACTTTTGTAGCTGAGAGACTTTGTATTGAGATTTTATTTATATCAGTTGTTCAGTGGATTTCTGTAGCTATTTAGTTCTTTTCAGCTCTGATGCATGTTTAGCTATAGATCTTTTGCAGGGTAGACGCTTCGTCTGTACGGCAGTTTCCGTACAGATGGCGGATCTGTTGGCGAGCCCGGGTCGCAGTTTCGAACCCGGGGCGTGACATGTAGGACGTCCGTGACTGCCAAAACTGGCTCAGCCAGAGGGACGGCGTCCGTGACTGCCAAAACTGGCTCAGCCAGAGGGACGGTGTCCGTGACTGCCAAAACTGGCTCAGCCAGAGGGACACGTATCAAACCCAACTCCGGAGTGGTACTCGTGGGTAGCGACCCCACCGAGCAAAGTATCTGCACATCTCTGTCGATCTCAAGTATGGCTCCTGCAGGCTATGATCCAATCACTGTCTCACTCACTGACTAAAAAAAATCCACACTGTCACTATGACCATGTCCCAAAGATCCCAGATCCACTGTCACTATCACTATCACTATTACTATCTCAATGATGAACAATCTACAGACTGATACCAACACTACTCGGTCCCCAGACACAAGTACAATGCATCATAGCTACTAAACCTCCCAACCCGCAACCCGGGGAAAGATCACAATGTCAGAACGACAAAGGTACAACCACTGGGGGAAAGCTAAGGTGAAGAGCAAATCTGAATACATGTTCACATTTTCTGTAGTCTAATGGTGCATGAATAAACAATTAACTGACAATAAAGCTAAGTTGGTTTCCATGTTGTAAGAGTTCAAATACTACAAGTGGTTCAATGAGGTCATCAGATTTAACAGCTATCAACTGTGGGTACTATCATACAGTTCACAGATTAAACAGCTCATATACTATCATGCATGCACTTATAATCATAGAATTAGAGTGCAGTCCATAGGTATTGAAAGCAGGATCACCCACCTGATCGCGCTAACTGTCCGGGACGGTACAGATAAACAGTCCAGAAATCGACAATCTCCCAGATCCACAGCGCAAGGAGCACAGGAAAGTGCTCCTATAGTCCTGGGTACAACAACACATCTCAATTATACACATTTCACACACACAATACTATTCCAAAAATCTGCAAACACAGTTACTGTTCACACGTGATTTTCACCTGAAAATAAATTTTCTAAAATTCCAATAAAAATATCACGATGATCCTCGCGAAGTGTAGATGTCGATAGGCTCTTGAATCGTCGAATTCCGATGTCCGGATGAGGAGATAAAAATCCGCGAAGTGAGTGCTGTCCAGAAATCTCACAACAAAACAGCGGCTCAGAAACGCCTCGAAATCCGTGCCAAAAACCCAAATCCAGGCAAAACACTCAACACGAAAGTCGAAGATTTACCTCTCGTGAATCCAACGCCGCAAAAATCGCTGAAATCGGATGTCGGGGTAGCTCTGTAGAAATTTTAGACCGAAATGCGACGATAATGGCCTTCAACAGAAATCCGTCGCTCCGCACTTCGAGGTAGAAGACACAGTCGTCGCGGCTTCCAAAAGTTCTGAAACTTCACCAGGAGTTAGCCAAGAGGGAGAGGAAGATTTTTCATAAAAGGATCAGTGCTGGTTCTCCCGGGAAAGAGGTGAAAAAACAGCCCAAGGGACCTATATATAGGCCTCCAGAAAAAGCCCCCAA
>CM054932.1:20172935-20205654 GCA_029168755.2 Tillandsia fasciculata
TTGACCGGATATTTAGTTATGCATCAGATTGGGTATCAGATTTGCCTCTAGTGAAGTGGAGTTTCCACTTATTGTTTACTGTTGTTTCAGTTTGAGGATCGGGTTTCCCTTTAGTGGATGAGTTTTTTCACTTTGATCAGAGTCGTGATCCAGTCCTGCTATATCGTGATACTCGTTACAGCTAGATACTTATATGTACTTGTTACCCTGTTACTTTACTCGTGTGGGTCGCTCCCCTCGAGTGCCACTCCGGAGTAGGCGATCTTTTACATTTGGAGAGTGAGTGCCAGTACATTTAGTATCTCCAGTGAGAGCCAGACATTGAGTATCGGTCAGTGAGTACCAATTTGTTAGCAGATACTTGAGACAGTTTGAGCAGGCAGTGCCAGTTTTTACTGGTCCATTGATTGGGTTTATTCAGGCAGATACTTTTATTGTTGCACTCGAGCCTGGGGGGCTGAGTGGAGTCTAGTAGCTGTGATTAGACCAGTACTAGTGTTGTTGGGAGCCGTTTGGGTTGACGATGGTCCCGTGTCGTTGGGAGTACTTCGACCGTTATGCGAGATGTTGTGGATCTTAAGTCTATCCGTTCTGAAGAGAGAGAGCGTGGATTTTGATTATAGCCTGCATGTGCCACTATTCGATAGCGAGTTAGTCCTTATGGACACCCTACGTAATTCCTGCCCGGCAGTGGAGGTGGTTGTAGGTAGGCGCAAGCTTGACTGGACCCGGTGTGGCAGTCAGCTCGATTGGGTCGATTGAGCACCTCGTGTGCGAGTGTTGCATATCTTTATCAGAGTTTTCCCCATTTGAGCATTTAGATAGAGGCATGGTAGCTGTTGAGTGTCTCCAGCTTTCTTGTCAGTTTTACTGCATTGGTTATCTTATGCCTCTAGTGGACTTAGTGGGCAGATCGTCGGCCTGGCGGTGGTACCCACTGAGAACTCCCTTTTGGTGTAGTTCTCACACCATTGGGGGTTTTCCCCCTCCTCTTTCTTTTCTCTCCTTGGTTTTGCAGAGTCTTAGCGGGTGTTGCTGATTCTGCGGTTGCTGTTCGAGGCGAGGGAGTTGCGAGCTAGATCCCTACCTATATGTGGAGAGTAGCGGTACCCCTTTGGATGGAGATCCTGAGCACAGTCAGTAGATTATTTACTTTTCCAAAATTGAGAGATTATTGTATTGTGAGGATCTGACTTGTACTGAGAGTCTGTACACTGATGTATTATTTATTTCAGGATTACCTCCCTGTTGAGTTTCTGAGTTTTGTATTTGAGGAGTTTGTATGATTATCATTTATGGGAGATGGATATTTGTAATTATTCCAGTTGTACAGATGGTTGGTTTACTTTTACAGCACTTTTATTTTATAGCTCTGATATCTGTTTAGCTGTAGCCCTTCTTGTAGGTAGGACGCTTCGCCTATGCGGGGTTTTGCATAGGCGGCGGATCTGTTGGCGAGCCCGGGTCGCAGTTTTGACTCCGGGGCGTGACAGAGTAACCTATACATGAAGATGGGAGTATGTAATCTGCAAAGAGGAGAACATAAGCAAACAAAAGGTGCTATTAGCCACAAAAAAAAATATATTTAAGCATTATATATTTTATTAATGAACAAACCTATAATGCACCGACTCTGCGAAATAGCGAAGTGCGGTGAAAACACTCGTGACATATTTTAAATACGTTTACAGATGGATTCGGAGCGTTTCGGTTCGAAGCGGGAGCCTTCGGATCGAAAAGTGACTTGGCGGCGCGCAAATATGAAGCTTCAGACTTGTGAAGCTTCAGGTGGCATTGGGTACTAGAACGCCATAGGGGGTATCGGAACTAATTAAAGAGAAACCGGCAGCAAGCTCTCGGGTTGGAAATCAGCCTAAAAGTTTCTAAGTCCCTGGGTACCGATACCAAATGTGGGGTACCGGTACCCCATGTTAAACTGGGCAAATTGAGCCTCGGTTTGGAGTAAGGGGGATAGGGTATCGGTACCAAAGTTTGGGTACCGATATCCTAAACTCAAAAAGACTTGGATACCGGTACCAAAGGTCGTGTACCGGTACCCTATACTAAACAGGACAAAGTTAGCCCTCGGGTTGAAGAAAATGTGTGTAGGTACCGGTACCTAGATCCCGTGTACCGGTACCCAGCTTCCAGAATACTAGGGCAGTGTGGTAATTTTCCTTTTTAAGTGGGGGCATTAGGGTAATTTCACCCACACCTGCTCCCCACCTACCCCTGACACAGCAAGACCTCTCTCTCTCTCTCTCTCTCTCTCTCTCTCTCTCTCTCCTCCATTTGATCCCTCCTCTCTCTCTCTCTCTCTTCTCCCTGTTTCGAACCAAAGAAGGAAAGAAAGAGAAGGAAAGAAGGAGAAAAAGAAGAAGTGGAAGAAGTGTCTTGGGAGGCTTGAGCTTATGGGATTTGTCACGCCCCGGGGTCAGAACTGTACCCCGGGCTCGCCAACAGATCCGCCGCCCCTACAGGAAGCCCCGTAGAGACGTAACGTCAAACCTGCAAAAAAAATGGATTAACTATAGAAACAGATATCAGAGCAGTAAGGAAAAACTACTATGAACAGAAAATAGTACAGTCTCTCACAATATATACAACATATCCTCACCAAAATACAGCAGTCTCTCCAAAGAAACAAAAGAGTACAACTCGATACCTCACTACATAACTCTCAAACATGTAAACGACCAAAATATAGGGGTACCTCTATAACACACTGAAGCTGGAGGGGAAGGGATCTATCTCGCGACTCCCTTACCTCGATCTGGAAGAGCTGGATCAGCAACAGGCACCGCAGGAACTGGAGCTGACGTTCCTGGGGAAAAAGACACCACGACGGTGTGAGAACTACCTCCCACAGTAGTTCTCAGTGGGTGCCGCCAACAAGCCCGACGGTCTGCCCACTAAGTCCACTAGAGGCATAAAGTAACACAAGAAATGCAGTATAGAGGAGCTAGAAAGTAAAACATCTACTGCTACTATGCCTCTATCTAAATGCTCAAAGGGCGGGACAGAATGAATATGATGCCACGACCAACTCTCTCTCAACTCAGATCACCCAATCCAAACCGACTGCCCCATAGGGTCCAGTCAAGCCTGCGCCTACCTACTGCCGTACATCCCAGAGGACCGGACTTATGTAGTGTAGAGTACCGGAGCTTCGGGCAGTGTGCCGACTCCACGTGGCAGCCTGGTATTGTGGAAATACCTTCTGCAGTTTCTATTTGTATTTACAGAGAGGATCGGGTGGTCCCGGAGCGACGCGGAAGTATTCTTGTAAAAAGTGAGTTGGCGTCGGATTGAGAGCTTGCGGGTCGAGCATTGGTTTCATGGATGGGTTTGATGTGAGTTGATCCCTTGGGACATGTGTATTATGAGTTTACAGAGGTGTTCGGTTGGTTTCAGGGTGATGCGGAGGTCCCGAGGCGAGAAAGTGAGTTGACGGGGCATTTCGGAGATTTTCTGGCTGTTTCTGGAGCTTTTGGGTGGCTTGGTTCCGGAACCAGCCATTTAGTTCCGGAACCAGGGGTGGTGTTCCGGTACCAAAATGCTGGTACCCGAACACAGACTCAGGAAATGCCCGAAATGGCTCGGATTGGTGCACAGTGAAGTGAGGTATGGGCTTCTTCTGTTCCAACCACTCCCGTCATGTTATATACCCCTGAACACCAGCTCCCTCACCCATCTCCCACCTCTCATTCATCCTCTTCCTTCCTTGCTGCCAGAGAGAAGAAGAAGAGGAAGTAGCAGAAGGAGAAGAGGTGCGTGCATGGTGAGTGTTGACCGGGTCAACGTGCGCGCGCGAGGTGCAAATTGAGGTAAATTGGTTGTTGCAGATTATGGATTTGGACTTGTTAGTTCTCCTCTTGGGTTTTATTGATGGAATTAAATGGTATATTGAGCTAATTTCCATCCTTGCTCCCTTCTGTGCTCTCGGGTTTAGGCAAGCAGGCTTGGATTACTGCGCAAATCCGCAGCACTGTGCGTGCATGCTTTCGTGTAGTAGAGTGTTCAGGCTGAGCTGAGATTTTTGTGGTGGCCTAGCTGGGTGCTGTGGAGGTTGACTGGAGCTCCGTGGATTTTTCTAGAGCGCGCGGCAGTGTGCGCGCGCGCGAGAGGCGCAGTTCAGTTTTTCGTCAGATTTCGCCCGTTTCTTCGCCGACTTCAGCGTTTGCCTGCGGAAAGCATTCCAGGTGGGTTGGAATTTCTTCAAGATGTATGGAATGCCCTCTAAAGCTATTTGAATGCATGTTGATCATGAGTAGCTTAATTTTTGCATAGCTGGTAAATCTGATAGTTGCCTAGAAAATTGTAGGAATACAATTATGAGCCCCAGATATTTTTAGCATGATCTAGAAGTGAATTGACACTAGACTGCATGGTTAGTTGGCATTATAGTGGCATCTGAACCGTTTTAAAAATCGTCGGACCGTTTTAATGAAAACTGGGTTTTAAAAAGAGTTTTAAAATATTGAGATCTTCCCGAGGGGTTGAGTAGGTTCAGGATGCATGTGTTCTCGTGCCAGAGGGCCGAGTGGATTTTTAGAGCATTATGAGATGACTTTCTAGTGTCATGAGAGAGTTTTGGCATGTTTCTAGTTCGGGGGCGGAAGCTATGGGCGGCTATGCCTGCAGCCTGTTCTTGTTTGATAGGGTTGTAGGTGGTAGTCGTTCAGAATTTCCAGGCCTCCCGTGTGAGAGATTGAGGATGTTTTCCCTGATTGGGTTACTCTAGATCATGAGTTATGTTCTGATTTAGTGGTGGAGATGGTTCTCCCACTTAGCCATGAGAGTTTTGGGGGCTTTGGCAGATCGAGTCGTGGAGGTTTCCCGACTCAGCCACGGGTCGTGCATTATCAGATTGAGTCGTTGAGGGTTCTCCGACATAGCTGTGAGAGTGTTGGGTTTTTCCTATTCGAGTCGTGGAGTCTTTCTCCGACTGAGTTATGCTAGTTGAGCATTGAGTTCCGATCTGTTTGATCGAGGATTATCAGTTTGAGTCGTTGAGGGTTCTCCGACTGAGTTATGCTAGTTGAGCATTGAGATCCGATCTGGTTGATCGTGGATTATAGCCTGCTGAGCCTGGCTTTTTATGCCAGTTATGAGATACTTGAGATACTTGAGTTCGGTGGGGTCGCTCCCCTCGAGCTACGCCCCGGGTGCGATGATGATACCGAGCCTGACGAGGCTGCGATGATGCGACTAGTTGATACACTAGAGTTCGCTTGAGATAGTCGGACAGGACGCCCCACGTAAATCCCGTCCTCATGTGGATGTGTGGTGGTGGGTAGGTGCGATCCTAGTCGACAGGCGCAGGCTTGACTGGTCCAAAGAGGGACAGTCATTGCGATTGGGTGATATGTGTGAGTGAGTTTCATAGCATGTTCATAGATGAGTTTTTCCTTTGAGCATGATACTTGAGGCATGTTAGCAGTAGTGGGTGTATGCATATCTTCATCATTTGTATAGTTTCTTGAGCATGATGATTGAGACATGATAGCTATAGTTTCTTTCAGCTTTTATCTATCTATCTATCTATCTGCATACCTATCTGTTGTGCCTCCGGTAGACTTAGTGGGCATACCGTGGATATTGAGACGGTACCCACTGGGAACTACCTTTGCAGTAGTTCTCACACCCGCTGCGGTGACAGGTTTCCTGAGGCTGCTGTTCCGGCTTAGCTCGCGCGGAGACAGCTGATCGAGGTGAGGACGTGGCCGTTTAGTTCCTTACCAGCACTGAGAGTCAGAGGTAGATGTACCTGGTGTATTTTATGACTCCACTTTTGTACTGAACATTCTGAGAGATCAGTGAGGATTTCTTGTACTTTTGTAGCTGAGAGACTTTGTATTGAGATTTTATTTATATCAGTTGTTCAGTGGATTTCTGTAGCTATTTAGTTCTTTTCAGCTCTGATGCATGTTTAGCTATAGATCTTTTGCAGGGTAGACGCTTCGTCTGTACGGCAGTTTCCGTACAGATGGCGGATCTGTTGGCGAGCCCGGGTCGCAGTTTCGAACCCGGGGCGTGACAGATTAGGGTGGTATCAGAGCCTAGGTTATAGGTCGTTGAGGACTTAGTGACCCTAGGCTATTGGTTGGACAGTAGGATGACTGTCGTGAGAGGCGTGATTTTAGCGAGAGTCCTGATTGAGTTTTTACCTCCCCCGAGGGATTGGGGCGAGTGATTTTACATGTTTATTCTCTAAAGTGGTTATGTTGGCTGCAGACAACATAATGCTTTAGAACGGGTAACATGTTATAGACTTTCGCTTGATTGGGTCGAGAGAGTTTTTGGTCCTAACGTTTGTTCTGTTGCAGTGATTTTCGGTGCCTCCGAGACGCCGTGTAGCGGCGAGGGCGTGTTTGACCTTGGATGAGGAGCCCGATCAGCGGGAGGCTGAATGGACAGAGCAGAGCGAGGTCTGCGAGTTACGAGCCCAGGTAGCTCAGTTGTTGAGGCGACACGGCACCAGGAAGAGAACACAGAGCGTGAGATGCACATGTTTGAGCAGAGAGTATTGTTTGAGGTATCGCCGTAGTGCTTTCGGCCGCGACGTTGTCGTTTTCGACCAGGTTGCACTGTGAGTAGTGCAGGAGCAGCGAGAGTTGCTGATTGTTGTTGAGCATCCGCCAGTTCCATCCCCTACAGATTTCAGGGCAGAGTTGGAGCCTCGAGAGGCCGAGAACTGGATTGCCGCTTTGGAAAGTGTTTGAGGACTTGTTATCCAGGACAAGCACCAGGTGCCCCTAGTTGCGCACTTTTGGATAGGGACGCCGAGTGTTGGTGGCGTCGAATCTGTCCCGTTGGACCATCAGGAGAGTGGTTGAGGATTCGGAGCGAGTTTCTATGATTGCTGGGCAGAGTGCCCCATGCTGCCCAGATTGAGGCCCAGGAGATTGATCATGTTTGAGAGGGGACTGCTTCGGGATGTTATCATTTTGGATATTCTCGACGAGCGACTTCAAATACAGCGGTTGTGCATGCCCGATGGATTGACTGAGGTCTGTGATCATGTCCGAGAGGGACGGAGAGCGAGGGACTAGCTCCAGAGAGAGATGTCCAGTATCGCCTGATTTTGGGATAGTCGAGTGGATCGAGGTTGCCTTGATTCCAGTCACAGGATCATGAGTCTCAGAGGAGATAGAGACTAGGAGGTTCTCGACAGTTGAGGCACCAGCAGCAGTGCTAGGATGAGTATGCCCTTGCGGGGAGCCGCATTCTTCGCCATAGAGTGACTTCAGGTTGAGGGCGATGTTTTTCATGTGTTTAGTCAGGACATCTTCAGGCAGAGGGTCCCAGAGTGGTGTTCTTGGATTTGCCGCCTGCGACGGCACCCCACTACCCCTTCAGGATGCAGCGGTTCATCCGACTTACCGGTAGGCTGATTGAGCCGAGAGACCGAGACAGATTGAGCGATGGCCACCAGCATCTTGTGGATGAATTGTGCAGCCGATTAGAGGACGCCAGGATAGTGGATCGCGTCTTATCAGGTGTGGTTACTTATGGTCATTAGAGTTGGAGCTTGTTGATACTGACACTGCTTGGGTGTGTTTACTAGAGCAGGTGTAGCTTCGCGTGGGCCAGAGAGGGGACTATTGGCTTGTGCACGTGAGGATCAGGTTTCAGATCACGTATAGCACAGGTATGAGTGTTGCCAGTTCCGCCCAGTTTTGTAGGACCTTGGATTTGATCCTAGAGTTGTTAGTCCTACATCGGCTCCGAGATGTTGATATGAGGTTGGATAGGGATTGGTTATCCCAATGTTATGTTATCTTGGATTGTCGAGAATGGACAATGACCCTCCGTGGACCTGGCCAGGAGGAGTGTGTTTTCAGAGGATGTTAGAGCACGACAGAGGTTGAGTCGTGGTCATATCGCTTGGTTAGCGATTGTAGAGAAGGTGCTTACGGCGGCACCGGGACTAAAGGAATATCTTTATCGCCGTGTGATTCCTGACAGGAGTTTACCTGATCTGATGTTGAAGCCGCCGTTTAATGAGACTGAGATCGAGGTTGTGATCGACATGGTTTGGAAGCCGCGCCGACATCGGCAGCATCTCTTGGAGTACCACTTGTGAGACAGTGAGAGAGCTGTTAGTGCAGCTGCGGATCCGAGGGATCGAGGGGACTGTGTGACCCAGTACCACGTCGTGAGGATACGATTGTGAGGATCCGAGAGATTGGTATTTTGGATGTGTTGCCACACCGTTGATACACGGTGGTGATGCCATGCCGTTGGTACACGGCAGTGATGCCACGTTGTGAGTGCACAACGGTGAGGGTACTGTGACGGTTCGAGCACAGATAGTTTTGGATTGTTTTGGGTTGATGCCTTGCGGGACACTGGAGGCCTTGTGGAACCCTACAGCTGAGGGCTGTGCCAGATAGAGTCTGAACCCGATAAAGACATTTTGAGCTTACAGTGAAGTCAAGCGGATTGACTAAGGCCCTGCGGCCTTTTGGATTTGAGGACTTGTGTGTTCCGGCGGTACTTGGACCGGGCTGTAGAACCAGTGTGAGTTTGAGCTCTACAGTGAGTTGCCGTGCTAGTAGTGGAGCTAGATTTGTACATGGCCGGTTGATTTGATTATATCGGGTTTGGTTTCTGAGATGAGATAAAGCACGAGTAGCACTTGAGGATAGTGCTGCAACTTATAAGAGAAAAGTTGTTTGCCAAATTGAGAGAGTTGTGCTTGACTTTGGAAGATTCTGTGGTTAGGCCATGTGATTTCAGCTGCAAGAGTGACAGTGGACCCGACGAAGAGTGTGGCCGTTTGTGTTCGGCTTAGACTATGATAGTGACAGAGGTCCAGAGTTGTGGATTAAACAGTGCCAGCATAACTTTGAGGAGTTCAAGCTGTGGATGGTAATGGCATTATTGTGAATAGTTGCTTGAGATAGAGAGAGATTTGAGATATCTATCAATCCTAGAACCTGAGATACTGGGTTACTCAGAAGGATTTTTGATTTGGGGCAATGCCGGTGGATAAAGTTATTAGGGATGTATGTTTGAGCTTACAGTAGCATCCCGACAAGCCAAAGTGGTCGCAGCTGCCTTGAATAGGCGAGCGGTGCAGTTTTGGAGTATGATGGTTACTCAGCAGATGCCGCTGAAAGAGTAATTGAGACGAATTGAGATTAAGGTGGTGTTCCCCGGGAATGTGGCAAAACTTGTGTTTTGGACTCGTAACCCACTCCGTTGGACAGGATTGGGGGGGGAACTTCTCAGTGAATGCAGCGGGAGTACTGAAGTACAAGGACCGCATCTGTGTGCCCGTGGATTCCGAGATCCGAGAGCTGATTTTGAGAGTTAGGGGTTGAGTGTTGTTCCCGATGTTGGACTTCTTACCCTGTGGATGGATGTAAGAATGCAATTGTGAAGCTCTCAGAATTGTGGTTGCTAAGGAGCAACAGGAAAGTTATGCCAATTGGAGGCAGAGAGTTTTGGTGACTTATGGAAATCACTATCCGCAGAAATGTGTAGATTTGAGATTTCGCGGGAAGTGGAGTCCGCGAATTGTTGGCATATTCGAGGAGTTAGAGCGCATTGGATCAGTTGCTCACCGAGTTGCGCTACCGCCATGATTTGGCAAGTACCCACGAGGACGTTGGTGTATCCGTCCTGAGGGAAGTATGGATTTGGATCCCTTGCATGATTTGGACCTCATTTCTTGGGAGTCAGACGAGGACTTGGACTATCAGGAGCGACCGGTGCGAATTCTTGCTCGAGAGACGAGAGAATTGCGCAACCTGATCTTACCTTTGGCAAAGGTCCAGTTAGCCGTCATGATGAGTTAAGGCTGCTTGAGAGCCTGAGGATGAGCTGAGAGTTCATATCCCCACTTATTTGAGTCACCCTCCTGAGTTTTGGAGTTTTTGGGTTTCGAGGACGAAACCGTTAAAAGGAGGGGAGAGTGTAGAGTACCGGAGCTTCGGGCAGTGTGCCGACTCCACGTGGCAGCCTGGTATTGTGGAAATACCTTCTGCAGTTTCTATTTGTATTTACAGAGAGGATCGGGTGGTCCCGGAGCGACGCGGAAGTATTCTTGTAAAAAAGTGAGTTGGCGTCGGATTGAGAGCTTGCGGGTCGAGCATTGGTTTCATGGATGGGTTTGATGTGAGTTGATCCCTTGGGACATGTGTATTATGAGTTTACAGAGGTGTTCGGTTGGTTTCAGGGTGATGCGGAGGTCCCGAGGCGAGAAAGTGAGTTGACGGGGCATTTCGGAGATTTTCTGGCTGTTTCTGGAGCTTTTGGGTGGCTTGGTTCCGGAACCAGCCATTTAGTTCCGGAACCAGGGGTGGTGTTCCGGTACCAAAATGCTGGTACCCGAACACAGACTCAGGAAATGCCCGAAATGGCTCGGATTGGTGCACAGTGAAGTGAGGTATGGGCTTCTTCTGTTCCAACCACTCCCGTCATGTTATATACCCCTGAACACCAGCTCCCTCACCCATCTCCCACCTCTCATTCATCCTCTTCCTTCCTTGCTGCCAGAGAGAAGAAGAAGAGGAAGTAGCAGAAGGAGAAGAGGTGCGTGCATGGTGAGTGTTGACCGGGTCAACGTGCGCGCGCGAGGTGCAAATTGAGGTAAATTGGTTGTTGCAGATTATGGATTTGGACTTGTTAGTTCTCCTCTTGGGTTTTATTGATGGAATTAAATGGTATATTGAGCTAATTTCCATCCTTGCTCCCTTCTGTGCTCTCGGGTTTAGGCAAGCAGGCTTGGATTACTGCGCAAATCCGCAGCACTGTGCGTGCATGCTTTCGTGTAGTAGAGTGTTCAGGCTGAGCTGAGATTTTTGTGGTGGCCTAGCTGGGTGCTGTGGAGGTTGACTGGAGCTCCGTGGATTTTTCTAGAGCGCGCGGCAGTGTGCGCGCGCGCGAGAGGCGCAGTTCAGTTTTTCGTCAGATTTCGCCCGTTTCTTCGCCGACTTCAGCGTTTGCCTGCGGAAAGCATTCCAGGTGGGTTGGAATTTCTTCAAGATGTATGGAATGCCCTCTAAAGCTATTTGAATGCATGTTGATCATGAGTAGCTTAATTTTTGCATAGCTGGTAAATCTGATAGTTGCCTAGAAAATTGTAGGAATACAATTATGAGCCCCAGATATTTTTAGCATGATCTAGAAGTGAATTGACACTAGACTGCATGGTTAGTTGGCATTATAGTGGCATCTGAACCGTTTTAAAAATCGTCGGACCGTTTTAATGAAAACTGGGTTTTAAAAAGAGTTTTAAAATATTGAGATCTTCCCGAGGGGTTGAGTAGGTTCAGGATGCATGTGTTCTCGTGCCAGAGGGCCAAGTGGATTTTTAGAGCATTATGAGATGACTTTCTAGTGTCATGAGAGAGTTTTGGCATGTTTCTAGTTCGGGGGCGGAAGCTATGGGCGGCTATGCCTGCAGCCTGTTCTTGTTTGATAGGGTTGTAGGTGGTAGTCGTTCAGAATTTCCAGGCCTCCCGTGTGAGAGATTGAGGATGTTTTCCCTGATTGGGTTACTCTAGATCATGAGTTATGTTCTGATTTAGTGGTGGAGATGGTTCTCCCACTTAGCCATGAGAGTTTTGGGGGCTTTGGCAGATCGAGTCGTGGAGGTTTCCCGACTCAGCCACGGGTCGTGCATTATCAGATTGAGTCGTTGAGGGTTCTCCGACATAGCTGTGAGAGTGTTGGGTTTTTCCTATTCGAGTCGTGGAGTCTTTCTCCGACTGAGTTATGCTAGTTGAGCATTGAGTTCCGATCTGTTTGATCGAGGATTATCAGTTTGAGTCGTTGAGGGTTCTCCGACTGAGTTATGCTAGTTGAGCATTGAGATCCGATCTGGTTGATCGTGGATTATAGCCTGCTGAGCCTGGCTTTTTATGCCAGTTATGAGATACTTGAGATACTTGAGTTCGGTGGGGTCGCTCCCCTCGAGCTACGCCCCGGGTGCGATGATGATACCGAGCCTGACGAGGCTGCGATGATGCGACTAGTTGATACACTAGAGTTCGCTTGAGATAGTCGGACAGGACGCCCCACGTAAATCCCGTCCTCATGTGGATGTGTGGTGGTGGGTAGGTGCGATCCTAGTCGACAGGCGCAGGCTTGACTGGTCCAAAGAGGGACAGTCATTGCGATTGGGTGATATGTGTGAGTGAGTTTCATAGCATGTTCATAGATGAGTTTTTCCTTTGAGCATGATACTTGAGGCATGTTAGCAGTAGTGGGTGTATGCATATCTTCATCATTTGTATAGTTTCTTGAGCATGATGATTGAGACATGATAGCTATAGTTTCTTTCAGCTTTTATCTATCTATCTATCTATCTGCATACCTATCTGTTGTGCCTCCGGTAGACTTAGTGGGCATACCGTGGATATTGAGACGGTACCCACTGGGAACTACCTTTGCAGTAGTTCTCACACCCGCTGCGGTGACAGGTTTCCTGAGGCTGCTGTTCCGGCTTAGCTCGCGCGGAGACAGCTGATCGAGGTGAGGACGTGGCCGTTTAGTTCCTTACCAGCACTGAGAGTCAGAGGTAGATGTACCTGGTGTATTTTATGACTCCACTTTTGTACTGAACATTCTGAGAGATCAGTGAGGATTTCTTGTACTTTTGTAGCTGAGAGACTTTGTATTGAGATTTTATTTATATCAGTTGTTCAGTGGATTTCTGTAGCTATTTAGTTCTTTTCAGCTCTGATGCATGTTTAGCTATAGATCTTTTGCAGGGTAGACGCTTCGTCTGTACGGCAGTTTCCGTACAGATGGCGGATCTGTTGGCGAGCCCGGGTCGCAGTTTCGAACCCGGGGCGTGACATGTAGGACGTCCGTGACTGCCAAAACTGGCTCAGCCAGAGGGACGGCGTCCGTGACTGCCAAAACTGGCTCAGCCAGAGGGACGGTGTCCGTGACTGCCAAAACTGGCTCAGCCAGAGGGACACGTATCAAACCCAACTCCGGAGTGGTACTCGTGGGTAGCGACCCCACCGAGCAAAGTATCTGCACATCTCTGTCGATCTCAAGTATGGCTCCTGCAGGCTATGATCCAATCACTGTCTCACTCACTGACTAAAAAAAATCCACACTGTCACTATGACCATGTCCCAAAGATCCCAGATCCACTGTCACTATCACTATCACTATTACTATCTCAATGATGAACAATCTACAGACTGATACCAACACTACTCGGTCCCCAGACACAAGTACAATGCATCATAGCTACTAAACCTCCCAACCCGCAACCCGGGGAAAGATCACAATGTCAGAACGACAAAGGTACAACCACTGGGGGAAAGCTAAGGTGAAGAGCAAATCTGAATACATGTTCACATTTTCTGTAGTCTAATGGTGCATGAATAAACAATTAACTGACAATAAAGCTAAGTTGAGTTTCCATGTTGTAAGAGTTCAAATACTACAAGTGGTTCAATGAGGTCATCAGATTTAACAGCTATCAACTGTGGGTACTATCATACAGTTTGCACAGATTAAACAGCTCATATACTATCATGCATGCACTTATAATCATAGAATTAGAGTGCAGTCCATAGGTATTGAAAGCAGGATCACCCACCTGATCGCGCTAACTGTCCGGGACGGTACAGATAAACAGTCCAGAAATCGACAATCTCCCAGATCCACAGCGCAAGGAGCACAGGGAAAGTGCTCCTATAGTCCTGGGTACAACAACACATCTCAATTATACACATTTCACACACACAACTACTATTCCAAAAATCTGCAAACACAGTTACTGTTCACACGTGATTTTCACCTGAAAATAAATTTTCTAAAATTCCAATAAAAATATCACGATGATCCTCGCGAAGTGTAGATGTCGATAGGCTCTTGAATCGTCGAATTCCGATGTCCGGATGAGGAGATAAAAATCCGCGAAGTGAGTGCTGTCCAGAAATCTCACAACAAAACAGCGGCTCAGAAACGCCTCGAAATCCGTGCCAAAAACCCAAATCCAGGCAAAACACTCAACACGAAAGTCGAAGATTTACCTCTCGTGAATCCAACGCCGCAAAAATCGCTGAAATCGGATGTCGGGGTAGCTCTGTAGAAATTTTAGACCGAAATGCGACGATAATGGCCTTCAACAGAAATCCGTCGCTCCGCACTTCGAGGTAGAAGACACAGTCGTCGCGGCTTCCAAAAGTTCTGAAACTTCACCAGGAGTTAGCCAAGAGGGAGAGGAGGATTTTTCATAAAAGGATCAAGTGCTGGTTCTCACGGGAAAAGGGTGAAAAAACCAGCCCAAGGTGACCTATATATAGGCCTCCAAGAAAAAGCCCCCAAAAAACCAAGTTATTGGGCTCGGGCCCAAACTTTCGGGCGCCCGAAAGATTTCGGGCGCGCACATTGCGGCCCGGCCCAAATCTTTCGGGCGCACACAGTGCGGCCCGGCCCAATACACGCCGTCGGACGGGATCCCAGATCCGTCCGACCCGCCTCAGAGGCCGCCACGTGTCGCCCGAACAGCGAACACCGAAGCTGGCCACTCACCGGCTGCCACGTGTCCCGCCTGCTCACACAGTAAGGCGATGGCGCCCGCCAATGAGCGGGCGCCACGTGTCCACCCGGTTGACCCGCTGCCCGCCCGGCAGCGCGACGTGGGTCGCACGTGGGCACGCGCCCCGAGGCACCTACCGCGCGCTCGGTGCACCGCGCACGATGCACCCGCCAATCACAGGATGACACGTGTCCCCTGGTTCACCGTGCACCGGAGACGAAGATCCGTGGACCGCGCGCACAACACCGCACCAACCACGGTGTGCCACGTGTCCTACCCTCGGTCCACCGTACACCCCGCCAAGTCCCGTGGACCGCGCTCGCTGCGCCGGCCAACCGCAGCGCGCCACGTGGCCAGCGCCCGGTGCACGCGCCCCGCGGTGGACCGCGCGCCTGCGCCGCCGTCCGCCGCCGCGCTCCGCCGCGCTCCGCCGCCGCCGGCGCCACCCCGGCCGCCGGAACAGTAACTCTAGCCTCGATTTCCGTGTTTTCGCGTCCGGGCTCCGAAAAATTCAAGTAAATAGTCCATTTCGCTCGTTTTCGCGCGCTGAATCCCAATACGAGGTCCGTTCGGCCAAATTCCACTTCTAAAATTTCCCAAAAATTCCCGGAAGAGTAGACTTGATCCAATTTCCGTTCCGGGTCACATTCTTGGCTCCAATAAGCGCGCAAACACCTCACACACCCAAAATGGGCTTCTAGAACAGAAAACAAGCTCTAAATTCCTCAGAAACTCAATCTGGGGCCCGGCACGCACACACGCACTCCCAGAAGCCTCCAAACCAACAGTAAACCACAGTGTGGGGGTTCGGGTCCTCACAGGATTGATCTCTTTGGAGCAAAGAGGTGGCCAAGGGGACTTCGAGAGAACCTTACAAGAGGAGTGTGGAGCCATTCCTCTTCCTCTGTTGTCAAGAAAATCTTTAAAAAAAGGTATGTAAATTCTAGGGTTCTTTTTGAGTTCTAATGAGATGGAAATCATTTCTAATGGGTTTTTTTTTTTTTTTTTTTTTTTTTTTTTTTTTTTTTTTTTTTTTTTTTTTTTCATTTTTAGGACTTTTCTTGGAAGGTAGTGATCAAACCATCTTCTTTTGCAAGAGTATTATAAGAGGTGAGGGATTCTATTCAAAAATGGGTGACCTCTCTCCTTTTCCTTTGCTTTTATTATTTAGAAGCATGTTAATGGATGTTAGGGTTTAGGAATAGTAATGAGATTATAGTAAACCCCTTTGTATGAGATTTCGGATTTATGGTTATTAAGAATTGGAGCTTCATGTGCTTAAGAATGAATGCATGCTAAGAATGTAATGTTAAGAGTTTATGTTGCAAGATAAACACAATGACATAAGAGAAAACCTAGAATAAGATTATGAGGAGTGGCATTAACCTTAGGGCTTCACAAGTGGCATATGTGTAAGAGTTAAATTAAGGTTATGCTAAGAGCTAGAGTTTTAACTTAGAGTCAATTCTCTAAAGGAAAAAGAGTACAAAAGGTGAGGTTAAAAATGTAAAGCAAGTAAAATCCCTAGAGTTGGTCTTAGGGAGTTAGGCAAATGAACATTCACTTTAACTTCAACTTGAGCAAAAATCGTACCAAATTGACGATCTCGGGGTGTGACAAAAACCGTACCAATGAATATAAAGAATCCAAATCTAAGCATTATACGAAGTTGTACCTAAAAGCAAATTCAGGAGTCTAAATATAAGAGCATAATAAGACAAGGGAATGAATTGCATGATGTAATTTAACAAAATAAATAGACAAAAAAACAAAAATAGTAAGGTGTGGCGATTGTCATATCTATCATATTTTAATTAATTGGTAGACAATAAAGATATTTTTGAACCTATTGCTTCAAAATCTAATCTCAGAAATGGACTAAGACTTACATCACTCATAAGAATAATCTTAAAATAAAATGACTTCCAAGAGAAGTACCTACACGGAATCAAATGTTCGTATATAGTTTCTATTTTTACTTGTCATGATCAAAAGCTAAATAAATTGCCTGAAAAAAAAAAGAATAAAGTAAGTAAAAGAAAATTAATAGAAAAAGGTATATCAAAGAAATATGAAATGTCACTTATTAGACCAATTAATAAGCTGCCCAATTCTCTTAGCGCTAGTGCCATATCGTGGTAGCGGTAGAGAAGACTGCGGGGTGCAGGTTAAGACTTGACAGAGAGGGGACGGGGGGACACAGGAAAGATGAAGAAATGAAATGGCGGAAGACGAAGAGGAGAGTTAAGACTTGAGAAAGTGGGGGGAGGACAAGGGAACGGGGAGAGGGGGAAGACGAAGGAATGAAATGGCGGAAGACGAAGAGGAGAAAGAGAGTAGTCGGACTTATCTTTAAAAAAAAAATTTAAAAAACTTTCAAAAAAATAACGCTGTGACATATCAGCAATAGCTATTAGGAATTAATGAAAAATAATAGATAATAGATAATAGATAATAGATAGATAATAGATAATTCCTCATAACAGGTTTTAAGTACTCATAAAATATTTTCTTTACTAGACCGAGATTTGTTTTCTCTTGATATCCGAAAAATGTAAAAAAAAAAAAAAAAAAAAACAAGTGTAAAAATGAAAATTATTTTGCATTGATATCTAAAAATGTTAAAAAAAAAAACAAAGTATAAAAATAAAAACTAAATAAAATGTTAGTGTAAAAAGCTTAAAGCATAAGCGGGAATAACATTAGTCCATGAAAAATGCCAAGAAATTAATATTGTCCTTATATATATAATTTTTTGATGTCGGAATAAGTTATTTAAAATTAAGTTATGCAGTATGAGTATTTTTTTTGTGTGTGAGTGACAGTAAAGAGTTCCATTTTGAAAAAAAAAATTATTTTTGAAAGGTCTCCCTATCCATGAGTTTATAGGATAAAATATTTCACCTATAAAATAATTTAATATATTCCAAAAATATAATTTGAAGGCTGAGTATATTATTTTATTCTAAATATTTCATTTATCCAATATCTTAGGAGGCTATTTGGTTTGACCTATTTGTAAATATTGTGTAGTTGGATATGTATGGGGTTAAAAATATAGCATTTATAATTTGCATTTTATTTGGTTGGAGGAATTAGAAAGCACTATATTTCAAATAAATTTATAAAATTTTATTTTATATATATATATATATATATATATATATATATATATATATATATATATATATATATATATATATATATATATAGTTTATATATTTTTAAAAATACAAGACAATTCATGTTTGTGAATTTTTTACTATTGTATTTGTATTGAGATTTGTACTTTTTACTTTATCTTTCACTCTCTTTAGTTGATTTTACAAAAGTACTAATCTCAATACAAATTCAATGATAAAAAATTTACAAGTATAAATTGTCATATATTTTTAAAAGCATATAAATTCTACTATATATATATATATATATATATATATATATATATATATATATATATATATATATATATATATATATATATATGGCAGTGAGATCAACCTATATAGGAAAAAAAAAAAATTTGTTTGAAAGGTTATTATAGAGATAAGCTTACCATTTATTTAAAATTGTTCTCTCCAACCGTTATAGTTGGAGTTGCGGTTAATTTGAATTTAGTTCCGATCACTACAGTTAAGTCTCCTATGCAATTTTAACTGTATCAATTGAATTCAAATATATCAAACTAAATAAAAAATTTAGATTTGTATGCAATTACAACTATATTACAATTGTAACTATATACAACCAAATAATTCCTAAGCTTTCTGAATAATTAAACTATAAATTAAAGAGATATATCAAATAAAATATTTATAAAACCAAACAAAACTTTCACATTATTAATGTATTAATAATTTTATATTGGCTAAAATATAGATTTTTTTTTTTATAAATATTCACTTTTTTATTTTCTCCACTCACTTTCAAAAAATAATATTATATCCTCTTAAAATTTAAAGTTGATACACTTAGCCCAGTTTGGATACCTAAAAATACAGCATAGTTAAATTATGCAATACCCGTAAGAATATTATTTTATGAAGTGTTTGGCAAATTTAAAATTTTATAATATTGATTTAAAAATTTTAAACATTAAAATTTATTATTTTAAAATAATAAGCTTTAATTTTAAAATTATAAATTTTAATTTTAAAATAATAAAATTTAATTTAAAAATAATAAATTTAAATTTTACAATTTAAAATTTCAAATTTTAACATTTAAATTTAGATTTTATTTTTCAATTTATCAAATTTGTAGTTTGAAATTTAAAATTTCAAAATTTAAAATTTAAATTTAATTTTAAATTTTAAATTTTAAATTTTAAGTTTCAAAATTTTAAAATTTTAATTTTAAAATATAAAATTAATAATTTTCTTTTTATTTTTTTAAACCTTAAATTAAGAGAAATTTTGTGAAATTGTACAATATGTATAGAAACAGTTTAAAATTTAAAACCGTGAAATTTTTTATAATTTCCTATTTTACTTAGACTAAAGCACAGTTTATAATCTTTATGATAAATTTTTAGTGTGTATTCAAATATATTCTTAGTTCATTTCGTTCTGTCACTACACTGTCTATTTTTTTCTAATTTATAAACAAAAAATCATTAAAAATAATAAAAAATATTAATAAATAAAGATAATTTAATTATTTCACATTCTTTATTGATTCCTAACATTTTGAAAATATTTTTACAAGTTTAAAGTGGCAAAATATAAAGTTTTAAAACTTAGAAATAAAATAAAAAAAAATAGATATTTAAAAAGAGTTTATTGTATTTTAGCCTACTATATAACACATTTTTCAGAACAGCAATAATTAAGAACAAATAAAATTGCTTTATTAGATTATAATAAATGCCACCCCAATACAGACGGTACTATGAAAATGGTAATTTTTACGAAAAGAACACTAGCTAGCATTTATTCTCGGATGACTCGGATCTTTTTTTTTCCCTCATTGATGCCCGAATAATTAATCAAACCGAGAATATCGAATACGCTTTATACTCGCCGGAACCAGCCTGCAAACGCAATTACAGATCGATCAGTCGAGGCTCCCAACTTCTCCCCGCCCGCCTCTACCCCGCCCCGCCATCTCCCAGAATGGACGGCGCGACGGCCCCGATCCACCTGCCGACGGTGCTGATCACGAACGACGACGGGATCGACGCCCCCGGCCTCCGCTTCCTCGCCGACCTCCTCGTCGCCGCCGGTCGCTACCGCGTCCTCGTCTGCGCCCCCGATTCGTCCGTCCTCTCTTCTTCCGTCTAACCCATCTATCTATCTACTTTGTTTCTTTATTTCTCTTCGTTTTTTTCTTTCCTGGTGAGAAAGGTTGCATGCCGTCCCTTTTGTTCTTTATTTTTTATTTAGAAACATACTCAAAAATGTGAAGTAATTATATTTCGAACTTGAATATACACTTTCTGATTGCGGTTGATATGCTTTTATAAGCACGGAGTTTTCCGTGGTTATAAGTTATTTTCAATATTGGAATTTTTAAATCGACGATTAAGTTCATTAAACTTAATTTAGAGTATTTGAAATGGCTAGAAAATAAATTTTGTAAATTTTTGATATTATCTGTCGAGTAATCGAATGAACTTAAAATCAATGACTAAAAATAAAAATCTCATATAGTGTGATGATATGGTACTAAAATGTTAGATCAAAGATATTGATCTAGTTTTATATAGTATAAAAATTTTTTTATCAAAATTTCGCGTATATTTTTATACCGTTAAACTTGCAAACGGCTCACCACGACCATTAAAATTAATAATTTTGAGCCTCTTGGATCACTAGGCAAGTGATATAAAAAAATTACGAAATTTATTTTTTAATTACTTTAAATACTCTTGAGCAAATCTAATAGAGCCGATCGTCGATTCGGAAGTTCCAACATCAAAAACGACTTATAAGTATGGAGGGCTCCATGTTTATAAAAGCATACCGGCCTAACTCTGCACTTCCGTATTAACCATTTGCACTTTTATTAAGACATTCTGGGCGGTTTCGTACTAAATCAATCTTAAAATACCCTCTGTTCCAAGAAGATCTAAGTTTGATTCTGTATGTTTTACTAGATATCCAATGCGCACGTTTGTGAGTGTTAAGATAAATTATGAGCTGAGCTGTTTTATATTAATCCTAAATTTTGAGGGACACTCTTTTTCCCTCCATAAGGAGGAATATGATTTGTAGAGCAAAACCCTATCTGTATCGACGCATACAAGTTTTTCTTATTATTTTTAAATATTTTAGATTTTTTTTTAAATTTTTTAAGTGTATGCGATTAATGTTATGTTAGTTAAGTCTGAAACTTGAGAAATGACTAGGTCTTGGATGGGCCTGATATCTTCTTCCCAGAGGGTTTTATTTTAGATAAAAATGCCACCTCAATTATAGGTCATTTTTGGAATAGACCACTCTTTTTTTATTTGCTTGCTTTGATTTCATTTATTTTTGCGGACTGAATTGCAGTTTCTATTTAAATAACAATGCTGTCAGCTATAAGCCTGTAATTATTAGCCAAATTTGTTGTTCTGTCAGCTGAAAAATGATAAGTTTGTGATATTTAAAATAATTACCTTTTTATTTAATGAAATCGCCAAACCAACTGGTGGAAATAACTCAAATTATCAATCAAAAGGGAAAAAAAAGTTCTAGGGTCTGTTTCAAATGACTTATTGTTGAGGGGTTCTCAGTACATTTATGCCTTTATTTTGTTATCCATTCAGTTAGTAGGCGATAGATTTCTTTTGCCGAATTAAATATTTTATGTAAACAATTAGATTAGCAATTTCGTGCACTACTTTAACTTCGTAAATATTATTTTTGAGTTGTTCTCAAATTGATTTTTTTGTAAACAATGGTTCAACTTACTGTTATTTGCAGGGACAAGTCAGGTGTTGGTCATAGTATTACATGGCGTTATGCGCTTAGTGCCAAGCGTGTTGAAATTGAAGGGGCTACAGCTTTTGCAGTTTCAGGTTCATCTTGCAGTTTTTAATCATCGTTACAGATTATAATTATGATATTTTTATAAATACATGTTTAATTTGAAACTCTGCTTGTAAGAATTTTTTCTTGGATTTATTTCATTATATATTCAATTAAGCTGAGGAAGCCAACCTCACAATTTCCCAATTTCATGTGATTATGTAAGTCAAGTATCATTAATTTTACTGGTATTTCTACTAAGGTTGGATGATCGACTGGATTCATATGGGCTTGAAGAAATACTAATTGGCTAGTTCTTGACTTGAATTACTTGATATTCCTGTGGAGTTTATCTTTTTTTGGAAGTTCGATACACTTCTGGCTCTTCATGAGCTTATTCCTTGTACTTGAAGTTTTGACTTGCTGAGTCTGCACTTGAATAATTTGTTGGTAGTCAATCAAACAGGAAGAGATAATCCACTTGGCTGTGAGTGATTGCTGACTTGCATTGGCATTAAATGATTTTTTTTTCGTGGTACTTCATTTAGATGCAGCATTCTAGTACTTAGGCAATTAAATTCCATCAGAATGTAAGATATTTCATGTTAGCCAATATTTTCTCGAAGTTTATTGAGGTTTCATAATTACTGAAGGAAAATATGAGAGTTTTGAATTTCTGATTTGAACCAGCTCAAACACATTCAAGAGAATTGGATATATTTGAACGTTCATTTCCCTATAAAGGACTAGGCTGTCGTGTGATGATTGACCAAGGGAAGTTCCATTATGTAGCTAGGCCACTAAATCCAGTCGGATGGAAAATATCACATGCTTTTATTGTCTGCTGCATGATTACCTTTCTCACATCCTTTCTCTCCTTTGTGTGGGCAGCAATGCATCATCATGTTTGAGGCGTCGGTCCATAGAGATTGTTGTTATGATGGGATATGCTTTGTAAAACTCAAATTCTTCATGAGTCTGTTTCTTAAATTCCCTCTTGCTACTCAAGATAATCCTGTTAGTAAGTAATTCTGTTAGGTGTTATTTATTAGTCAAAAAGCAGTTAAGTCATTGAGAGGTTAATCATAGTACAGATTTCCATAAACAGAGGGGATAATTCATGTCATCCTTTGAAGGTGTTTCACAAACTGTATTTTCTCCTTTCTGACAACTTTTGCTGTTCTACACTTGAGTGACATTTTGGACATTTTCTTGCCACCTATAAGGCTATAACAAATCAGAGAATTCATATGACTTCCTCTTTATTAGGTCTGCATCTGTATTTCTGTTTTTAATATTGATTTGCTCACTTATATATTATTTTTCTCTTTTGTCTTCCTAAGATTGTCTATATGACCGCTGTGACAAAAACATTGATTTTTTGGAACATAAATAATTTCTATTCAACCAGGTTGATTTATCTGTCTATTTCTGGTGGAAATAGAACTCATTCTTTTCTATAAGATGAACATCTAGTTTTTATTCATGATAAAAGTTAAGTCAAAATAAATAATTTCATGAGATTTGTGAGGATGTGTGAAATGTGACAACTGTTGTTCATGTTTGACGCAACAACCCAAAAAAAATATTTTTGAGTAAATTTTGGGATTAGAATTATATGGTTGGATTGAGCGTAAATAGTACTTCATTGGTCATCTTAACATGCTTGTTGACCATAAAAGAACTAATGTTCCAAAAGGCGGTATGCGGTATCAATGCAGCTATCTATTGCATAGCGTATATACGGAATGCAGATGCTTATGTGGTCCATCTATTAAAATATTTATAGGTATTAAAAAAATATAAGTACTTCCTAACAAAGCAAAATAGCTAAACTAACAATTCAGAATTCACAAATTAAAATAATTAATTTCAAGTCAGAGACCTTATCACTAAACTAACAATTAGTAATTTACTCTTAATTATTAAATAGAGAAATAAATAGAATTTTGAAGCGAAATCATCAAAAATGTCAAACAAAAATCGATGTTCTAAAAAGCGGTATGCTAAACTTTTATGAAGAATAATACTTTTTTCAGTAAATTGCCATTCACATTATTTGAGGGACCAACACTTAAAAAAAAATCTAGTATAATAACATTTAACAACCGCAAAATTATTCACCCATATTTATAAATATATTATTAGATAGATTAAGTATAATACCTACTAAATTAAGAAGAGAGATACTTAAGTTATATTTGTATAAAGATAATTGCATTTATATGCATTATTATTAATTAAATTTGTATAAAAATAGTCATATGTATATGTATAATTATTAATCAAACAATCCCATATAATATTGTATTTCAATCTCACCTTAAAAGATATATATTAATATTACCGCATATACGGCCGTATAAACATATGCGGCCACATTTGGGCTGCATGTGTGGTCCGACCGCATACTGCACTACATATTATATATGTGGTGCCGTTTATGGTCTGAATCTCATACGCAGCCGCATATGCGGTTGCATGGATTGCTTTTTGGAACATTGAAAAAAACTACTCCATTACTTCCATACGAATAAGTACTCTATTCTTTTTTTTTATCACCCTGATAATATCTTAGTTCAACAAGTGTCTTTGAGGCAAAATAGTTGTTAATAAATATGCCTTTTTTTTCGTTTTTTGTTTTTGGTTTTTTTTTTTTTTTTTTTTTTTTTTTTTTTTTTTTCTTTGCTTATCAACCATGCCATTTATCAGCTGTTCTACTAACTTTTGACATATCAACCATGCCATTTATGTAGTTCCGCACGTTTATGATAATGCTATGTATTTGTCTACATGCATCATGCACAAAGTTCTTATTTTTATATGTTTCTGTATATGTAGAACTCCTGCTGATTGCGCTTCTTTGGGTATCTCTGGGAAACTCTTTCAGGGTGTGATTCCTGACCTGGTAAACTCTCGCTGATAGACAAACATCCTTATTAATTTCTTTAACATACTTTAATGTTCAGAATATAATATTCCTCCTTGTATGTTAGTTCTAGTGTTAAGTTGATTGTGCTTTTAGGTTGAGATCAAGATAATATCTATCCAAAAGCTACATTATATATTCAGATGTCCTTGCAAATCACTAATTTGCTCTTTTTCTTTCTTCAGGTAATCAGTGGCATTAATGTTGGCAACAATTGTGGATATCACATGTTAGTTATTTCATTCTTTACCTTTATAAAGAACAATCTTTGTATTAGTAGAACATGTATCACTCTCTTTCTGTTGTAGTAGGCAAGGATTTAAGTGCTATGGAATATTTGGAAACATAATCGCACTAAAATCAATCAGAAGAAATTAGATCAACCCGGAAGCGTGCATAGCACTACCCTAAGATGTATTTCCGTCCTTCGTGCGAGATTAACCAGAAACACCGCCCCAAGGTACGACCGGAATTCCTCCTATGAGCACGAACGTGGAAGAGGTTGATGAAGTTTCTTTCAACACTCGATGATAAAACAAAACAGATAGAAGAGAATAAAAATAAAATCGTTTCTCAAATAAATATTTCTTTTCCACTCCTTTCTTTGTCTACTTCCACAGCCTTCTCCATTAATTGGAGATGGTATAAATAGTGGATGGCAGTCCAATGATGAAGCTTCAACGTTTGACTCCACATTTTGCACAAAACATTCATGCGATTTCCGAGTGCGGATTGGGCGTGTTTGAGCGTGCGGGGCGGGCACACTTGAGGCTTACGGAGCGGGCGCACTTAAGGAAGAGTAACGTTCGCAATAATAATAATAAAAAAATTAAAAATTTAAATAATAATAAATAAGAATAAATTAATCAATAAATTAAAAAATAATAATAATAATTTGAATATTTTGAATTTTCACCAACAATCCCCCACAAAATTCAAAATCTTGAAATAAGAATTAAACTCAATAATTAAAAAATAAAATTACCGGGTGTTTATACTATGCAATGGGTAAGGTGTCTTTAAAAGACTTTACTTAATGTAAGCAGTTTTCATAAGAAGGAATCAGAGTGAACCAGGTCTTGAACTACGTTCCTTTGATCCTGACTTCAATTGTCACACACATAGTACAAAATTCTCCGTCGCGAGTCGATGCGTTAAAGGCCATGCACAGTATCTTGATTTTTCATAAAAGTTTCTATGGACAACCCACATCTTATAGTTGTGGCCGTATACGAATACTCTCATATAGGTGGTCTCCTTTAGAGATGTGTGTAGAGTCACATCTAGCGAAAATTATTACCTCGGATTCCATTAAGAGTTATAAGCTCAACCTCAACCACCACACAGGGTACTACTCACCATAAGGATGGGATTGAAACTGAAGCTTCTCTGTATAAAATGTAGAAAGTGCTTTTTGGCTAACTTGATAGCTTGTTTTTACCACATTTAATCTTCTTCAAGAGATTTCTTATTACAAAGATTGGGTTCCCACTGCAGGAAGACCCTTTATAGGCAAAGTCCTATCTCCCTCAATGACTTCAAGACCTTAGTCCTATTTAGGGCTTTTGTCAAGCAGTCTGCAAGATTCTGTTTACATGTGATAAAACTCAAAGAAACAACATCATGAAAAGTTAGCCATCTAACAAACTTCTATCTCAATTTAATATGTCGACTAGCCTTATAATTCACCATTTTTTTTTTTTACAAAAATCAATTACAACTCGATAATTGCACCGAATAGAAATAAGTAAAATAGAAGTGGGAAGTGGGAATGAAAGGAATCGATGACAATAGGTTCTTGAGCCATTCGACTTCAAGACAAGTAGTGTCAAGGGCAATCAACTCAGCCTCCATAGTGCTTTTGTCTATTATAGTTTGTTTGGTGGATTGCCAAAAAACTGCACTATCACCAAGAATAAAACATAGCCGGAAGTGGATTTGATATTCAAAGAATTAGAAATTTAATTGGTATTGTTGTATCCCTCAATTACATTAGGATAGCCAACAAATCTGAGAGCATAAGAGAGAGTACCTTTAAGATGACGAAATACTCTTTCCAGAGCAATCCAATGAATCATAGTAGGACTACTAGTATATCTACTCAATCTTGATATGGCCTAGACAATATCAGGTCTAGTTCTATTGATTAGGTACATCAAAGAACCAATAATTTAGGCAAATTTTTCCTGATTTACTTGATTACCGGTTTTCTTCACAAGTTGAACACTAGGATCAAAAGAAGTAGAAATATGAGAACAATCAGAATACCCAAATTTATCGAGTACTATTTGGGTATAATGAGATTGGGATAGAATAATAAAATCAGATGATTTAGGAATTTTTATTTCTAAAATCACATCTGCTTCACCAAGATTCTTCATATCAAAATGGTTCGATAAGAAGGATTTAACTTGGTTAATCAGATCAAGATCAGGAGCAAGGATCAGGATGTCATCAACATAGAGGCAAAGAAGGACACAATGATTATCAAATCTCTTGAAATAGAGATAGTTGTCAAATTCGTTGGTTAGAAATCCATATGATGTTATAACACTGTCAAATTTCTCGTGCTACTGTTTAGGTGTTTGTTTTAGTTCGTAGAAAGAGTGAACTAATTTACACACTTTATTTTCATAACCAGGCACAGAGAAACCTTCAGGTTGAGTCATATCAATTTCTTCTTCAAGATTGCCATGAAGAAAAGCAGTCTTAATATCTATCAGGTGAATTAAAAGCTTATGAATGGATGCTAATGCAAGGACTCGGATAGTAGCAATGCGAGCAACATGCGCATATGTGTCAAAGTAGTCAATATTATCTTTTTGCTGAAAACCTTGAGCCAACAAGTTGTGCCTTGTCTCTACTAATCCATTACTCCTAAGTTTCTTTTTAAATATCCACTTACATCCTAGGGGTTTGTTACCCGGAGGTAAATCAATGAGAATTCAAGTATTATTATTAATAATCAATTTGATCTCACTTTTTATAGCCTCCTTCCAAGAAGCTTCAGGAGAACTCATAGCTTCCTTATATGATGAAGGTGTACTTTCAACTACGAAAGTAAAGAAACCTTCACCAAAGTTCTTCTCAAAACGAGTTATTTTGCTTTTCCTTTATTCAGCTGGTGGGTTTGGTTTTACAGGATCTAAACTATAACGCAAATCAGATGCAGGTATATGATCAAAAATAGATGCATGATCAAATATAGGCGGATAATCAGAGGTTGATCTAGAGATGCAGGTTTTGAAAGAAAAGATATTTGCAAAGAAAGTTGCATCTCGAGATTCAATCAAAGTGTCATCGAAAATTTCAGAAATATCAAAGTTGATTACTAGGAATCTATAGGTATTGCTATCTAAAGAATCTCCAAGGAAAATGGTATCTACAGTTTTGGGTCCAATTTTTTTTCTTTTGGGTTCATGAATTGATATCGTAGCCAAACACCCCCACACTTGGAAGTAACTCAACCTAGATATTCTTCCCTTCCAAAATTTATAAGGTGTCTGGGTTCTATTCTTAAAGGCCATGTTTGGTTGTGGGATAAAGGGGGAATAACCTTCTTTATCCCACTATTCTTACCAAACGGGAGTAAAAATGGTTATGAATAAAAGTTTAAAATAACCCTTGCTTAACGGAATAACCCGTTAAGAAATATTCCAACCCATATTCCAACCCTCCCCTGGAATAGGGTTTATACCTCAGGGGCAGTGAATGGATTTTTTTTTTTTTTTTTTTTTTACATTAGCTTACCTTCCAATCTGAGACTATATGAACATGATGCTATATAATCTGCGGTTATATAATTATTTTTGTTTATTAATTATTATTTACTAATTATTATTTACTAAAATATACTATAAAATATAAAAAATTATTTTGTTTAGGTGAGATATAATTTATTATTTACAATCAAATTGCCATTTTAATTAATTTATAACAATTAAAATTAATTTATATATATATAATATAAGGTAAGGGCAAAATTGACATTTTGATGAAAAATCTATCATCTTTTTCCACTATTCTCTACTATTCCATAATTTTAACCAAACACAATTTTTTCTATTCCAGAGAATACCAATTTTTGAACCAAACGCAATTTAACTTTTATACTTGATTATTCCGGAATAACAAGCTATCTCAGGTATAAAAGAATTTATACCTCTTAAATTTATACCCAAACCAAACGGGGCCTTTAAAGGGAATTCTATTGAGGATATAACAGGCAGATAAAAGAGTCTTCCCCCGTAAGTTTTGAGATATATCAGAACTTACAATCATGGCATGGACCATGTCTAATAGGGTTCAGTTCTTTCTTTCAGTTACACCATTTGATTGAGGTGAGTATAGAGTAGTAACTTCATGAATTATTTCCTTGAAGTATACTTGCCTCCTCTATCAGATCTTAAAATTTTAATTCTTTTTTCTAATTGGTTTTCAGCCTCAGCTTTAAAGGCTTTAAACTTATTGAGAATTTCATCCTTGGTCTTCAAGATATAGGTGTAACAATACTTGGAGTAGTCATCTATAAAGGTCACAAAGTAATGACTTCCTCCACGGGTAGATCCTCTATTAGAATCACAGGATCTGGGTATCCTTATAAGGAATAGATTTAAAAGGTATCCTTATAAGGAATCTAGGTATCCTTATAAGGAATAGATTTAAAAGGTATCATTGTAAGGAAAGATTTAAGGAATCTGGGTATCCTTATATGACTCAATTCAAGAATCTGGGTATCCTTATAAGGAATAGATTTAAAAGGTTTCCTAGGCTGCTTAGCTTTGGTAGAAATCTCACATTTAGATTTGGGATCAATCTTGAGTTTGGGTACAAGGTTAAGATTGATGAATTTCAGAATAGATTTTAGGTTCGCATGCCCTAATCTGCCATGCTATATATCACAAGATTCAGTATTTAAAACAATAGTAGAAAAAGTAGAAGTAGAAGAATTTTTATTATCAACAAAAGAAAGTATATTCAGTTTGAACAAACCCGCATATACAAAACCTTTTCCAACAAACATTTTCCCCCTAGAAATTGCAACTTTATTAGATCAAGTACAATCTTATAACTCAATTGCACTAATAAAGATCCACTAATCAGGTTCCGTCGAATCTCAAGAACATGCTGCACATTATGAAGGATTAAAGTCTTTCTAGAAGTTAACTTTAGTTTGACTGTTCTGATCCCAAGTACATTGACAACTATTCCGTCTTCAACGGTCACACATCCTCCAGCTGAGTCCTAGTAAGAGGAGAATAGGGATCTATTAGTACAGACATGGACATTGGCTCTTGAATCCAACCACCAATCTAAATCATGATAGGTAAGGTTAACATTAGGTATAAAAGAGACTAACCTAAAAGTGGAGTTTGAAGGTTCACCCTCAATCATGTTGACTTGAGGTTTAGGATAGTTGTTCTGATTGTTTTGGCCCTTTTTGTAGACAACCTTTTATTTCTTTCGATAAAAGCATTTTGAAGCAAAATAGTTGTTTCGGCCACAGATATAGTAGAAACCATCATTCTTATTCCCACTAGATTGGTTGGTATTGGGTTTCTCGGTATCTTTTTAGTTCCGGTTTGGGTTCTTAACCCTAAAGCCTTTTCCCTTAGGTTTAAAATTTTTACCTTTGGGTTTAGACTTATGGCTTTGGCTCTGAATCTTGGTCAGGTTTATATTTGATCGGTTGTGGGTCGCTTTAGTCTCACTAAGTTGGTATTGGTCAACTATTCTAATAGCTTGGATTACCGAACTTAAGTTGAAGAGTTCTATAGGTTCTTCTAAGCTCATGGGCGAATTTAGACTAAAAAGGGGGTAATTTGTCCAATAGACAGGTAGCCTGACAGGTATCTTCTAAGGTTGAACCATTTCTATTAATCTCTTGGACAAAATTATGAAATTGGTGGATTTGATCGTTTATAGAAATATTTTTTATCATTCTAAAATTGTTAAAATCAGTAATGATAAATCTAGCAACGCTTTCATTCCCTCCAATATAAGCATCTTCTAGAGCAGCATAGCATAAATCTTTGGCAGTTGGGTATTTCCTATAGGTGATATAAAGTTCATCAGATAGGCTATTAAGTATTATAAATCTACAGTGAAATTCAATTTTTTTGGGGGATCTGTCATATATAGATTCAGTAATTGAGGTAGTAGCAGATTTAGAAGAATCTTTAGATTTAGAAGAATCTACGCGAGTAGTCACAGGTTGAGTAGAAGAAATTTTAAAAGTAGGATAAGGAAGTATTTTGCCAATTGCAGTTATGAGGCCTAAGGTAATTAACCAAGACTCTATCTGTTCTTGCCACCTCAGAAATCCTATCCCTCTAAATTTTTCTGGCTTAAGGCTAGAAGAATCATCATAACCCATTTTGAAGATTCTAGTTGAGGGAATAAAGAAATTAAGAATGATAAAAATAAGCTGCAAAAAAAGTTCAAGAAACTTCTTTAGAAAAACAAACATGTTGTTTAAGGTTTCTACCATAGTCAACCAAAATATTTTAAGAGTTTAAGTTTTTAATATTAATCTCTTATCTCAATTGGTTTAGCAGTAAACAGATGACCCAAACAATTAAAAGTTTGATTTCAATTAAGTATTTTCGATTATATCATATCAATGCAATCAACTAGTATATTGCAAGCAATGCATGAAATTATAAGAAGCAACAATTAAAGTTGTGACGCCCCCAATAGTCCCACATCGGATGTGGATGGAATTGTGATTGTGTTTATATGAGATATGGACACTAATAATAATAACTGAGCTTAAGCATTTTGGGCTGTGGTTTGGGCCCAACGAGTTATTATTGCTCGTGGGCCGGGTCGTTACATTTGGTATCAGAGCCAATAACCAGCCAGAAGTGTGTTACGAGTCTCGGCTGAGCCTGGGTCTAAATGACAGGGCTAGCGAGACGAGTCTCACATCGCCTGGTGATCTTGGGCTTGGGCTGCTGTGTGTGTGTTTGGGCTGACGAGGACATCAGGCCTAAACGGGGGGAGTCTGTGACGCCCCCAATAGTCCCACATCGGATGTGGATGGAATTGTGATTGTGTTTATATGAGATATGGACACTAATAATAATAACTGAGCTTAAGCATTTTGGGCTGTGGTTTGGGCCCAACGAGTTATTATTGCTAGTGGGCCGGGTCGTTACAAAAGTACAAAGTGAAAAATAGTTTTACTGGTTATAGGGACTTGTGTAAAGTCTTTGACTAAGTACTGTTGTGGGTTCGAATCCCACTAGAGCAGTATATAAATTTTTTTTTTTTAAACTTAAATGTGGCAAAAAGAATTGTATTGTAGCAAAAACAGTAATTTTTTTTTTTTTTTTTTTTAAAAAAGAATTGTGCTGCAGCAAAAACAATAATTTTTTTAAAAGAATTGTACTGTAGCAAGAGTATTTTTTTTTAAAAAAATTACACTGTACTTTAAAAACTAATTAAAATTTTTTTTTAATTAATTTGAAATTAAACATTAGAAAGCAAATAATGCAAATAACAAACATTTGCAAGTAACTATATGATATAAAAAATTTTAAATACTAATCCCAATATATTTAAATTTGAATGTCAATTATACAAACAAGTTGTAAACAAAATTATATACAATATGCAACTTTTTTTTTTTTTTCCAGATTAGCACTCATTAGATTTTAATCACAATAAAATCGGAATTACGCCTTAGATTGTTGGAAAAATAACCGCACTAAGAAATTAGATTGTGATTAGATTATCTAACAATTTGTGATTGACTAAAATTGCAAAACTCAATAGTTTAATGCTACGGAAATTTCAGAAATTATTGAAGAAGGAAGAAGAAAAGGTTGATCCGGAAGCGTGTGTAGCACTGTCCTAAGGCGTATTTCCGTCCTTCGTGCGAGATTAACCGAAAACACCGCCCCAAGGTATGACCGGAACTCCTACGAGCACGAACGTGGAAGAGGTTGATGAAGTTTCTTTCAACACCCGATGATCAAACAAAACAGATAGAAGAGAATAAAAAAATAAAATCATTTCTCAAATAAAATATTTCTTTTTCACTCCTTTCTTCGTCTACTTCCACTGTAGCCTTCTCTATGAATTGGAGAGGGTGTAAATAGTGGGTGGCAGTCGAATGTTGAAGCTTCAACGTTCGGTTCCACATTATGCGCAAAATGTCCGCATGATTTCCAAAGAGGAGAGCGCGCGGATTGGGCGCACTGAGGCGTGCGGGGTGGGCGCACCTGAGGCGTACGGAGCGGGCGCACTTGAGGAAGAGTCACGTCCGCAATAATTAAAAAAAATGAATGAGAATTTAAATAATAATAAATA
>CM054932.1:20205754-20277879 GCA_029168755.2 Tillandsia fasciculata
TATTAATTAAATTTGTATAAAAATAGTCATATGTATATGTATAATTATTAATCAAACAATCCCATATAATATTGTATTTCAATCTCACCTTAAAAGATATATATTAATATTACCGCATATACGGCCGTATAAACATATGCGGCCACATTTGGGCTGCATGTGTGGTCCGACCGCATACTGCACTACATATTATATATGTGGTGCCGTTTATGGTCTGAATCTCATACGCAGCCGCATATGCGGTTGCATGGATTGCTTTTTGGAACATTGAAAAAAACTACTCCATTACTTCCATACGAATAAGTACTCTATTCTTTTTTTTTATCACCCTGATAATATCTTAGTTCAACAAGTGTCTTTGAGGCAAAATAGTTGTTAATAAATATGCCTTTTTTTTCGTTTTTTTGTTTTTGGTTTTTTTTTTTTTTTTTTTTTTTTTTTTTTTTTTCTTTGCTTATCAACCATGCCATTTATCAGCTGTTCTACTAACTTTTGACATATCAACCATGCCATTTATGTAGTTCCGCACGTTTATGATAATGCTATGTATTTGTCTACATGCATCATGCACAAAGTTCTTATTTTTATATGTTTCTGTATATGTAGGAACTCCTGCTGATTGCGCTTCTTTGGGTATCTCTGGGAAACTCTTTCAGGGTGTGATTCCTGACCTGGTAAACTCTCGGCTGATAGACAAACATCCTTATTAATTTCTTTAACATACTTTAATGTTCAGAATATAATATTCCTCCTTGTATGTTAGTTCTAGTGTTAAGTTGATTGTGCTTTTAGGTTGAGATCAAGATAATATCTATCCAAAAGCTACATTATATATTCAGATGTCCTTGCAAATCACTAATTTGCTCTTTTTCTTTCTTCAGGTAATCAGTGGCATTAATGTTGGCAACAATTGTGGATATCACATGTTAGTTATTTCATTCTTTACCTTTATAAAGAACAATCTTTGTATTAGTAGAACATGTATCACTCTCTTTCTGTTGTAGTAGGCAAGGATTTAAGTGCTATGGAATATTTGGAAACATAATCGCACTAAAATCAATCAGAAGAAATTAGATCAACCCGGAAGCGTGCATAGCACTACCCTAAGATGTATTTCCGTCCTTCGTGCGAGATTAACCAGAAACACCGCCCCAAGGTACGACCGGAATTCCTCCTATGAGCACGAACGTGGAAGAGGTTGATGAAGTTTCTTTCAACACTCGATGATAAAACAAAACAGATAGAAGAGAATAAAAAATAAAATCGTTTCTCAAATAAAATATTTCTTTTCCACTCCTTTCTTTGTCTACTTCCACAGCCTTCTCCATTAATTGGAGATGGTATAAATAGTGGATGGCAGTCCAATGATGAAGCTTCAACGTTTGACTCCACATTTTGCACAAAACATTCATGCGATTTCCGAGTGCGGATTGGGCGTGTTTGAGGCGTGCGGGGCGGGCACACTTGAGGCTTACGGAGCGGGCGCACTTAAGGAAGAGTAACGTTCGCAATAATAATAATAAAAAAAATTAAAAATTTAAATAATAATAAATAAGAATAAATTAATCAATAAATTAAAAAATAATAATAATAATTTGAATATTTTGAATTTTCACCAACAATCCCCCACAAAATTCAAAATCTTGAAATAAGAATTAAACTCAATAATTAAAAAAATAAAATTACCGGGTGTTTATACTATGCAATGGGTAAGGTGTCTTTAAAAGACTTTACTTAATGTAAGCAGTTTTCATAAGAAGGAATCAGAGTGAACCAGGTCTTGAACTACGTTCCTTTGATCCTGACTTCAATTGTCACACACATAGTACAAAATTCTCCGTCGCGAGTCGATGCGTTAAAGGCCATGCACAGTATCTTGATTTTTCATAAAAGTTTCTATGGACAACCCACATCTTATAGTTGTGGCCGTATACGAATACTCTCATATAGGTGGTCTCCTTTAGAGATGTGTGTAGAGTCACATCTAGCGAAAATTATTACCTCGGATTCCATTAAGAGTTATAAGCTCAACCTCAACCACCACACAGGGTACTACTCACCATAAGGATGGGATTGAAACTGAAGCTTCTCTGTATAAAATGTAGAAAGTGCTTTTTGGCTAACTTGATAGCTTGTTTTTACCACATTTAATCTTCTTCAAGAGATTTCTTATTACAAAGATTGGGTTCCCACTGCAGGAAGACCCTTTATAGGCAAAGTCCTATCTCCCTCAATGACTTCAAGACCTTAGTCCTATTTAGGGCTTTTGTCAAGCAGTCTGCAAGATTCTGTTTACATGTGATAAAACTCAAAGAAACAACATCATGAAAAGTTAGCCATCTAACAAACTTCTATCTCAATTTAATATGTCGACTAGCCTTATAATTCACCATTTTTTTTTTTTACAAAAATCAATTACAACTCGATAATTGCACCGAATAGAAATAAGTAAAATAGAAGTGGGAAGTGGGAATGAAAGGAATCGATGACAATAGGTTCTTGAGCCATTCGACTTCAAGACAAGTAGTGTCAAGGGCAATCAACTCAGCCTCCATAGTGCTTTTGTCTATTATAGTTTGTTTGGTGGATTGCCAAAAAACTGCACTATCACCAAGAATAAAACATAGCCGGAAGTGGATTTGATATTCAAAGAATTAGAAATTTAATTGGTATTGTTGTATCCCTCAATTACATTAGGATAGCCAACAAATCTGAGAGCATAAGAGAGAGTACCTTTAAGATGACGAAATACTCTTTCCAGAGCAATCCAATGAATCATAGTAGGACTACTAGTATATCTACTCAATCTTGATATGGCCTAGACAATATCAGGTCTAGTTCTATTGATTAGGTACATCAAAGAACCAATAATTTAGGCAAATTTTTCCTGATTTACTTGATTACCGGTTTTCTTCACAAGTTGAACACTAGGATCAAAAGAAGTAGAAATATGAGAACAATCAGAATACCCAAATTTATCGAGTACTATTTGGGTATAATGAGATTGGGATAGAATAATAAAATCAGATGATTTAGGAATTTTTATTTCTAAAATCACATCTGCTTCACCAGATTCTTCATATCAAAATGGTTCGATAAGAAGGATTTAACTTGGTTAATCAGATCAAGATCAGGAGCAAGGATCAGGATGTCATCAACATAGAGGCAAAGAAGGACACAATGATTATCAAATCTCTTGAAATAGAGATAGTTGTCAAATTCGTTGGTTAGAAATCCATATGATGTTATAACACTGTCAAATTTCTCGTGCTACTGTTTAGGTGTTTGTTTTAGTTCGTAGAAAGAGTGAACTAATTTACACACTTTATTTTCATAACCAGGCACAGAGAAACCTTCAGGTTGAGTCATATCAATTTCTTCTTCAAGATTGCCATGAAGAAAAGCAGTCTTAATATCTATCAGGTGAATTAAAAGCTTATGAATGGATGCTAATGCAAGGACTCGGATAGTAGCAATGCGAGCAACATGCGCATATGTGTCAAAGTAGTCAATATTATCTTTTTGCTGAAAACCTTGAGCCAACAAGTTGTGCCTTGTCTCTACTAATCCATTACTCCTAAGTTTCTTTTTAAATATCCACTTACATCCTAGGGGTTTGTTACCCGGAGGTAAATCAATGAGAATTCAAGTATTATTATTAATAATCAATTTGATCTCACTTTTTATAGCCTCCTTCCAAGAAGCTTCAGGAGAACTCATAGCTTCCTTATATGATGAAGGTGTACTTTCAACTACGAAAGTAAAGAAACCTTCACCAAAGTTCTTCTCAAAACGAGTTATTTTGCTTTTCCTTTATTCAGCTGGTGGGTTTGGTTTTACAGGATCTAAACTATAACGCAAATCAGATGCAGGTATATGATCAAAAATAGATGCATGATCAAATATAGGCGGATAATCAGAGGTTGATCTAGAGATGCAGGTTTTGAAAGAAAAGATATTTGCAAAGAAAGTTGCATCTCGAGATTCAATCAAAGTGTCATCGAAAATTTCAGAAATATCAAAGTTGATTACTAGGAATCTATAGGTATTGCTATCTAAAGAATCTCCAAGGAAAATGGTATCTACAGTTTTGGGTCCAATTTTTTTTCTTTTGGGTTCATGAATTGATATCGTAGCCAAACACCCCCACACTTGGAAGTAACTCAACCTAGATATTCTTCCCTTCCAAAATTTATAAGGTGTCTGGGTTCTATTCTTAAAGGCCATGTTTGGTTGTGGGATAAAGGGGGAATAACCTTCTTTATCCCACTATTCTTACCAAACGGGAGTAAAAAATGGTTATGAATAAAAGTTTAAAATAACCCTTGCTTAACGGAATAACCCGTTAAGAAATATTCCAACCCATATTCCAACCCTCCCCTGGAATAGGGTTTATACCTCAGGGGCAGTGAATGGATTTTTTTTTTTTTTTTTTTTTACATTAGCTTACCTTCCAATCTGAGACTATATGAACATGATGCTATATAATCTGCGGTTATATAATTATTTTTGTTTATTAATTATTATTTACTAATTATTATTTACTAAAATATACTATAAAATATAAAAAATTATTTTGTTTAGGTGAGATATAATTTATTATTTACAATCAAATTGCCATTTTAATTAATTTATAACAATTAAAATTAATTTATATATATATATATATAAGGTAAGGGCAAAATTGACATTTTGATGAAAAATCTATCATCTTTTTCCACTATTCTCTACTATTCCATAATTTTAACCAAACACAATTTTTTCTATTCCAGAGAATACCAATTTTTGAACCAAACGCAATTTAACTTTTATACTTGATTATTCCGGAATAACAAGCTATCTCAGGTATAAAAGAATTTATACCTCTTAAATTTATACCCAAACCAAACGGGGCCTTTAAAGGGAATTCTATTGAGGATATAACAGGCAGATAAAAGAGTCTTCCCCCGTAAGTTTTGAGATATATCAGAACTTACAATCATGGCATGGACCATGTCTAATAGGGTTCAGTTCTTTCTTTCAGTTACACCATTTGATTGAGGTGAGTATAGAGTAGTAACTTCATGAATTATTTCCTTGAAGTATACTTGCCTCCTCTATCAGATCTTAAAATTTTAATTCTTTTTTCTAATTGGTTTTCAGCCTCAGCTTTAAAGGCTTTAAACTTATTGAGAATTTCATCCTTGGTCTTCAAGATATAGGTGTAACAATACTTGGAGTAGTCATCTATAAAGGTCACAAAGTAATGACTTCCTCCACGGGTAGATCCTCTATTAGAATCACAGGATCTGGGTATCCTTATAAGGAATAGATTTAAAAGGTATCCTTATAAGGAATCTAGGTATCCTTATAAGGAATAGATTTAAAAGGTATCATTGTAAGGAAAGATTTAAGGAATCTGGGTATCCTTATATGACTCAATTCAAGAATCTGGGTATCCTTATAAGGAATAGATTAAAAGGTTTCCTAGGCTGCTTAGCTTTGGTAGAAATCTCACATTTAGATTTGGGATCAATCTTGAGTTTGGGTACAAGGTTAAGATTGATGAATTTCAGAATAGATTTTAGGTTCGCATGCCCTAATCTGCCATGCTATATATCACAAGATTCAGTATTTAAAACAATAGTAGAAAAAGTAGAAGTAGAAGAATTTTTATTATCAACAAAAGAAAGTATATTCAGTTTGAACAAACCCGCATATACAAAACCTTTTCCAACAAACATTTTCCCCCTAGAAATTGCAACTTTATTAGATCAAGTACAATCTTATAACTCAATTGCACTAATAAAGATCCACTAATCAGGTTCCGTCGAATCTCAAGAACATGCTGCACATTATGAAGGATTAAAGTCTTTCTAGAAGTTAACTTTAGTTTGACTGTTCTGATCCCAAGTACATTGACAACTATTCCGTCTTCAACGGTCACACATCCTCCAGCTGAGTCCTAGTAAGAGGAGAATAGGGATCTATTAGTACAGACATGGACATTGGCTCTTGAATCCAACCACCAATCTAAATCATGATAGGTAAGGTTAACATTAGGTATAAAAGAGACTAACCTAAAAGTGGAGTTTGAAGGTTCACCCTCAATCATGTTGACTTGAGGTTTAGGATAGTTGTTCTGATTGTTTTGGCCCTTTTTGTAGACAACCTTTTATTTCTTTCGATAAAAGCATTTTGAAGCAAAATAGTTGTTTCGGCCACAGATATAGTAGAAACCATCATTCTTATTCCCACTAGATTGGTTGGTATTGGGTTTCTCGGTATCTTTTTAGTTCCGGTTTGGGTTCTTAACCCTAAAGCCTTTTCCCTTAGGTTTAAAATTTTTACCTTTGGGTTTAGACTTATGGCTTTGGCTCTGAATCTTGGTCAGGTTTATATTTGATCGGTTGTGGGTCGCTTTAGTCTCACTAAGTTGGTATTGGTCAACTATTCTAATAGCTTGGATTACCGAACTTAAGTTGAAGAGTTCTATAGGTTCTTCTAAGCTCATGGGCGAATTTAGACTAAAAAGGGGGTAATTTGTCCAATAGACAGGTAGCCTGACAGGTATCTTCTAAGGTTGAACCATTTCTATTAATCTCTTGGACAAAATTATGAAATTGGTGGATTTGATCGTTTATAGAAATATTTTTTATCATTCTAAAATTGTTAAAATCAGTAATGATAAATCTAGCAACGCTTTCATTCCCTCCAATATAAGCATCTTCTAGAGCAGCATAGCATAAATCTTTGGCAGTTGGGTATTTCCTATAGGTGATATAAAGTTCATCAGATAGGCTATTAAGTATTATAAATCTACAGTGAAATTCAATTTTTTTGGGGGATCTGTCATATATAGATTCAGTAATTGAGGTAGTAGCAGATTTAGAAGAATCTTTAGATTTAGAAGAATCTACGCGAGTAGTCACAGGTTGAGTAGAAGAAATTTTAAAAGTAGGATAAGGAAGTATTTTGCCAATTGCAGTTATGAGGCCTAAGGTAATTAACCAAGACTCTATCTGTTCTTGCCACCTCAGAAATCCTATCCCTCTAAATTTTTCTGGCTTAAGGCTAGAAGAATCATCATAACCCATTTTGAAGATTCTAGTTGAGGGAATAAAGAAATTAAGAATGATAAAAATAAGCTGCAAAAAAAGTTCAAGAAACTTCTTTAGAAAAACAAACATGTTGTTTAAGGTTTCTACCATAGTCAACCAAAATATTTTAAGAGTTTAAGTTTTTAATATTAATCTCTTATCTCAATTGGTTTAGCAGTAAACAGATGACCCAAACAATTAAAAGTTTGATTTCAATTAAGTATTTTCGATTATATCATATCAATGCAATCAACTAGTATATTGCAAGCAATGCATGAAATTATAAGAAGCAACAATTAAAGTTGTGACGCCCCCAATAGTCCCACATCGGATGTGGATGGAATTGTGATTGTGTTTATATGAGATATGGACACTAATAATAATAACTGAGCTTAAGCATTTTGGGCTGTGGTTTGGGCCCAACGAGTTATTATTGCTCGTGGGCCGGGTCGTTACATTTGGTATCAGAGCCAATAACCAGCCAGAAGTGTGTTACGAGTCTCGGCTGAGCCTGGGTCTAAATGACAGGGCTAGCGAGACGAGTCTCACATCGCCTGGTGATCTTGGGCTTGGGCTGCTGTGTGTGTGTTTGGGCTGACGAGGACATCAGGCCTAAACGGGGGGAGTCTGTGACGCCCCCAATAGTCCCACATCGGATGTGGATGGAATTGTGATTGTGTTTATATGAGATATGGACACTAATAATAATAACTGAGCTTAAGCATTTTGGGCTGTGGTTTGGGCCCAACGAGTTATTATTGCTAGTGGGCCGGGTCGTTACAAAAGTACAAAGTGAAAAATAGTTTTACTGGTTATAGGGACTTGTGTAAAGTCTTTGACTAAGTACTGTTGTGGGTTCGAATCCCACTAGAGCAGTATATAAATTTTTTTTTTTTAAACTTAAATGTGGCAAAAAGAATTGTATTGTAGCAAAAACAGTAATTTTTTTTTTTTTTTTTTTTAAAAAAGAATTGTGCTGCAGCAAAAACAATAATTTTTTTAAAAGAATTGTACTGTAGCAAGAGTATTTTTTTTTAAAAAAATTACACTGTACTTTAAAAACTAATTAAAATTTTTTTTAATTAATTTGAAATTAAACATTAGAAAGCAAATAATGCAAATAACAAACATTTGCAAGTAACTATATGATATAAAAAATTTTAAATACTAATCCCAATATATTTAAATTTGAATGTCAATTATACAAACAAGTTGTAAACAAAATTATATACAATATGCAACTTTTTTTTTTTTTTCCAGATTAGCACTCATTAGATTTTAATCACAATAAAATCGGAATTACGCCTTAGATTGTTGGAAAAATAACCGCACTAAGAAATTAGATTGTGATTAGATTATCTAACAATTTGTGATTGACTAAAATTGCAAAACTCAATAGTTTAATGCTACGGAAATTTCAGAAATTATTGAAGAAGGAAGAAGAAAAGGTTGATCCGGAAGCGTGTGTAGCACTGTCCTAAGGCGTATTTCCGTCCTTCGTGCGAGATTAACCGAAAACACCGCCCCAAGGTATGACCGGAACTCCTACGAGCACGAACGTGGAAGAGGTTGATGAAGTTTCTTTCAACACCCGATGATCAAACAAAACAGATAGAAGAGAATAAAAAAATAAAATCATTTCTCAAATAAAATATTTCTTTTTCACTCCTTTCTTCGTCTACTTCCACTGTAGCCTTCTCTATGAATTGGAGAGGGTGTAAATAGTGGGTGGCAGTCGAATGTTGAAGCTTCAACGTTCGGTTCCACATTATGCGCAAAATGTCCGCATGATTTCCAAAGAGGAGAGCGCGCGGATTGGGCGCACCTGAGGCGTGCGGGGTGGGCGCACCTGAGGCGTACGGAGCGGGCGCACTTGAGGAAGAGTCACGTCCGCAATAATTAAAAAAAATGAATGAGAATTTAAATAATAATAAATAAGAATAAATTAATTAATATATTAAATAATAATAGTAATAATAATAATTTGAATATTTTGAATTTTCACCAACGGGAATTGTGCTGAAAATTTGCTAGCACGGTACGGCATGACACCTGTCGTTTCGTGCCAATGTGTGACAGTTACAAAAAATAACTATGTGCCGACATACAATGGCATGAAATATTTATTTTATTTGGGATCAATATATTCTAATTGCTTGTTATATATTTTTATTAAATCTTTTGCACTTTATTGAGGTAACTACTTGCTAATTTTAATGAAAAGAGAGTTTTGAGCTATGTCGTTGTGGGGGGTGGGGGGAGGGCGGAGCGGTCTTCTTGTTGGCACTGTATGATATGGTACGACACGGTGGGGTATGGCTCGTGTCGATGGACACTTAAATCCTTGGTAGTAGGAAATGATCTTTTTTGTCATTTAACCAGATCTCATACAGATTATTGATCATATGCTGATATCTTCCTATATTAGATTTCTGCGTGTGGAATATTATGAGCCATAGATGAACCAAGGGGATATGGTTCTTTAATTAGATGCAGGATAGTATGTTCTTGCAGACATGATCGCTATTGTAGGCAACTGCTCCTTTTTCATGTCTGGAGGTTGATTTCTAACTTCTTGTAAATCGTAGAATTTTGGTCAACATCTTAGTTGATTCATAAATGGAAGAATTGGATCCAAATAGCTGAACCCAAATAGATGAGACTAAGGCTTTATTTCAGTAGAGTCTCCAGTATCAAATGACACATCTTCTTTCTCTAGAGTCGTCTCGTTTCCAGCAAAATTTTGGTTGGTCGTTCTCTGGTTGCAGAGCGTGAACTGCAACCAATATGAAAATTCTTCTTCCTGCAATCTGGTCTTACAGGTTAAAGATCTTTCTTCCTATTTAACATTATGGTATTATTTTAGAACATCGGTGTCAGATTGTTAGCTAATTGTATTGTTTCAATCTTTCCATGGAGCCTTCTCCATACTGTTATGGACGGAGCTAATAGTTAAAAAGGTCTTGATGGTTATGATGACTATAGTTTAAATCCATAATGTTTATAGTGCATTCACTTTGTTACACCAAACTTAATACTAATTGCAATTTAATTCGTCTCTCTCTTTCTTCTTGTTTTTTAGTTATGTTTTGTTCAGGCTTGACATAAACACTATGATTCTATTTATTCTTTAGGGCCAGTTTGGTAACTAGGCAAAACAATTGCATGGTCTAAAAATAATTTAGAGTAGCCTTGCTACAAAGTAGGATTACTCAAGGAATGAATACTTGGTTTTCAAACTATTCGGGTACTTACAGATCTATTCCTAAATTTCTGGAATTTCAGATTCATATCCACAATCATAAACAAATAATGAAAATTCTTATAGCTATTCGAGTGAAAATGTAGGGCACCAAAAGAGATATAGAGTCAAAATCCTTACAGTTAACTGAGCGAAGGTGTAGGGAATCTAAAGAATAAAAGAGACAGCAGATTATACATTCAAAACTATCGACTCATAAGGGAATAAAGACTTAGGTTTCGAGGAGGCAATTGAACACGCAGCTTATTAATCGCCAAGTTTGGTGTTGGAATGTACATCTATTATCAATGTTGTATTCTATATGAAACAAAACTTTATACACTGAATCACAGCTTATAGCTTGTCGCCTTTGTAAGTAATCTTCTACACTTGGCTCCTTCACCCACTAGCCAACCATTAAGGCTCCGTTGGTTCAGAGATAAAGCGGGGATTACAAAAGTTATCCTCGCTATTTCACCAAACAGAGTATTTTTCCAACTTCGATAAAATATCTCGGTCAAACCCTGCTGTTCCCAGTTATTCCGGAATAGATTGTGATAAACTATTGCATACTTTTGGTAGAATAGTGCTATTCCAAAGTTTAATTCCAAACTTTATTAAGATTATAAATTGAATTAAAATAATTTACATAGATATAATATATTACATGTTATAATAAATTATTTTTATTATAAAAATGATTAATTGTAATATATTAATACATATTATTTGTACTTAAATATTATAATAAATTATACTTAAATGTTGTAAGACATTATTTTTATTAAATTTACGTTTAAGTAAAATTTGAAAAATAATTATTATTATAATAAATTATTCTTATTAAACCATATTTTATAATAAATTATTTTTATTAAATATTATAATAAATTATTTTTTTAATAGAGTATATTTCCTGTGCTTTTGAAAGCATGGAGGTCTCTGTGCTTTCAAATTGTTTTCGATGATGGGACATCCTATTCAACGATTGGTGTAGTTAGGCTTGATCTACATTATTAGAAATATCTAAAAATCAAATTTTATAATTTTTCGACATCATTTGCCAAGTGATCGGAAGGTTTCGAAAATAACTATTTTAATGGCCGATGTGGTACGTTTGTAAATTCAACGGTGTAAAAGAATCAAAATTAGGTGAAATTTTAATAGAAAATTTTACTTACGATCAAGAGCAAGATCAATATTTCCCATTTGAATTTAAGCGTTTTATCACTATTTTTTATGAGATTTTTATTTTTAACTGTTCATTTTGAGGCTACTCGTTCACTAAGTGAATGAAGATAAAAAATTATAAAATTTGGTTTTTAAATAGTTCCAACACTATATATCATTTCTAATGGAGCTGATCACTAAATCGGATATCCCATCATTGAAAACAACTTGAAAGTACAGAGATCTCCTTACTTTCGAAAGCATAGTAGCCTAGCTCTTTATAATAAAATATTTTTGTTAAATAATATTTTACGTCAAATTCAAATGCCACTTTTTTTTCACTATTCTCTACTAATCCATGAAATTAACCAAATGAAATTTCAGTTATGATTGGAAATGACAACATTAGAAATCAAACACAATTTTATTTTTATTCCTGACTATCTCAGAACCCAGGGATAAAAAGTATATTCCAATGTTCGTTATCTCGTATCAAACGGGCTAAAAGTATCAATCAGGAATTACACTTCCATTTATTTGACGGACATTAACTAGATACATTTTGGAATAGTGAGATGATATTGAGTTTATCAACGGTATTTGTTGAATAAATTATTTAAATAACTTTTACTTGTGCAGCCAGTTTTGTACATTATGCCTATTTGTTGAAGAGATTATAAGATTGATGAGCATTTATTCTTCACTTAATGTGCAGTGTCTACTCGGGGACCGTTGCTGGTGCTAGGGAGGCATTCTTGTATGGCATACCTGCTTTAGCTATATCATACAATTGGTAAGTGAGAAGCTTTCGTTCTATTTTTGTATATGACATGCTATCTTGCTATACTTACAAGGGAATAATAGGAGGGATGTAAGAATTCGAATTTTTATAAATAAATAAAAAGGAGAATAATAAAAAGTCAAGTTGAATTTGGATCATGAAAAGCACAAGTAGCCAAAGTGCCCCTTTTCTGCAGTGTAAATTGCACAGTTAGTGGGCCAGAAATATCACTTTTCAATCCGAGCCTGATCTCGAAGATCCGAGACCACGAGTGCGACCGTCACGACGAACTGAGTGAAAACCATATTAAGCTTGTTCAGATCTGACGGTCGGATCTTCCAGAAATCAGCGTTGAAGCCGGCGGGACCCGCGACTTAAGTCGCGGGTACAAGTGAACAGTAAACCCTATTTTCGAACCCCTCTCGCGCCAACGTTGAGCCAATTCACTGTCCGGAATCCGATCATAGCACTTCAGGTAGTCGTTTTTAACGGTCTCGTCATTCTGGACGCAATGGCGCTGACGGAATTTCCGTTTGACGACTGTAGAGTCTCGAAAAGCCCGATAACTGTATTTTGACACAGTATTTTATGGACCGAGAATTAATCTGGGACTCCGGCAAACCACCAGGTAAGACCTGTGGATCTCTCTGATGCTTCCTATCATTTTAGTTTAGGGCCAGAACCCCTCTGTAACTCGGCTTAAAAGTTGCACCCGAGCCAAAGCTTTTCGGGTTATTTCCCGGCCGCCGCCGCCTCCGGCCGCCGGGGCTCGACCCCACTTGACCAGAACAATTTGAGGGACCTCCATTTAGCTGATGCTCCACTTTTAACAGGTCTGCACCTGTGCTGCTCAAGAACACCCAACCCGAGCCATTGTCTAAAGTGGGTTGTTGCTCCGGCGATCTTTCCGGCCAGTCCTCGGCAGGGTTCAGGTGAGCACAATATTTCCCTGTCATTGCTGAACACCATGCTCATAGGATATCACCATTGGATCATGTAATAAATAAGATATAGCATAGTGTCACTTTGGACCCTAATGTTTATGGGCCACCTTTGCCCTCGAGCCTCGCGCCAGCCCGAAACAGTGACACAGGCTTTGTCGCGTCGAAATGAACGCGCTGTAATTTACGGCGTAAGAAACGGCTTCCTGGTTTGGGAGAACGGGTTCGAAATAAGGTTTCAATTTATGCAAATACTGAGTATTTTATGTGCCAATTTTGTCCTCGGGACCCGCGCCGACTCAAGTTTGTGAGCACGAGTTTTTTTGCGTCAAAACGGACGCGCTGAAACTTACGGCGTCGTCACTGGATCCCGGATTGCAAGAACGAGCCGAAACAATCGATTAATTAAGAATAATTATACAATTTTAATAAGTTTATGGACCAACTTGCAAATTTGACACATCTGCTGACCTTAGACAGTAATTACGCACCACCTGGCCATTTTGTTAGAGTTCTGTGGTCCCTGTTGACCAGGAATCAGATATCGATCGACGAATTGACCGATTTGATCCGTTTAAACTTCCGTTAGTGTAGCGTCGTCGGGAAAGGGTTGTGTGAGCTTATTACTGATCATATTTACTGATACAGGGCCCAGTTGTTCAGCACCAGCCTCCCAGTAGCTGCGCGGGAGTTCGAGAGTCTGCCTTCATCCAGGTGGGTTACTTTCGAACCGGGCCTCAGCTTTTTGGCCCTCTGGTTGCTTGGTTTGTCGGACCCCTGTTTTTGATTTCCCTGCTGATTTTACCTATGTGACTTAGCCTGACATATATTGATCTCTTTTGACATAGCATGATCCCTTTGATTGACATTTACTGATTAGACCTGCGATTACTTATTCATGATCAGCCGACTATTATTTCCATTGATCCTGATTGATAGACACTATGATATACCTCTTGATTGATCCCGATTGATAGACACTATGATATACATCTTGATTGATCCTGATTGATAGACACTATGATATACCTCTTGATTGATCCCGATTGATAGACACTATGATATACATCTTGATTGATCCTGATTGATAGACACTATGATATGCATCTTGATTGATCCTGATTGATAGACACTCTTTGATATGCATGATTGATTGATTCCGATGGATAGTTACAGACAGATGATTCCCTGTTGGGATTTCGGCGTGTGCCGACTACTTGGTCATTAGACCGTGAGATTGATCATTATGACTTGCCATGCACTGCTGTACTTCACGAACATGGCCGGGGTAGCTCCCCGTGGAGATTGTTCTTTACCGGTAAAGTGGTCTGGTGATAGACCCGTGAGCCCTCGACAGGGTATGTCAGCCGAAAAAGGTGCCGAAAAGTGGCATTGCCTGAGGTCCTGCGAGACCAATATGGCGCATGATGGGTATTTGGATTCGACCTTTGATGCATTACTTTTATTCTTACTGTTGCTCAGTTGTTCCCAGCACATATTTTTGTAGACATGCTTCCAGCACTTGTAGTTCTTGATACATGATCCTTGTAGTTGATTTCGATCTCCAGCATGCACGCTCTACATTTACATGATTGATGATCATTGATGTACCTTGATTCTAGCATTATTTACATACTGTTCTTCATATGGATTACCTGCCTATATTAGTTGTATCGGTGGCTTATTGTTGATTATCAGTAGATCTGATCGTTATTCCAGCTTTTCCTAGTTGATCTTTACTATCCGCAGATTTTAGTACCCAGTAGGTACGATTAGCTGATCCTCGGCTCGTCGTGCCCACTGGGATACACTCCGGTGTGTCTCACACCCTCGGGTGACTGTTTTTCAGGTCATTCGGGTGCTGAGATGTCGGGACGATCCAGTGAGCCTGTCACGATAGAGCTGTCCCCTGATGACATAGATCGATGATTGAGATCCCCGATCATCTGTAGTTGACTTTCATTTATGTTATTTCAGTTTCCAGTTTATTTAGACACTTCAGATTGATGATAGTATGATATTTCGGATTATTCCTGATGATTAGTATGGTTTACTTGAGATATCTATTACTCTCTGATTGATGATTGGATTAGCCTAGCCGTGCATGTATAGGGGAGTCTCTGTCCTTGGGATAGAGGATTTCCTATATGTGTGGCGGTCTGTTACGCCTGTTTTGCAAACTCTGATTTATTCAAAAAAAAAAAAAAATTTCAGACCTGATTTTTAAACTCGGGGCGTGACAGATTAGATGGTATCAGAGAAATAGGTATACGGTACCTAGGAAAGATTGATTAGGAACTGGTTAGGATGAACTCTAGGATGACTTATGACGTTGAGAGCGCGGGTGGTTTGTCTAGCGGTTAGGAGTTCAGGTGTATTTTCACACTTATGAGACGTTTTTTGTAACTTGTCGTTGTGACTATGAGCGGTGTTCGCACGCGCTCTGGGCGTAGTGGTCATAGTGGGCGCAGTATCAGCTACGATTGTGGCATGAGCCATGGGTTTGATATATCAGTGGAGCCTTAGAGCTCGGATTGTTGGCAGCGGTTAGAGAATCAGCTCACCGCTTTTGCTGGGATAGTCCAACAGATGGCTCAACATCAGATAGTTGCTGTTGTTGCACTGGCCCCACCACTAGTCCAGGTGCTTGGAAAAGTCATTGATCCTCCAGTTGTCCCCGCGTCACATGTTATGGTGACTCTTGTTGCAGCCGTGGTTATCAAAACTATGTTGTGGCTGTTATGATGGTGAGATATGACTGAAGGGTCCAAAATACGGAGTAATGATGATAACTTGAGGATTTGATTCGATCTGTAGTAATTCGCACATTGTGTGTAAACTGATTTGGGTCGCAATCTCCCCTGTCGATGTTTGAGTTGAGACTGGCGTCGCTAGAGACTGTGTAGGGAGGTATGTGATGTACCTTCAGATGTGAGTGGTGTCCCCAACTAGTTGTTGGCGACAGATTTATAGTATTTCGCCTTTCTTCTGGTAAGCACGTTGGGCGGCCGACAACGTACTTCTGAAAGAACTGAGAAATACTTTGCCCTGTAATGGGAAATATTCAGATTGGGTCTAAATGAGTAGCCTGAGAGTTGTCGATATTTTTGTGACTGATTGTCACTATTGCAACCTGGTTTAATTAAGTTTCAGGGACGAAACTTCCTTTTTGGTGGGAGAGATGTAAGAATTCGAATTTTTATAAATAAATAAAAAGGAGAATAATAAAAAGTCAAGTTGAATTTGGATCATGAAAAGCACAAGTAGCCAAAGTGCCCCTTTTCTGCAGTGTAAATTGCACAGTTAGTGGGCCAGAAATATCACTTTTCAATCCGAGCCTGATCTCGAAGATCCGAGACCACGAGTGCGACCGTCACGACGAACTGAGTGAAAACCATATTAAGCTTGTTCAGATCTGACGGTCGGATCTTCCAGAAATCAGCGTTGAAGCCGGCGGGACCCGCGACTTAAGTCGCGGGTACAAGTGAACAGTAAACCCTATTTTCGAACCCCTCTCGCGCCAACGTTGAGCCAATTCACTGTCCGGAATCCGATCATAGCACTTCAGGTAGTCGTTTTTAACGGTCTCGTCATTCTGGACGCAATGGCGCTGACGGAATTTCCGTTTGACGACTGTAGAGTCTCGAAAAGCCCGATAACTGTATTTTGACACAGTATTTTATGGACCGAGAATTAATCTGGGACTCCGGCAAACCACCAGGTAAGACCTGTGGATCTCTCTGATGCTTCCTATCATTTTAGTTTAGGGCCAGAACCCCTCTGTAACTCGGCTTAAAAGTTGCACCCGAGCCAAAGCTTTTCGGGTTATTTCCCGGCCGCCGCCGCCTCCGGCCGCCGGGGCTCGACCCCACTTGACCAGAACAATTTGAGGGACCTCCATTTAGCTGATGCTCCACTTTTTAACAGGTCTGCACCTGTGCTGCTCAAGAACACCCAACCCGAGCCATTGTCTAAAGTGGGTTGTTGCTCCGGCGATCTTTCCGGCCAGTCCTCGGCAGGGTTCAGGTGAGCACAATATTTCCCTGTCATTGCTGAACACCATGCTCATAGGATATCACCATTGGATCATGTAATAAATAAGATATAGCATAGTGTCACTTTGGACCCTAATGTTTATGGGCCAACTTTGCCCTCGAGCCTCGCGCCAGCCCGAAACAGTGAGCACAGGCTTTGTCGCGTCGAAATGAACGCGCTGTAATTTACGGCGTAAGAAACGGCTTCCTGGTTTGGGAGAACGGGTCGAAATAAGGTTTCAATTTATGCAAATACTGAGTATTTTATGTGCCAATTTTGTCCTCGGGACCCGCGCCGACTCAAGTTTGTGAGCACGAGTTTTTTTGCGTCAAAACGGACGCGCTGAAACTTACGGCGTCGTCACTGGATCCCGGATTGCAAGAACGAGCCGAAACAATCGATTAATTAAGAATAATTATACAATTTTAATAAGTTTATGGACCAACTTGCAAATTTGACACATCTGCTGACCTTAGACAGTAATTACGCACCACCTGGCCATTTTGTTAGAGTTCTGTGGTCCCTGTTGACCAGGAATCAGATATCGATCGACGAATTGACCGATTTGATCCGTTTAAACTTTCCGTTAGTGTAGCGTCGTCGGGAAAGGGTTGTGTGAGCTTATTACTGATCATATTTACTGATACAGGGCCCAGTTGTTCAGCACCAGCCTCCCAGTAGCTGCGCGGGAGTTCGAGAGTCTGCCTTCATCCAGGTGGGTTACTTTCGAACCGGGCCTCAGCTTTTTGGCCCTCTGGTTGCTTGGTTTGTCGGACCCCTGTTTTTGATTTCCCTGCTGATTTTACCTATGTGACTTAGCCTGACATATATTGATCTCTTTTGACATAGCATGATCCCTTTGATTGACATTTACTGATTAGACCTGCGATTACTTATTCATGATCAGCCGACTATTATTTCCATTGATCCTGATTGATAGACACTATGATATACCTCTTGATTGATCCGATTGATAGACACTATGATATACATCTTGATTGATCCTGATTGATAGACACTATGATATACCTCTTGATTGATCCCGATTGATAGACACTATGATATACATCTTGATTGATCCTGATTGATAGACACTATGATATGCATCTTGATTGATCCTGATTGATAGACACTCTTTGATATGCATGATTGATTGATTCCGATGGATAGTTACAGACAGATGATTCCCTGTTGGGATTTCGGCGTGTGCCGACTACTTGGTCATTAGACCGTGAGATTGATCATTATGACTTGCCATGCACTGCTGTACTTCACGAACATGGCCGGGGTAGCTCCCCGTGGAGATTGTTCTTTACCGGTAAAGTGGTCTGGTGATAGACCCGTGAGCCCTCGACAGGGTATGTCAGCCGAAAAAGGTGCCGAAAAGTGGCATTGCCTGAGGTCCTGCGAGACCAATATGGCGCATGATTGGGTATTTGGATTCGACCTTTGATGCATTACTTTTATTCTTACTGTTGCTCAGTTGTTCCCAGCACATATTTTTGTAGACATGCTTCCAGCACTTGTAGTTCTTGATACATGATCCTTGTAGTTGATTTCGATCTCCAGCATGCACGCTCTACATTTACATGATTGATGATCATTGATGTACCTTGATTCTAGCATTATTTACATACTGTTCTTCATATGGATTACCTGCCTATATTAGTTGTATCGGTGGCTTATTGTTGATTATCAGTAGATCTGATCGTTATTCCAGCTTTTCCTAGTTGATCTTTACTATCCGCAGATTTTAGTACCCAGTAGGTACGATTAGCTGATCCTCGGCTCGTCGTGCCCACTGGGATACACTCCGGTGTGTCTCACACCTCGGGTGACTGTTTTTCAGGTCATTCGGGTGCTGAGATGTCGGGACGATCCAGTGAGCCTGTCACGATAGAGCTGTCCCCTGATGACATAGATCGATGATTGAGATCCCCGATCATCTGTAGTTGACTTTCATTTATGTTATTTCAGTTTCCAGTTTATTTAGACACTTCAGATTGATGATAGTATGATATTTCGGATTATTCCTGATGATTAGTATGGTTTACTTGAGATATCTATTACTCTCTGATTGATGATTGGATTAGCCTAGCCGTGCATGTATAGGGGAGTCTCTGTCCTTGGGATAGAGGATTTCCTATATGTGTGGCGGTCTGTTACGCCTGTTTTGCAAACTCTGATTTATTCAAAAAAAAAAAAAAATTTCAGACCTGATTTTTAAACTCGGGGCGTGACAAGGGATGTGGAAAATCCCTAATAAAATCAATTATCATGCACTGAGCGCAATGAAGACCATATAAAATCATTTATAGACTCTTGGATATAATGGCTTGCCTAACTAGAAATCCTTTACTGACAGGGGTATTATCTCTTAAAAGACAGCCCCTTTTCTTCTAATTCCTAACAATCTCAAAAGATAAAGATATGGAACTTTCTAAACCAAACCAAACTAATTAATTAACTTTATCTAAACTCAATATTGACTCAGTTAAATGGAATCCTATGGACCCAAATACATTTAATAGGCTTAAAATATAAAATTGCTTGATCATGTGATCTATGTGAGCCTATTCTATAGCAGAAGGCGACAATGTTGACAAACTATGCTTCTTCTACTTTTGCGCTATCCCAAGTGTGAACTAGAATGAGAGAGAGATTGAAGAGAGAGACAAGAGGAAATGCAGATATTTGATGGGTTTATAGACCAACCTCTCAAATCCATCACAAAAATTTATTTCTTCTAATTTTAGATTTTATAAGATTAAATGCACAAATTCCCCTTAAATTTTGATCCTTTGATGAGACTTCAATGTTGAGAAGAATGACTGGAAAGAATAGATAAAATTTTGGGTAAAATACCAATTGTTAATGACAAGCTAGGTGAATACTGGAGATAGATCAGATAAGATGTTAATTATTGATGAGCTAGTTATATATTGTTTCCCTTTGTTTGATGATTTGTTTCTTGTAGATTGTAGAAGGTAGTTTGTTGATCATTACTTGTGCCGCTATTCGCTGCATGTCTTATTCTGTTGTACATTGTGTTTCCAGGTCAGGAGGTAAGAGCAGTGTTCAGGACCTAAAACTAGCTGCAGAGGTTTGCTTGCCTCTAATAAATGCTGTACTAATTGAGTTGAAAAATAAGACTTATCCTGAAGGATCATTCCTGAACATAGATATACCAACAGATGTCGCGCATCACAAGGTAACCCTAAATATCAGGCCTTTCTCAGCATAGCATGCTTAGCATATTTAATTTCAGTTTAGTACTGTAGAACTATACTTGAGGGTTCTCTATTTGTTCTTTTTTATATCCAGATTAGTTCTTCAAAATAAATACACCCTGACAAATGGCTTATCACTAAACTACAAGTTTGTTGTAGCAAAATAGCAGTGGATTGAGGCAAGGATTGCTGTGCCAATTGGCTCCATCTAGCATGGCTAACATGAGTTGCTCATGCCGCTCGTGCTGAAAAGCTTGTGCTGATCATGTTGACTTAAAAAATAAGATGTGTGCTGACTGCTGAGGCATGCTGGCGTCTTGTGCTGTGCGGATGGCATACTGACATGCCGCATGCAAGTGGCACGGCAATCTTCGGATTTAGAGTATAACACTTCATTATTTGATTGTATATCGTCTATTTATGATTGTGTAATTGTAGTTTCATGCAGTGATTTTCATATAAGTAGGAATAAAAAATTCAGTCAAAGCATTCAGATTAAGAAAGAAAATGTGTTGGATGTTTCTGAGATTCTGCTATGAATGGCAGAAGAAGTTTAATTGTTAAATCATCTATTCTGGATTTTTTTTTTGGCTTAAAGTGACTATGTTTTATGAGAAGATGAAAAACTTGTACACCCTATCAACTTGTTGAAAATAAGAGATGTGGATAAAACTACTGTTACAATGTTTAAAACAATCATCTTTATTTGTACTTAGAAGGATAGGAGGAGTGTTTGACCGCAAATTTCACACACATACACTGACACACAGACACACGCAGACATACTAATCACTTCTATCTTCTTATATTCCACATCTGACTTCTCAAACTATTGAAGTTTGACATAGTGCTTCTAATCCCCATGCTAGTCAAGAATACTATAACATAATATCACTAAGGGGAATTCCACTTGTCCTTAAAACTCATGACTTGCATTAAAGTTGGTTAAGAATGTCACTTTCCTGTGAAGTATCAAGATTTTCAAACAGTTCATATTTGAAAACATACATTAATTCATGCACCAAAGTTCCTTCATTATTCTGTCGGATGTGCAGACACCTTTTAGCAGTTTTTTGTGGCTCTTCTTTATTGATTTCTACTTGCATGCGCTAATATCTCATGTATGTAGTTGTGGGGGCTAGATCTGGTATTGAAAGTTAGGCAAAAGAGCTTGGCCCTCTAGGATTGTATTGATGAAAATATATAGTATATAATATGTATACAGGCCAACCTAGTATAGTTATAATACAACCAGAATTACCATATAGACCTACACTATATATGGCAACAATATACAATACTATATACATCGTAGTATTCCTCCGCAAGCTAATTATCTATCGGATGGATGCGAAGATTGGCCCGTAGCGTGGAGAACCAAGAAGTGGACAAGGGTTTGGTGAAGATTGACTCAAGTTGCTTATCAGAAGAGATATGGACTAAGTCCAAGTCACCGGATTGGACTTTTTTTTGCAAAAATTGATGATCAAGTTCAATTTTCTTCGTACAAGCGTGGAGAACAAGATTGGCAGTAAGATATGTGGTGCTAAGATTATCACAACAGATACAAATGGAGCACCTTAAGGAGACACTAAGGTTACGAAATAGATGACAGATTCAAACTGTCTCAGCAAGCGTGTAAGCCACAGGGAGATATTTCCTTTCATAACCAGAATGAGAAATAGTAGGTTTCTTCTTAGCCAACTATGAGATAAGATTGGGCCCAAGAAATATACAATACTCTGAAGTAGACCGGCGTGTATTTGGACAATCGGTCCAATTAGCATCTGAAAAAGCCACGAGTAAAGGATTGACGCAGTGGGAGATAGGAATGCCATAGGACAGCGTCCCTCGAATATAACAGAGAAGATGTTTAATTGCTTACACATGTGGTTCGCGAGGTGCATGGATATACTGAGCTATGGAATTGGCAGTATACGAGATATCTGACTATGTAAAGGTAAGGTATTGCAAAACACTAACCATCTGATGATAGGTGTAGGGATCATCAAGGAGACACCCCTCAGGAGATGAGAGATAAGTAGTTGGAGAGAGTGGAGTAGAAACAGGCTTACTATTAAGAAAGTCATGACGCTCAAGCAATTAATGTGCATATTTCTTTTGAGTCAAAAAAAGACTGAAGGTTGAGTAGTTAACCTCAATACCCAAAAAATAATGTAGCGGCCCTAAGTTCTTCATTACAAATTTTCGTCGTAAAATACTTATAAGAGCCTCTAAAGGGGAGAAGTTGCTTCCGGTGACAATAATATCATCGACGTATAAATGAAGAATAAGAGTGCTAGAAGAGGAGTGACAAATGAACATCGAGGGATCAACGGTGCTTCTAATGAAACCAATTTTAGAAAAACGAGATAAAAACGCTGAAACCAAGCCCGAGGCGCTTGCTTGAGGCCATAGATTGTTTTGCGTAGACGACAAACATGATGAGAAAGAGAAGGGTGCACAAAGCCAGATAGTTGTTTCATATAAACCTCCTTAGAGAGAGCGCCATGAAGAAATGCGTTCTTTACGTCAAGTTGCCGAAGTGGCCATTTAGACAAGAATGCATCAGAAAGAATAGTACAAATAGTAGTCGGCTTGACGGCAGGAGAAAACGTCTCATCAAAGTCAATACCTTGTTGCTGTTTGTAGCCTTGTGCCATAAATTGAGCTTTGAGATGCTCAAGAGAATTATCCGCTTTCTGCATTACCTCGTATACCCACTTACAATCAATATGATTGATGGATGATGGAAGAGAAATAAGGTCCCAAGTAGAGTTAGGTAATAAGACATCAAATTATTCAACTATGGTTGTGCCCCAACCTACATCCTGAAAAGCCTTAGCAAAAGAGTTATACTCGGCAGGAAGAATAGAACTCTTAGAAGCCAGGAAGGTGGTAGACTCAGGCAAACCCTTTGTCATGGATCGGATGACCATTGAGTGTGTACGAGAAGGTAAAATGGGTTCAATAGAAAAATTAGGTAAAACAGAGGATGCTATTGGTAGTGCTGTATCAGGTTCAGTGTCAGAAGGGTCAGATGGTGGTGCCAGATCAGTAGGAAAAGTGATTGCAACAGTTTTGAAGGTGTTCCGTCTGGTATAGACCCGGAGTCTAGTTGACTAGCAACAGAGGCATCATTCTCATCTCTAACCTATGTGCATTATGATTCAAGGTGGTAGGAAATTGAGATAATGACTCAGACGGTGAAATAATGACTCAGACGGTGAAATAGATTGAGTAAATACATTGGTAGAAGAAGTATTAGAACCAGTAGCAGTAGAGAGGTGTGTGAAATAGAAATCAGAGATTGCATCAATAATAGAAGGACTCACACCCAGTAAAGGAGGATTAGAACGAAAATTTTGAAACATTTGAAAAATTTGAAATAGTAGAGACAGGTGTGGAAGACGTAGAATATTTTGAAAGACAAATAAGATAAACCATTTCAACGATAGTAACATGTTTATAAATGAAAATTTTATCAGTGATTGGATAGAAAACCTTTATACTTATCCAAGAGTCCCAATAAAATATAATAAAGTGATCGAGGAGAGAGCTTATGATCAGCAATATCATGTAGATCGGAATAACACAAATATTCAAAATCTCTAACAAGTTGCAAGTCAGAAGGGACAACCATGCAAAACATTGTATGTCAATTTTTCTTTAAAAATAGTAAGAAGAGTACGATTCACAAGAAAAAAAGCAGTTTGAATAGCACCAGCCCAAAAACGAGGAGGCAAGCAAGTTTGAAAAAGCAGACTTCTAACAACATTAGATAAATGTCTATAATTCTGCTATGCCATTTTGTTGTTGTGTGTGTGAATAAGAAATATGTGAATAATCCCATTTTGTGAACAAAGAGCAGAAATTTTTTCATTTACATACTCCTTACCATTGTAAGATTGAAAAATTTTAATTGTGCTATGAAAGATGTTTTCAATCGTTGTCTTAAAACTCTAGAAATTTTTCAAAAATGTCATGCTTAAATTTTAAAAGATAAAGCCAAAAATATCTAGAGCAAGGTTCGAAGTGCCGTGGCACGGGGGCGTGCCGCTCGCCGCTTGGCACGGTACGGTTTCGGCACGCTTGCGTGCCGACACGTGGCACGCTTGCATGCCGATGGATACGCATGACCTACCAGTGGCACGCTCTGGCACGTTTTTTTTTTATTTTTTTTGTTCCCAATAAGCTCTTATAATATTGCTTTGAAATGTTTAGTCAAAAAATTATGAATATTGGCTATATATAGTTTACTATACTCACCAATTAACATATTGATATTTTTTTTTATATATAAAGTATAATGGAGTTTTTTTTCAAAATAGCCTTCTAAAATTTTATAATTTGCGAAATAATCTTATCAAAATTTTATTTGTAAAATTAACCCTATTTTTGCCATATCAGCTTGCCATATCAGCGCCACATACAGAAGGTTCACCGCCTTCTAAAGACGGTGGACCGCCTTTAGCTATAATTTTCATGATTAAGTTAATTTCAAACAAAATTACAGAGAGATACGTAAATAAAATAGGAATGTGGGTACGAGTCAGATTTTTAAGAGATTTAGGTTGTTATTGTAGAAAGATAAGATAAAATGAGAATGTGGGTACCGATTAGATTTTTAAAATATTTAGATTGTTATTATTTATTAACTAATATAAAAAGGAAAAGAGGCAAAATATTTTTAATCATAAAACCTAAATCTTTAAAAGATTTAGATTGCTATTAGTTAGTAAATAAGAACAACTTAAATCTTTTAAAAATCTGATTTATAACCACATTCTCATTTTATCTTATCTCTTTACTTTTTATATTAGTTAGTAAATAATAATAATCTAAATCTCTTAAAGATACTCACATTTACTAACAACCTAAATTATTTAGTGAACAAAATAACCTAAATCTCTTAAAGATTAAAACAAAAAAAGAAAAAATATGTACCGTACTGATTTTCTAAAAAAATAATAAAAAATAATACTCTACGCATGTGATTAAAAAAAAAAAAAAAAAAAAAAAAAAAAAAAAAAAAAAAGAAAAAAAAGAGGGAAAAAAGGCCGTGCCGCTCGGCACGGCACGGCGATACCCCATGGGTATCGCCATGTCTCGAGCGATACCCAAGGGTATCGCTCGAGACGGCGTGGGGGGGGGGGGGGGGGGGGGCGATACTCCCCTGTACCGTGCCCCTATTTGAGGGGCACGGTACGGCACGGGCGGCACTTTAAACCTTGATTTAGAGTAATCATTGATAAAAATTATACAATATTTATAGCTAGAAATCGAATGAACAAGTGATTGCCATACATCAGAATGAACAATTTGAAAAGAAAAAGTAGATTGAGATTCCGAATCATTAAAAAAGGTTTAACATGTTTATTCATATTACAAGCATTGCAGGCAAATAATTTTATAATAGAATTATGATCAAAAACAATTTTATTGTCTTTAATAAATTTAAAAAGAACAGGAAGACTAGAATGATCTAATCGTTTATGCCAAATATCTCCACTAAATCTAAATGCAACAATGGGTAACTGTTGCTTATTCCTTATACTTACAACTTTAGAAGAAATTGGATAGAGATGTTTTTGAACTACGACATCTGAGAAGCTCCGTCCCTGTTTTCTTGTTCTTCACAGAAAAACTAGAAGAGTCAAATTTGAATAGAGAATTATTATCATGATAGAATTGGCGAACAGCAAGTAAATTTCTTTTAATAGAAGGAACAACAAGAACATTTTTAAGAGCAAAGGGACTGGACGGCGTATTCAATTGTATTTCACCTGTCTGAGTAATATTAAGTAAATTTTTATTACCAACAAGAGTTTTTTCTTATCCAGTATAAGATTTAGAAGATAAGAAAATACTAGAATTAGCGGTCATATTATTAGATGCTCCAGTATTTGGATACCACACTTCCTCATTAGGCTCATGAAGGCTCATACCAGTAAAATTTGAGTAGTGTCATCTTCAATGAAGGTATGATTGAAGCGCTGCCTGCACTGAAGAGTAGAATGATTAAATTTTTCACAGATCTGACACTGTGTGTCAGACTATGGAATATAAGGTTGTTGGTTAGGTTGAGAATGTGAGTAGGTTCCATGAGATCCACGACCAGGATATGAATTGTGTCTACTGCGCTGTCCTCGGCCTCAGCAATATCTACCCCCACGGCATCCACGGTTTGCATAATGTGCTTTACCTTCAATGGTGGGAGTAGCAAGTGGTGTCCGCGATATCTACCCCCAAAGCCTCCACGAGTACCTCGTTCCTGGTTTGGATAAAGTGCTTCACCTTCAATGGTGGGAGTAGAAGTGTCGTCAAGTTAGCACAATGTTAATCTTTTATTTTTTCTTGCATTAAGAGTGGGTGAAATTGTTCGGAAGTAGGTTTTCTCTTGTGTGTGATTAGAGCACTGAAAAACCTCTATATTCTTCTGGTAGTGTCACGCCCCGGGGGTTTAAAATAAGCGAAAAACGTGCACATTTTTTTTTATTTTTATAAGTACACCCGCCGGGCATGTGCGCAGATCCGCTACTCATACAAATTCATCTCGCAAACGGACGAAGTCTCCTTTGTATATGCACGGTGTCGCAAGCATAAATCGTACTTTAACCACACTAGCCAAGAAGTTAAGTTGAGGGAAAAATATCATCATGCGCAATAACCAAGCCGGCCACCTACATTTTGAAAGGATAAATCCACGGGTTGTAAAACGATGCCCACACGACACCTAAATTTTATTAAACATTTTCGCAATCTTTTTACTTGATTTGAAAAGAGTGGCCGAAACAACTAGTAGGGGAAACGTTCATCCACGATAAAACACAGTTCAAACCCAACATCCACAATAATGTATCACACGCACATAAGCTAACTAACCGAAATAATCAAACGTATGTAAAAGAAAGGTCACCAGCCCCTAATCGGGCTAAAATATTAGGGGCTAAAATCCTCGAGTCGCGGCCTCACTGTCGTCCCGGATCCCACCCCTGACCGAACCTGTCACAGTGTGGGAAGTCAGTGACCAAAGAATAAGAGGTATGTAAAACATATAAGATGCTATAAGTACTGAAAGGAAAGCAAACCGATAAACCAGAGCATCCAAAACTTCCCCTCATGAATCCACATTACCCTTGTAAGTTAGAACGGAACACCTGCCAAAAGGTCTAAGGACCCCCAGCGAAACGAAACACCTTGCTCTCACCTTGGTGCTTTTAACCCCTCTACGGTACTTGTGCGGCACCTTAAGTAACCGTAAGGGGTCCCCACCACGTCACCTTGTGGGGTACACTGGTCAACGTACTACCTCTCCGGAAAAGTACACCGATGTGGTGGCCAAACCGCTGGTGTGCGCGTAAGCAGCCATGAGCATAAGGACCGAAGTCGGTGTGTGATATAGAGCACCGCGACACCAGTCGCAACAGATAATAATAAAGGGATACTCATGCGAAAAGGGGTTAGTTGAAAACCATCGGCACATCTACTTTACTTTTACATAGAACATGATAAGACCTCACTTTAAAAAAGGACGCACGAAAAGGGTACCCACCTTGAGTCGCGTTGAACAGAACACCTGAAACCGTCTTGCGCCCTTGCACGACTCCCGGACCCCTAAAAGTCCCCAACAAAAACATCAGTAACACCTAACTTAAAAACCCAGACCACCCGAGTAGAGAAACGAATTAAGAGACGCACGGGTGGACACAGAGACCGGGTAGCGGAGCTTGACAACCCTGCGCGGGCGATTTCCCCGCGCAGCCCGCGTTGCGGAGTGACCCTGCGCGGGCACCAGCCCCGCGCGGCAAGATCCCCGCGCGGACGCGCGCTGCTTGCGGGCAGCGCCCGCGCGGCACCAGCCCGCCCGGTGCGCACGCTGCCTGCGGGCAGCGCCCCGCGCGGCACCAGCCGGCGCGGCGCGCGCTACCTGTGGCAGCGCCGGCGCGGGTGGCGGCCCCGCGCGGCGGTGGTGGCCCGTGCGCGGCGCGCCACACCGTAGGTGGTGCGGCCCCGCGCGGCAAGAGGTGTGGCGGCGGCGGCGGCGATGCGACGAAAGGCGAAACCCTAAAAGCCCCAAGAAAACCCAACTAAGAACGACGAAAACGCAATAACTAACGCCGCTTACCTTGATCTATTGGAGAAGATGATCCGTTCCCGTTCCTCGCGGTGGTGAGGATCCGGACCTGCTCCCGTTCCCCGCCACCGGTAACGTCTCGTTCCCGGCTTCCGGCACGTTGATCGAAGAAGATTCGGGTTCCGCTTCCCTTTTTCTCTCTTTTCTCTCCGATTAGGATTTTTTTCTTTTTCTCGTACGTAGCAAAAATCCCTAAAATGCGATAGACGGAATTTTCTAACTAACATCTACATAAGAGTGCCACCTAAGCCAAGTTCTACACCAGTCTGCGCGGATTTTGATGCACCAAAGCCTTATCGGGTTCGACTTATCCCATCGTACTCGTTAACACAAATGACTCAATCCGGGAGATCCGTAAGTCGGATTTCAGATCCGATCGCTCCGCCGTGCACCATTTCTCGGGCTCTATCATGGCAAAATTTCCGCAAACCACCACGGTCTACCCAGGAAAACTTGATAATTTATTTTTCCTAATAAACTAATTTATTAAAAAGGAAAAGGAAAGAAGACATGAAAAGTCATGATACTACAGGTAGCCCCAGAAGAAAAGTCATGATCAAGTTATGATCCGATTCGGTTTCACTAATCACCTGAAGAGCATCACTGATCGACTTGATTTTTTGCATGTATTCACTCCAAGGAATAAAGTGCCGTGGCACGGCACACTTGCGTGCCGATGGATACGCATGACCTTCTAGTGGAACCCTCTGGCACGATCATTTTGTTCCAATAAGTTTTTATAATGTTATTTTGAAAGATTAGTCAAATAATTATGAATATTGACTATATATAGCTTATTATACTAATCAATTAATATAGTGATAAACTTTTTTAAATGTAAAAATAAATTATACCTCATAGAGAATAAAAATTAAAATATAATAATAAAATTTACAAGTAAAATTCATTCAAGAAAGTTAGAAAAAGAATAGCATGAGCAATAAATTATATGATAAATAAATTAAACAAATTTAAGTATCAATTAATTTAATTTAGCTTTTAATTTTGGAAAAAACTAAGTATACACCCCAAAAGGTGTGTATATCTTACACCCCACCCATCCAAGGGTGGGGTGAATTCCACCCATCACTTAATGTGATGGGTGGAGAAGCGCCCACCCTTGGATGGGTGGGGGTGTAAGATGTACACCCATGATTGGGTGTACAAATAGCATTCCTCTTTAATTTTATTAGTATTTTTAATTTTTTAAATTTAACAATAAAATTTTTAACGTAAAACTTATTTTTATCGCAAATCTTATATAAAATACTAGATCTATCCAAAATAATTAAAAATTTAACTACATAATAATTAAATCAAGTATATCTATTTTCATCTTTTTATAAACTAATGATAAAAAATTATCTAATTTTTATTTTTTTTAAAAAATAGCTTTACAAATTAAAAATATTCAAATAAAAAAAAACCACGGATATAAAGGCCAATCCCTAAAAAAAAAAATCACAAAAAAAAAATCTAATGAAGGGCATAAGGACCTATCAAGAGAAAAAATCTACCAAAAGAAAAAAAAAAAAACAGATGAGAGACACAAAAGGCCACCAAATAAATAAATAAATAAATAAACCTTCAAAAGAAAAAAAAACTCACAAAAAAAAAAAATCAAAACTACTTGAAGAGAGAGAGAGAGAGGGGGGGGGGGCACAAAAAAAAAGAAAAAAAAGGGCGGCACGAGACCCGTGCCGCCCGATACCCACGCGGATATCGCGGCACGGGGGGTGCTGTGGCACCCCTCCGGTACCATATTGGGGGCACGGTACGTGCCGCCCCGTGCCGTACGGCACGGGGCGGCACTTCATACCTTGATTCACTCATACCCATCGATCCTTTCTTGATACTTTCAATTCAATCTGGAGAGAAAAAACTGTAGAAACTATTTTGTCAAGAAAGTATGGCTCAATAGTTTTTCATGCATCATCAGCTGTTTTGAGTGAACTAGATATAACTATCTGTAGTATGCTAAGAGACAGAGTAGCATTAATCCAAGAAAGTGTGGTGGTGTCTTCCTTCTTCCAAACTAAATACTCAGGATTCACAATTATCTTCTGGTCAGTAGTATCAATGGTCTGTAGAGGAGTAGTACCAGTTCCATTCACATGTGAAGTAACACCAAAACTTTCTAAGGCATTGAGAAAAAGAAGGACCAAACACTACCAGAAAAACCAAGCGGCACTCAGAGAACACTAGTAGCAAAACACAGAGGTCCAGCGGCAATATGATAGGCTGAGTAGCAACAGGGAAGACTATTCGACACCAGAGAAGCAAATAGAGATCTCAGAGAGCACAAAAAAGACCAAGCAACATTGGGCGACAACAGAAAGGGCTGAGCGGCACCAAAGAAGGCTGTGCGGCACCAAAGAAGAGATCACCTATGGAAGAAGATGAGGTTTTTGGTGGATAGTGGCTATGGATCAATATTCCCTAATTTAGGTTTCCCGCTTCGATCCCATGAATGATAGGTAAAAGAGCTTGATCCTCTAGGATTGTATTGATGAAAATATATAGTACAAGATATGTAAACAGGCCAACCTATTATAGTAATTATATAATCAGAAATACCATATAGACCTACGCTATATATGAAAACAATATGCAATACTAAATATATCGTAAGAGGTATAGATGTCAATGTAGTGCATTCAAATCATCTAAGCTGAGTTCAGCAATTATATTTTGCCATCCATGGATTGACATGACGACCGGTGTTGTCATCTATTCTTAACCTAATGTATTTTCTTTGTTTCCCTGTTTTTCGTTTGGATTTTAGTTATTTGGGTTGTAGTAAATTTTCTATGTCACTTTGTTAAGCTACCGCATTGTTTTATACTTTTCAGTGCAACAAATCTGATATAATATTGTTGGATACTTTTGTGATCGCTATCTACAAAAAAGTGTAACTATAATTGTTTCATTTCTTACATGTGCATGCCTTTAGGGATATAAGGTTACAAAACAAGGAAAATTTATGATCAGAATTGGATGGGAGCAAACAAATTTGAGCATGCCTGCAGTAGAAAGCTATCAGACGGCAAATATGGATACTGACAATGTCACGGACTCTGAAAAGAATGCTTCTTCGCCTGCATTAGAAGATCAACTACTGTTTAAAAGAGTGGTAATGGTATCTCTTTTTTCACAGGCCAAGTGAAACTGAATAGACTTAATATACTTTCTTGCTTTAGTTGGAATCCTACCAGAGACATCAACTAATGCATTGTTTATTGCACTTTAAACAGATTGTAAAGCTAAGTAGTGAAGTGGAGGAGGAAGAGGATACAGACCATAAAGCCCTCATGGAAGGATATGTCAGTTCGTTTTCTACTCATAGCGTTATTATCTTTTTTCGGTGTCCTTACTCTAATTGGGACGTTTTGTTTATTTCTGCAGATCACAATCACTCCACTAGGTGCACTATCCCGTACAGAGGTAGATGCTGTGCCTTATTTCAAAGGGTGGTTGCATCATCTAGCTGATTATGCATCATCATCTTCTTTATAAAAGGGAGAGCTCCCTCCTTAAGAATAAGGTGAACTCTGTGGATGAATCTTTTCACTCTATCCTGGTGGCCAACCTTCTGAATTTAACTCTCCCTCCGAACTCTTCAGTGTCCTATTGCAACCATGGTGTGCCTTGACATCATGGGTTTAAATCTGTGAAATAGCCACTTCTAGTTTAGAAGGCATTTGTTTCAATGAAATGGGGGGGATTGACTAGAGTTTCATTACAAGTCACGAGTTTTGCTGTTTGCTTTGGTGAATGTGGAGAAAACAACAAAACTGGACTTACTCTGAAGTCTTATCCCTTCAAGGTCATGAAACAACCAGGTGAAAATGGTATAGACTTCTTCTATGCTGACTTCCTCCTGTTACACACAAACAAATGGTCCCCCTAAGGTTGCATGCGTGTAACCACCCTTTGCAGACCTCGTAGTGGTAGGAGCCTTGTGCAGTTGGCTGCCCAAAGATTTCTCAGGACTTCAACTAGATGCTATAACTAGGTTGACGAAGTTCCTTTAAACTTAGTGTTACATATGGACTTCTTCTTTCGATCTGATATGACTATACTAGTATGCTTTATAAGTAGTTGGCTATCTCTTGGTAGTTTTTAAAGGCCACCATTTTCTTTTTATTGGTTCTTTTGAGTTCTCCTTATTAAAGAAGAATGAAGATTGCCGTTCTTGACACTACTTAGGAGGTACCTACATATAACATTACTGACATGAATTACTTACATATCATTTTTGGATTGTATAATTGTCTGATTTATAACAAGCTGTTTATAAGTTTGTACGAAATGATCTGCTCCTTTGATGCTTACTAATAAGATTATGCTTACATAATATTCTCTTTACAGGAAATTCTTTCCATACTTGAGCTGCCCTTTGAACATGTTTTTGCAAAGTATGAGGAAATTATTGACCTCATTTTTCTCAGAATCAATTGCTACCTGCGATTCATTAAAGCAAACAATGCTTTAGAGTTGTTCGTCCAAGTGAACTGCTATTGTTGTGAAACACCACTCTCTAGGCCTTTATGATTCAGAGCTATTGATTCTTCTTTACTAGTATTTTATCAAGCAATACAAACTTTGGTCTGCGAACCTTTACAAACTACGGTAACGGTCCTTTTAAGCACTCGCTACAATGGCAAATATTTTGTTTTACGTTGAAACCATCTTAGTTGATAGGTTCATCTCATTTGCATTATTTTCGAAGAGCATATATATATATATATATATATATATATATATATATATATATATATATATATATATATATATATAGTGTAGGGCTACTATACTCTTATGAGTATAAATTCTTTTATACTCATAATTTTTTTACACTTGGATAAAGGAATGTCTGGTTAGGATGATAGTGGTCTTCCTACGGTTTACTAGGTTGTTGGGGAAATAGTATAAATTCTAGGGACTACTATAATTCTAACCGCACATTCCTTCATACAAGACATGAAAATTTATGAGTACAAAAAAATTTTACTCATAGGAGTATAGTAGCCGGACCCTATATATATATATATATATATATATATATATATATATATATATATATATATATATATATATATATTTCTCCTGATTTGTAGATGATATATGTAGCAATTTTACTTATATTTCATTGCATCTCCGATCAAACTGCGATTGCCGAAATTTAAAATTCTAGTTTAACTAGAATGATGGTGTATCAATTGATTGTTCGCTGAATTGCTACATTACATTTCATTAACATTAGTAGCCAAATGAGTAGCATTTTACTCTTCATGTTTTTTCTGTGTCTATCTATTATAGAGAAGAATTATATGCGAACATTGAAGTTCAAACTTAAATGGCTTGGCCTCTCAATTTTCATCTACAATACCAGACATTTGCTTTAGTTCATTGATGAATCAATTTTCGCTTGTCTCACATCAGTTGCTGATGTATTGAGAAACTCGCTCGACGGTTCGACTACGTGTATGAATTTGTAACAGTCGGTGGGGAGGTAAGAGGTGGACGGTGCCGGAGGAGCAGAGAACACCCCCCCCCCCCCCCCCAGAGTAGAGGAAGAAGAAGTCGGTTAGCAGTATCTAGAGTAGTCAATAGTAGTGGAGTGTAGTTGTCAAGATAAGGAGAAGGGGCTGAGCAGTCGAACGGGGACCCATTTGTCGGATGGGGACCCATTTGACCAGCAGGAGTCACCAAACACAAGGGGCCCCAGTATAGGAAGCCCAACTGGAAAGGGCCCAACCAAGAAGCCCAGTTGAAGGGGGCCCAACTAAAGGGGCCCCAACCAAAAAGACCCAGCTGAAGAGGGCCCAACTGCAAGGGCCCAACTAAAGGGACCTAATCAAAGAGGCCCAGCTGAAGGGGGCTCAACTGCAAGGGCCCAATTAAAGAGGCACAACTAAAGAGGCCAACTGAGGGGGCCCAACTAGAGGGGCCTAACTGAAAAAGCCAACTGAAGAGGCCACCTGTCTAGTAGCAACAACCAAGCATGGGGCCCGACAGGAGAGGCCCAATACTAGAAAAAGACACTCAATTAGGAGTAGATCACTCTAATTAAAATAGGGTTATAACTAGTAGATTAACCTACTTAGCTAGAGTTAGTAGAAGAGCTATATAAGCACAAAATGTAGTTAGAGAAGATGAAAATAAATTAATACAAATCTACTTCTTCCTCAAGCGCTCTCTCTCTCTCTCTCTCTCTCTCTCTCTCTCTCTCTCTCTCTCTACTCCAACCCTCTCCTTCCCCAATCTCTCTGAATCCCCATATCAATTCTTTCCCCCTTCTTCCTTCTTTTTTTTTTTTTTTTTTTTTTTTTTTTTTTTTTTTTTTTTTGAGATAAGGTAGCATGCTATCGCTTTATTCAATAAATCATGAATTAAGCAACATGGTGAGGCAGTAGGGCCTCAGGAAAGAAAATAATAATAATAAAAAAAACATCCTACGGGCAGCAAAACTTTCATAGGCGTCGTAAAGACCTGACTGCCTCCAACAGCTGCCTCCTATTGGCCCTTTTATTCTAAAAAATCCTCCTATTCCGCTCTAGCCAAATCATCCACCAGGAAGCAGCTAAAATACCTCTTTCTCTCTTTCCTAAGTGGCCCCCTAATCGACTATAGTCTTCCGACAGCTTAATCACCAAATTGTCGAAACTTAAAGACAGTTTGTTCAGCAATTGAGCACCCAGAAGTGTCTTGACCCCCTCACATTCGGCCAAAAGGTGATTAACGGTCTCGGTGACCATCCCGCAGAAGACACACAACCCCTCACCGCTCCAGCCTCGTTTAAGGAGGTTGTCCTTCGTAAGAATCCTACTTTTAAGGGCCAACCAAACAAAAATCTTTACCTTCAGAGGAGTTTTGATACTCCACATTCGATCAAACAAGACGACCTTAATGCCTCCATCCTATAGAAACTCATATGTCGTCTTAATCGAAATTTTTTTCGGCTGGGCCCACCTCCACAAAATAACATCCTCCCCTCTACTAGGGGACTTACTAGACAGCAGCTCTTTGAGCTCCCTAATTTCAGCACAAATTCGCTGTCTCCTATGTTGGGTTATGATAATATAGATCTAAATAGGGAAAAAAACACATAGAGGGGGGTGAATAGGTGTAAACAATAAACACTCAAAAATCTTTGCGTAATAAAATCCAATGCGAAAAAGTAAATAACACGCAGAGATTTTACGTGGAAAAATTTCAAAACCAGGAGTAAAAAACCACGGGACCGATCACAAGGTGAAATCAACTAAGATTAAACACGTACAAAGGTGATATACCGTACTCACACACGACTCAATCTTTTTCCATACGCTCCGAGTTGATCTTCTCCGCTCGCTCCGCAACGCGCCTCGAATCCACGATTTGCGTCCAACGCCGAATTCACGGCGTCCAACGTCGAGTCCACGACGTCCAACCGAATCCACGGTCTTCACCAAGTAGCACGTCTCGAATCCACGAGCGCACCTCGTCTCGAATCCACGAAACGATATCACCTTGAGTCCACAATGCCACGCGAATCCACGCGCCGATTTTTGACAAAATCGTTGTTTTTGGTGGTGAAAATCCGCCGAATACTTAGATCAAAGATAGATCGGAAATACCATCTAAGTATTCATTAATTTGATTCTACTCAAAATCTGAGTTTGAAATCCTAGAATCAAATTAATTAATATAGATGAAGAAACATAGAATTAAATCTAGTTATTTCCTTTCTTCTCTATCTGTGGATATATAAGTTTTTCCTCCGTTAATTTTTCTTGTTCATTTACGGAATACAAAACTTATTTCGGATTCTGTGGATTACCCTAAAAGATGAAATTAGGGTTTACTTATAGGTTAGAAACCATTGGAAGTGGATAAGAATAAAAAACTGACTGTAACAGAATTTTTTCGGCACGACGGTCCGGACTGGATTTGGCTTGATCCGGACTGTCGTTGTTTTTCAGAGAATTCCTGAAAACAGGTGTTCGAGCTCCGGACTAAAGTATCCACGGTCCGGACTGTTCATGCGATTTCTGTAAAATCCACGTTCGGGGTCCGGACTGAACCAAGGGTGTTCCGGACTGGATTTGCGCATGAACCTACCTATGTTCGGGGTCCGGACTGTAGTACCCTTATCCGGATCCTGAACATGTAACATTCCAGTTTCTTAATTTTTAAGCAATTAAAAATCCATCCAAGTGTTTCTACACTATAAGAAGTATTCGGATCACCAAGATTATTTAATTAAACGTACCTGATCCTTTTGAATTCTTCTTTCTTGAGATTGAGGTGTATGATCCAAACATCTTCATCTTCAATCTTCAAGACTTAAACACTTTTACGAAATACGCCAATACAAATTTCTTAACAATCTCCCCCTTTGGCGGTTTCGTGACAAAACAAAAATCCACTTTAAGAAAATTCAAAAAGATATTTTTGTTGTTATCACCATACAACAAAAATTTACAATTGAGATCCAAATAAAAATGAATACATGAGATAAACTCCTAAAACAAACTCTAGACTTAGACGTTTGTACTCTCTGCAAAAAGAAATAATTCTTGACAAAAGAAATCGTTAGATACCTCAAGAATTTAACATTCAAAAATCAAACAGAGAGATGGAGTTTATACTCACCATGATATTTACCAAATCAGATATGTGTTAAAAATACCAATCAGAGATAGACATATCTTCTAAGCATTAAATTCCAAATGTCATAAGTTTGTTAGTCATCAAACAACTTGTTAGTAATATTACATGCCCAAATAGTTAGTCGAATAGTTAGTCGAGGCATGCATTTATTCACAATACAAACCAAAGTTGTTGTGTACTTACCTTCCAAGATTTAGTGTTCCAAGGTTCTCACAAACCATTGTCAAACCATTGTTCATATCTCTCTCCCCCTTTTTGTCACTAAAATAAGCCAAAATTACAAAAATAAAAGGGAGTTAAAAGTTCAAAAATAATAAGAACTAGGACTGAAACCTGCAAAAACAAAAAGATTAGAACAACAAAAGAAAAATCAGTCTGAATCCTCAGAGTTGCTGCAACCAAGTTTCTGGAAGATCTTTTTAACTAACTTGGCTAGAGATTTCTGCTTCTTCTTCAAATCTCCTATGTCGGCGGTCATCTTTATGAATTCGGAAGACATTCGTTCTTGTTCTGATGATAGCCGTTGTTGTTCTCTATATATTGATGTGACAGAGGCGTCATCCTCTGATGTTGAAGCTGGTGCTGGTGGTGCTGAAGCTGTTGCTGCTGTTGTTGGTGCTGCTGTTGCTGCTGTTGATCTCTTTCTGCGAGGAGGTGTGGGTGGCTCATCCTGTCTCGTTGAGAGGGACTTCACTATTGTTGTGTCATTGATAGTTCCCCAACTATGCATGTATGCCGACGATGCAATGTCGACTTTAAATTTCTTCAAAATTTGCATAATTATCATTGGGAAGGGAAGTCGCTCTGTGGGATGGGCATTTTCCACGTACCGTGCCATCCTCGACCAAATGAGATAGGGAATGTTGAAGTTGGAACCCAAGGTTGCTGTGGGGTTTCCAAGAAGATAGAGAAACAACATTCTATCCTATCTAAGAACTTTTGTTTGCATGTTGGGTAGGATGTTGTTGTAAGAAAATAAACGGATATGCGCAGCGGAAGAAAGAAACGCAATTAAAATTTTTCTTAAACCAAAGATCACCTCATGTTTTGTCTTAGATCGTAAAAAGGTAATCTAATTGATCTTATCAATTAGGATTTAATTTTTACCTTGCACGGGTCGAGATCACCGCGAAGCCGACGATCGTTGGTAAAAAATTGTTCGTCCTTGATAGCCGCGCACGCACCTGGCCTCTACTTGTGTCCACACGGAATGACGCCCTTGATCGAAATAGTCGATCGCCTTGATTCGCGATCCGATCACGAATTAACTCTCGCGTCGATGTAAGGAGGATGAATCAATCTTCTAATTGTGCTAGCAATCTTCCGAAGATCGAGAACGATGAATTAATTATGGAGAACTTGAGGAAGAGGATAGGCGGCTAGGGTTTTCTTATTCTTTTTTCTCATACAAAATATGTCACATATGACATATATTTATAATGAGAAAACCCTAATCCTAATCGAATTCTAATCCGATTGGATTATCCATTATCCTTAAGTTAGTTTCAATATGAATCGAATCCGAATCCTAATTCGATTCGTGTGTAACATTTACACATAAGTCCTCAAAATATTTACTAACGATTAGTAAATACACCATGCAACTTTTGCACTTAAATACCTCTAATTTACAATAATTGCAAATTAGTCCTTTTACTAATAAATTAGTAAACTTTAGTATTGTGATTATAATTAATCCATTCTATAAACTTCTTTATCATCTCCATAATATCGATCATGCGTGATTTCTTATGTGTGTGACCTTATAGGTTCAATTCTGTCTGGTAGTGAGATATGATGCGATCCCCATCGGCATCATCATCGAAACTCTTTTTGATGGATCAAACACTTTTGATTCTTCCCTCATATAATAATTATTCGCCTATAATTATTCTTATTGGTTCCCACAATCCACCAGTGACGCCTAGCAGCATATGGTGGCAATCCAGTCAGAAGTGAATATTGGACTGAACCTCAAGGTGCAGTTACCGTACAATACAATCCTTCTATCGCATAGTCCCAACTGAGTGGAGGTCATGGAATACTCGTCAAACCCCATCACCCGTTATATGACAAATTTGATAGGACAGAAGCTCATATGGTTACTCTTGGAAACACCTTTCCATGAACCATATTACCCCGGCCGAGGATTTCTGAGCTTTGCCTTACAAATAGCATAGGACTAATTATCTCTCTACCGAGAGCGATAGATCCCCTGTAAACAAACACCCATTCCTAATATGAACCGACTGCAGCCAACATATACTACTAAGACCCGTGACTAGGATCAGAGTTTGCATAGTCAAACTACAGTAGCCTCATACTGAATGGCCGTGGTGTCGCAGGTCTAAGGATCAGTTGTACCACTGCAACATCGAATCAGTTACTGACGAAAGAGTAGACATCCAAGTAACTATTCGTAATTGGTCACGCTCAGTGCCCTTGTTCTATAACAACCACCTGCACGTTCGCTCCAGTGTCCCCACACTGATGACTTGAGACTCGTCATCCTAAAAGAGAGCGACACATACATCAATCTTACCGGATCAATCATCGTCCCCATGATGATCCTCCGATTGAGAGCATTTATGACTTAATCACTAATAATATGTATCTCAAATTCTTAACTCTTAAGAATATACATTATCATCTCATTAATTCAAAGGACGATTCATGGACACATCAAACATGAATGGCATAAAATGCCCAAATTATAATAAAGATCAAGTACAAATATGTCCCATATAAAAAAATGCGTCAGCCTGATAGGCTTTTGGGGCATACAACTAACAATCTCCCACTTGCACTAAAGCCAATCAGTCATATATCTAATGCCCATCTTCTCAAGATGAGTCTCTAGTTTTTGCTGAGTCAAAGCCTTAGTTAGCGGGTCCGCCACGTTATCTGCGGAGGCAACCTTCTGCACTTCAATATGTTTATCTTTGATGTACTCTCTGATCTTGTGATACCGCCGCTCGATATGTTTGGATTTCTGATGAGATCTCGGCTCCTTAGCTAATGCTACGGCGCCATTATTATCACAATATAGTGGCAGGGGATCCCTACTAGAGGGAACCACGCCAAGCTCAGTGATAAATTTCTTGATCCAAACAGCTTCCTTGGCAGCTTCAGATGCAGCGATGTACTCGCCTCCATAGTAGAATCAGCAATCGTCTCTTGTTTAGAACTCTTCCAAACTATTGACCCACCATTGCAAATAAATAGATACCCAGACGTAGACTTTCTATCGTCTATATCAGACATAAAGTCTGAATCTGTATAGCCATTAACTTTGAGTTCTCCACCTCCAAGAACCAAGAACATATCCTTTGTTCTTCTCAAGTACTTAAGGATATTCTTCACCGCTACCCAATGCTCTTCGCCTGGGTTCGACTGATATCGACTAGTGACGCTCACAGCCTGTGCTATATCAGGTCGAGTACATAGCATCGCATACATTAAACTCCCTATTGCGGAAGCATAAGGGATCCTGCTCATGCGACTTCTCTCTTCAGGTGTCTTAGGAGACATAGTCTTAGAGAGGTGAATTCCATGTCTTAGAGGTACCATACCCCTTTTGGAATTCTCCATGCTGAACCTTTTCAACACTTCATCTATGTACATAGCTTGCGATAAACCAAGCAACTTCTTAGGTCTATCCCTATAGACCTTTATCCCTAGGATATAAGATGCTTCTCCAAGGTCTTTCATAGAAAACTCTTTGGATAACCATAACTTCACCGATGTTAACATAGGAATGTCATTCCCTATTAGGAGTATGTCATCCACGTACAATACGAGGAAGGTAACAGCACTCCCACTAACCTTTTTATACACACACGGCTCTTCCTCATTTCTGATGAAATCGAACGATTCGACTGCATCATTGAAACGAGTGTTCCAACTCCGAGAAGCTTGCTTCAACCCATAAATGGATCGTTGAAGCTTGCACACTTTATGACTTCTATCTTTGGTAGTGAAACCCAAAGGCTGCTCCATATAGATTTCTTCTTCAAGATATCCATTCAGGAAAGCAGTTTTTACATCCATTTGCCAGATCTCGTAGTCATAATGTGCAGCAATAGCAAGCAGAGTTCTGATAGATTTAAGCATGGCTACAGGTGAAAAGGTATCCTGATAGTCAATGCCTTCGCGTTGACTATAACCTTTTGCTACCAGCCTAGCTTTATAGGTCTCTACCTTTCTATCAGAACCAATCTTTCTCTTGAAGATCCATTTGCATCCAACGGGTACAATACCCTCTGGTGGATCAACCAGAGTCCAAACATGATTGGAGTACATTGAGTCTATTTCAGACTTCATAGCTTCCAACCATTTTTCGGAGTCGATGTCTGACATCGCCTCGCTATAAGTCTTAGGATCATCTCTATGATCCTTGTCTCCCACTAGGAACATTTCCTCCATGTCCTCTATAAATAATCCCATGTATCTATCAGGAGGATGAGAGATTCTACTAGACTTGCGAGGTGGCAGTGTAATCTCTGGTATCACAGAGTTATCAGGAAGGGCTCTTGGAATGCTCGATCCTAAAGAGACTTTCTCCTCTAGTTCTATTTTTCTCCCACTGCATCCTGCTAAAATAAATTCATTTTCAAGAAAGAAGGCATGACGGCTCACAATCACATTATGACTTTCTGGGAGATAAAAATTGTATCCAAGTGATTCTTTGGGATAACCAATGAATCTTCCCTTGACTGATCTGCTTTTCAATTTGTCCGTCTTTAATTTCTTAATATAAGCCGGACACCCCTAAGTCTTAATGTGAGTAAAACTTGGCTTCCTACCATGCCACATCTCATATGGTGTGGTGGGAACAGATTTGGAAGGTACTCTGTTCAAAATATAAATAGCCGTAAGAAGTGCATAACCCCAAAGTGACGTAGGTAAATCTATAAAACTCATCATAGATCGAACCATATCTAATAAAGTTCGATTCCTCCGTTCAGACACCCCATTCAATTCTGGTGTTCCAGGAGGAGTCCATTGAGAGACAATACCATTGTTCTTGAGGTAGGTTAAGAAATCCGTGCTAAGGTATTCCCCTCCTCGATCAGATCGAAGAGTCTTAATCGGTTTTTCCATTTGCTTTTCTACTTCTTGTCTAAACTCTTTAAACTTTTCAAAGACTTCAGACTTGTGTTTAATTAAATACACGTACCCATACTGTGAATAATCATCAGTAAAGGTAATAAAGTAGAGATAGCCGTCCCAAGCAGACACATCAAATGGGCCACATACATCAGTATGTATCAGGGCGAGTACTTCGGTAGCTCTCTGTCCTTGTCCAACAAAGGGAGACTTAGTCATTTTTCCTTGAATACATGATTCACAAGCTGGGTATGGTTCAGGGAGTAAGGATCCTAAGATACCATTCTTAGCCAGCTTGTTAACCCTATCTTCTCCAATGTGACCAAGCCTCAGATGCCACAAGTATGTTTTGTTTACCTCCTCTCTAGGTCTTTTAAAACCAATAGTATTCTCATTCATGCCATTGTCAACTGTATTGATACTAACATCCATATGTAAGTAATAGAGATTGTCTATTAAAGAACCACAACCTATCAAATTATTTCTCAAATAAATTGAACAAACGTTTGATTCAAAAATAAACTTATAACCGTCCAATACCAAACGTGAAACAGAAATAAGGTTTCTAGTTGCACTAGGAATATAAAGACAATCTCTAAGTTCTAAAACTACTCCCGTCGGTAGACATAAAGGATAAGTCCCTACAGCAACAGCAGCAACTCTTGCTCCGTTTCCAACGCGTAGGGTAAGCACTCCATCCCTAAGTCGTCTACTTTTCTTTAGCGCTTGCATTGAAATACACAAATGCGAGGTGCATCCCGAGTCAATGACCCATGTAAAAGTAGAACAAACCGATAAGCTAGTAGTTTCAATGATATGAATCTCAGACATACCTTCCAAAGTTTTATCCTTCACCTTGTCCTTCAGGCTAGCTAAATAGTCCGGGCAATTCCTTTTCCAGTGGCCATCCTTTTGACAGTGGAAGCAAGTTCCTTTGGCGGCCTTCTTTTTGGGATTTACCTTGACAGTGTCAGTCTTTGGCTTCTTCGCAGGCTTCTTCTTTCTCTATTTAGACTTTCTTTTGGAGGAAGCCCGTTCAACAGCCAAAACTGAGTCCTTATTGACTTTTAGGATTCCTTCAGCCGTGACCAACATATTCAACAGCTCGGCGAGAGTGCAAGTAATTTTATTCATTTGAAAATTTAAAATAAACTGAGAAAATGAATCAGGTAATGATTGTAAGATCAAATCAATTTGAAGTTCTGCGTCCATAGTCATTCCGAGCTTCTCAAGCTCCTCAATGTCCTTAATCATCGCCAAGCAATGATTATTGACTGAGTGACCATCAGACATCTTAGTCCTGAACAGTCGCCTTGACAACTCGTAACGAGCTGTTCGACTTTGCTCATCATACAACTCTTTAAGATGGAGCAAGATGTCAGCAGCACTCTCCATGTGCTCATGCTGGCGTTGCAACTCATTACTCATAGACGCAAGCATGTAGCATTTTACCTTCATATCATCATCAGTCCATTTATTTCTAGCATCTTTCTGTTGAGCTGTTGGATTTTCGGGCACTGCTGGAGCCTCCGTGTCCAACACATAGGCTAATTTCTCAGAATTGAGAACAATTCTCAAATTCCTCAGCCAATCGGTGAAATTCGGTCCAGTTAAGCGATTAGTATCAAGTATTTTGACAAGTGGGTTAGAGGCGGCCATGTTCTGCAGATGGTTAAGATTCTAATTAGTTGTGTACTTAATCATAATCCATTTTTGATTAGGGTCTTTAAATCTAAATGGTGCCTCCCACTAATTTTAGCGAATCTCCACACTCCCCGAGTGGAGAAAACGGAAACTTTACTAAAAGTTTCTAGTGGGAATTGCGGTCCCATCTGTTTGCACACTACCTCATCCTAACAGATTTTTGGCACTGAGTAAAGAAATGAGTGAACAACTCTAATGCTTCTCAAGCAAATCGCAATTTTATCTTTGGCCTCCAAATATATAGGCCTCATCTTAACAAATTCTTGGCCTTATCTTTTGGTTTGTTACGGAATTTGTGTTGGCGTATTTCGTGAAACTGTTTAAGTCTTGAAGATTGAAGATAAAGAAGTTTGGATCATATACCTCAATCTCAAGAAAGAAGAATTCAAAAGGATCAGGTACGTTTAATTAAATATTTTTGGTGATCCGAATACTTCTTATAGTGTAGAAACACTTGGATGAATTTTTAATTGCATAAAAATAAAAAACTGGACATACTACATGTTCAGAGTCCGGACCGGACATTACAGTCCGGACCCCGAACATAGGATAGTTCATGCGCAATTCCAGTCCGGACCTTGGTTACTTCAGTCCGGACCCCGAACGTGAAATTTGCAGGAATTGCATGAACAGTCCGGACCGTGGGAATTTCAGTCCGGACCCCGAAAGTATGTTTTTCTGAAAAAAGTCTGTTTCGCTACGACAGTCCGGACCGCCATAATTCCAGTCCGGACCGTCGTCCTGTAAAATTCCAGAAAAGGTTAGTTTTTGGTTCTTATCCTCTTCCAATGGTTTCTAACCTATAAATAGACCCTCTGATTCATCTTTTAGGGCACGCGAAAAATACGACCGAAATAAAAAAATCCACATATAGAGAAGAAAGGAAATCAATAGATTTAATTCTATGTTTCTTCATCTATATTGATTAATTTGATTCTAGGTTTTCCAAACTCAGATTTTGAGTAGAATCAAATTAATGAATACTTAGATGGTATTTCCGATCTATTCTTAATCTAAGTATTCGGCGGATCATCACCACCCAAAAACAACGATTTTTTCAAAATCGGCACGTGGACTCGCGTGGCCTTGTGGATTCAAGGTGCAACCGCTCTCATGGATTCGGAGCGAGGTACGTTCGTGGATTCGAGACGTGCTACTGGGTGAAGACCGTGGATTCGGTCGGACGTCGTGGATTCGACGTTGGATCCCGTGGATTAGGCGTTGGACGCAAATCGTGGATTCAAGGAGCGTTGCGGAGCGAGCGGAGAAAATCTACTAGGAGCGTATGGAAAAGGTTGAGTCGTAAGTGTGTACGGTAAATCACCTTGTACGTGTTTCAATTCTAGTGGATTTCGCCGTGTTATCGGTCCCGTGGTTTTTTACTCCGGTTTTGGAGTTTTTCCACGTAAAAATCTTGCGTGTTATTTTTATTTCCGCATTGGGTTTTATTGCGCAATGATTTTTTGAGTGTTTATGGTTTACACCTATTCACCCCCCTCTAGGTGTTTTTTTCCCCTATTTAGATCCAATTAATCATAACCCAACAAGTGGTATCAGAGCAGGAATAGAACCGTAAACAATGGTTGAAGGTGGAAACATCAACAGACCCCCGTTATTCGATGGAACAAATTATGCCTACTGGAAAGTACGGATGAAAGCCTTTTTAATTTCCATCGACGAACGGGTGTGGCAATCAATCGAGTTAGGATGGTCTAATCCAACTGAAATTATTGCTGATGTTCGCACCATCAAACCTAGGTCGAAATGGACCAAGGAAGAGGTTGATGCATCTTCTTACAATGGCAAAGGTGTTAATGCTCTATTTAATGCTTTGTCACAAACTGAGTTCTCTCGCGTCTCTGCATGTGAGACTGCGAAAGAAATCTGGGATGTTCTTCAAGTTACACATGAGGGAACTAACCTTGTGAAGATTCAAAAGCTGCAAATGCTTACGAGCAAGTTTGACTCTATTTTCATGGCAGAAAATGAATCATTCACAGACTACTATACACGATTGCAAGACATCGTGAATACATGTGCTAACTTGGGAGAGAAAATTTCAGAATTTAAAATTGTAAAAAAGATTTTAAGGACTCTTCCTGAAAGATTTCGTTCCAAGGTTACGGCCATTGAAACTATTAAACACCCGGACGAAATCCGTGTAGAAGAATTAGTTGGTTCATTACAAACATATGAAATGACATTTCCTACTAACTATTCTTCGGGAAAGGCATCCTCTTCTAAGTCTTCAGGTTATGCGTTGAAAACAACAAAAGAAGAAGACGCGGATTCATCCTCCTCAGACGATGACGAGAACCTATCTATGGAGGACTTTGAGAAGCAGCTCGCTCTCTTGACAAGGAAGTTTCGCCGAAACTTTCGAAGGGGTAATTCAAGCAAAACTCCATCCTTCGTAAAGTCGAAGAAAGGCAAAGGTTTTTCAAGTTACAAGTCAAGAAAGCAAGAGAACTTTTCAAAGGATAAGAAAAGCTCAGAGGGACAAGTACAATGTTTCAAGTGTCGAGGCTACGGCCACATTGCAACGGAGTGTCCCAATAAGAATCCGGCAAAGAAGAAGGCGATGCAAGCCGTCACTTGGGATGACACCTCATCGTCAAATGAGTCATCTTCAAGTGATGAAGAAAATAACGCAACGGCGTTCCACGCGTCCACATCTTCACCCTTCATGTGCTTAATGGCAAGTACATCCGATTCATTGTCCAACTCCTCCCATGTTGAAAAGAATGTCGTGGACGACGAATCGAGTAACTCTGAAGGTGAAGATTTTGCTCTTGCCTACCACAAACTTTTGAGGGATTCAAAGAAATTGGCAAAGCAAAACAGGAGTTTGAGAGAGAGATTGCAGGATCTCGAAGAAGAAGCAAAAAGGGCAACTTCTCTCTTGAACGGTCTTGAAGTGGAAAGGGATAACCTGATAAAAGCAAATGTTTCACTTCAAGAGAAAAATGAGCATTTCGAGAAGGAACACATAAAAATGGTGGACAAGGCGAATTACTTCTTGAAGCTCTATAGCGAGGCTCGACAGGAAAAAATGGAAATGACGAAGACCATTTTCCAACTCAAGGATGATTTAAAGAGATTTTCTTCGGGAAGGAGTAAGTTGGATAAGCTTCTTGGCCTTGGTCAAACAAACCGTTTCGGCCTCGGATACACTCAAACTGGAGACAGTCCCAGTTCGAGTGTAACAGTTTTTGTGCCTCAGTCGGTATCTCCTCCTCCGACACCGGAATTTACGACAAAGAACGACAACAAGCCTACTTCACCCTCTTCGGGTTCGTCAAGCACTAAGGTATGTTTTCGTTGTGGTTTTGCAGGGCACATAAGAAGAAATTGCAAGATGGGAGCGAAACGTTCAACTCAAGCGCCTCTTGCAACGACTACCAAAAAGGTGATTCCTCGAAAATCAAAAGAAAATTTTTCAAAGGAAAAGAGCCTTGGTAGTTCACCTCGCAAGACGATGTCAAGCAATCAATCAAACAAGACGCTTTCACCAAGGAGAATAACGTCACATTCATTACCGACGCAATCCAAAAAGGTTTGGGTGCGCAAAGGTGAAATCTTCCCTTGTCTTGTCATTCATACTTCTTTGCATGCTTATGACAATTCGTCTTGGTATCTGGATAGCGGATGTTCCCGTCACATGACCGGTGACAAAAATTGTTTTCAAACTTTTGAGAAAATCTCCGGAGGATTTGTAGTTTTCGGAGACGGTCGTTCTTCCAAAATTATTAGAAAAGGAACTATTGCTATTCCAGATGGCCCGGTTCTGAACAATGTGTTATTTGTTGAAGGCCTTAAGACTAACCTCATCAGTATTAGTCAACTTTGTGATAATGGTTTTTCAGTTAACTTTTCTTCTGTTGAATGTATTGTAACTGATAAGGACCATGTATTCTTTTTAAAAGGGGTTAGATCTCAAAACAATTGCTATGTTGTTCCAAATAAAATTTCTGAAAATCGTAACTTAGCTTCTTTGAATAATGAAACGCTTTGGCATGAAAGGCTAGGTCACATAAATTTTAAGGAACTAGCAAGGGTTTCAAATAAAGACGTGGTTAAGGGGGTTCCTAAACTTTCTTTTAAAGATAACATTGTGTGTGGAGGTTGTCAAAAGGAAAAACAATCAAGGACTGCACACAAAAACTTGAACCACGTTGGTACCAAACGGCCTTTAGAACTATTGCACATGGATTTAATGGGGCCAACACGTCAACCATCTTTGGGAGGTAAATGGTATATTTTTTTATTGGTTGATGATTTCTCTAGATACTCATGGGTAGCATTTTTAAAAGAGAAAGCAGATACTTTTGATTCTTTTCATGAGATTTGCCATCGTATTATGATTGAAAAGAATGAAAAGATCGTTCGTGTTAAAAGTGATAGAGGTGGAGAATTCATAAATTCTAAATTCATTGATTTTTGCACTTCCAACGGCATAAAACATGAATTCTCAGCACCCTATACACCTCAACAGAATGGTGTAGTCGAGCGCAAAAACAGGGTTGTACAAGAGATGGCACGTGTTATGCTTCATAGCCGGAATTTACCGTTATATTTTTGGGCTGAAGCTGTGAACACTGCAGTCTATGTAATTAATCGAGTGTATTTGCGCCCGGGAACTTTAAATACACCATATGAACTATGGTTCTGTAGAAAACCAAATATCAAATATTTTTGTATCTTTGGGAGTCGCTGTTACATTTTACGTGACCGCGAAAATCTTGGAAAATTTAACTCTCGAAGTGACGAAGGGATTTTCATGGGTTATTCTACAAACAGTAGAGCATATCGGGTATTTAACTTGGAATCTAAAACGATGGTAGAATCTATAAATGTTAAAGTAGATGAAGCTTTTCACTTTACATCTGATAAATCTACCCCTGATATGTCTCTTGATGATGATTCTCCTGTAAATGCATCTTCTCATAATAATTCTTCCGATGATATTGATGCATCTAATGGTTCTTCAAGTTTATCTGATGTGCAGGAATCATCATATGTACCTCCGAGTACTCCGTTACCGCAAACGTTAAGCATCTCCAAGGATCATCCGGAATCGAACATTATTGGAGACCCACAAGAAGGAGTCAGGACTCGGAGACAGTTGGTTTGTGGAGTCGCATGCTACGTCTCCACGATAGAACCAAAGAACATCGATGAAGCTCTTCTGGATGACTACTGGATTGAAGCGATGCAGGAAGAGCTCCATCAGTTCGAACGAAACAAAGTCTGGAAATTAACGAAGCCTCCAAAGCAACACAACGTGATCGGTACTAAATGGATTTTCAAGAATAAGAAAAACGAGGATGGTACCATCATCAGGAACAAAGCACGTCTAGTTGCTCAAGGCTATTCACAAATAGAAGGAATAGACTTTGATGAAACGTTCGCCCCGGTAGCTAGACTCGAGTCCATTTGTATCTTATTCGCGATAGCTTGTCATATTAAAATAAAACTCTTTCAAATGGACGTTAAGAGCGCATTTTTAAATGGGTTTTTGAATGAGGAAGTTTATGTTGTTACGGAATTTGAGTTTGCGTATTTCGTGATTGTATTAAGTCTTGAAGATTGAAGATGAAGAAACCTTGAATCGTATACCTCAATCTCAAGAAAGAAGAATTCAAAAGGATCAGGTACGTTTAACTAAAGATTTTGATGATCCGAATACTTCTTATAGTGTAGAAACACCTGGAAGAGGTTTTAATTGCATAAACATCAAAAACTGGACATGGGACATGTTCAGGATCCGGATCGTGCTTGGCAATCCGGATCCCGAAGGGTGTTGGTTCATACACTGGTTCAATCCGGATCGCAGCCTCCTCTGATCCGGATCCCGAACACTGGTTTTACCTGTGTGCTTCCTCGATCCGGATCAGGACTTGCAATCCGGATCCCGAACACTGATGTTCTGGTAAAACTGTATGAACCATCCGGATCGGACTTTGTGATCCGGATCCCGAACCCTTGTTTTTCTGGAAATCGTCTTTTGTGCTTCGCGATCCGGATCGCAGTAATTCCAATCCGGATCGCCGTCCGTAAAATTCCAGAAAAGGCAGTTTTTGATCCTTATCTTCTTCCATTGGTTTCTAACCTATAAATAGACCCTATGGTCATTTTTCTAGGGTTAAGGAAAATAGAGCCGTCATTATCAAATATCATTTTATACGGCTTAGATCCACATATAGAGAAGAAAGGAAATCAATAGATTCATTCTATGTTTCTTCATCTATATTGATTGATTTGATTCTAGGTTTTCCATACTCATATTTTGAGTAGAATCAAATCAATGAATACTTAGATGGTATTTCCGATCTATCTTTGATCTAAGTATTCGGCGGATCATCACCACCCAAAAACAACGATTTACCCCAAATCGGCGCGTGGACTCGCGTGGCCTTGTGGATTCAAGGTGCAACCGCTCTCGTGGATTCGGAGCGAGGTACGTTCGTGGATTCGAAGCGTACTATTGGGTGAAGACCGTGGATTCGGTTGGACGTCGTGGACTCGACGTTGGACGCTGTGGATTCAGCGTTGGGCGCGGATCGTGGATTCGAGAAGCGTCGTGGAGCGAGCGGGAAGATCTACTAGGAGCGTATGGTAAAAGGTTGAGTCGTCTGTGAGTACGTTATATCACCTTGTACGTGTGTTAATTCTAGTGGATTTCGCCGTGTTATCGGTCCCGTGGTTTTTTACTCCGGTTTGGAGTTTTTCCACGTAAAAATCTTGCGTGTTCATTTATTTTTCCGCATTGGGTTTTATTGCGCAATGATTTTTGAGTGTTTATTGTTTACACCTATTCACCCCCCTCTAGGTGTTTTTTCCCCTATTTAGATCCATATTAGTTATAACCCAACAAGTGGTATCAGAGCGGGAATAGGGTTGTAAACAATGGTTGAAGGTGGAAACATCAATCGACCCCCTTTCTTTGATGGAACAAATTATGCGTACTGGAAAGTGCGGATGAAAGCCTTTTTAATTTCCATCGACGAAAGGGTGTGGCAATCAATTGAATTAGGATGGTCTAATCCAACTGAAATTTTAGATGATGTTCGCACCTTAAAACCTAGGTCGAAATGGACCAAGGAAGAGATAGATTATCTTCTTACAATGGCAAAGGAATTAATGCTCTATTTAATGCTTTGTCACAAACAGAGTTCTCTCGCGTCTCGGCATGTGAGACTGCGAAAGAAATCTGGGATGTTCTTCAAGTTACGCATGAGGGAACTAACCTTGTGAAGATTCAGAAACTGCAAATGCTTACGAGCAAGTTTGACTCTATCTCTATGGCAGAGAATGAATCTTTCACTGACTATTACACACGATTGCAAGACATCGTAAACTCATGTGCTAACTTGGGAGAGAAGATTCCAGAATTTAAAGTTGTAAGAAAAATTCTAAGAACTCTTCCTGAACGATTTCGCCCGAAGGTCGCAGCCATTGAAACAATTAAACACCCGGACGAAATGCGTGTAGAAGAATTAGTAGGTGCTTTACAAACTTATGAAATGACATTTCCTACTAACTATTCTTCTGGAAAGGCATCCTCTTCTAAGTCTTCAGGTTACGCATTGAAATCAACTAAAGAAGAAGACGCGGATTCATCCTCCTCGGACGACGACGAGAACCTTTCTATGGAGGACTTTGAGAAGCAGCTCGCTCTCTTGACAAGGAAGTTTCGCCGCAACTTTCGAAGGGGTAATTCAAGCAAAACTCCATCCTTCGGAAAGTCGAAGAAAGGCAAGGGTTCTTCAAGCTACAAGTCAAGAAAGCAAGAGAACTTCTCAAAGGATAAGAAAAGTTCTGAGGGACAAGTTCAGTGTTTCAAATGTCGAGGCTACGGCCACATTTCAACGGAGTGTCCCAACAAGAATCCGGCAAAGAAGAAGGCGATGCAAGTCGTCACTTGGGATGACAATTCCACGTCAAACGAGTCATCCTCAAGTGATGAAGAAGACAACGCGACAGCATTCCACGCGTCCACCTCATCTTCTCCCTTCATGTGCTTAATGGCAAGTACATCCGAGTCATTGTCCAACTCCACTGTTGAAAAGATTGCAACGGACTATGAATCAGATAATTCGGAAGGTGAAGATTTTGTTTTAGCCTACCACAGACTTTTGAGGGATTCAAAGAAACTGGCTAAACAAAACAAGGGGTTGAAAGGGAGATTGCAGGATCTCGAAGAAGAAGTAAAAAGGGTAACCTCTCTCTCAACCGATCTTGAAGTGGAAAGGGACAATCTGATTAAAACAAATGTTTCACTTCAAGAGTCCAATGAGCATTTCGAGAAGAGTTATGTAGACATGGTGAACAAAGCGAATTACTTCTTGAAGCTCAACGGCGAGGCCCGACAGGAAAAATTGGAAATGACGGAGACCATACGCCAACTGAAGGATGACTTAAAGAGATTCTCTTCTGGAAGGAGTAAGTTGGACAGACTTCTTGGTCTTGGTCAAACAAACAAGTTCGGCCTCGGATACACTCAAACTGGAGACATTCCAAGTTCGAGTGGGACAGTATTTGTGCCTCAGTCGGTATCTCCTCCTCCGACACCGGAATTCACGACAAGCAACGACAACAAACCTACTTCATCCTCCTCGAGATCGTCAAGATCTAAGGTATGTTTTCGTTGTGGCATTTCAGGGCACATAAGGAGATATTGCAAGACGGGAGACAAACGCACACCTCAAGCACCTCTTGCAATGACTACCTCAAAGGTGATTCCTCGGAAATCAAATGCAATTCATTTGAAGGAAAAGAGCCTTGGTAGTACACCGCTCAAGACGACATCATCAAGGAGCAGCATTCTTCAAACAAGACGCTTTCACCTAGGAGATCAACTTCACGATCATTACCGACGCATTCCAAAAAGGTTTGGGTGCGCAAAGGTGAAATTTTCCCTTGTCTTGTTACCAATGTTTCCTTGCATGCATATGATAGTTCGTCTTGGTATCTGGATAGCGGGTGTTCCCGTCATATGACCGGTGATAAAAACTGTTTTCAAACATTTGAGAAAAACTCCGGAGGACGTGTTGTTTTCGGAGATGGTCGGTCTTCCAAAATTGTTGGAAAGGGAACGGTAGCTATTCCAGATGGCCCGGTTCTAGATAATGTGTTATTTGTTCATGGCCTTAAGACTAACCTCATAAGCATAAGTCAACTTTGTGATAATGGTTATTCAGTTAATTTTTCATCTGATAAATGCACTGTAACTGACATGAACCATGCTTTCTTTTTAAAGGGGGTTAGATCAGAAAACAACTGTTATGTAGTTCCTCTAAGATTTCTGAAAAATGTAACCTAGCATCTTTGAAAAATGAAACACTTTGGCATGAAAGGCTAGGTCACATAAACTTTAAGGAACTTGCTAGAATTTCAAACAAAGATGTGGTCAAGGGGGTTCCTAAACTTTCTTTTGAACAAAACCTTGTGTGTGGCGGTTGCCAAAAGGGAAAACAGTCTAGGACTGCACACAAGAACTTGAACCACATAGGTACAAAACGGCCTTTGGAACTTTTGCATATGGACTTAATGGGGCCAACTCGTCAACCATCTCTGGGAGGTAAATGGTATATTTTCTTATTGGTTGATGATTTTTCTAGATATACTTGGGTAGCATTTTTAAAAGAAAAAGCTGATACCTTTGATTCTTTTCTCGAAATTTGCAATCGTATTATGATTGAAAAGAATGAAAGGATTACTCGAGTTAGGAGTGATAGAGGTGGGGAATTCATAAATTCCAAATTCATTGATTTTTGCACTTCTAATGGCATTAAACATGAATTCTCCGCACCTTACACACCTCAACAAAATGGTGTAGTCGAGCGCAAGAACAGGGTCGTACAGGAGATGGCTCGTGTTATGCTTCATAGCCGGAACCTTCCTTTATATTTTTGGGCTGAAGCGGTGAACACGGCTGTCTATGTTATCAATCGAGTGTATTTGCGCCCGGGGACTTTGAATACACCATATGAACTATGGTTTTGTAGAAAACCTAACATCAAATATTTTCGTATTTTGGGAGTCGGTGTTTTATTTTGCGTGATCGCGAAAATCTTGGAAAATTTGACTCTCGAAGTGACGAAGGGATTTTCTTAGGTTATTCTACAAACAGTAGAGCATATCGAGTTTTTAACTTAGAATCTAAGACGATCGTAGAATCGATAAATGTTAAGGTAGATGAAGCTTTTCACTTTGAATCTGAAAAATCTACCCTCGATATCTCTCTTGATGATGATACACCTGCTAATGCATCTTCTTCTAACAATTCTTTCGATAATAATGATGCATCTAACGGTTCTTCAAGTTCATCTGATGTGCAGGAATCATCTCGTGTACCTCCGTCTACTCCTCTACCTCAAACGTTACGCATCTCCAAGGATCACCCTGAATCGAACATCATTGGAGATCCACAAGAAGGAGTTAGAACACGGAGACAATTGGTTTGCGGATTTGCATGCTATGTATCTCAAATCGAACCAAAGAATGTTGATGAAGCTCTCCAAGATGATTACTGGATTAAAGCAATGCAGGAAGAGCTCCATCAATTCGAGCGAAACAAAGTCTGGGAATTAACGAAGCCTCCGAAGCAACACAATGTGATAGGTACCAAATGGATCTTCAAGAACAAGAAAAATGAAGAAGGTACTATCATCAGGAACAAAGCAAGGTTAGTTGCTCAAGGCTACTCTCAAGTAGAAGGTATAGACTTTGATGAAACTTTCGCCCCTGTAGCTAGACTCGAGTCCATTCGTATACTGTTTGCTATTGCTTGTCATTTTAAAATCAAATTATTTCAAATGGACGTTAAGAGCGCCTTTTTAAATGGGTTTTTAAATGAGGAAGTTTATGTGGCTCAACCGAAAGGTTTTGTGGATCATAAACTACCTAACCATGTTTTTCGTCTGAAAAAGGCTCTTTACGGTCTGAAACAAGCACCGCGAGCATGGTACGAAAGGTTGACAAAGCACCTTTTGGAAAAGGGCTACACTCGAGGGGGAGCTGACAGGACTCTCTTTGTGAAGCATTATCAAAACAATTTCATAGTTGCTCAAATCTATGTCGATGACATTGTATTTGGAGCAACAAGAGATAATGATGCTTCTAAATTCGCGGAGACCATGGAAAGCGAATTTGAGATGTCCATGATGGGCGAATTGACTTATTTTCTTGGATTACAAGTTAAACAAAACGATGAAGGAATTCACTTGTGTCAATCCAAGTATGCACTGGAGTTGGTCAAAAAGTTTGATCTTGAAAATTCTAAGGATTTTCCAACTCCAATGGGAACTAGCCATAAGGGACTTGGAAGTGAATCACATAGTGAGAATGTAGACGAGAAACTGTATCGCAGTATGATTGGAAGTCTACTATATCTCACGGCTAGTCGCCCGGATATATCCTTCAGTGTTGGGATTTGTGCGAGATATCAATCAGCACCGAAGGAGGTTCACCTGAAAGCGGTGAAACGGATCATCCGATATATCAAAGGTACAATCAGTTTCGGAATTTGGTATCCTATGGGAACGACTTTGGATATTGTTGGATACTCAGATGCCGATTGGGCTGGATCAGTGGATGACCGGAAAAGCACGAGTGGTGCATGCTTCTATCTTGGCCATTGCCTTGTTGCATGGCACAGTAAAAAGCAGAATTGCATAGCACTCTCGACTGCCGAAGCGGAGTACATTTCTGCAGGAAGTTGTTCAACCCAATTGATATGGATGAAAAGCGTGTTGAGCGATTTCCGGATTTCAACAACTTCGGTAACCATTTTATGTGACAACACTAGTGCTATTAACATTTCAAAAAACCCTGTGTTGCACTCTAGAACAAAACATATTGAACTTAGATATCATTTTCTTAGAGAGCTAGTTGAATCAAACATTCTTCAACTGTCATATATTTCAACTGAGGATCAATTAGCTGATATCTTAACAAAACCTTTGGATCAAAAACGTTTTATTCACTTGCGTAAAGCAATTGGCATGCTTTCCTTGAAATAAACTCTTTTGAAACCTTTGCTTAGGTTAGGTTTTGTTTTTGTTTTTGTTTTGTTCTTTATCTATGTTTTGTACATAGGACATTAATTGAGCATAAATCATAATTGACTTTAATTGCATCCTTTTATGCATTTAGAAATTTATTATGCTTTTGATATCATAATATTTCAATGTTGCAATGATCATTTACGTTAATTAAACCATCTTTTAAGTGATCAAAGTCAATTTCTCTCTCAATGATCTCTTGGTATAGTCATTATCATATTTGATTGCTTAGTCGAGTATGAATTCGAGATCAATGGTTTGGTTGAATACCTTATATATTAAATAATTGATAGCCAATTGAGGGGGAGTCAAAGAAATGTAAAATGCTCAAAAGATGTGGAAAGAGTTACATCCCAATGAGGAGTGTGAAAACTACCACCACATGGAGAAAATGAAAGAAAGAAAAAGATACTCCATGAATGAAAAGCAAATTTTTGTTTTAAAATGTTGATGAAATTCATATTGAAATACTTGACTCAGTCGTATTTCATGGTTGGTATAAGGTGGGATTTTTAGTAAAAGATGCTCAAAGAGCCACTCCTTCAACAGATTGTCTAGATATATTATCTAACTTATCTGGGATTTCAAACATCTATTGATCTTGGTACTTCATTTTCTTTACCAAAATTGATGATTTGATAAAGGCATTACACATAAGATCAGGATAGATGTAATTGAAGTTGTTCAACTTTAAGTGTTTTAACTTTCGTAAATTTTCGTTTCATTTTTGGATATTATTGATAGATTTTGTATAATCTATTTCTTGTTGTATGAAACGATGATTTTTGTTTAAAGTTGACATGGTAAAGTGCTTACATACTTTTTCTGGATTTTATGGAATTTTTCTGAATTTTTCTGAAGAAAAAGTTGAAGCCGATCCGGATCGGGTAAGTGATCCGGATCCCGAACGCAGGATTCTTCCTGCGGGTAGCCGATCCGGATCACAATCACGATCCGATCCGGATCACGGCTAGGGTTTTTATAAGAACAAAGAGGATTTGATTTCTTTTACCCTAATCTTTTGTTCTAAAATCTCTAGAGCTTCTCTCTCTAGATTTCTTGCGTTTTGGAGCTTCCAAACTCAAAGTTCTTCGGATTCAAGTAAGTTTTATTGATCAAAACTCGGTTTTTACAGTTTTTCATCAAACGTGAGTTGAAATCTTGGATCTTTTTCGTTTGTGATTTGTTTTTGATCAAATTTCTTTTGAAACAAGAACTCTGGGTCAATTAGTTTTGCTTTTATGCTGGGTTTTCTCAAGATAAACGAGTTTTTAGGTTTCGATTTCTAAAAATTCTGGTTTAGGGCATAAAAGAGGAATTTTTGAAAATCATGGAATTGATCTATTTTTAAAATTCTTTTTGGAAAACTAATTTGATTCTTGGCTTCTCTACATGATTATGATTGTCTAGGTACAATGTTTTCAAATTTTTCAAAATTGACGATTTTTCATGTGTTCTTGAGTTGGTTTTGCACAGGACACTTTCTCAAAACTCAGAGCACTCACACCAATGGCATTCTCCTGGTTAATCTTGCTACTGGTTACGATGGTGCACACGAGTACGTCTGTTAAAGAGGAACCGGATGTCTCAACTCGAGACAAGACAACCGAAGGCAAGGAGTGTAGAGTTATTTAGGATCCACAAGGATCTAAATAGGTACTATCAAACACCTAGAGGGGGGTGAATAGGTGTAATATTATAAAAACCAATCTCAGTGCAAAAATAAAAAATAATGCGGAAAATAAAAATCAACACACCGAGATTTACGTGGAAACTCCAATCCAGGAGAAAAACCACGGGACCAACACGCAATAACAATCCACTAAGAATTGAAGAATAACAAGGTGATTACCGACTCCACGGACTCGACCCCTCCTTCAAGTTCTTCGGACCTTGCGCTCACCGATTGGATGTCCACGCAATAACAATCCACTAAGAAACGAAGAATAACAAGGTGATTACCGTCTCCACGGATTTAACCCCTCCTTCAATTTCTTCGGACCTTGCGCTCCAACGTTTGCACGTCCACTGCACACGTTCGAATCCACGAACGCCACTCGAATCCACGAGCACACGTTTCGAATCCACGAAACGCCTTCAACACACCGAATCCACGGTGCCACGTCGAATCCACGACGCAAACTCAGCCGGTAAGAATATTGGCTTCGATGGTGATCCTTTGCTTAGATTATCAATGAAGATCCATGGGAGAAATCTCTAAGCAAAGATTAGATCAATTCGACAAAAGATATGTTCTTGAAAGAACCATCGAATTGACCTAAAAGAGGCTATAAAGAAGAACGATAAAAACCTAGCCTCTAGGGTTGCTCTCAAGTGTTTTATAAAATGATCGGCATAGCTCCCACGTTTTTGAGAAACCCTAAATGTCTATTTATAGTTTAGAAACCTTTGGAAAGAGATAAGAATCAAAAACATACCTTATCTGGAATTTTTCAGGACGGCGATCCGGATCGGGATTACTGCGATCCGGATCGTCGTAACGAGATTGACGATTCCAGAAATCCAAGGGTTCGGGATCCGGATCGCAAGGCCCGATCCGGATCGTTCATGAATTTCAGCAACATCCAATGTTCGGGATCCGGATCAGAATAGGCTTGGATCCGGATTGGATTTGCACATGAACTAATACCCTTCGGGATCCGGATTGGATTATCTGATCCGGATCCTGAACATGTCCCATGTCCAGTTTTTGATTTTTATGCAATTAAAAATTCATCCAAGTGTTTCTACACTATAAGAAAGTATTCGGATCACCAAAATTATTTAGTTAAACATACCTGATCCTTTTGAATACTTTCTTCTTGAGATTGATGTAACTGATCCACAATTCTTCATCTTCAATCTTCAAGACTCAAGACACTGAGTGTCAACTTGAGCTCTTGTTGAATCTTCTCTAAGTCTTTGATTGCTGATTGACAATTTGATCCCTTTAAGACTCCGACTCAACTCACTGACTTGACTCACGAAATATGCCAACACCAAAATGCCGTAACAATCTCCCCCTTTGGCAATTTCGTGACAAAATCCAAAAATACATAAAAACGCTCAAGTCACTCATCTTAAACCAAAAAATCGAAATTCAATGTCATCACCAAAACATTGATTTTCTTTGCGTGAAAGATCCAATAAATACAAAATTACATTTGAACCAAACAGTCCTAGAACATACTCTATGACTTAGGACTTGGAGTCTTAAAGTGATGTAATTCCTGCAAAACAAAACTCCAAACAAAATCAAACGTTAGTCGTTAGAAATTAAAATCCTACATTTGATCCGTCTTCCTTTTGGTTCTTTTGTTTTTCGGCTCTTTCAATTTTTCTTTGTCTCCCCCTATCTTGAGCATCTCTAACATGTTCTCCATGTTCTCCATGTTCTTGAGCATCTATGTTCTCCCCGTTTGTGATACGATCATCATTTTCCGTTCTCCCCCATTTTTCCATTTTCGTTTGTCCTCTCTTGATGATCTCATCTCCGTCATTTCTCTTCTCCCCCTTTTTGTCACAAATTGTCAAACAGTGAACATACTAGACAAAAGGAAATTAGTTCATAGAGAAAGAGAGATAAAAGCTCAGTTCCGGTATATAACAAAAATGCAGATTGCGTACCGGTACCAGAAAGCAAAAATCAAATAATTTCTTGAAACAAATCCAGATTTTGTCATCTTTTCAAATACCGATTTGTATTCCATCAAGAAATCCATTTAAGTGCTTTGAAGAACAATGAATTCAAAGAGATGTCATTCAATCCAAATTTCTTTCATTAGAATAATTTAGAAAAATAAAAACCAGAAAGAGTATGTAAGCACTTTAGCATATCAACTTTAAACAGAAATCATCGTTTCATGCAACAAGAAATAGATTATACCAAATCTATCAAAAATACTCAAAAATGAAACGAAAATTTATGAAAATTAAAACTCTTAAAGTTGAACAACTTCAATTACATCTAACCTGATCTTATGAGTAATGCCTTTATCAAATCATCAATTTTGGTAAAGAAAATGAAATACAAAGATCAATAGATGTTTGAAATCCCCGATAAGTTAGATAATATATCTAGACAATCTGTTGAAGGAGTGGCTCTTTGAGCATCTTTTATCAAAAATCCCACCTTATACCAACCATGAAATATGACAGAGTCAAGTATTTCAATATGCATTTCATCAACAATTTTAAAACAAAAATTTGCTTTGCATTCATGGAGTATCTTTTTCTTCTTCTTTTTCTCCATGTGGTGGTAGTTTTCACACTCCTCATTGGGATGTAACTCTTTCCACATCTTTTGAGCATTTTACATTTCTTTGACTCCCCCTCAATTGGCTATCAATTATTTAATATATAAGGTATTCAACCAAAATTGATCTCGCATTCATACTCGACTAAGCAGTCAAATAAGATAATGACTATACCAAGAGATCATTGAGAGAGAAATTGACTTTGATCACTTAAAAGATGAATTAATTAACATAAATGATCATTGCAACATTGAAATATTATGATATCAAAAGCATAATAAATTTCTAAATGCGTGAAAGGATGCAATTAAAGTCAATTTAACCAATGCTCAATTAAACAACTCCTCTAAATGAAGTGTCTTCAAGATTATGAATATGGAGTCAAGTTGATAATCCAAGAAAACTTAATTTGGAGTGAATGAACGTGAAGCCCTTTTTATTCAATGCACTTGTTCGTTAAAAACCCTTTTGTTCAAAAACAAAGTATAAAAACAAAGAGCATTGAAAAACATGTAATGCAAAGATTAAGAAAAATATGAAGGGAAAACCAATCAAAGCATTACATACAGTCATAAGCTAATTAGAACTTAAGACAAGGAAAGATATCACCTTTCCGAATCCAAAATCGCTGGATTTTGGGTTGTCTTGATTCGTTGTGGCCGGGGGTTGTCCGCTTTGACTGTTGGTCCACCTTAGGTCTTTGCCTCGCAATAATCCACTTGTATGATTGATGTTGTGGCTCGGACCTTTGGTGGGTTGAGTGAACTCCTTTGACTTGATGTGTCTTTTGATTCCGTTGAGTCCGCTCCGTAGATGAAGTTGCCGAAGTATTTTTCTTTTTCTTTTTCGGGCAATACTTCACCAAATGTCCTTCAAGTCCACATAGATGACAAGTTCTTCCTTTCAATTTCTTTGTGGAACTTGAAGCATGCACAGTTTGGTTCTTTTTAAATCCCAAACCAACCTTGCTTGTTTGACCTAATCCGGACATACAATCAAGTTTCTTGGAACCGGTTGAAAGCCTTTGTATGTCGGATTTAAGTTCATGAACTTGCTTGGTCAAAGCTTGGTTGGTGACATGAATTTCTTCAAACTGCTTTTCAAGAAAACCAATCTTGTTAATATGGGATTTAACGATTGTCTCCGATTGATTTATCTTTTCTTGGAGGATTTTATTGTTATCCAATACCCGTCCATGTTCCTCCTCGAGATCATGAAGTTTGATCTTTAAAGCTTGATTCTCGTCTTGAACTTCAAGTCGTTGCTTCCTCAACTTCTTGTTAAGTTTGGCCATCTTCTTTGATTCCGCAAGAAGTTGTTGGTATGCCTCAACGAGTTCTTCTTCGTCCGACTCCCCCTCACTTGATGACTCTCCTCCGGATGTTGATGTTTCATGCAAAATCAAAGGAATAGAGTCAGTGACTAAAGATGATAAACACAAATTAGAAGAGGGAATTTGAGAGGCATGAAAAGCAACAAACTTTTTCCTCTTCACTTGAGGTCGATTCATCGAAACTAGAATCGTCCCAAGTTTTTGCTTGCAAAGCCTTCTTTTTATATGATTTCTTAGAAGGACAATCCGTTGAAATATGGCCGTAGCCTTTGCATCGATAACATCGGATTTCCCCTTCGAAATCATCTTTTTCTTTAGAAGGTTTTGCAACGCCTTTGAGTTTAGAGGATTTAGAACCCGATGATCCTTTAGATGGTTTCGTGGATGAAGATCCATCGGTTCGATTCTTCCAAAATTTCCGACGAAATTTCTTTGTGATCCGCGCCAATTGTTCTTCAAAATCGGCAAAAGAGATTTCATCGTCGGAACTCGATTCGCCATCTTCTTCCTTTGTTGATTTGAATGCAATACCTGTAAGCTTAGAAGAAGACTTGGAAGAAATTTGATTAGTAGGAAAAGTCATCTCATAAGTTTGTAAAGCACCTACTAATTCCTCTACACTCATCTCATCCGGATGACTAACGGTTTCAATGGCGGTAACCTTTGCCCTAAACCGTTCCGGAAGAGTCCGAAGTATCTTTCTTACAATTTTCGACTCCGGGATCTTTTCTCCTAAATTAGCACATGTATTAATTACATCTTGAAGTCTAGTGTAATAATCTGTAAACAATTCATGCTCTTCCATATGAATAGAGTCAAATTGACTTGTAAGCATCTGGAGCTTTTGAATTTTTACAAGATTAGTACCCTCATGTGTAATTTTGAGAATATCCCAAATTTCCTTCGCGGTTTCACACGCGGAAATTCGTGTAAACTCAGTCGAGGAAAGAGAATTAAATAAAGCGTTCATACCTTTCCCATTGTAAGAAGATCTTTCGATTTCCTCTTTAGACCATCTAGAGCGAGGTTTTGGGGTAGTAGAATTTCCTACTTCCTCAACCGGATGCACCCAACCGTATTCAACGGTTTGCCATACCCGCTCATCAATAGAGATGAGAAAAGCTCTCATCCGCATTTTCCAATATGCATAATTGGTCCCATCAAAAAGAGGAGGTCTAAAAATATTACCACTTTCACCCATTATGATAGATAAACCTAAAACCCGCTCTGATACCAATTGTAGAGTTATTTAGGATCCACAAGGATCTAAATAGGTACTATCAAACACCTAGAGGGGGGTGAATAGGTGTAATATTATAAAAACCAATCTCAGTGCAAAAATAAAAAATAATGCGGAAAATAAAAATCAACACACCGAGATTTACGTGGAAACTCCAATCCAGGAGAAAAACCACGGGACCAACACGCAATAACAATCCACTAAGAATTGAAGAATAACAAGGTGATTACCGACTCCACGGACTCGACCCCTCCTTCAAGTTCTTCGGACCTTGCGCTGACCGATTGGATGTCCACGCAATAACAATCCACTAAGAAACGAAGAATAACAAGGTGATTACCGTCTCCACGGATTTAACCCCTCCTTCAATTTCTTCGGACCTTGCGCTCCAACGTTTGCACGTCCACTGCACACGTTCGAATCCACGAACGCCACTCGAATCCACGAGCACACGTTTCGAATCCACGAAACGCCTTCAACACACCGAATCCACGGTGCCACGTCGAATCCACGACGCAAACTCAGCCGGTAAGAATATTGGCTTCGATGGTGATCCTTTGCTTAGATTATCAATGAAGATCCATGGGAGAAATCTCTAAGCAAAGATTAGATCAATTCGACAAAAGATATGTTCTTGAAAGAACCATCGAATTGACCTAAAAGAGGCTATAAAGAAGAACGATAAAAACCTAGCCTCTAGGGTTGCTCTCAAGTGTTTTATAAATGATCGGCATGCTCCCACGTTTTTGAGAAACCCTAAATGTCTATTTATAGTTTAGAAACCTTTGGAAAGAGATAAGAATCAAAAACATACCTTATCTGGAATTTTTCAGGACGGCGATCCGGATCGGGATTACTGCGATCCGGATCGTCGTAACGAGATTGACGATTCCAGAAATCCAAGGGTTCGGGATCCGGATCGCAAGGCCCGATCCGGATCGTTCATGAATTTCAGCAACATCCAATGTTCGGGATCCGGATCAGAATAGGCTTGGATCCGGATTGGATTTGCACATGAACTAATACCCTTCGGGATCCGGATTGGATTATCTGATCCGGATCCTGAACATGTCCCATGTCCAGTTTTTGATTTTTATGCAATTAAAAATTCATCCAAGTGTTTCTACACTATAAGAAAGTATTCGGATCACCAAAATTATTTAGTTAAACATACCTGATCCTTTTGAATACTTTCTTCTTGAGATTGATGTAACTGATCCACAATTCTTTATCTTCAATCTTCAAGACTCAAGACACTGAGTGTCAACTTGAGCTCTTGTTGAATCTTCTCTAAGTCTTTGATTGCTGATTGACAATTTGATCCCTTTAAGACTCCGACTCAACTCACTGACTTGACTCACGAAATATGCCAACACCAAAATGCCGTAACAAGGAGGACAGCTCAGACTATGATACGGAAGAATGGGATGAATTCTTCAAAGATGTTCAAAGGAAGATTGATGAGGAAAACAGAAAATCTGTCAAAGGCAAAAGGCTTATGAAATCTGCATCAACAACTAGGCAATATACAAGACGAAAGAATGTCCAACGAAGTGAAAGTTATCATAGTGGGCCTCTCACCAGAGCACGCTCACTTTCTGGAATTCTGCAAACTGAATCTCCATGGGTTGCGGGACCGGATGTACCATCTGTATCTACACATCGTCCATCGCACTCAAAGACACGGACAACTGACACAGAGGTTTTGGAATCAATTCGTCTGGAACAACAACGAATCTCTGCTGCACAAGAGAGAATATCGAGAGAAATACAGCAGATTTCCTCTGAACACAAGAAGCTCAAGAAAAAGTACTCAAATCTTAAGAATTTGCTTAAAGGGATTTTGAGCAAGCTGAGTTGTACTAGTTCAGATTCTTCAGACTGAGCAGCACCTTCTGATCACGTTTTCTATGATCTTACTCTCTTGCAGTTCGCAATTCTTGGTTCTTAGTTTTCAGGACTTAGTTTTTACTCTTAGTTTAGTTCTCAGTTTGTGCATATTACTAGAACTTTTCTTTTAACCCTCCTTACATATTGTAGCTCTTGCTACGTTTTGGCTTTGTTTTGTGACAAAAAGGGGGAGAGAATTAGAGAGTAGTTAGAGAGAACTTTGAACAATGATACAATGATGAATGATGTGAATTGGTGATCATTAAGGTAAGTATGACTCCAACTTCAACTTTGCATTTATCTTGTGATTTGATGCATGCTCCTACTAACTATTCGACTAACTATTTGGGCATGTAATATGACTAACAAGTTGATGATTGGACTAACACTTTGTGACATTTGGTTTTTGATTGCTTAGAAGATATGTTGGTTTTTAACTATGATTTTTTCACATATCTGAATTCTCAAATGTCATGATGAGAATAAACTCTTTCTCTGTACTTGGTTTTGTATGTTTCAATTCTTGAGGTATCTAACGATTTCTTTTGTCAAGAATGATTTCTTTGTGCAGAGAGTACAGATGTCTAAGTCTAGAGTCTGTTTTAGGAGTTTATCTCATGTTGTTTAAGTGTTTGGATCTTCATTGTAAATTTTTGTTGTATGGTGATAGCAACAAAAATATCTTTTTGAATTTTCTTTTGTGGATCTGTGTTTTGTCACGAAACCGCCAAAGGGGGAGATTGTTACGGAATTTGAGTTGGCGTATTTCGTGATTGTATTAAGTCTTGAAGATTGAAGATGAAGAAACCTTGAATCGTATACCTCAATCTCAAGAAAGAAGAATTCAAAAGGATCAGGTACGTTTAACTAAAGATTAATGGTGATCCGAATACTTCTTATTGTGTAGAAACACCTGGAAGAGGTTTTAATTGCATAAACATCAAAAACTGGACATGGGACATGTTCAGGATCCGGATCGTGCTTGGCAATCCGGATCCCGAAGGGTGTTGGTTCATACACTGGTTCAATCCGGATCGCAGCCTCCTCTGATCCGGATCCCGAACACTGGTTTTACCTGTGTGCTTCCTCGATCCGGATCAGGACTTGCAATCCGGATCCCGAACACTGATGTTCTGGTAAAACTGTATGAACGATCCGGATCGGACTTTGTGATCCGGATCCCGAACCCTTGTTTTTCTGGGATCGTCTTTCAAGCTTCGACGATCCGGATCGCAGTAATTACGATCCGGATCGCCGCCCGTAAAATTCCAGAAATGGCAGGTTTTTGATCCTTATCTTCTTCCATTGGTTTCTAACCTATAAATAAACCCTATGGTCATTTTTCTAGGGTTAAGGAAAATAGAGCCGTCATTATCAAATATCATTTTATACGGCTTAGATCCACATATAGAGAAGAAAGGAAATCAATAGATTCATTCTATGTTTCTTCGTCTATATTGATTGATTTGATTCTAGGTTTTCCATACTCATATTTTGAGATGAATCAAATCAATGAATACTTAGATGGTATTTCCGATCTATCTTTGATCTAAGTATTCGGCGGATCATCACCACCCAAAAACAACGATTTACACCAAATCGGCGCGTGGACTCGCGTGGCCTTGTGGATTCAAGGTGCTACCGCTCTCGTGGATTCGGAGCGAGGTACGTTCGTGGATTCGAAGCGTACTAATAGGTGAAGACCGTGGATTCGGTTGGACGTCGTGGACTCGACGTTGGACGCTGTGGATTCAGCGTTGGGCGCGGATCGTGGATTCGAGAAGCGTCGGATCGAGCGGGAAGGTCTACTAGGAGCGTATGAAAAAGGATGAGTCGTCTGTGAGTACGTTATATCACCTTGTACGTGTGTTAATTCTAGTGGATTTCGCCGTGTTATCGGTCCCGTGGTTTTTTACTCCGGTTTGGAGTTTTTCCACGTAAAAATCTTGCGTGTTCATTTACATTTTTCGCATTGGGTTTTATAGCGCAAAGATTTTTGAGTGTTTATTGTTTACACCTATTCACCCCCCCTCTAGGTGTTTTTTTTCCTATTTAGATCCATATAGTTATAACCCAACATATGTGGCTCAACCGAAAGGTTTTGAAGACTTTAAACTACCTAACCATGTTTTTCGTTTGAAAAAGGCTCTTTACGGTCTAAAACAAGCACCGCGAGCATGGTACGAAAGGTTGACAAAGCACCTTTTGGAAAAGGGCTACACTCGAGGGGGAGCGGATCGGACTCTCTTTGTGAAGTATTATCAGGATAACTTTATTGTAGCACAAATCTATGTCGATGACATTGTATTTGGTGCAACAAGAGATAATGATGCTTCTAAATTCGCTGAGACCATGGAGAGCGAATTTGAGATGTCCATGATGGGCTAACTGACTTACTTTCTTGGATTGCAAGTGAAACAAAATGATGAAGGCATCCATCTGTGTCAATCCAAGTATGCAATGGAGTTGGTCAAAAAGTTTGGTTTAGAAAACTCTAAAGATTTTCCGACTCCAATGGGAACTAACAACAAGGGATTAGGAAGTGAATCTCTTAGTGAGAGTGTGGACGAGAAGCTTTATCGCAGTATGATTGGAAGTCTACTCTACCTCACGGCTAGTCGCCCGGACATATCCTTTAGTGTTGGGATTTGCGCGAGATATCAATCAGCACTAAAGGAGGATCACCTGAAAGCGGTGAAAAGGATCATCCGGTACGTTAAAGGAACCGTGAACTTCGGAATTTGGTATCCTATGGGAACAAGTCTTGATATTGTAGGATATTCAGATGCCGATTGGGCAGGATCTGTGGATGATCGGAAGAGTACGAGTGGTGCATGTTTTTATCTTGGCCATTGTCTTGTTGCATGGCATAGTAAAACGCAAAACTGCATAGCACTCTCGACTGCCGAAGCGGAATATATTTCTGCGGGTAGTTGTTCAACCCAACTCATTTGGATGAAAAGTGTGTTGAGCGACTTTCGGATTTCAGCAACTTCGGTAACCATTCTTTGTGACAACACAAGTGCTATAAATATTTCCAAAAACCCTGTGTTGCACTCAAGAACAAAATACATTGGACTTAGATATCATTTCCTAAGAGAGCTAGTTGAATCAAATATTCTTCAACTTTCCTACATTTCTACTGAGGATCAATTAGCTGACATTTTAACAAAACCTTTGGATCAAAAACGATTTATTCATTTGCGTAAGGCAATTGGAATGCTTTCCTTGAAATAATCTCTTTTTGAAACCAATGCTTAGGTTAGGTTTTGTTTTGTGTTTTTGTTCATTATCTATGTTTGTACATAGAACATTAATTGAGCATTAGTTATATTGACTTTAACTGCATCCTTTCATGTATTTAAAAATTTATTATGCTTTGGATATCATAATAATTCATTTGATGCAATGATCATTTATGTTAATTAAGTCATCTTTGTTTTGATCAAAGTCAATTTCTCTCTCAAATGATCTCTTGGTACAGTTTTTATCTTATTTGACAATTGAGTCGAGTATGAATTCGAGATCAATTTTTGGTTGAATACTTTATATTTTAAAGAATTGATAGCCAATTGAGGGGGAGTTTATGAAAATTGTTATGCTCAAAAGATGTGGAAAGAGTTACATTCCAATGAGGAGTGTGAAAACTACCACCACATGGAAGAAAGAGCTACCACCTCGGTCGTCCGAGTACTGTGTGCAGCTACCACATGTATACCAAGCATGGTTTTTCAAGTTGATTAGTTAAAATGCTTTTTGGAATACTTGACTCCGTCAAATTCCAAGGTTGGTATAAGGTGGGAATTTTAATGAAAGATGCTCAAAGAGCCACTCTCTTCAACAAATTGACTAGATATATTATCTAATTTATTTGGGATTTCAAACATCTATTGATCTTGGTATTTCATTTTCTTTACCAAATTGATGATTTGATAAAGGCATTACTCATAAGATCGTGGTAGATTTAATTGATCTTGTTCAACTTTAAGGGATTTAATTTTTATAAATTTTCGTTTCAATTTTTGGATATTATTGATAGATTTTGCATAATCTATTTCTTTTTATATGAAACGATGATTTTCATTTAAAGTTGATACACACAAGTGCTTACAATCTTTTTCTGGATTTTCTGGAATTTTTCTGAATTTTTCTGGAGAAAAAGTTGTTACGGCTTTTTGGTGTTGGCATATTTCGTGAGTCAAGTCAGTGAGTTGAGTCGGAGTCTTAAAGGGATCAAATTGTCAATCAGCAATCAAAGACTTAGAGAAGATTCAACAAGAGCTCAAGTTGACACTCAGTGTCTTGAGTCTTGAAGATTGAAGATGAAGAATTGTGGATTAGTTACATCAATCTCAAGAAGAAAGTATTCAAAACGATCAGGTATGTTTAACTAAATAATTTTGGTGATCCGAATACTTTCTTATAGTGTAGAAACACTTGGATGAATTTTTAATTGCATAAAAATCAAAAACTGGACATGGGACATGTTCAGGATCCGGATCAGATGATCCAATCCGGATCCCGATGGGTATTTGTTCATGTGCAAATCCAATCCGGATCCAAGCCTATTCTGATCCGGATCCCGAACATTGGATGTTGCTGAAATTCATGAACGATCCGGATCGGGCCTTGCGATCCGGATCCCGAACCCTTGGATTTCTGGAATCGTCAATCTCGTTACCGACGATCCGGATCGCTGTATCCCGATCCGGATCGCCGTCCTGAAAATTTCCAGATAAGGTATGTTTTTGATTCTTATCTCTTTCCAAAGGTTTCTAAACTATAAATAGACACTTAGGGTTTCTCAAAAACGTGGGGAGCACGGCCGATCAATTTTTATAAAACACTTGAGAGCAACCCTAGAGGCTAGGTTTTTACCGTTCCTCTTTATAGCCTCTTTTAGGTCAATTCGATGGTTCTTTCAAGAACATATCTTTTGTCGAATTGATCTAATCTTTGCTTAGAGATTTTTCCCATGGATCTTCATTGATAATCTAAGCAAAGGATCACCATCAAAGCCAATATTCTTACCGGCTGAGTTGCGTCGTGGATTCGACGTGGCACCGTGGATTCGGTGTGTTGAAGCGTTTCGTGGATTCGAAACGTGTTGCTCGTGGATTCGAGTGGCGTTCGTGGATTCGAACGTGTGCAGTGGACGTGCAAACGTTGGAGCGCAAGGTCCGAAGAAATTGAAGGAGGGGTTAAATCCGTGGAGACGGTAATCACCTGTGTATTCTTCTTTTCTTAGTGGATTGTTATTGCGTGGACATCCAACCGGTCAGCGCAAGGTCCGAAGAAGCTGAAGGAGGGGTTGAGTCCGTGGAGTCGGTAATCACCTTGTTATTCTTCTATTCTTAGTGGATTGTTATTGCGTGTTGGTCCCGTGGTTTTTCTCCTGGATTGGAGTTTCCACGTAAATCTCGGGTGTGTTGATTTTTATTTTCCGCATTATTTTTTATTTTTGCACTGAGATTGGTTTTTATAATATTATACTATTCACCCCCCTCTAGTGTTTGATAGTACCTATTTAGATCCTTGTGGATCCTAAATAACTCTACAATTGGTATCAGAGCGGGTTTTAGGTTATCTATCAAATGGGTGAAAGTGGTAATATTTTTAGACCTCCTCTTTGATGGGGACCAATTATGCATATTGGAAAATGCGGATGAGAGCTTTTCTCATCTCTATTGATGAGCGGGTATGGCAAACCGTTGAATACGGTTGGGTGCATCCGGTTGAGGAAGTAGGAAATACTACTACCCCAAAACCTCGCTCTAGATGGTCTAAAGAGGGAAATCGAAATATCTTCTTACAATGGAAAAGGTATGAACGCTTTATTTAATTCTCTTTCCTCGACTGAGTTTACACGAATTCCGCGTGTGAACCCGCGAAGGAAATTGGGATATTCTCAAAATTAACATGAGGGTACTAATCTTGTAAAAATTCAAAAGCTCCAGATGCTTACAAGTCAATTTGACTCTATTCATATGGAAGAGCATGAATTGTTTACAGATTATTACACTAGACTTCAAGATGTAATTAATACATGTGCTAATTAGGAGGGAAAAGATTCCCGGAGTCGAAAATTGTAAGAAAGATACTTCGGAACTCTCGGAACGGTTTAGGCAAAGTTACCGCCTATTGAAACCGTTAGTCATACGGATGAGATGAGTGTAGAGGAATTAGTAGGTGCCTTTCAAACTTATGAGATGACTTTCCCTACTAATCAAATGTCTTCCAAGTCGTCTTTAAGCTTACAGTATTGCATTCAAATCAACACAAGGAAGAAGATAGCGAATCAAGTTCCGACATGAAATCTCTTTTGCCGATTGAAGAACAATTGGCGCGGATCACAAAAGAAAATTTCGTCGGAAATTTTGGAAGAATCGACCGATGCATCTTCAATCCACGAAACCATCTAAAGGATCATGGGTTCTAAATCCTCTAAACTCAAAAGGGCATTGCAAAACCCTCTAAAGAAAAAGAAAAAGATGATTTCGAAGGGGAAATCCGATGTTATAGATGCAAGGCTACGGCCATATTTAACGGATTGTCCTTCTCCGAAATTATATAAAAGAAGGCTTTGCAAGCGAGAAAACTGGGACGATTCTAGTTTCGATGAATCGACCCAAGTGAAGAGGAAAAAGAACAATTTGTTGCTTTTCATGCCTCTCAAACTCCCTCTTCTATTTGTGTTTAGCATCTTTAATCAGACTCTATTTCCTTTAATTTTGCATGAAACATCAACCTCCGGAGGAGAGTCATCAAGTGAGGGGGTGTCGGACGAAGAAGAACTGTTGAGGCCCTACAACAACTTCTTGCGGAATCAAAGAAGATGGCCAACTGTACCCAAGAGTTGAGGAAGCACGACTTGAGATTCAAGACGAGGCGAGAATCATGCCTTAAAGATCCAACTTATGATCCTGAGGAGGAGGAAACGGAGATTTTATTGGATAATAATAAAATCCTCCAAGAAACGATTAAGCAATCGGAAATGTTCGTAATTCCCACATAACAAGATTGATTTTCTGAAAAGCAGTTTGAGGATATTCATGTCACCAACCAAGTTTTGACCAAGGCAGTTTATAACTCCAAATCGACCTACAAAGGCTCTCAACCTGGTTTCCAAAGAAACTAGATTGTATGTCGGATAGGTCAATCAGCAAGGTTGGTTGGGATTTAAAAAAGGATCAAAACTGTGCATGGCTTCAAGTGTCCACAAAGAAATTGAAAGGAAGAACTGTCACCTATGT
>CM054932.1:20277979-20310638 GCA_029168755.2 Tillandsia fasciculata
GTACCATGCTCGCGGTGCTTGTTTCAGACCGTAAAGAGCCTTTTTCAGACGAAAAACATGGTTAGGTAGTTTATGATCCACAAAACCTTTCGGTTGAGCCACATAAACTTCCTCATTTAAAAACCCATTTAAAAAGGCGCTCTTAACGTCCATTTGAAATAATTTGATTTTAAAATGACAAGCAATCGCAAACAATATACGAATGGACTCGAGTCTAGCTACAGGGGCGAAAGTTTCATCAAAGTCTATACCTTCTACTTGAGAGTAGCCTTGAGCAACTAACCTTGCTTTGTTCCTGATGATAGTACCTTCTTATTTTTCTTGTTCTTGAAAATCCATTTGGTACCTATCACATTGTGTTGCTTCGGAGGCTTCGTTAATTCCCAGACTTTGTTTCGCTCAAATTGATGGAGCTCTTCCTGCATTGCTTTAATCCAGTAGTCATCTTGAAGAGCTTCATCAACATTCTTTGGTTCGATTTGAGATACATAGCATGCAAATCCGCAAACCAATTGTCTCCGAGTTCTAACTCCTTCTTGTGGATCTCCAATGATGTTCGATTCAGGATGATCCTTGGAGATGCGTAACGTTTGAGGTAAGGAGTAGTCGGAGGTACACGAGATGATTCCTGCACATCAGATAAACTTGAAGAACCGTTAGATGCATCATTATTATCGAAAGAATTGTTAGAAGAAGATGCATTAGCAGGTGTATCATCATCAAGAGAGATATCGAGGGTAGATTTTTCAGATTCAAAGTGAAAAGCTTCATCTACCTTAACATTTATCGATTCTACGATCGTCTTAGATTCTAAGTTAAAAACTCGATATGCTCTACTGTTTGTAGAATAACCCAAGAAAATCCCTTCGTCACTTCGAGAGTCAAATTTTCCAAGATTTTCGCGATCACGTAAAATAAAACACCGACTCCCAAAGATACGAAAATATTTGATGTTAGGTTTTCTACAAAACCATAGTTCATATGGTGTATTCAAAGTCCCCGGGCGCAAATACACTCGATTAATAACATAGACAGCAGTGTTCACCGCTTCAGCCCAAAAATATAACGGTAAGTTCCGGCTATGAAGCATAACACGTGCCATCTCCTGTACGACCCTGTTTTTGCGCTCGACTACACCATTCTGTTGAGGTGTATAGGTGCTGAGAATTCATGTTTAATGCCGTTAGAAGTGCAAAAATCAATGAATTTAGAATTTATGAATTCTCCACCTCTATCACTTCTAACTCGAGTAATCTTTTCATTCTTTTCAATCATAATACGATGGCAAATCTCGTGAAAAGAATCAAAAGTATCAGCTTTCTCTTTTAAAAATGCTACCCAAGAATATCTAGAGAAATCATCAACCAATAAGAAAATATACCATTTACCTCCCAAGGATGGTTGACGAGTTGGCCCCATTAAATCCATGTGCAAAAGTTCCAAAGGCCGTTTTGTACCTATGTGGTTCAAGTTCTTGTGTGCAGTCCTAGACTGTTTTCCCTTTTGGCAACCGCCACACACAATGTTTTGTTCAAAAGAAAGTTTGGAACCCCCTTGACCACATCTTTGTTTGAAATTCTAGCAAGTTCCTTAAAGTTTATGTGACCTAGCCTTTCATGCCAAAGTGTTTCATTTTTCAAAGATGCTAGGTTACATTTTTCAGAAATTTTATTAGGAACAACATAACAATTGTTTTCAGATCTAACCCCCTTTAAAAACCGCATGGTTTATTATAGTTTTTGGGTCTACTTTTGGTTTCCTTTATGGTTCGCTTTACGCTTGGGGTCCGAAGGGCGAGTTATTAATTCTTTGTTTCTGGACAGACCGTCGGGGCTCGCGAGTTTTTTTAGTTAATAAAGCTCGCGAAACGGTGAACGACGGCGAAATCGGTTTTGTATTCCGACACCGGAATCTCCCGGAATAAATTCCGAAAGGCGGCTTACGACCTGGCGATCAAAGCGGTTTTTTCAGGCAGACCGACCCTGGTTCGCACCCGGTCTGTATAGTTCCTTGGTTTTTATGTTGGGTCCATCCCTTCTTTTCGTTTTGAACCGATCGTTTTTAACTTGAGTCTGGGAAATAGGGTTCCCAACTCTCTCTCTCAACACTTCTCACCCTAGGCGTACGCTACCCCGAGCGCGGACGAGGAACCGACTCCTCAACCCCACTCCTTCCTACCGATCGTCTGGAGAACCAAGGCGGCGCGATCAAAGGAGGGAGAAGATCGACGGCATACCTTCGATAGCAACCACGCGAGACCGGGACGATCCTCCCCTCGATCAACCCTAGCGACGAAAACTGTGGTGAGTATTTTGTTAGGGTTCTTGGTTGGTTTTTATTTGGCATGGTTGCTTGTTTTGCCTTCGAGGTGGGGGAATGGCGACATTTCCGCCGGAGTCCGGCGCAGGCGGAGCACCTCATGCGGGCGGCGGGGCCACACGGGCCGCGCGAGGCTGCACGCACGCGCGTGCCACCCGCACGCAGGCTGCGCGCATGCGGGCGGCACCCGCATGCGGGCAGCGCCCCGCACAGCCACACGGGGCGGGCTGCGCATGCGCACCCGCATGCGGGCGGCACCCGCATGCGGGCGGCACCCGCATGCGGGCAGCACCCGTATGCGGGCAGCGCGCCCGCACAGCCGCGCGGGGCTGGCTGCGCATGCACACCCGCATGCGGGCTGCGCAGCCATGCACCCCGCGCGGGGCCGGCGCGCACGCACCGCGCGTGCGGGCAGCGCGCCCGCGCAGCCGCGCGGGGCCGAGCGCGTTCACCCGCGCGCGCGGGCGGCACGCGCATGCGGGTAGCACCGCGGGTAGGCGATTCGGGGGGGGAAAGGCCGGGTGTTCCGCGGGAGCCGTGGGCTGTCCGCGATGTTGGCCTCACCCGAGTCGTCGCGTCTTCGCCAATTGGCAGGTTGTGCCCCACGATTGACGAAAGGGGCGGCGTTCCGTAATCTTTTACTTGTTTAGAGTTGTGAGTTATTGACTTCTGTTCGCGGGTTCGTGTAGGTCCGGGCGGACATACCGGGACGCGAAAGAATCTAGCATTGTCCGGGAACGCGACGACAAAAGGTGGGTTTTCTTTGAGACTAAGTATAGACTCGGTATTCTTGGATAGGTTACTAATTGCATATTATTAATTCTAACGCTGACGGTTATTATGATTGCGATATTATCCTGTATTTCGGACATTGTGCTCGTGATTGCGACACGCGCACCCGCGGTCTGGCCACCGTGAAGGGTGCTCTTTTCCGGGAAAGCGGTCTTCGACCCGTGTTAACCCACAAGGTGAGGTGGTGGGGGCCCCCGTAGGTGTGGGGTTTTGAGGCATCGAAAGGTGGGTTTTCTTTGAGACTAAGTATAGACTCGGTATTCTTGGATAGGTTACTAATTGCATATTATTAATTCTAACGCTGACGGTTATTATGATTGCGATATTATCCTGTATTTCGGACATTGTGCTCGTGATTGCGACACGCGCACCCGCGGTCTGGCCACCGCGAAGGGTGCTCTTTTCCGGGAAAGCGGTCTTCGACCCGTGTTAACCCACAAGGTGAGGTGGTGGGGGCCCCCGTAGGTGTGGGGTTTTGAGGCATCGAAAGGTGGGGAGGGGAAAGGTGCGACCTGTCGGGATAGGAACCCGACGAGGTCAGGTGCCCCATGGTGTGAGCGGTGTGATCTGTCGGTGTAGGTGCCCGACGAGATCAAGGTGTATAGGTGTTACAGGTATTACAGGTGCAGCAGGTGTTCGCGTTTACTTTTCCAGTGAGTCGAGTGGTTGCTCCGGATAGTATTACAGTTGGGTTTGGCTTTCTTTCCTGATTATTATTATTATTGCATGTCGCTGTGTAATGTACCGGAGCTTCGGATAGCGCACCGACCCCGCGGGATGGAGTGGGAAGGAGAGTTTTGCCTGGGAGGTGTCCCAGTTTTGTTTACTGTTGTGATCGGGTTGATTTGGATCAACGCGGAAGCCCCATGTTGATTCGGGGTTTTCCGGGCAGTGTTCGCCGTTAGAGGATTGGTTTGGGAAGCACCGACTCCACCGTGGTGTGCAGAAAATTGGGAAAACACTTGGAGCAGCTGTATTTTATATTTACAGCGGGGTTCGGGAGGTTTCGGACCCGTGCGGAGACCCCGGAGCTGAAAAGTGAGTCGGAACTGGCAGTTTTGGAGCCGGTTTTTGGATTGAGCACACCGACTCCACGGTTGAGCTTTCTGAGGAGAAAAAGCTGTGAGCATGTGTATTTTCAGATTACAGTGGAGTTCGGGAGGTTCCGAACTGTGGCGGAAGGCCCGAAGCCAAAAAGTGAGTTATCGGGGCCCTTTTTGGAATATTTTATTCATTTAATTAATTAAGTGAAGGCTTAATTTGAGTGTGCTGTTGAGGTGGGGTGTTGGCTGAGAGGAGTTGGGGGTGAGGGATTAATTAAGGTGGTGGGTTTGATGAGTTAATCAAATCCCTTAATTAACCCCTTTTACTAATTAAACCCCTCCTCCAAAAAGAGAGAGCTCCTGTAGCTTGTTCTGGAGCTGAGGAAGAAGAGAGAAGGGAGAAGGAAGAGAAGAAGAGAAGAAGGAGGCTTTTTCTTGGGCGTTTCTTCTCCGAGCGAAGGCGTGGAGCCGGGCGAAGCGCGCGAGGCGGACTTCGTCGAGGTATTTATTTAATTTATTTTATTTATTTGGGGGCGAGCGGGCGGTCGCTGCGCGGCGCGCGCATGAGCGCCGCACGCAGCAGGCTGCCGCTGCTGTTGCTGCTGCTGCTGCCGCTGCTGCTGCTGCCGCTGCTGCTGCTGCTGCTGTGCAGCAGGGCGCCGGGCCGCCGGCGGCAGCGCCCCTGGGCCGCGCGCGTGGCGCGCGGCACTGCAGGGTGCCGCGCGGGCGGCCCCTGCGTCGGGGCAGCCCTGCAGGCCGCGCGCGTGGCGCGCGGCACTGCAGGGGTGCCGCGCGGGCGGCCCCTGCGCTGGGCGGCCCTGCAGGCCGCGCGCAGGGCGCGCGGCACTGCGGGCGGGCCGCGCGGGAGCCCTGGGGGCCGCGCGGCACAGCAGGCCGCGCGCAGGGCGCGCGGCACTGCGGGCGGGCCGCGCGGGTGCCCTAGGGGCCGCGCGGCACCGCAGGCCGCGCGCTGGGCGCGCGGCACTGCGGCGGGCCGCGCGGGTGCCCTAGGGGCCGCGCGGCACCGCAGGCCGCGCGCAGGGCGCGCGGCACTGCGGGCGGGCCGCGCGGGTGCCCTAGGGGCCGCGCGGCACCGCAGGCCGCGCACAGGGCGCGCGGCACTGCGGCGGGGGGCCGCGCGTGGCCTAGGGCCGCGCGGCACCGCAGGCCGCGCGCTGGGCGCGCGGCACTGCGGGCGGGCCGCGCGGGTGCCCTAGGGGCCGCGCGGCACCGCAGGCCGCGCGCAGGGCGCGCGGCACTGCGTGCGGGCCGCGCGGGTGCCCTTGGGGCCTCGCGGCACCGCAGGCCGCGGGCAGGGCGCGCGGCACTGCGGGCGGGCCGCGCGGGCCTGCGGGCCGCGCGCTTGGGCGCGCGGCACCGCAGGGGCCCCGCGCGGGCGGCCGCGGGCCGCGCGGGCCTGCGGGCCGCGCGCTTGGGCGCGCGGCACCGCAGGGCCCCGCGCGGGCGGCCGCGGGCCGCGCGGGCCTGCTGCGGGCCGCGCGCTTCGGCGCGCGGCACCGCAGGGGCCCGCGGGCGGCCGCGGGCCGCGCGGGCCTGCGGGCCGGCGCCTGGGCCTGCGGCCGCGCGCACGCAACGCGCGCGCGCGGCACCGCAGGGGCCCCGCGCGGGCGGCCGCGGGCCGTGCGGGCATGCGGACCGCGCGCTTGGCCGCGCCCGCAGGGCCCCGCGCGGGCAGCCCTTGTGCCGCAGGGCTGGGTTTTGAGCCGTGCAGCTTCGCCGCCTGGTCCGCGCAGGCTGCGACTCGGCGACGCGCCGCGGCGTGTGCGCGATGGTTTTTCCGCGCAACGCGCGGCGTTTCTCGTCGCCGGATGGTTTTTTTCCTTCGCCTTTGTTTGCGCGGTTTTGACCGCAGGTTTTCTGATCCGATTTACCTCCTCCTCTCACAGTTGTGGCATGGTGTTAGCTTCTACGCGGCCGGTGGCGCGTATTTGCCGCATGGAGCTGTGGGATCGCATCGGGACCTCCGTTTGGCGCGCAGTTTTGCAGATTCTTCACAGGTGGGTTGGTTTTCTCCCGAAGTATGGTATGCTCATAATACTTCCGAATGTAAGGTATTGTAACCCCTTTTTACATTATACCTCTGTCCACTGACTGTTGGACAGCCGTGATATGTTGAGGGTATATACCACTGGCTGAGTTACCAGATGGGTATATACCACTGGCTGTGTTACCAGATGGGTATATACCACTGGCTGTGTTACCAGATGGGTATATGCCACTGGCTGTGTTACCAGATGGGTATAAACCACTGGCTGAGTTACCAATGGACAGATACCACTGGCCGAGTCACCAGATGGGTATGAATAGCACTGGCCGAGTCACCAGATGGACGAATATCACTGGCTGAGCTACCAGATGAGTAAGTCCACTGGCTGTGTACCAGATGGGTATAAATCACTGGCTGAGCTACCAGATGAGCAGATACCACCGGCCGAGTCACCAGATGGGTATAAATCACTGGCTGAGCTACCAGATGAGCAGATACCACTGGCAGAGTTACCAGATGGGTAGATACCACTGGCCGAGTCACCAGATGGGTACAAATCACTGGCTGAGCTACCAGATGAGTAAGTACCACTGGCTGTGTTACCAGATGGGTATAAATCACTGGCTGAGCTACCAGATGAGCAGATACCACCGGCCGAGTCACCAGATGGGTATAAATCACTGGCTGAGCTACCAGATGAGCAGATACCACTGGCTGAGTTACCAGATGGGTAGATACCACTGGCCGAGTCACCAGATGGGTACAAATCACTGGCTGAGCTACCGGATGAGTAGACACCACTGGCTGAGTTACCAGATGGGTAGATACCACTGGCCGAGTTACCAGATGGGCATAAATCACTGGCTGAGCTACCAGATGAGCAGATACCACTGGCTGAGTTACCAGATGGGTAGATACCACTGGCCGAGTCACCAGATGGGTATAAATCACTGGCTGAGCTACCAGATGAGTAGATACCACTGGCCGAGTTACCAGATGGGTATGAATCACTGGCTGAGTTACCAGATGAGCGGATACCACTGGCTGAGTTACCAGATGAGCGGATACCACTGGCTGAGTTACCAGATGGACAGATACCACTGGCCGAGTCACCAGATGGGTATGAATAGCACTGGCCGAGTCACCAGATGGACGAATATCACTGGCTGAGCTACCAGATGAGTAAGTACCACTGGCTGTGTTACCAGATGGATGAATACCACTGGTTGAGTTACCAGATGAGTAAATAACACTGGCCGAGCTACCAGATGAGTAAGTACCACTGGCTGTGTTACCAGATGGAGGAATGCAATGATTGAGTACCAGATGAGTAAATAACACTGGCCGAGCTACCAGATGAGTAAGTATCACTGGCTGAGTTACCAGATGAGTGAATGCCCCTGGCCGAGTCACCGGGTGGGTAATTGCCCTGGCTGAGTTACCAGGTAGTTAATTGAATGAAATGGAGACGACTTTTTATGTCATGTGAAAGTTCAGCATTTCCAGTGCGGGGGCGGAAACTATGAGCGGCCATGCCTATAACCAGTTCTTGTTTGATAGGGTTGTAGATGACAGTCGTTCAGAACTTCCAGGCCTCCCATAAGGGAGATTAAGAACTTTCTCTGCATTGCAGTGAAACATATAGTGGTAGATTCTTTCCAGCATAAATATTTATCTACCTATCTATCTATCTATCTGTTTTTGGTCTCCAGCGGACTCAGTGGGCGTACCACGGGTTTTGGCGTCGGTACCCACTGAGATCTGCCTGTGGCAGTAGATCTCACCCCCGCTGTGATGACAGGTGTTCCTGAGGTGATCGTTCCAGGTTTGGCTCGTTCGGAGTTTTCTGACCGGGGTAAGGAGCGTGGCCGACTAGTTCCTACCCGAGTCTGTGGAGTCTGTGTTAGAGTCACTTGTACTTTTGGTTTCCACTTTTGTACCCTTGTTTTTGGGGAGTAGTGAACTTGTGTACTTGGACTTTTTCACTTAGTGTTTTAGCTGCTTCTTTTATGTTTAGATTCCTTACAGCTCTGATACTTGTGTAGCTTTTGAGCTCCTTTGCAGGTTAGACGCTTCGTCTGTACGGCAGTTTCCGTACAGACGGCGGATCTGTTGGCGAGCCCGGGTCGCAGTTCGACCCCGGGGCGTGACACGCTGACTACCCACTCCGTGACAGGTTCTTCCAGGGGTGAGCAGTAGACGACGGTGAGGTCGAGGCAGGAGTAGTCGGGCAGTGTGGAGCCCTAGTCTGTATCTTCTTTACTTTTCCTTGCATTTCATTTGATACTGTGGGTTACTGTGTGGTTCTCGATACCCTCGTGGGGTCGGTGTGGATGTTGATCACTGTTGCTTTGGATGTGGAATAATGTTTCTTTGATTCTCCCCGTTCGGCCGTTTTTTCCAAGCATAACAACTAGAAAACAAAAGAAAAGAACTTTCGGAAAACATCTTTCAAAATCTGGGGTCGTGTGGACCCGTTTTCAAACCTTGTGGATTTCAAACTGTTCTTCAAAACCTTGGGTCGAGTGGACCCGTTTTTCAAACCCTGTGGATTTATGGCATCTTTACAAACGGTTTGCAAAACCTCAGGTCGTGTGGATCTGTTTTCAAAACTGTGAGTTTATCTTTTCAACTTGGTTGGCGACGGGCGTTCTATTCAGTTTACATTTTTGGTTGAATGCTGAGACTGTTGTGATTATCTGATTGCTTGTGTTGAGTTGATGTACTAGCGCGACGCCGTGCATATACAGAGGAGACTCTGCCCGATTTTTGAGTAAATCTGTATATGCGGCGGGTCTGGGCACGCGCCGGGGAAGTAGATCTTAACAAAAAAAAATTTCTACGTGATAAACACTTACTGTGTGCGTCGTTTCCGCTAAAATAAAACCCCCGGGGCGTGACAGATTAAGATGGTATCAGAGCGGTTTTCTTTTAATCACAACAGCAAAGGTCCAACATCCACGGTAATACCACACGTAACTGCGAGTAAATGAAATGTGTAGGATATAGGGGTGTAGGACGTGAGTGATCGGGGGAGGGAGGGGAATGGTGTAGTTTCTTCTCTCTCGATGTAGTGCTGTGTTCTAGCAGGGACTAGGACTAATGTTTGGGTTGCATGTATGTACAGACAATGGTTCGAACCAGAGCGACAGCCGGGGACGAGGGGGCAGATGCAACGGCATCGGTAGCCGCGGAGAACCAACTCCTGCGGCAACAAATGCAAGAGATGGCAGGACAACTGGCGGCTCTTACCGATCACGTGCGTCAGTTGACGCAGCGGATTCCGGTCGCCCCGGCCACGGTACAAGGGCCGACCGCGCCAGCAGCAGGGCCGCAAGTGGCAGGGACTGGGATCGGAGTGGCCCCTCTGCCGACAGCGGCGGCCGGGATGACTTCAACCCAGACGACGACGCCGGTAGCAGCACCCCCAGTAGCATCCGCGGGGCCAGCGCCGGGGGCCCTTGGCGGGAGTACCTCCGCGGCCGCCGTCACCGCTGGGGAAGGGACGGTTACGCCGACGGAGCGAGAACGAGTGCGAGCCAACCTGGCGGATTTCATGAAGTTCGAACCACCCACGTTCGAGGGGGAGACGACTGATCCCTGGGTCGTCGAAAAGTGGGTGGGGTCGATGGAAAAATTATTCGAGGACTTGCTCATCGAGGACCCCGAGCGCGTCCCCTTGGCGGTTCACTTTCTGGAGGGAAACGCTCGTTTGTGGTGGAAGACGGTGCGCCCTGATCCCACCAAGGGCACCGTACTTCCAATGTGGACGACGTTCAAGAAGGATCTGTTTGGGGCTTTCTTCACAAACAGCGTTAAGAAGAAGTTGGAAGACGACCTGAACCACATTCAACAAGGGAGCAGGACGGTAATGGAATATCAGCGCGAATTCGTGCGTTTGGTAAACTGCGTCCCTTTTGTCCCAAGGGATGAAGCCCACAAGGCGCAGCTCTTCGTGGATGGTTTAAGAAGTGATATTTTCGAGGTGGTACAGGCAGCTGATCTGCACACGTTTCAAAAAGTGGTCGATCGGGCCACGGTGGTCGAGCGCGGGTTTGCAGTCACCCGTGCCAAAAGGGAGGCCCCGGCACAGCATGAGGATAGGAAGCGGCCACAGCAGAGCTACGGGGGAGGTTCTTCTTCTGGGAGCCGACCCCCCAAGCGGTGGAGACCCCAATCAGGGTCACGGAGCGCACCTACGGGAGGACCAAGGCAAGGAGTCAGGCCTTGTGTGATCTGCGGGGGAGCGCACCAGGTGTTGGATTGCCCTCGAAGAGTTGATCATTGCTTCCGCTGTGGCAAGCAGGGGCACTTTCGCCGCAACTGCCCCCTTGCTATGAATCCAGCCTCTTCTGCCGCATCAACGCCTTCGCCACAGTTCTCCGGGCGGGGGAACGCTCCTATGGGGACGACCTCCAGGCCCCCAGCACCGCGGCGCGAGGAGGCAAGGCAGCCTCAACCAGGCGGGAGAGTCTACTCAATGACCCGCCAAGAGACAGACCCACCGGAGGACATGCTTGCAGGTATTACTTCTGTTTCAAACTCCCGAGCTAGAACCCTCTTTGATACCGGAGCAACACACTCGTTTATTTCTCGTGATTATGTGTTTATGCATGACCTTTGGGAGTTTCCTCTCCAAAACCGACTGACGGTCCAGACAGCGGGTGGGACACTGGAGGCGACCAGCATGGTGGCCACCTGCCCAATCCAACTGGGGCGATTGTCTTGCCCTTGGGATTTGGTGGTCATTCCCCTGAAGGAGTACGACATTGTTTTGCGCATGGATTGGCTCTCAAGATACCAAGCGCTTATCGACTGCGAGAAACGGATGGTGCAACTTCAGGAACCAAGCTTCCCTAAAAATGCGTATCTGGCGTGCAAGAGTATCTCCTTCCCAGCGGTCATCTCAGCGGCACGAGCCAGGAGATTGGTAGAGGGCGGATGTGTGGCCTATCTGGCGTCGGTGGACACAATCGCCCAACCCTCGAGGACACTGGCAGACATCCCAGTGGTAAGGGATTTCCCCGATGTTTTTCCGTCGGAGCTGCCCGGGATACCCCCTGAGCGGGAGGTGGTGTTTCCAATTGAACTGCTACCGGGCACGCAACCGATCACGAAAGCGCCATATCGAATGGCTTTCGCGGAGTTGAAGGAGCTTAAGGCGCAGCTAGAGGATCTATTGGACAAAGGGTTCATCCGACCGAGTGTGTCACCCTGGGGCGCACCAGTACTCTTTGTGCGGAAGAAAGATGGAAGTTTGCGGCTCTGCATCGACTACAGGGGAATAAACAAGGTGACGGTGAAGAATAAGTACCCCCTGCCTAGAATTGACGACCTCTTCGACCAGTTACGAGGAGCAACGGTCTTTTCGAAGATTGATCTGCAATCGGGCTATCACCAGCTCCGGGTCCGAAATGAAGACATTCCGAAGACCGCCTTCCGGACCCGGTACGGCCACTACGAGTTTACGGTCATGCCGTTCGGGCTTACGAACGCCCCCGCGGTCTTTATGGATATGATGAACCGGATCTTCAGACCTTTCGTAGACCGGTTCGTGGTGGTCTTTATCGACGACATTCTGATTTATTCAACCACCGACGAGGAGCACGAGGACCATTTACGAATGATTCTCCAAACTCTCAGGGAGCAGAGGCTGTTCGCTAAACTCAAAAAGTGTGAGTTCTGGCTACGCGAGGTAGGATTCCTGGGGCACGTGATCTCGGCGAAGGGAATCGCCGTGGACCCCAAGAAGGTGGAATCGGTGATCGACTGGCAGCCGCCGACGACGGTGACGGAGATTCGCAGTTTCTTGGGATTGGCAGGATACTATCGACGCTTTGTCGAGGGCTTCTCGAAGATAGCCACCCCTCTGAACCGGTTGACTAGAAAAGGAGAAAAGTTTGTGTGGTCGACACAATGCCAGGAGAGCTTTGAAGAACTTAAAAGGAGACTAACCAGGGCACCAATCCTTGTACTACCAACACCCGGGGAGGACTATGAGGTGTACTGCGACGCATCAAGAATCGGCCTTGGGGGTGTTTTAATGCAACGGGGGAGAGTAATAGCCTATGCTTCCAGGCAACTGAAGGATTATGAACGGAATTACCCGATACACGATTTGGAACTGGCTGCAGTGGTCTTTGTTCTAAAGTTATGGAGACATTACCTCTTTGGCGTCCACTGCAACATCTTCTCAGATCATCAGAGTCTTAAGTACCTGTTCACTCAAAAGGAACTAAACCTGCGGCAGAGGCGGTGGCTTGAGCTATTGAAGGATTACGATCTAACCATTCATTACCACCCCGGGAAAGCAAACGTAGTGGCAGACGCTTTGAGCAGGAAGGGGCAACCAGAAGAGACGACGGCACGCGCGATAACGGAGCAGAGCACGTTGATCGCGGAATTCTCACGATTGGAGTTGGAAGTGGTACCTTTGGGCACTGTTGCACAACTGTTGGCTTTGGTGGTAAAGCCTACGCTGTTCGAGAAGATTCGAGAGGGACAACAGGCGGACTCGTACTTACAGCTTGTACGAGATAAGATCACGCCGGATCAAGAAGGTGACTTTTCAGTGAAAGACGACGGCACTCTACGGTTCCGCGGACGGATCTGTGTGCCGGATACCCCAGAATTGAAGGAGGAAATCCTAGCTGAGGCACACCACGCCCCTTATGCAGCACATCCGGGAGGTACGAAGATGTACAGGGATCTTAAGCAGACCTTTTGGTGGCCCAAGCTGAAGAGGGATGTGACTCATCATGTCGCGCACTGCCTGGTTTGCCAACAGATAAAGGCAGAGCATCAGCGGCCGGCGGGAAAACTACAGCCCTTACCGATACCGGAGTGGAAGTGGGATCGAATCACCATGGACTACGTCACTGGTTTTCCACGTTCACAGCTGGGGCACGACACAATCTGGGTCATTGTTGACCGGCTAACCAAGTCAGCGCACTTCCTACCCATTCACACAACCTGGACGAGAGAGAGGTTGGCGCAAGTCTACCTCAGCGAGATTGTAAGACTGCATGGAGTACCGGCATCGATCACATCAGATAGAGACACACGTTTCGTTTCGAAGTTTTGGCAGAGCCTACAGCAGGCCTTGGGGACCAGACTACAGTTCAGCACGGCCTTCCACCCGCAGACGGACGGACAGTCGGAGCGAGTGATCCAGACACTGGAAGACCTGCTGCGAGCCTGTGTGCTAGACTGGGGGGTCGGTTGGGAGCGATACCTGCCCCTCGTCGAATTCGCCTACAACAACAGTTACCAGGCTAGCATCGGGATGGCTCCCTACGAAGCCTTATACGGGAGACGCTGCCGATCCCCGATCTGTTGGGATGACTTGGGAGAACGGAAGTTCTTGGGGCCCGACTTGGTGGAAGAAACTGAAGAGAAAGTGCGCCTCATCAGACAGCGCTTACTGACCGCCCAGAGTCGACAAAAGAGCTACGCGGATCGGAGACGCCGCGACCTAGAGTTTCAGGTGGGAGAACACGTGTTTTTGCGGGTCTCGCCGTCCAGAGGAATCAAGAGGTTCGGGTTAAAGGGCAAGTTGAGCCCGCGGTTTGTGGGGCCGTTCGAGATCCTAGAGCGCATCGGCCCAGTGGCTTATCGACTCGCCCTACCACCGAACCTCAACCGGGTCCACGACGTATTCCATGTTTCAATGCTCAAGAAATACCTTCCCGACCCATCGCATGTTCTGGACGTCTCGACACTCGAACTGAAGGAGGACCTAAGCTTCGAAGAAACCCCGGTGCGAATACTAGCAAGAGAGAGCAAGACGCTTCGAAACCGAGTCATTCCCTATGTGAAGGTGCTCTGGAACAACCACGAGGAGCGGGAAGCAACGTGGGAGCTGGAGGCAATGATGAGGGAAGGTTACCCCTATCTTTTTACTACGGACCAGGCTTGAGTTTCGGGGACGAAACTCGTTTTTAAGAGGTGAGTGATGTAGTAACCGCTGGTTTATTATAGTTTTTGGGTCTACTTTTGGTTTCCTTTATGGTTCGCTTTACGCTTGGGGGTCCGAAGGGCGAGTTATTAATTCTTTGTTTCTGGACAGACCGTCGGGGCTCGCGAGTTTTTTTAGTTAATAAAGCTCGCGAAACGGTGAACGACGGCGAAATCGGTTTTGTATTCCGACACCGGAATCTCCCGGAATAAATTCCGAAAGGCGGCTTACGACCCTGGCGATCAAAGCGGTTTTTCAGGCAGACCGGACCCTGGTTCGCACCCGGTCTGTATAGTTCCTTGGTTTTTATGTTGGGTCCATCCCTTCTTTTCGTTTTGAACCGATCGTTTTTAACTTGAGTCTGGGAAATAGGGTTCCCAACTCTCTCTCTCAACACTTCTCACCCTAGGCGTACGCTACCCCGAGCGCGGACGAGGAACCGACTCCTCAACCCCACTCCTTCCTACCGATCGTCTGGAGAACCAAGGCGGCGCGATCAAAGGAGGGCGAAGATCGACGGCATACCTTCGATAGCAACCACGCGAGACCGGGACGATCCTCCCCTCGATCAACCCTAGCGACGAAACTGTGGTGAGTATTTTGTTAGGGTTCTTGGTTGGTTTTTATTTGGCATGGTTGCTTGTTTTGCCTTCGAGGTGGGGGAATGGCGACATTGCCGCCGGAGTCCGGCGCAGGCGGAGCACCTCATGCGGGCGGCGGGGCCACACGGGCCGCGCGAGGCTGCACGCACGCGCGTGCCACCCGCACGCAGGCTGCGCGCATGCGGGCGGCACCCGCATGCGGGCAGCGCGCCCGCACAGCCACACGGGGCGGGCTGCGCATGCGCACCCGCATGCGGGCGGCACCCGCATGCGGGCAGCACCCGTATGCGGGCAGCGCGCCCGCACAGCCGCGCGGGGCTGGCTGCGCATGCACACCCGCATGCGGGCTGCGCAGCCATGCACCCCGCGCGGGGCCGGCGCGCACGCACCGCGCGTGCGGGCAGCGCGCCCGCGCAGCCGCGCGGGGCCGAGCGCGTGCACCCGCGCGCGCGGGCGGCACGCGCATGCGGGTAGCACCGCGGGTAGGCGATTCGGGGGGGGAAAGGCCGGGTGTTCCGCAGGAGCCGTGGGCTGTCCGCGATGTTGGCCTCACCCGAGGTCGTCGCGTCTTCGCCAATTGGCAGGTTGTGCCCCACGATTGACCGAAAGGGGCGGGCGTTCCGTAATCTTTTACTTGTTTAGAGTTGTGAGTTATTGACTTCTGTTCGCGGGTTCGTGTAGGTCCGGGCGGACATACCGGGACGCGAAAGAATCTAGCATTGTCCGGGAACGCGACGACAAAAGGTGGGTTTTCTTTGAGACTAAGTATAGACTCGGTATTCTTGGATAGGTTACTAATTGCATATTATTAATTCTAACGCTGACGGTTATTATGATTGCGATATTATCCTGTATTTCGGACATTGTGCTCGTGATTGCGACACGCGCACCCGCGGTCTGGCCACCGCGAAGGGTGCTCTTTTCCGGGAAAGTGGTCTTCGACCCGTGTTAACCCACAAGGTGAGGTGGTGGGGGCCCCCGTAGGTGTGGGTTTTGAGGCATCGAAAGGTGGGTTTTCTTTGAGACTAAGTATAGACTCGGTATTCTTGGATAGGTTACTAATTGCATATTATTAATTCTAACGCTGACGGTTATTATGATTGCGATATTATCCTGTATTTCGGACATTGTGCTCGTGATTGCGACACGCGCACCCGCGGTCTGGCCACCGCGAAGGGTGCTCTTTTCCGGGAAAGCGGTCTTCGACCCGTGTTAACCCACAAGGTGAGGTGGTGGGGGCCCCCGTAGGTGTGGGGTTTTGAGGCATCGAAAGGTGGGGAGGGAAAGGTGCGACCTGTCGGGATAGGAACCCGACGAGGTCAGGTGCCCCATGGTGTGAGCGGTGTGATCTGTCGGTGTAGGTGCCCGACGAGATCAAGGTGTATAGGTGTTACAGGTATTACAGGTGCAGCAGGTGTTCGCGTTTACTTTTCCAGTGAGTCGAGTGGTTGCTCCGGATAGTATTACAGTTGGGTTTGGCTTTCTTTCCTGATTATTATTATTATTGCATGTCGCTGACTACCCACTCCGTGACAGGTTCTTCCAGGGGTGAGCAGTAGACGACGGTGAGGTCGAGGCAGGAGTAGTCGGGCAGTGTGGAGCCCTAGTCTGTATCTTCTTTACTTTTCCTTGCATTTCATTTGATACTGTGGGTTACTGTGTGGTTCTCGATACCCTCGTGGGGTCGGTGTGGATGTTGATCACTGTTGCTTTGGATGTGGAATAATGTTTCTTTGATTCTCTCCGTTCGGCCGTTTTTTCCAAGCATAACAACTAGAAAACAAAAGAAAAGAACTTTCGGAAAACATCTTTCAAAATCTGGGGTCGTGTGGACCCGTTTTCAAACCTTGTGGATTTATGTGGATTTCAAACTGTTCTTCAAAACCTTGGGTCGAGTGGACCCGTTTTTCAAACCCTGTGGATTTATGGCATCTTTACAAACGGTTTGCAAAACCTCAGGTCGTGTGGATCTGTTTTCAAAACTGTGAGTTTATCTTTTCAACTTGGTTGGCGACGGGCGTTCTATTCAGTTTACATTTTTGGTTGAATGCTGAGACTGTTGTGATTATCTGATTGCTTGTGTTGAGTTGATGTACTAGCGCGACGCCGTGCATATACAGAGGAGACTCTGCCCGATTTTTGAGTAAATCTGTATATGCGGCGGGTCTGGGCACGCGCCGGGGAAGTAGATCTTAACAAAAAAAAAATTTCTACGTGATAAACACTTACTGTGTGCGTCGTTTCCGCTAAAATAAAACCCCCGGGGCGTGACATCTAACCCCTTTTAAAAAGAAAACATGGTACTTATCAGTTACAATACATTCAACAGATGAAAAATTAACTGAATAACCATTGTCACACAGTTGACTTATGCTAATGAGGTTAGTCTTAAGGCCTTCTACATATAACACATTATTTAAAATCGGGCCATCTGGAATAGCTACCGTTCTCTTTCCAACAATTTTGGAAGACCGACCGTCTCCGAAAACTACAAGTCCTCCGGAGTTTTTCTCAAATTTTGAAAACAGTTTTTGTCACCGGTCATGTGACGGGAACAACCGCTATCCAGATACCAAGACGAATTATCATATGCATGCAAGGAAACATTAGTAACAAGACAAGGGAAAATTTCACCTTTGCGCACCCAAACCTTTTTGGAATGCGTCGGTAATGGTCGTGAAGTTATTCGCCTAGGTGAAAGCGTCTTGTTAGAGCGATTGCTGCTCCTTGATGAAGTCGTCTTGCGCGGTGAACTACCAAGGCTCTTTTCCTTCAATTGATTTGCAATTGATTTCTGAGGAATCACCTTTTTGGTAGTCATTGCAAGAGGTGCTTGAGGTGTGCGTTTGGCTCCCATCTTGCAATTTCTCCTTATGTGCCCTGAAATGCCACAACGAAAACATACCTTAGATCTTGACGATCCCGAAGAGGATGAAGTAGGCTTGTTGTCGTTGCTTGTCGTGAATTCCGGTGTCGGAGGAGGAGATACCGACTGAGGCACAAAAACTGTCCCACTCGAACTTGGAATGTCTCCAGTTTGAGTGTATCCGAGGCCGAACTTATTTGTTTGACCAAGACCAAGAAGCTGTCCAACTTACTCCTTCCAGAAGAAAATCTCTTTAAGTCATCTTTAGTTGGCGTATGGTCTTTGTCATTTCCAATTTTTCCTGTCGAGCCTCGCCGTAGAGCTTCAAGAAGTAATTCGCTTTGTTCACCATATCCATATGTTCTTTCTCGAAAAGCTCATTGGACTCTTGAAGGGAAACATTTGCTTTGACTAAATTATCCCTTTCCACTTCAAGAGCGTTTGAGAGAGAAGTTGCCCTTTTTACTTCTTCTTCGAGATCCTGCAATCTCCCTCTCAAACCCCGGTTTTGCTTTGCCAGTTTCTTTGAATCCCTCAAAAGCTTATGGTAGGCAAGAGCAAAATCTTCACCTTCAGAATTATCTCGATTCATCGTCCGTTGCAATCTTTTCAACATGGGAGGAGTTGGACAAGGAATCGGATGTACTTGCCATTAAGCACATGAAGGGTGAAGATGTGGACGCGTGGAATGCTGTCGCGTTGTCTTCTTCATCACTTGAGGATGACTCATTTGACGTTGAGTTGTCATCCCAAGTGACGACTTGCATCGCCTTCTTCTTTGCCGGATTCTTGTTGGGACACTCCGTTGCAATGTGGCCGTAGCCTCGACATTTGAAGCACTGTACTTGTCCCTCTGAACTTTTCTTATCCTTTGAGAAGTTCTCTTGCTTTCTTGACTTGTAGCTTGAAGAACCCTTGCCTTTCTTCGACTTTCCGAAGGATGGAGTTTTGCTTGGATTACCCCTTCGAAAGTTGCGGCGAAACTTCCTTGTCAAGAGAGCGAGCTGCTTCTCAAAGTCCTCCATAGATAGGTTCTCGTCATCGTCCGAGGAGGATGAATCCGCGTCTTCTTCTTTGTTGTTTTCAATGCATAACCTGAAGACTTAGAAGAGGATGCTTTCCAGAAGAATAGTTAGTAGGAAATGTCATTTCATAAGTTTGTAATGCACCAACTAATTCTTCTACACGCATTTCGTCCGGGTGTTTAATTGTTTCAATGGCTGCGACCTTCGGGCGAAATCGTTCAGGAAGAGTTCTTAAATCTTTCTTACAACTTTAAATTCTGGAATCTTCTCTCCCAAGTTAGCACATGAGTTTACGATGTCTTGCAATCGTGTGTAATAGTCAGTGAAAGATTCATTTTCTGCCATAGAGATAGAGTCAAACTTGCTCGTAAGCATTTGCAGTTTCTGAATCTTCACAAGGTTAGTTCCCTCATGCGTAACTTGAAGAACATCCCAGATTTCTTTCGCAGTCTCACATGCCGAGACGCGAGAGAACTCTGTTTGTGACAAAGCATTAAATAGAGCATTAATTCCTTTGCCATTGTAAGAAGATAAATCTATCTCTTCCTTGGTCCATTTCGACCTAGGTTTTAAGGTGCGAACATCAGAAATAATTTCAGTTGGATTAGACCATCCTAATTCAATTGATTGCCACACCCTTTCGTCGATGGAAATTAAAAAGGCTTTCATCCGTACTTTCCAGTACGCATAATTTGTTCCATCAAAGAAAGGGGGTCGATTGATGTTTCCACCTTCAACCATTGTTTACAACCCTATTCCCGCTCTGATACCACTTGTTGGGTTTATGTAATATGGATCTAAATAGGGGAAAAAACACCTAGAGGGGGGTGAATAGGTGTAAACAATAAACACTCAAAAAATCATTGCGCAATAAAACCCAATGCGGAAAAATAAATGAACACGCAAGATTTTTACGTGGAAAAACTCCAAACCGGAGTAAAAAACCACGGGACCGATAACACGGCGAAATCCACTAGAATTAACACACGTACAAGGTGATATAACGTACTCACAGACGACTCAACCTTTTACCATACGCTCCTAGTAGATCTTCTCCGCTCGCTCCACGACGCTTCTCGAATCCACGATCTGCGCCCAACGCTGAATCCACAGCGTCCAACGTCGAGTCCACGACGTCCGACCGAATCCACGGTCTTCACCCAGTAGCACGCTTCGAATCCACGAACGTACCTCGCTCCGAATCCACGAGAGCGGTTGCACCTTGAATCCACAAGGCCACGCGAGTCCACGCGCCGATTTAGGGTAAATCGTTGTTTTTGGGTGGTGATGATCCGCCGAATACTTAGATTAGAAATAGATCGGAAATACCATCTAAGTATTCATTGATTTGATTCTACTCAAAATCTGAGTATGGAAAACCTAGAATCAAATCAATCAATATAGATGAAGAAACATAGAATTAAATCTATTGATTTCCTTTCTTCTCTATATGTGGATTTTTCTTTTCGGTCGTATTTTTCTATTATGTCCCGTACCCTAAAAATGAATAAAGGGTCTATTTATAGGTTAGAAACCATTGGAAGAAGATAAGGATCAAAAACTACCTTTTCTGGAATTTTTCAGGACGGCGATCCGGATCGGATTTACTGCGATCCGGATCGTCGTAGCGTGATAGACAGTTTCCAGAAAAACAAGGGTTCGGGATCCGGATCGTAATGCCCGATCCGGATCGTTCATACAGTTTCACCAAACACCAATGTTCGGGATCCGGATTGCAAATCCTGATCCGGATCGTCAAATAAAAGGTAAAACCAGTGTTCGGGATCCGGATCAAAGGATGCTGCGATCCGGATTGAACCAGTGTATGAACGAACACCCTTCGGGATCCGGATTGGAAAGTCTGATCCGGATCCTGAACATGTCCCATGTCCAGTTTTTGATTTTTATGCAATAAAAAATTCTTCCAAGTGTTTCTACACTACAAGAAGTATTCGGATCACCAAAAATCTTTAGTTAAACATACCTGATCCTTTTGAATTCTTCTTTCTTGAGATTGAGGTATATGATCCAAAATTCTTTCATCTTCAATCTTCAAGACTTAACACTTTCACGAAATACGCCAAAACAAATTCCGTAACAGATAGTAGGCGGTTGACCGGATATTGTTAGTCTATCAGATTTTTGGACTTGTGGGGTATTGCGGCGACCGCGGACATTGGGCGGTTGACCGGATGATCATTGTGCCTTGGATTTGGGGGTTGGTTTTCTCCAGTGGTTGGAGGTTCCCACTTGTGGTTGTTTTATTGCATTAGATTGGGGGATCGGGTCAGCTTTAGTGGAGGGATTTCTCCCACTTCTTTTATTGTCATGATCTAGTCCTGCTACAGAGAGATATCGAGACTTGGTTACTTTACTCGTGTGGGTCGCTCCCCTCGAGTGCCACTCCGGAGTAGGCGATTGAGACATCGGCCAGTGAGTGCCAGTTATTGTTTATTGGCCAGTGAGAGCCAGACCTTCTATATCGGTCAGTGAGTACCGATTTGCGAATATTTGCTTGAGACAGATTGAGCAGGCAGCACCAGTGGTTTCTGGTCTTGTAATACCCGAGAAATTTGAGTTTGTAAAGAGTGATTTTTTTGTGTGTGATTGTGTGCGAGGAAACAAAATTTAACCTTAGGGGTGTGTATACCGGGGTGCGAATGGCACAGTTTCCGAAGCACAAATTTCGTCTTTCCAATCCGAGTCTGATCTCGGAAAACTGAGGTCTCCAGTGCGACCGTCTCATCGAATCGAGTGAAAATGGTATAGACTGTTTGTTAATCCGACGGTCGGATCGTCCGGAAATCAGCAAGAAAACTAGTGGGGCCCGCGACTTAAGTGAATAGTGATTTGAATAGTAACACCCTGATTTAATTCCCGCGTTGGCCAACGTCGCCCGATCGACTGTCTGGGGTCCGAATCTGACGATCCAGGTAGTTGATTTAAATGGCGTCATCGATCTGAGCGCAGTGGCGCTGACGAAATTTTCGTTTGACTAGCCGGTAGCATCATAAAGCGTGCAGAGCTATCTTTTGTACCGTTTGTGATGGATTTTAAAATTATAGGGGACCGAACGTGGCAAACTAAAATCACTACTTTATAGATCTCGTCGAGCCGGACGTCGTGGTGGTGTCCATTTTTCAGATTGACGACCCGGTGGCCTCGAAAAGCGTGAAATGCTCGAAAATTCACACTTTTTCACGAAAAGTCCTTACATTTTATGTATCTAACGGCGAGAGAATTGGCGGAGAGGGTCTTCGGTGCAAGATGGTTGTACAGTGATGGACCTAGTTCGAAAGAAGGAGTGTGGAGGGACTTGTTAGCATTTTATGCAAATGCTTCATATGGTTTTGAGGGACCCGAAGAGCCCTAGCCTCGGAGCCCTATCTACCCAGCCGCCACCAGAGCAATCCCCTCGGATCCCGTATGCACTCCACGAGGGTTGCACCGCCAGCCGCAGCCTCCCCTCGCCGGAGAAAGAAACGTGATGCCCTACTCGCGGTCATGTTGGGAGGTATGCAACATGAAGGCTTCGGATCCCTCCAAGCCACCTCTGAAGGTGCCTTCGACCCCTTGGGACGCGGCCTGCGAAGCACCGGCGCCCAGATCCGCCGTGCGCCGCCGGAGCTCTTCTCTTTTTTCTTCCTCCCCAAGCCTGGTATGGAGCCTTCCCTTCTTGGTTTCTTGCAACCTGGACCCTGGCAGCTGGCTCCTGACATTATTTGGGTGACCCAGGTAAAGCCCCGAATTCCCCGGACCTCCGGTGTCACGCCCCGGGGTCGAAACTGCGACCCGGGCTCGCCAACAGATCCGCCATCTGTACGGAAACTGCCGCACAGACGAAGCGTCTACCCTGCAAGTCAGATCTAAAACTAAAACATGTATCAGAGCTGAGACTAAAAATGAAAAGCCAAAGAATAAATACTGAAAATCTGAAATAAGTAAGCTCCACTAAAACATAAATCCTCAGTACAGGCCTCACAGTAATAATACAAGTACTATCCTCACAAACTCTCAGAAAGACCAGTACAAAAGTGGAAACATAAAAAGTACACCGGGTACATCTACCTCGGACTCTCAATGCTGGTAAGGAACTAAACGGCCGCGTCCTCACCTCGATCTGCTGTCTCCGCACGAACCAAGCCGGAACAGCTGCCTCAACCTGTCACCGCAGCGGGTGTGAGATCTACTGCAGAAGGCAGATCTCAGTGGGTACCGTCCCAATATCCACGGTATGCCCACTAAGTCTACTGGAGGCAAAACAGATAGGTATGCAGATAGATAGATAGAAGGAAAGTAGGAAAGGAAGTACAGCTAACAAGTAACAACAATGTGTAGAAGGAACTCTAATTTGACCCTGCTATGCATACACTAACACTGCTAACAATATGCCTTAAGAACCATGCTCAAAGGAAAATTCAACAATGAACATGCTATGCCATCACTCTCTCAATGTCACCCAATCTCAATGACTGCCTCATAGGGTCCAGTCAAGCCTGCGCCAAACCTACTGCCACCTCATCCTCACTGGGACGGGACTTACGTAGGGCGTCCCACACGGACTATCACAAGCGAACTCTAGTGTATCAACTAGTCGCATCATCGCAGCCTCGTCAGGCTCGGTATCATCACACACACCCGGGTGGTAGCTCGAGGGGAGCGACCCCACCGAACTCAAGTATCTCATCTGTATCACTGTCTCATAAGCGGCACATGCAGGCTATAGTCCACGATCAAACAGATCGGCAACTCGATGCTCAGAAGCGCAACTCTGTCGGAAAAAGACTCCACGACTCAAACAGGAAAACCCAAACACTCTCACAGCTATGTCGGAGAACCCTCAACGACTCAATCTGATAATGCACGACCCATGGCTGAGTCAGGAAACCTCCACGACTCGATCTGCCAGAACCCCCAAAACTCTCAAGGCTAAGTGGGAGAGCCATCTCCACCTCTAAATCAGAAACACAAACCATGATCTAGAATAAACCCATCAATCCCAACAAGGAAGAAGAACTCTCATGACACCAGGACTCGACAGTCAATGCGCTAAAAATACACTCGGCCCTCTGGCGTGAGTACACATGCAACTCGAACAATCTGGACCATTCATAATGTTCTCAATAATTAAAATAACCCTTTTAAAAAATGGAATTTTACTTAAAACGGGGTACTAAAAATATATGAAGGTCCAGATGCAGCCTGAATCTCAAATGAACATGCAGTCTAGTGTCAAATAACTTCTAGATCATACTAAAAATGTCTGGAGCTCAAGAATGTCATTCTATAATTTTCTAGGCAACTATCAGATTTATCAATATAAAGAAATAAGCTAAACATGATCAATATATGATAAATAAGCTAAACATGATCAATATGCTTACAGAAGCATTAGAGGGCATTCCATAAATCTCGAAGAAATTCCAACCCACCTGGATTGCATTCCGTAGGCAAAGCCGAAGTCGGGGAAGTGCCAAAAGTCCGAAAAGATCCCCGAAAGCTCGGACAAACTCACGAGTCTTCTACAAAGAAAAGCAAGCTCACAATCAATAAATAGGTAAATCGATCCTTACACACCATCAGCTCCTAAAGCATATATTAGATCATCCTCTAATTTACTTACAAAACCACCTCAATCCAACAGCACACTTAAAGACTCCAATTGTACATATCTACAAGTTCACCATATAACAGCACCCTAATAAATGAATGCACACTTAACACAACTCACATAAATCCAAGTCTAGCATCCTCAACATCAGCATCACACTCATAAATCCCAACTTCCACCTACACCAACCAGACTACCACAACACACTCACATAAATCCACTTACTCCCATCATGCTCCCATGCACACAATAATTCAAGATCATATAAACAAAATCCCTTAATTCCATCATCAATAGGTAATTCCACAATACAAACACATATCACAAAAGTCCCACCTTAGCTCACATCCTGTTCACATAAAAAGTACAATTTCACCAATCATTCACACACTCTAATAATCCAAAGCACACTCACAAAAATAAGCTCTCAATATACAATTTACCAATTTTACCTCCCCTGCACACACACTAGCACCCCCAACACGCACCTTGTGCACACCCAGCCAACAAATAGCACAACCAAGCCTCCAAGCATCAACTCCATACTACATTAAACACCTCACCATAACACTCACAGTACAATCACCCTTCACACATGCTCAGAAAACTACACTAATGAAGAAAAGTGCATAATTTAATTCCATCATAATTAACATAATCATCATCATCATTAACATCATCATCATCATCATCATCATCTACATCATGTCAATACATACAACCAATACACTTCACAAACCAAGCCCACAGTACACAACCCACCTCTCACAAAAATCTGCTAATAAGTTAACCAAAACACAGCACACACCCACCATACGGCTTGCTCAGGTAATTTCACGTGCCGCGCACACGAACCGGTTCCGCACGGCGCCCCGCCGAGATTCGCGCATCCACACGGGGATAACCTGTGAGCAAAAAGAGGGAAAAACCAAGAGATCAAAAAAAAAAACCCGGCGAATACGCGCGATCGTCGGCAAAAACCGATCCCAAACGACGAAAACGCCGCGCGCGCCGCGCGGAAAATTTCCTGCGCACGCGCCGCAGCAAGCCGCCCGGCCGCTGCCGTACTGCGCTGCAGCAAGCCGCCTGCCGCACGCGCCCGCGGGCTGCTGCGCACTGCGCATTGCGCGCCAGCCGCGCGCGCTGCGCACCGCGCGCCTGCGCGGCTGTGCACTGCGCGCCAGGCGAGCTGCGCACCGCGCGTGCCACACCCCCTTGCTGCTTGCCGCCAACCACCAAGGGACAACAGTCCAACCTCAAAACCACCAAAAAGACCCAAAACCCAAGCTTCTAAAAGAAAACATCACATACCTCGATCCAATCCGTCGCACGCGCGCCGCTCGCCGCGCTCTCCGCTCGCCCCACGGCACTTTGCAGCAGGAGGTCATCAACCCAACACTCATCCATTATCTCATTTTCCATTGTTTTCTCTTCTTTTTCTTCCTTTTCACTCTTCTCTCCTTCCTCTGCTCAATCCTTTTTCCTCTGTTCTTTCTTGCAGGGGAGAAGGAGCTTACTAATTAGAGGAACTTAATTAGTAGAGGTGGTGGGTGGGCAGCATTAAATGCACCAAACAAAATATCTACTTCCATTAAATAAACCCACTTCAATTCCTTATATATATATATATATCACAGGCTAAAGCATCACAAGATATTTAATTAACTTCCCAATTCAATTAATTTATTAATTTAATCCATTTTAAAGCCAACTCCAAATCACTTTTTGCCTTCGGGGTCTCCGCATCAGTCCGGAACCTCCCGAACTCCACTGTAATCTGAAAATACACATGTCCACAGCTTTTTCTCTTCAAAAAGCTCAACCGTTGAGTCGGGGTTCTCAATCCAAAAACCGGCTCCGAAATCGCCAGTTCCGACTCACTTTTCGCCCTCGGGTCCTCCGCGTCAGTCCGGAACCTCCCGAACTTCGCTGTAAACATAATTTATACCTGTTCCAAGTGTTCCCAATATTTTTGCACTCCACTGGGAAGTCGAGGCTTCCCCGAAACCCGTCCTCTAACGGCGGACAATGCCCGGAAAACCCCGAATCGACCTGGGGCTTCCGCGTTGATCCGAGTCGACCCGAACTCATCTGTAATCCAATATGGAACACGCTCGAGGCGATTTCTCCGCACCACGCCATCTCGCGAGGTCGGTGCGCCATTCGAAAACCCGGTATTCTACACTCTCCCTTCCTTAAAAAGGGTTTCGTCCTCGAAACCAGAATAAATCCATAACTCAGGAGGGGGTCTCGATCAAATGGGAAAAGGGGATCCACAATTCATCTTCAGGCTCTCTAATGGCCTTCTCTCAGAAAAACTCAACATGACCTTAACCAAAGGTAAAACCGACCGCACAATCCTTTTGCCTCGCACGCAAGAAGTGCATCAGCTGCTCCTGATCACTCAATCCTCGTCCCTCTTCACGAAGCGAAATGAAATCCAAACATGCGGAAATCAAATATACTTCTTCCAGCCGGATAAAACTCGCGGTCCAAACTCCCCGCGTAAATCTCGAATGATCGTATTCCTGCGGATAGTGGCTTTCAGAATTATGGTTCCCAAATCCAAACTCTAAGCTTCCAATAGGCATAACTCCTTCGTTGCCCCTTGCAACCAAAACACTCAAGTTCCGCTGATGCATCTCTCATATCAATTTACAGGGGAAGTAGTTCAACATCGGGAAACAATGCTAAAATTCCAAGTTCCAAAAGTGGCAACCACGGATCGAAGACCTCATTCCAAGGTTGCATGCTCGCCTAACCAAGGCGTACTGACCATAAAGTCCTCGCTGGGATAATTATATGCTATAAGACCAAACTTACAATTCCAATAGCTCTGTCCACCGACGTGGCTTCAACCAAGCTCTACCTGAGTATCCAAGTATTTCAGGTTTGAGGATCTAAGAATAACTCAATGTTCTCTCTATCACTGGCAATCATGCAAATCGATGCAGCTCTAACTCCTCGAAGCTATACTGGCCCTGCCTAGTCCAAAACTTTTGACCTCAGTCACAATCATAGACTTAGGCTAATTCCCAACGGCATCACTCTTCGTTGGGTCCTCAGTCGCTCTTGCAGCCGAAATCATGAGGCCTAACCACAGAACCTTTCGAAGTCGAAAGCACACTCTCCCAACTTGGCAAATCACTCATTCTCTCTTAGAAGTTGCAGCGCTATCCTCAAGTGCTCCTCATGTTTTAGGTCACCTCATAAATAATCCAAACATCCATGACGGGTACAACCACCAACCCGTCCAACTCAATCGGAACACTCAATTCCCTCAAGTCCAAAGGCCACAGGGCCTCAGTCAATCCACTTGACCGCAAGGCAAGCTCAGAAAGCCCCTACCGGGTCCTGAACACTAACCGGGCACAGCCCTCGGCTGTAAGGTTCCATAAGCTATCAATCTCTCGCATCCTCACCGTTGTATCCACAACGTGGCACAGGGTCACACGTGTAGAGTACCGGGTCTGCGGATAGCGCGCCGACCACTTGGATGACTCGGAGCAGAGAGTTGTCGTGGGCATGTTGTATTTGAGTTTACAGTTGATGCCGGGTTGATTCGGATCAACGCGGAAGCTCCAGCTCGATTCGGGGTTTTTCCGGGCTTGTATGCCGATAGAGGATGAGATTTGGAAATTACCGACTGCACCGTGGAGTGCCGGAAATTTAGGAACACTTGGAACAGGTGTATTTCCAGTTTACAGCGAGGTTCGTGAGGTTCCGGATGGACGCGGAGGATCCGGAGTCAAAAAGTGAGTCGGAACTGGCAATTTTGGAGCCGGTAATTGATTTGAGCACCCGACTCAACGGACGAGCTTTTTGAAGAGAAACAGCTGTGGACACTGTACTTTTGATTTACAGCGAGGTTCGGGAGGTTCCGGACTGACGCGGATGACCCGGAGGCAAAAAGTGAGTCGGAACTGGCAATTTCGGAGCCGGTAATTGATTTGAGCACCCCGACTCAACGGATGAGCTTTTTGGAGAGAAAAGCTGTCGACACGTGTACTTTTGATTTACAGCGAGGTTCGGGAGGTTCCGGACTGACGCGGAGGACCCGGAGGCAAAAGTGAGTCCGGAACTGGCAATTTTGGAGCCGGTACTTGATTTGAGCACCCCGACTCAACGGTTGAGCTTTTTGGAGAGAAAAAGCTGTGAGCACGTGTATTTTCGATTTACAGCGGAGTTCGGGAGGTTCCGGGCAACGCGGAGAGCCCGAGGTCGAAAAGTGATTGGAGTTGGATTTACGGAATTAAATTAATTAAGAAATTAATTAATAAGCTTTTGCTTTATATAAAGGGCTCCAACCCTCCGCCCTGTGGCAGCAGAGAAAGAAAGAGAAGGAAGAAAGGAAGAAAGGAAAAGAAAGAGAGGAAAAGGAAAAAAAAAAAAAAAAAAAAAAAAGGGAGTTGAGCATTTTGGATTTTTGGACCCGCCGTTGGAGGCCGCGTGGAGCTCGTGGGCGTGCGGCGAGCGTCGTCGAGGTAAGCAAATTCAGATTTTTGGGGTTTTTCGAGTTGGATTTGTGCTTTGGGGATTTTATTGGTTTTTATATGCTAAGATTGGATTTTTGGAATTTTTCCGGGCTTTTATGGATTTTTTGGGCTTTTTGTCGCCGGCGGCCGCGCGCTTGCTCTTCGTCGCCGCCTGGAAGTGATCACGATCCTCGGTCAATCCACTGAGCATGCACAAACGCTGCATCAAAAGTCGCAGCCCGCCGGGTATGCCTTGAATCATAGATGTCTCGATGCAGCTGCTCTCAAACATAAACAACTTTTGGGCCTCATCTTGGGCGACAAGGGGTACTCTGCTCAACAATCGCAGAAACTCGCTCCCGGTCATCCTATGCGCTCCCGATGGTCCAGCAGGACGAACTCGACGCCACCAACTCTCGGCGTCCCTATCCAAAGTGCATAACCAAGTGCACCTGATGCTTCTCCTGGATGAACAATTTCAGATAATTTTCCATAGCAGCAATCCAGTCTCGGCCTTCCAAGGCTCCAAACTCGGTCCCGAAATCTGCAGGGGATGGAACTGGATGAAATAAAACAACCGGTCAGCAACTCTCGCTGCTTCTGCACCATCAGTGGCGCGATCAGGATCGAAGTCGACGACGTCGCGGCTGGAAGTACTACTAGCGATACCCCGGAAGATGCTCTCAGCTCAAGCATGTGCATCACGCGCTCCATGTTCTCTTCCTGGCGCCGCATCGCCTCAAAGTCTGGCTACTGGGGCCTGTAACTCTCAGACCTCACTCTGCTCTATCCATTCAGCCTCCCGCTGATCGGGCTCCTCATCCAAGGCAAACACGCCCTCGCCGTCTGCACGGCGTCTCGGAAGCATCAAAGCCACTGCAACAGAACAAACATTAGGACCAAAACTCTCTCGACCCAATCAAGCGAAAGTCTAAACATGTTAACCTTTCTAAAGTATTATGTTGTCTGCAGCCAACATAATCATCTTTAGAGAAATAACATGTAAGGTCACTCACCCCAATCCTCTGGGGGAGGTACAAACTCAATCAGGACTCTCGCTAAAATCACGTCTCTCACGACGGTCATCCTAATGTCCAACCAATAGCCTAGGGTCTCTAAGTCCTCAATGACCTATACACCTAGGCTCTGATACCACCTAAATCTGTCACGCCCCGGGGTCGAAACTGCGACCCGGGCTCGCCAACAGATCCGCCATCTGTACGGAAACTGCCGCACAGACGAAGCGTCTACCCTGCAAGTCAGATCTAAAACTAAAACATGTATCAGAGCTGAACTATAAAACTAAAAGCTGAAGAAATCACACTGAAAATCTGAAATAAATAAAGCTCCACTAATACAAAAATCCTCAATACAGGTCTCTCAAATAAAACAAACAATCCTCACAACCTCTCAGTCCAGTACAAAAGTGGAATCATAAAATACAGGGTACATCTACCTCTGACTCTCAATGCTGGTAAGGAACTAATCGGCCGCGTCCTCACCTCGATCTGCTGTCTCCGCGCGAGCCAAGCCGGAACAGCAGCTGCCTCAAACCTGTCACCGCAGCGGGTGTGAGATCTACTGCAGAAGGCAGATCTCAGTGGGTACCGTCCCAATATCCACGGTATGCCCACTAAGTCTACTGGAGGCACAACAGATAGGTATGCAAATAGATAATAGGAAAGCAGGAAAGGAACTACAGCTAATATGAACAACATCATGCTCAAGAAAACTCTACTCTGACCCTGCTATGCATACACTCTCACTACTAATAATATGCCTCAAGTACTATGCTCAAAGGAAAACTCATCTATGAACATGCTATGCCATCACTCTCTCAATATCACCCAATCTCAATGACTGCCTCATAGGGTCCAGTCAAGCCTGCGCCAAACCTACTGCCACCTCATCCTCACTGGGACGGGACTTACGTAGGGCGTCCCACACGGACTATCTCAAGCGAACTCTAGTGTATCAACTAGTCGCATCATCGCAGCCTCGTCAGGCTCGGTATCATCACACACACCGGGTGGTAGCTCGAGGGGAGCGACCCCACCGAACTCAAGTATCTCATCTGTATCACTGTCTCATAAGCGGCACATGCAGGCTATAGTCCACGATCAAACAGATCGGTAACTCGATGCTCAAAGCACAACTCAGTCGGAAAAAGACTCCACGACTCAAACAGGAAAAGCCCAAACACTCTCACAGCTATGTCGGAGAACCCTCAACGACTCAATCTGATAATGCACGACCATGGCTGAGTCGGGAAACCTCCACGACTCGATCTGCCAGAACCCCAAAACTCTCAAGGCTAAGTGGGAGAACCACCTCCACCACTAAATCAGAAACACAACCCATGATCTCATCCCAACAAGGAAGAAGAACTCTCATGACACTAGAACTCGACAGTCAATGCTCTAAAAATACACTCGGCCCTCTGGCGTGAGTACACATGCAACTCGAACAATCTGGACCATTCATAATGTTCTCAATAATTAAAAAACCCTTTTAAAAAATAGAGTTTTACTTAAAACGGGGTACTAAAAATATATGAAGGTCCAGATGCAGCCTGAATCTCAAATGAACATGCAGTCTAGTGTCAAATAACTTCTAGATCATACTAAAAATGTCTGGGGCTCAAGAATGTCATTCTATAATTTTCTAGGCAACTATCAGATTTATCAATATAAGGAAATAAGCTAAACATGATCAATATATGATAAATAAGCTAAACATGATCAATATGCTTACAGAAGCATTAGAGGGCATTCCATAAATCTCGAAGAAATTCCAACCCACCTGGAACGCTTTCCGTAGGCAAAGCTGAAGTCGGTGAAGTGCCGAAACCTCGAATTGATGAAACTCCGAAAAACGCGCCCCCCCCGCGCGCGCCGCGTACTCCAAAAAATTCCCGATAGCTCAAATAAATTCCCTCGAGTCCCTCACAAAAAATTCCAGCATCAAATAAAAGCTCCAAAACATATTTGCAAGCTCCAATAGTCCACAGCACATTAAAATTCTTGCTCACACCATTCCCCAGTTACTTAAATCCACTCTCACATACACACATTACACACTCACACAAGCACCCACTGTACACCCATAATCCCACAGCACCAACTCAATTAGCTCATATAAATAAATTACATAATTCCATTGAGTCCACACAAAATTCTAGCCACAAAGCAACTGCCCACATTTTACTAAAATCCATCACACCAACAGCTCTCATAAAAACATGTTCACTATACACCATTTAGTTAACACCCACACTCTACAGGTAGCTTCAACACCACACTATGCTCACAATAAATCTTATAACCACTTACAGCTCCACTGCACAAAACGAAATCCAAAAACCCAATTCTCTGCTCTCAACACACACAAGCATCCATAGCACACTAATTAAAAGAAGACCCAAGTCCATCAGCACTCACACTCAATCTACATCTCCCTGTATACAGCTTCCAAAAGAAAACCCCCACAAACAAAATCTCCATTGCACACTAATTAAATAAGGTCCACATATACTGCACACACACACACACCACATTCCAATAAACAAAATACAAACTCCACTTAGCACCATACACACCAACCAATTCTGTAGCTCCAACAACAGCAAGAAAGAACCAACAACACATCAAACACAAGGTCCAATTACTCATAACATACAATACAAGGATCTTCTCTCTCTATCTCCATTGCCTTGAGTCCACCAACAAGCTTACATAGCACTTTTATACAAATCACCATTTAATAACAAAAATCCACCAAAGCAGAATATTAAACATAAGCATTCATCTTCAATCAACATCATCTATTACCTCCAGAAAAACCCAGCACACATACCACTACTTAGCACAAATTCAAATCATCTCTTTTTAATATCTTTCTCAAAAAGCCTCAGCACACAACAGCCCACCAAAAAAAAACTGCACACTAATCAATAATTGCC
>CM054932.1:20310738-20480713 GCA_029168755.2 Tillandsia fasciculata
TTTTTCACGAAAAGTCCTTACATTTTATGTATCTAACGCGATAGAATTGGCGGAGCTGGGTCTTCGGTGCAAGATGGTTGTACAGTGATGGACCTAGTTCGAAAGAAGGAGTGGGAGGGACTTGTTAGCATTTTATGCAAATGCTTCATATGGTTTTGAGGGACCGAAGAGCCCTAGCCTCGGGCCCTATCTACCCAGCCGCCACCAGAGCAATCCCCTCGGATCCCGTATGCCACCCACGAGGGTGCACCGCCAGCCGCAGCCTCCCCTCGCCGGAGAAAGAAACGTGATGCCCACTCGCGGTCATGTTGGGAGGTATGCAACATGAAGGCTTCGGATCCCTCCAAGCCACCTCTTGAAGTGCCTTCGACCCCTTGGGACGCGGCCTGCGAAGCACCGGCGCCCAGATCCGCGTGCGCCGCCGGAGCTCTTCTCTTTTTCTTCCTCCCCAAGCCTGGTATGGAGCTGCCCTTCTTGGTTTCTTGCAACCTGGACCCTGGCAGCTGGCTCCTGACATTATTTGGGTGACCCAGGTAAAGCCCCGAATTCCCCGGGACCTCCGGTGTCACGCCCCGGGGTCGAAACTGCGACCCGGGCTCGCCAACAGATCCGCCATCTGTACGGAAACTGCCGCACAGACGAAGCGTCTACCCTGCAAGTCAGATCTAAAACTAAAACATGTATCAGAGCTGAACTAAAATAAAAGCTAAAGAATAAATACTGAAAATCTGAAATAAATAAGCTCCACTAATACATAAATCCTCAGTACAGGCCTCACAGTAATAATACAAGTACAATCCTCACAAACTCTCAGAAAGTCCAGTACAAAAGTGGAAACATAAAAATACACCGGGTACATCTACCTCTGACTCTCAATGCTGGTAAGGAACTAATCGGCCGCGTCCTCACCTCGATCTGCTGTCTCCGCGCGAACCAAGCCGGAACAGCTGCCTCAACCTGTCACCGCAGCGGGTGTGAGATCTACTGCAGAAGGCAGATCTCAGTGGGTACCGTCCCAATATCCACGGTATGCCCACTAAGTCTACTGGAGGCAAAACAGATAGGTATGCAGATAGATAGATAGAAGGAAAGTAGGAAAGGAACTACAGCTAATAAGTAACAACAATCATGCTAGAAGGAACTCTACTCTGACCCTGCTATGCATACACTAACACTGCTAATAATATGCCTCAAGTACTATGCTCAAAGGAAAACTCATCAATGAACATGCTATGCCATCACTCTCTCAATGTCACCCAATCTCAATGACTGCCTCATAGGGTCCAGTCAAGCCTGCGCCAAACCTACTGCCACCTCATCCTCACTGGGACGGGACTTACGTAGGGCGTCCCACACGGACTATCACAAGCGAACTCTAGTGTATCAACTAGTCGCATCATCGCAGCCTCGTCAGGCTCGGTATCATCACACACACCCGGGTGGTAGCTCGAGGGGAGCGACCCCACCGAACTCAAGTATCTCATCTGTATCACTGTCTCATAAGCGGCACATGCAGGCTATAGTCCACGATCAAACAGATCGGCAACTCGATGCTCAGAAGCGCAACTCTGTCGGAAAAAGACTCCACGACTCAAACAGGAAAACCCAAACACTCTCACAGCTATGTCGGAGAACCCTCAACGACTCAATCTGATAATGCACGACCCATGGCTGAGTCAGGAAACCTCCACGACTCGATCTGCCAGAACCCCAAAACTCTCAAGGCTAAGTGGGAGAGCCATCTCCACCTCTAAATCAGAAACACAAACCATGATCTAGAATAAACCCATCAATCCCAACAAGGAAGAAGAACTCTCATGACACTAGGACTCGACAGTCAATGCGCTAAAAATACACTCGGCCCTCTGGCGTGAGTACACATGCAACTCGAACAATCTGGACCATTCATAATGTTCTCAATAATTAAAATAACCCTTTTAAAAAATGGAATTTTACTTAAAACGGGGTACTAAAAATATATGAAGGTCCAGATGCAGCCTGAATCTCAAATGAACATGCAGTCTAGTGTCAAATAACTTCTAGATCATACTAAAAATGTCTGGAGCTCAAGAATGTCATTCTATAATTTTCTAGGCAACTATCAGATTTATCAATATAAAGAAATAAGCTAAACATGATCAATATATGATAAATAAGCTAAACATGATCAATATGCTTACAGAAGCATTAGAGGGCATTCCATAAATCTCGAAGAAATTCCAACCCACCTGGAACGCATTCCGTAGGCAACGCTGAAGTCGGTGAAGTGCCAAAAGTCCGAAAAGATCCCCGAAAGCTCGGACAAACTCACGAGTCTTCTACAAAGAAAAGCAAGCTCACAATCAATAATAGGTAAATCGATCCTTACACACCATCAGCTCCTAAAGCATATATTAGATCATCCTCTAATTTACTTACAAAACCACCTCAATCCAACAGCACACTTAAAGACTCCAATTGTACATATCTACAAGTTCACATATAACAGCACCCTAATAAATGAATGCACACTTAACACAACTCACATAAATCCAAGTCTAGCATCCTCAACATCAGCATCACACTCATAAATCCCAACTTCCACCTACACCAACCAGACTACCACAACACACTCACATAAATCCACTTACTCCCATCATGCTCCCATGCACACAATAATTCAAGATCATATAAACAAAATCCCTTAATTCCATCATCAATAGGTAATTCCACAATACAAACACATATCACAAAAGTCCCACCTTAGCTCACATCCTGTTCACATAAAAAGTACAATTTCACCAATCATTCACACACTCTAATAATCCAAAGCACACTCACAAAAATAAGCTCTCAATATACAATTTACCAATTTTACCTCCCCTGCACACACACTAGCACCCCAACACGCACCTTGTGCACACCCAGCCAACAAGTAGCACAACCAAGCCTCCAAGCATCAACTCCATACTACATTAAACACCTCACCATACACTCACAGTACAATCACCCTTCACACATGCTCAGAAAACTACACTAATGAAGAAAAGTGCATAATTTAATTCCATCATAATTAACATAATAATCATCATCATTAACATCATCATCATCATCATCATCATCTACATCATGTCAATACATACAACCATACACTTCACAAACCAAGCCCACAGTACACAACCCACCTCTCACAAAAATCTGCTAATAAGTTAACCAAAACACAGCACACACCCACCATACGGCTTGCTCAGGTAATTTCACGTGCCGCGCACACGAAACCGGTTCCGCACGGCGCCCCGCCGAGATTCGCGCATCCACACGGGGATAACCTGTGAGCAAAAAGAGGGAAAAACCAAGAGATCAAAAAAAAAAACCCGGCGAATACGCGCGATCGTCGGCAAAAAACCGATCCCAAACGACGAAAACGCCGCGCGCGCCGCGCGGAAAATTTCCTGCGCACGCGCCGCAGCAAGCCGCCCCCGCCGCCGTACTGCGCTGCAGCAAGCCGCCTGCCGCACGCGCCCGCGGGCTGCTGCGCACTGCGCATTGCGCGCCAGCCGCGCGCGCTGCGCACCGCGCGCCTGCGCGGCTGTGCACTGCGCGCCAGGCGAGCTGCGCACCGCGCGTGCCACACCCCCTTGCTGCTTGCCGCCAACCACCAAGGGACAACAGTCCAACCTCAAAACCACAAAAAGACCCAAAACCCAAGCTTCTAAAAGAAAACATCACATACCTCGATCCAATCCGTCGCACGCGCGCCGCTCGCCGCGCTCTCCGCTCGCCCCACGGCACTTTGCAGCAGGAGGTCATCAACCCAACACTCATCCATTATCTCATTTTCCATTGTTTTCTCTTCTTTTTCTTCCTTTTCACTCTTCTCTCCTTCCTCTGCTCAATCCTTTTTCCTCTGTTCTTTCTTGCAGGGGAGAAGGAGCTTACTAATTAGAGGAACTTAATTAGTAGAGGTGGTGGGTGGGCAGCATTAAATGCACCAAACAAAATATCTACTTCCATTAAATAAACCCACTTCAATTCCTATATATATATATATATCACAGGCTAAAGCATCACAAGATATTAATTAACTTCCCAATTCAATTAATTTATTAATTTAATCCATTTTAAAGCCAACTCCAATCACTTTTTGCCTTCGGGGTCTCCGCATCAGTCCGGAACCTCCCGAACTCCACTGTAATCTAAAAATACACATGTCCACAGCTTTTTCTCTTCAAAAAGCTCAACCGTTGAGTCGGGGTTCTCAATCCAAAAACCGGCTCCGAAATCGCCAGTTCCGACTCACTTTTCGCCCTCGGGTCCTCCGCGTCAGTCCGGAACCTCCCGAACTCCGCTGTAAACATAATTTATACCTGTTCCAAGTGTTCCCAATATTTTTGCACTCCACTGGGAAGTCGAGGCTTCCCCGAAACCCGTCCTCTAACGGCGGACAATGCCCGGAAAACCCCGAATCGACCTGGGGCTTCCGCGTTGATCCGAGTCGACCCGAACTCATCTGTAATCCAATATGGAACACGCTCGAGGCGATTTCTCCGCACCACGCCATCTCGCGAGGTCGGTGCGCCATTCGAAAACCCGGTATTCTACACTCTCCCTTCCTTAAAAAGGGTTTCGTCCTCGAAACCAGAATAAATCCATAACTCAGGAGGGTGTCTCGATCAAATGGGAATAGGGGATCCCAACTCATCTTCAGGCTCTCTAATGGCCTTCTCTCAGAAAAAACTCAACATGACCTTAACCAAAGGTAAAACCGACCGCACAATCCTTTTGCCTCGCACGCAAGAAGTGCATCAGCTGCTCCTGATCACTCAATCCTCGTCCCTCTTCACGAAGCGAAATGAAATCCAAACATGCGGAAATCAAATATACTTCTTCCAGCCGGATAAAACTCGCGGTCCAAACTCCCCGCGTAAATCTCGAATGATCGTATTCCTGCGGATAGTGGCTTTCAGAATTATGGTTCCCAAATCCAAACTCTAAGCTTCCAATAGGCATAACTCCTTCGTTGCCCCTTGCAACCAAAACACTCAAGTTCCGCTGATGCATCTCTCATATCAATTTACAGGGGAAGTAGTTCAACATCGGGAAACAATGCTAAAATTCCAAGTTCCAAAAGTGGCAACCACGGATCGAAGACCTCATTCCAAGGTTGCATGCTCGCCTAACCAAGGCGTACTGACCATAAAGTCCTCGCTGGGATAATTATATGCTATAAGACAAACTTACAATTCCAATAACTCTGTCCACCGACGTGGCTTCAACCAAGCTCTACCTGAGTATCCAAGTATTTCAGGTTTGAGGATCTAAGAATAACTCAATGTTCTCTCTATCACTGGCAATCATGCAAATCGATGCAGCTCTAACTCCTCGAAGCTATACTGGCCCTGCCTAGTCCAAAACTTTTGACCTCAGTCACAATCATAGGCTTAGGCTGATTCCCAACGGCATCACTCTTCGTTGGGTCCGCAGTCGCTCTTGCAGCCGAAATCATAAGGCCTAACCACAGAACCTTTCGAAATCGAAAGCACACTCTCCCAACTTGGCAAATCACTCATTCTCTCTTAGAAGTTGCAGCGCTATCCTCAAGTGCTCCTCATGTTTTAGGTCACCTCATAAATAATCCAAACATCCATGACGGGTACAACCACCAACCCGTCCAACTCAATCGGAACACTCAATTCCCTCAAGTCCAAAGGCCACAGGGCCTCAGTCAATCCACTTGACCGCAAGGCAAGCTCAGAAAGCCCCTACCGGGTCCTGAACACTAACCGGGCACAGCCCTCGGCTGTAAGGTTCCATAAGCTATCAATCTCTCGCATCCTCACCGTTGTATCCACAACGTGGCACAGGGTCACACGGCCTCTCGATCCATCAGATCCCGCAACTGCACTATCGGCTCTCTGTCTCACGGGTGATACTCCAAGGGGTGCTGCCGAAGTCGGCGCAGCTTCTAAAACCACGTCGAACACTATTTCGATCTCAATCTCACTAAACGGCGACTTCAATAACAGATCTGGTAGACTCACACCGGATCGCATAGCGATAAGGACATTCTTTAATCCCGGTGCCGCCGTAGGCACCTCCTTTAAATGTCGCAAGCAAAGTGATACGACCACGACTCAACCCCGTCGTGGTCTAGCCTCTTCCATAAACACACTCATTCTGTCCAGGTCCACGGAGGGTCATTGACCAATCTCGACATCCCATGGTAGCCTAACATTGGGATAACCAATCTCAATTCATGCTCAATCAACCTCTCTGAACTGATGTAGGACGAACATCTCGATGATCAAATCCAAGGTCCTAACAGCACTGGGCCGGACTGGCAACTCTCATTCATGTGCTAGACGTGATCTAGAACCTGATCCTCACGCGCATAAGCCAACAGTCTCCTCTATGGCCCACGCGAAGCTACCCCTGCTCTACTGAACATGCACACGCGGTGTCGGCAGCAACAAGCTCTAAATTCGACGACCCAAGGAAACCACACCTGGTAAAATGTGATCCACTATCCTGGCGCTCTCCAGCCGACTGCACAAACTCAACAAATAGATGCTGGTGGCCATCGCTCTAACTGCCTCGGCATGACGGCTCCATCAGTCTGTCGGTACATCGGATGAACCTCTTTATCCTAAAAGGGGTAGAGGGGTGCTGTCGCAAGCGGCAATTCCAAAAGCACCATTCAGGAACACTTTGCCTGAAAATGTCCTGACACTGCTGCTGGTGTCTCGACTGTCGAGAACCTCCTGGTCTTTGTCTCCTCTGAGACCCATGATCCTGAGACTGGAATCATGGCAACCTCGATCCACTTAACTATCCCAAAATCCGACGATACTAGACGTCTCTCACAGAAGCTGTTCCCTTGCTCTTCGTCCCTCCTGGAAGTGATCACTGATCCTCAGTCAATCCACTGAGCATGCACAAACGCTGCATCAAAAGTCGGCGCCCGCCGGGTATGCCTTGAATCATAGATGTCTCGATGCAGCCTGCTCTCAAACATAAACAACTTTCTGGGCCTCATCTTGGGCGACAAGGGGTACTCTGCTCAACAATCGCAGAAACTCGCTCCCGGTCATCCTATGCGCTCCCGATGGTCCAGCAGGACGAACTCGACGCCACCAACTCTAGGCGTCCCTATCCAAAAGTGCATAACCAAGTGCACCAGATGCTTATCCTGAGTGAACAATTTTCAGATAATTTTCCCGTAGCAGAAATCCAGTACTCGGCCTTCCAAAGCTCCAAGCTCGGTCTCGAAATCTGCAGGGGATGGAACTGGATGAAATAAAACAACCGGTCAGTAACCTCTCGCTGCTTCTGCACCATCAGTGGCGCGATCAGGATCGAAGTCGACGACGTCGCGGCTGGAAGTACTACTAGCGATACCCCGGAAGATGCTCTCGGCTCAAGCATGTACATCAAGCGCTCCATGTTCTCTTCCTGGCGCCGCATCGCCTCAAAGTCTGGGCTACTGGGGCCTGTAACTCTCAGACCGCACTCTGCTCTATCCATTCAGCCTCCCGCTGATCAGGCTCCTCATCCAAGGCCAACACACCCTCGCCGTCGTACGGCGTCTCGGAAGCATCGAAGCCACTGCAACAAAACAAACATTAGGACCAAAACTCTCTCGACCCAATCAAGCGAAAGTCTAGACATGTTAACCTTTCTAAAGTATTATGTTGTCTGCAGCCAACATAATCATCTTTACAGAAATAACATGTAAGGTCACTCACCCCAATCCTCTGGGGGAGGTACAAACTCAATCAGGACTCTCGCTAAAGTCTCGTCTCTCACGACAGTCATCCTACTGTCCAACAAATAGCCTAGGGTCTCTAAGTCCTCAATGACCTATACACCTAGGCTCTGATACCACCTAAATCTGTCACGCCCCGGGGTCGAAACTGCGACCCGGGCTCGCCAACAGATCCGCCATCTGTACGGAAACTGCCGCACAGACGAAGCGTCTACCCTGCAAGTCAGATCTAAAACTAAAACATGTATCAGAGCTGAGACTAAAAATGAAAAGCCAAAGAATAAATACAGAAAATCTGAAATAAGTAAGCTCCACTAAAACATAAATCCTCAGTACAGGCCTCACAGTAATAATACAAGTACTATCCTCACAAACACTCAGAAAGACCAGTACAAAAGTGGAAACATAAAAAGTACACCGGGTACATCTACCTCAGACTCTCAATGCTGGTAAGGAACTAAACGGCCGCGTCCTCACCTCGATCTGCTGTCTCCGCACGAACCAAGCCGGAACAGCTGCCTCAACCTGTCACCGCAGCGGGTGTGAGATCTACTGCAGAAGGCAGATCTCAGTGGGTACCGTCCCAATATCCACGGTATGCCCACTAAGTCTACTGGAGGCAAAACAGATAGGTATGCAGATAGATAGATAGAAGGAAAGTAGGAAAGGAAGTACAGCTAACAAGTAACAACAATGTGTAGAAGGAACTCTAATTTGACCCTGCTATGCATACACTAACACTGCTAATAATATGCCTTAAGAACCATGCTCAAAGGAAAATTCAACAATGAACATGCTATGCCATCACTCTCTCAATGTCACCCAATCTCAATGACTGCCTCATAGGGTCCAGTCAAGCCTGCGCCAAACCTACTGCCACCTCATCCTCACTGGGACGGGACTTACGTAGGGCGTCCCACACGGACTATCACAAGCGAACTCTAGTGTATCAACTAGTCGCATCATCGCATCCTCGTCAGGCTCGGTATCATCACACACACCCGGGTGGTAGCTCGAGGGGAGCGACCCCACCGAACTCAAGTATCTCATCTGTATAACTGTCTCATAAGCGGCACATGCAGGCTATAGTCCACGATCAAACAGATCGGCAACTCGATGCTCAGAAGTGCAACTCTGTCGGAAAAAGACTCCACGACTCAAACAGGAAAACCCAAACACTCTCACAGCTATGTCGGAGAACCCTCAACGACTCAATCTGATAATGCACGACCCATGGCTGAGTCAGGAAACCTCCACGACTCGATCTGCCAGAACCCCCAAAACTCTCAAGGCTAAGTGGGAGAGCCATCTCCACCTCTAAATCAGAAACACAAACCATGATCTAGAATAAACCCATCAATCCCAACAAGGAAGAAGAACTCTCATGACACCAGGACTCGACAGTCAATGCGCTAAAAATACACTTGGCCCTCTGGCGTGAGTACACATGCAACTCGAACAATCTGGACCATTCATAATGTTCTCAATAATTAAAATAACCCTTTTAAAAAATGGAGTTTTACTTAAAACGGGGTACTAAAAATATATGAAGGTCCAGATGCAGCCTGAATCTCAAATGAACATGCAGTCTAGTGTCAAATAACTTCTAGATCATACTAAAAATGTCTGGAGCTCAAGAATGTCATTCTATAATTTTCTAGGCAACTATCAGATTTATCAATATAAAGAAATAAGCTAAACATGATCAATATATGATAAATAAGCTAAACATGATCAATATGCTTACAGAAGCATTAGAGGGCATTCCATAAATCTCGAAGAAATTCCAACCCACCTGGATTGCATTCCGTAGGCAAAGCCGAAGTCGGGGAAGTGCCAAAAGTCCGGAAAGATCCCCGAAAGCTCGGACAAACTCACGAGTCTTCTACAAAGAAAAGCAAGCTCACAATCAATAAATAGGTAAATCGATCCTTACACACCATCAGCTCCTAAAGCATATATTAGATCATCCTCTAATTTACTTACAAAACCACCTCAATCCAACAGCACACTTAAAGACTCCAATTGTACATATCTACAAGTTCACCATATAACAGCACCCTAATAAATGAATGCACACTTAACACAACTCACATAAATCCAAGTCTAGCATCCTCAACATCAGCATCACACTCATAAATCCCAACTTCCACTTACACCAACCAGACTACCACAACACACTCACATAAATCCACTTACTCCCATCATGCTCCCATGCACACAATAATTCAAGATCATATAAACAAAATCCCTTAATTCCATCATCAATAGGTAATTCCACAATACAAACACATATCACAAAAGTCCCACCTTAGCTCACATCCTGTTCACATAAAAAGTACAATTTCACCAATCATCCACACACTCTAATAATCCAAAGCACACTCACAAAAATAAGCTCTCAATATACAATTTACCAATTTTACCTCCCCTGCACACACACTAGCATCCCCAACACGCACCTTGTGCACACCCAGCCAACAAATAGCACAACCAAGCCTCCAAGCATCAACTCCATACTACATTAAACACCTCACCATAACACTCACAGTACAATCACCCTTCACACATGCTCAGAAAGCTACACTAATGAAGAAAAGTGCATAATTTAATTTCATCATAATTAACATAATCATCATCATCATTAACATCATCATCATCATCATCATCATCTACATCATGTCAATACATACAACCAATACACTTCACAAACCAAGCCCACAGTACACAACCCACCTCTCACAAAAATCTGCTAATAAGTTAACCAAAACACAGCACACACCCACCATACGGCTTGCTCAGGTAATTTCACGTGCCGCGCACACGAACCGGTTCCGCACGGCGCCCCGCCGAGATTCGCGCATCCACATGGGGATAACCTGTGAGCAAAAAGAGGGAAAAACCAAGAGATCAAAAAAAAAAACCCGGCGAATACGCGCGATCGTCGGCAAAAACCGATCCCAAACGACGAAAACGCCGCGCGCGCCGCGCGAAAAATTTCCTGCGCACGCGCCGCAGCAAGCCGCCCGGCCGCTGCCGCACTGCGCTGCAGCAAGCCGCCTGCCGCACGCGCCCGCGGGCTGCTGCGCACTGCGCATTGCGCGCCAGCCGCGCGCGCTGCGCACCGCGCGCCTGCGCGGCTGTGCACTGCGCGCCAGGCGAGCTGCGCACCGCGCGTGCCACCCCCCCTTGCTGCTTGCCGCCAACCACCAAGGGACAACAGTCCAACCTCAAAACCACCAAAAAGACCCAAAACCCAAGCTTCTAAAAGAAAACAGCACATACCTCGATCCAATCCGTCGCGCGCGCGCCGCTCGCCGCGCTCTCCGCTCGCCCCACGGCACTTTGCAGCAGGAGGTCATCAACCCAACACTCATCCATTATCTCATTTTCCATTGTTTTCTCTTCCTTTTCTTCCTTTTCACTCTTCTCTCCTTCCTCTGCTCAATCCTTTTTCCTCTGTTCTTTCTTGCAGGGGAGAAGGAGCTTACTAATTAGAGGAACTTAATTAGTAGAGGTGGTGGGTGGGCAGCATTAAATGCACCAAACAAAATATCTACTTCCATTAAATAAACCCACTTCAATTCCTTATATATATATATATATCACAGGCTAAAGCATCACAAGATATTTAATTAACTTCCCAATTCAATTAATTTATTAATTTAATCCCTTTTAAAGCCAACTCCAAATCACTTTTTGCCTTCGGGGTCTCCGCATCAGTCCGGAACCTCCCGAACTCCGCTGTAATCTGAAAATACACATGTCCACAGCTTTTTCTCTTCAAAAAGCTCAACCGTTGAGTCGGGGTTCTCAATCCAAAAACCGGCTCCGAAATCGCCAGTTCCGACTCACTTTTCGCCCTCGGGTCCTCCGCGTCAGTCCGGAACCTCCCGAACTTCGCTGTAAACATAATTTATACCTGTTCCAAGTGTTCCCAATATTTTTGCACTCCACTGGGAAGTCGAGGCTTCCCCGAAACCCGTCCTCTAACGGCGGACAATGCCCGGAAAACCCCGAATCGACCTGGGGCTTCCGCGTTGATCCGAGTCGACCCGAACTCATCTGTAATCCAATATGGAACATGCTCGAGGCGATTTCTCCGCACCACGCCATCTCGCGAGGTCGGTGCGCCATTCGAAAACCCGGTATTCTACATCCGGATGGCCGGCGGTTGCAAATGGGTCGCCGGAACCCTAGTTCTTGGACGGGTTCGGCGCGCGCTGCCTCCGGAGCTCCGGTGTTGGAACCAAGATAACCAGAACCTTCTGCTGGTTCCCAGAGGAAGTCCCACGAAGTTTGGGAGGGTTTGGTGCAGTGTGGAGTGCGGGGGAGCAAACCCTAGCTTGCGGGTTCTTGATGTTGGCCGAGCAACGCCACCCCATCGCCGCCGTCGCTCCTCCTGCGCCGGCCAAGCCTGGTAAGTCTTCTGACACCTTGGGCTTGCCTTTGGTCCACTTGCATGCAACCCATGCAGCCCCGTTCCCGAACCGCCATTAATGGGCTAATTTAAGCTTTTCTTCTTCTTCCTCGGGTTGAGGAGCACAGGGAGCTACCAAGCTTCATGGGCTGTGGCTTATTCCACTCCTGGAAGTCCCAGAAAGGTGGTGCTCACCTTTGTTTGAAGATTGACCGAGTGGAAGGTGACATCGGCCAACTTGAGCTCCATCAAGGTCCGAGTTGGGATCTTCTTGCTCCAGCAACATCACCAGCTATGCTACGACCTCCCACAGGTGAGCCTCCTCATCTTCTTGATGTCTTATAGCTTGTGCTCACTTTGGTTAAGGTCTGGAACCTGTGGAATGGTGAGAGTCCCAAGTTAAGCTCTTTATATGTACGAGTTGGGATCATGTGCCATGGCTGCTTGTTGGGTGGATCTGCAGAGCTCCAGAGGTGAGCCTCTATACTTTTGGATACCCCTGAGCATGATGCTCACAATAAAACTGGATATGACTTAATAGAAAATTTGATTAAGCATTTGTGAGCCTTAATGCACTTTAAGAATGGGCCAACTTGTATTTTATTGGCCAGCTTGCTCTCAAACTATGAGCACGGGGTCCGGCACGTCAAAATCTAGTTGCTGATAAATTATTTTGGTTTAAAGATTCCCGGTTTAAAAGTTGTGGGTTAATTAGTAAGTTTTATATGAATAAAAGTGAAATTTTGGCAAAGTCCGGGGGTCTAATTGTAATTGTAGCTTGGTAGGCTGTTGGGGACAGCGTTCACATGATCTCCGAACGTTTCGTTCGGAATCCATTGACTTCCTTTGAATAGATCTTCGCTTTACGACCCGTGAATCGGCAAAATGGTCGATTCATCGGCGGTGTCGGATTAAACACGTTTTTGTTCGCAGAAAATTAGTTATTATTGATTTGTACTCTCTGGGGGACTTCCTTTCAGATCCAATTGCCGTTCGAGGGCGCGGGACGCCCCAGGTGTTTCGTTCGACTTGCTTCGAGGTGGGTACCCCTTAGAACCTCTTTGTGCATGTTTTCGTTATTGTTATTTATATCTTGTAAGGGGTAGTGGAGGGTGACGTGGACCTCCGGTTTAATGAACGTCGCGGTGGGAGACTGGACGGGCAGTTCGCCCTCTCCGAACAACAGTAGGGTTGTTTGGAGCATGCTAGCGATGAGGACGGTGATCGGTGTGACCAGTCGGACGTCGAAAGGTGGGTTCCTCTCCCGACAGTTCTTGAGTCGGGAAACGAGGGCAATTGGTAAGTGCAAAGGTTTGACACGTTGAAATGTTGCTAACCCCCGTACATGCTTATGTTTTTATTATCACTACATTTATGGCGACTAAGGGTCGCTGTGCTCGATGATACATCATGTTCTAGGAGATGGCCGAGGCAGGTGCTCGGTCTGGTTTACCGAGGTTGGTGCTCGGTCTGGTTTGCCGAGGTTGGTGCTCGGTCTGGTTGGCCGAGGTTGGTGCTCGGTCGAGGCTCAAGATTGCTACATGCACACCAGCGGTTTGGCCACCGCGAGGGTGTGCTTTTTCGGAAAAGTGGTACGTTGACCCGTGTACCCCACGTGTGAGTGACGTAATGGGGGCCCCAATGGGGGGGGGGGGGGGGGTGAGCAGGTGCCGAGGAGGGTGCTCGAGGTCGTGCCGAGGCAGGTGCTCGGTACGACTAACCGAGATAGGTGCTCGATGTGGTTGCCGGGGCAGGTGCCCAGGTTTGGATTGTACAGGGAGAGGGTTTTTACTGTGGTTTGCCTTACTTTTAGCCCTTATTGCATTTTACTGTCGATTGCACAGTGATGAGGGCGGTTGCTCTGATTTTTCTTACAGGTTGCTTTAGTTATAGCCTTCATGCTTTTCATACTTTGTATCTTGTGTCGCTGACTCTCCATTCTGTGACAGGTTTAGTCAGGGGTGAGAGCTAGGGCGACGGTGAGGCCGCGATGGGAGGTCTATCGGCCCTTCGAGGCTGCAGACTGTGGTTAGTTCTTCTTTTGCTCATTTCATTATCTGTTAATAGCTATGTGGGTGTGATACTTTTGTGAGGTTGACTTGGACGTTGGATTTATTACAGTACTCTGTGGATGCATGTTTAGTTACTATCGGATAATTGGCCGTTTTCAAACTAAAAGAAAAGGAAAGAAAACATTGCGAAAAGGATTTGAAAAATACTGGTGTCGAGTAGGCACCGTTTTCAAAACCCTGTGGATTTATGGATTTCGAAATAGTTTTGTAAAACCTGGGTGCCGTGTGGGCACCGTTTTCAAAACCCTGTGGATTTATGGATTTCGAAATGGCTTTGTAAAACTAGGGTGTCGTGTGGGCACCGCTTTCAAAACCCTGCAGTTTTATCCTTTCAAAAACAGTCGGCCTCTTTATTACTTATGAAAAATGGTTGTATGTATTTGATGATTGAACTAGTGTGGTTAAAGGTATGATATTATGGACTTTGTAGTCAGGACGCCGTGCATATACAAAGGAGACTCTGCCCGTTTGCAGAGTGAATTTGTATATGCGGCGGGTCTGGGCACGAGCCGGGGGAGATTGGTTTCAAAAAAAAAAAAAAAAAAAAAAAAAAAAAAAAAAAAAAAAAAAAAATGTATGTAAATTTGGGAGCATCGGTGGCTACCCTTCCGCACGTTTAAACCCCCGGGGCGTGACAGGTCTTTCGATTGGGTCTTTTTAGACAGATAGTCTTTGATACCTGCATTCAGTTACCCCTCTTGTTGGTGCATTTAGAGGCATAGTAGTGGTAGCTTTCTTTATCGGCAGTTTTATAGCTTACCACCTTTTTCTTCCTTTCTTTTGCCTCTGGTAGACCTAGTGGGTATGTCAGTGTTTGAGGCTTGACCCACTAGGGGAGGCTACTGTTTTTATAGTAGTTCTTACCCCCATTGTCCTTTCTTTGTTTTTCTTCCTTTGTTTTGCAGAGTCCTCTGCGGGAGTTGTTGGGCTGTCAGCAGCTGATCGAGGTAAGAGAATTGCGGACTAGATAGAGAGTCCAGCCTACGATTGCTAGCTGGAGTTTTGGTGTACCTTATTTCCTCAGACAGCCTTCAGTGTATTTCTTTTGGGGGTCTGGCTTTAGCCAGTTAGTTGTATATTTGTATTTATTTTACAGTTGTACTTTATTTACTTCTAGCTGTTGTCTGAGATGTAGTAGTTTTAGTTCAGCTCTGATTTTATGCTCTTTTATTATTATTTCTTATATTTGAGCAGGTTACCGACGCTTCGTGTACGCGGGAAATACCGTGTGCACGGCGGATCTGTAGACGGGCCCGGGTTCTGGTTTCCACCCGGGGCGTGACAGATTAGGTGGTATCAGAGCTTAGGTATAGGTCAGTTGGGACTTAGGAAACCCTAGGCTTTTTGGGCAGATCCAAGGATGATAGGGCGTGAATGGCGTGATATTTTGCGAAAGTCGGTGATTTATTTAGTTGACTCTTCCTGTGAGTGAAGAGGGATCGACATAGTCTATTTCTGTTGAACAATTATGTTGGCTGCAGACAACATAAAATTACAGAAATAGGGGGATGTCTTTTGACTTTCGCTAGATTGGGTCGTGTGGGGTTTTGTTGCTGATGTTTGGTTTCTTGTGGTAGGTCCGCCTCCTCGACGCCAGATTCCTCCCCGGGGTACTCCCATACCCCCTGATAAGCTGGAGCAATCCAGACCCTCTGAGCTTAGCGAGTTGAGGGCCTTGGTGGCCTAGTTGGCGGAGGGTCAGCGTCGACAGGAGCAGAGGATGGACCAGTTTCTTGCCCAGAGAGAGGCACCACCCCCGGCTGTTCCTGAGGCCCCTGTGCCCCCAGTTGTACCCCCTGTGCCATCGGCACCATCATCTAGTAGTGGGGCTCTAGGAGCTATCCAGCCATTGACTGCGGAGGAGGAGCAGGACATCGCCGACAAACTTACCAAGTTCGTTCAGCGAGGACCGCCTAGATTTTCAGGGCGGGATGCACAACCCTGGGACATTGGGAGATGGCTCTCTACGATGGAGAAGCTTTTCAGGGACTTTTTCATAGATCCGAGGTACCGAGTGCATATGGGGGTGCACTGTTTGGATGGTGATGCAGATGCTTGGTGGCATCGGGTAGAGCCACTAGAGTTTTGGATTACCCGACAGCTACCGTGGGATGAGTTTCGACGGATGCTATTGGATACCTACTTCTCAACCAGCGTGAAGAGGAAATTGGAGGATGATTTGAAGAACCTTCAGCAGGACGACCGATTGGTTCAGACTTATTTTCAGGAGTTCATGGAGTTGCTCAACTGTGTGCCTTTCGTCGCTCGTGATGGTCCCCACCAGGTGGAGTTATTCGAGGCAGGCCTCCGTCCCGAGATTTACACCTTAGTGCATGCCCAGAGGCTATAGACCCTCGAGGAGGCCGCGGAGCATGCACAGTGGGTTGAGAGAGGAGGTCATGTGGTAGCCAGACGGAGGGGTATGGTCGCGCAGAGCTCCGACAGGAAGCGACCAGCCCCAGATGACGGGGGACAGGCCAGTTCATGGAGACTGCCACGACCGCCACGGCCCCAGTTTTCTGGCCGTGGGCGTTCTGAGAGGAGCGGGTCTACTGGATCCGAGAGGCCACCGCAGCATCAGCAGCAGAGATCGCAGAGCAGAGGTCTCAGCAGCAGTCCTCGAGACAGCAGCAGCAGTCGAGGCAGCCCCGGTCTTCCGACAAATGCATCTTTTATGGAGGTCAGCATTTTGCCGGCACCTGTGATCAGAGGTGGGGTCGATGTTTTCGATGCGGACAGCCGGGGCATGTGCGAGCTACCTGCCCCTTTACTACTTCCTCGACACCTTCTTCGGCATCGGCTCCCTATTCACCTCAGCAGCGGCCACCAGCTCAGCGGCCTTATGCTCCAGCGAGCAGGCCATCTTCTTCCCATCTCACCGATTACCGGCCTCCAGCGCAGAGCGGGCGAGTATATGCCGCCCAGTTAGCGGACTCTTCAGCGGCCGACCAGGTGATGGCAGGTATTATCTTACTTTCTGGCATTAGGACTCGCACTTTATTCGACACTCGAGCATCCATTCTTTTATTAGTCGAGCATTTGCATCCCTCCATGGTATAGAGATAGAGCCCTTGTCACATGCATTAGAGGTTCGGATTCCTGATCATGTTTTGCATGTCAAGGAGTATTGTGTGGCTTGCCCGGTGCAGTTGGGACCTTGGATATTGCCAGCAGACTTGCTTGTCTTGCAGCAGCTCCAGGATTTTGACTTGGTGTTAGGGATGGATTGGTTGTCGCGGTATTTCGCCACTATCGATTGCAGAGAGAGGACGGTGACTCTCCGCGAGCCAGGACAGGAGGAGTTTATCTTCAGAGGTTGCCAGAGCATGCTGTTTGCGGTGACTATTTCTTCGGCGAGGGCTAGGCGGATGTTGAGCAAAGGTTGCACTGCCTTTCTGGCCACTATTGTGGAGGTGCCTACGACGGCACTGGGACTCGAGGATATCCCTATTGTCCGCGAGTTTCCAGATGTGTTTCCCCCCGAGTTGACGCCTATGCCGCCGGAGAGGGAGATAGAGTTTGTTATTGATGTTGTTCCAGGAACCGCACCAATCTCAAAGGCACCTTATAGGATGGTACCTGCCGAGTTGAGGGAGTTGAAGGCCCAGCTTCAGGATCTACTGGACAGGGGCTTTGTTAGGCCCAGTGTGTCACCGTGGGGAGCGCCTATTCTATTTGTAAAGAAGAAGGATGGTTCGCTTCGCCTGTGTGTGGATTATAGGGAACTGAACAAAGTGACCATCCGGAATAAGTATCCATTACCGCGGATCGACGATTTATTTGATCAGCTTCAGGGAGCTGCGGTATTTTCGAAGATTGATCTTCAGTCCGGTTACCACCAGCTGAGGGTGAGGGCCGAGGACATCTCCAAAACGGTGTTCAGATCGCGGTACGGGCATTATGAGTTTACGGTTATGCCGTTTGGATTGACTAATGCCCCTGCCGCATTTATGGACTTGATGAACAGGATATTTCAGTCGTTTTTGGACCGATTTGTGGTGGTGTTTATTGATAATATACTGTCACGCCCCGGGTGTAAACCAGAACCCGGGCCCGTCGACAGATCCGCCGTGCACACAGTATTTCCCGCTTACACGAAGCGCCAAGCCTGCTCAGATATATAAGAGATAATAATAAATGAGCAATAAAAACAGAGCTGAACTAAAACTAATACATCTCAGACTGAAGCTGGAAATAAAATACAATACATCTGTATAAATGATACATCTGTCTCTCCCAGCTCACCAAAATAAATACAACCTGCTGGCAAAAGCCAGTCCCAAAGTAAAAGTACAATCGTCTGAGGAAATGCGGGTACACCAACAGTCCAGCTAACACGCTCATCCTGCCTCGAAGTCTATCTACTCAGCCGTCCTCTCTCCTCGACCCGCCGCAGAAAACCCAGCAGCACCCGCAGAAGACACTGCAAAACAATGGAGAAGAAAAAGAGGAAGGAAGAATGGGGGTGAGACTACCAGTAAACCAGTAGCCTCCCCAGTGGGTAAAACCTCAAACCCTGACACACCCACTAGGTCTACCAGAGGCAAAAAGGAAAGAAGTGCGGTAAGCAATGATGACTGCTGAAAACAGGAAACTACCACTACTATGCCTCTAATATGCCAAGCCAAAGAGATAGCTAACTGTATGCATCAGAATGTAAATGCCTGCCTATCTGGACCCAATCGATACACTAGTAAGAACTGGTACTGCCTGCCTTGCCTGCCTGCCAAATCGGGTATGCCAGTCTACGCATAACACCGATAGGGGATGAGAGTCCCGAGGACTCGAAGCCTGTAAAACGCACACTCCGGAGTGGCACTCGAGGGGAGCGACCCACACGAGCATAATGCCTTAGTAACAAGTATCATAGATCAGCAGGACTGGATCATGACTCTGATCAAAGTGGGAAAATCCATCCACTAAAAGGAGAACCGATCTCAACCTGATGCAAGATAAACAAATAGTGGGAAACCCATCCACTAGAGACCTGATACCCAATCTGATGCATAAGCAACCTCCGGTCAACCGCCCAAGGTCCGTGGTTGCCGCAATACCCTGCCATCAAGCCTGCCTGTCCCAAAATCCAAGATCCACAATCGGATAGAATAATCGATATCCGGTCAACCGCCTACTGTCCGCGGTTGCCGCAATAACCCCCAAGTCCGACATCAAGTACACCCTGTCTCCGACCCCAAGGTCCCGGCTACACTATCCCAAACCCCCGCTCGAACCCGAGCAACATGACTCGAAAGTCTAAATAAGTAGGAGAAAGAAAGCAATCATGGTTTCTCCTAAGTCAAATCCCAATATGATAGTGTAGCAATAAAAGATGGCCTATCTAAATGTCCATACAAGCATGCAAGTGTTCTCAAGGAAATATAATTAAAGGCATTAATCATTAACAGTATCCACCTACGCATGTCGTCTACCCTCAAGTAGTACCATCAACAGGATAATCAAATAGTCCAACATAAATATTCCATTCCACATGCAAGGTTAACCGCTATCAAAGCAACCCTATTCCCACACCGGCATGCATAACCCAACCCCGATCATGATTAATCAAGATGTCCAATAAAGGGGATCACTCTAATATTCCTAGTGAGCATGTCAAAATAGAGGCAAGAAACAACCACCCACCTCGAGCGCTAAATCCTGATCCCAACAGCGAAGTCCGTGCCCGGTCTCAACGATCACCACGGTACTGCACAAAATACCCCAAAAGAACAAGCACAATTAACATACAATGCTCACACCGAAATCTGTCCATAATACAATCAGTACACAGTTTAGCCTTTTTCACCTGCGAGATCTGCTCGAGAAATTCCAGGAAAAATACTGTCACGATCCTCGCGACGAACCGGTCGAAACGACTACCTGCACGTTCCCACACGATTTTCCTACGCTGAGAACCAAAATCGACAAGGGAACCACCCCGAACAATACTTCCACCCAAAACTGTGCTACAAGGTTCTGTAAAAAGGGGTTTCTCACCTTCGGGGAAAATTCCAGGAAATCCAAGAAAATTCAGAGAGACTCCTTGCGATGTGTAGATACAAATCCCTTTTTGAATCACCCCAATCCGATGCCCGGTTGCGGAGATATCGCCGAAATACCGAACCGCTGTCCAAAACTCCATCACAGCAAAATGGGGTCACAAGATGATCCGAAAAACCCATGAAAACCTCGGAATGGGGAAAAACTAGTAGAAACAAGAAACGTAGCCCTACCTGTCATGAATCCAACGGCGCAAAAATAGTGAAAATAGGAGGTCGGGGTGAGTCGGGGGAGCCTAAACACTGAAATGCGACGAATCGGGTTGCCGGAGAATGATCGTCGCGCCGCGCCGGAAAAATCTCAAACCTCGGGATCCGAGCCTCCTAAAATCCTCAAACTTCACAGGAGTGTTCCTCTCTTCATGATGAAGATTTCATCTTCTCACTCCTCGAGAAGATGAAGCCTCTAAGGTGGTGAAAAATGCCTTTGAATGAGCCTCGGATGGAGATAATAGGAAAAACCAGAAAATCTTTTCAAATAATTCCCACTGTGTCCCGCCGAACACGAAACAGCAATATGATCCAATGGAATTGTGACACGTGGCCCGACCATCCCTGCCCGCGCGCCCAGTCGCGTCTGCTGCCCCTGCCCGCACAGTTAACCGACCAATAGGATACTGCCACGTGTCAACGCCACAGTCTGCTGCACCCGGTGCACGAGATCCTGTGAACCGAACGAATAAGAACCTGCCACGTGTCCAAGCCCGGTGCACCATAAACCATGAGCCATCCTGAATACTCTGTAGACCAAATGCGGTGAGCCGACCTATCATATGATGCCACGTGTCCTCCCTGTCGGTCCACTGTGCACCCGAAGAATTCCGTGGACCGCGCCGTATGAACCATCCAACCACAGGCCGCCACGTGGCACCGCCCTGGTGCACGCCCGCGCTGTGGACCGCGCGCCTGCCCCGCGCTGCCCGCGCCCTGCCCGCGCCGCGCGCCGCCGCTGTGCCGCCTGCCCGAGGCTGCGCCGCCCCCCGCCGACGCTGCCCGCCGCCGGTGATCGCCGGAATTACTGTTCCGGCGATGAACAGTACCCGAAGCTCAAAAAATCAAGTAGGTAGTCCATCTGAAGCGTTTTCGCGCGCTGAATCCGAATTTGACGTCCGTTTCTCCAAATTCCAATCCGATAAATCGCCGGAGGCTCCCGGAAAGGTATTTTTAATCCGAATCTCGCGCTGAGTCCAAATTTGATATCCGATTTGCGCGAAAACAACTCTAACCATCCGATGGGGTCACCCGATCACCCACGTGATCCTTTTAAGTCCGAAGCCCAACACTTGTGTCCAATTGTGCCCCAGACACCTCCAGCACACCGCGTAGGCCTCCAATAGCCACGCCAACGCACCGCAACAGCTCTGCGGAGATCCAGGTCATCACATATACTGATTTACTCCCGGAGTGACGTGGAGCACGAGGAGCACTTGAGGACAGTGCTACAGCTTCTGCGAGAGAAGAAGCTGTATGCCAAGCTTAAGAAGTGCGAATTTTGGCTCCGGGAGGTCGTCTTTTTGGGCCACGTAGTTTCAGCTACAGGAGTGGCGGTTGATCCGGCCAAGGTGGATGCTATTCGAGATTGGCCGAGGCCGACGACTATCACCGAGGTGCGGAGTTTTCTTGGATTGGCTGGCTATTATCGCCGATTTGTGGAAGGCTTTGCGAAGCTTTCCTCTCCCCTCACACGTCTGACCAGGAAAGGGGTTAAGTTTATTTGGAGCGAGACTTGCCAGAGCTGTGATGACCTGGATCTCCGCAGAGCTGTTGCGGTGCTTTGAGGTGGCTACTGGAGGCCTACGCGGGGTGCTGGAGGTGTTCGGGGCATGATTGGACACAAGTGTTAGGCTTCGGGCTTATAATGGATCACGCAGGTGATCGGGGGACCCCCTCGGATGTTTAGAAGTGCCCTCGCGCAAATCGGATATTAAGATTGGGCTCGGCGCGAAATTTGGACCAAGAATACCTTCCGGGGGCTTTCGGCAAATTTTAGAGTGAGAATTTGGCGAAACGGACGTCAAAATCGGATTCAGCGCGCGAAAACGCTTCAGATGGAGTATTCACTTCATTTTTGGGCTCGGGTTACTGTTCACCGCCGGAACAGTAACTCCGGCGATCGCCGGCGGCGGCCGGCGGCGGCGGGCGGCGGCGGAAGGCGGCGGAGGGCCCTCGGGCAGGCGGCGCGCGGCCGCGGGCAGCCGCTGAGGGCGCGGGCAGGCGCGGCGGGGGGCGCGGGCAGGCGGCCGGTCCACCGCGCGGGCGTGCACCGAGGCGGGGACACGTGGCGCCTGGTGGTTGGCTGGCTCACAACACCCGGTGCAGGGAGTCGAGCGGCGGTGCATGGAATTGGGCGGGAGCCACGTGTCAGGCTTGGATTGGTGCGGTGCATGAAGGTTCGTGCACCGGGTTCAGCGGACAGAGGCAGGACGCGTGGCGCGATGCTATTGGACGGTCAACTGTGCGGGCTGAGGCGACTGTGCGGGCAGGCGCGGCGGTCGGCTGGTCGGACACGCGTCGGGCGACGGCGCGCCCCGCACGGCTGTCCGCTGTGCGGATGCGCGCCGATCCCCTGTGGGGGACGCGTGTCGGCGGCTGGTTGGCCCCGCCCGGTCGGACGGGGTGCGTCCGACCCGGGCTGGCGGATCCGGGCCGGATTGCGGCCCGAAACCCTTTAAGGTGGGGTTTTTCCCCCTTTTATGCTTCCCTAAGGCATTTGAGAGGGGTTTTTCTCTCTTCCTGTTAGGATTTGGCCCGAGCTCCTCTCTGGGACATTTCTTCCTCTTCGAATTCCCCATCTACTGTAGCTTCCCCGAGAATTGTTGAGGCTCGGATCCCGAGGTTTGCTAATTTTCCGGCGCGGCGCGACGATTGTTCTACGGTTTCCAGATTCGTCGCTTCTTGGTGTTCAAGCTCCCCTGGTTCACCCCGACATCGTATTTTCACGATTTTTGCGCCATCGGATTCTAGACAGGTAGGGCTTCAATTCATCCTCTAATGGGTTTCTCCTGGTTCTGAGGTTTTGATGATGATTTTGAGGCTTCCTTCTGACCCTTTTTCCGTCACGGAGTTTTTGGACAGCACCAACTTGTTTTGGCGATAACTTTGCGCTCGAGCATCGAAACGGGGCGATTCAAAAGGGGATTTGCATCTACACATCACGAGGAGTCTACTGGAATTTTCTTGGAATTTCGTGGATTTTCCCTGAGGGTGAGGAATCTCTTTTTACAGATATTTTTACTGCTGTTTTGGGCTGGAGTTATTGTTGAGATAGTCCTCTTGTCGATTTTCGTTCTCAGCACAGAAAAATCGTGGGAAAACGTGCAGGTACTCGTTTCGACCGTATCGTCGCGTAGATCGTGATAGTATTTTTCTGGAGATTTATTGGGCACGTTTCGCAGGTAAAAATTATCGAACAGTGAATCTGATTTTTAGGGGACAGAATTTTGGGTGAAACTTGCATAGTAATTTGTATGTATTCTTTGGGACTCTTTGGCACAGTGTCGCGGAGGTTTTTGGAGATCGAGCGCGGACTTCGCCGTCGGACCTTGGATTTAGCGCTCGAGGTGGGTACCGTTGTTTAACCTCCTACTTATGATGTCCCCACTAGGCCTATTTGAGTTGCTTGCATTACATTGCTAATTGAACCGGTACAAAGTAAATAATTGGCAGAGTAATTGGGAATTGGACTATATTGCTTGTACACATTGGGACCTCTTATGTTGATGAGATAAATGGACATGGGATTACTTGGCAAATGGAAATTTAATTAGTGGCATACCTTATCTTGTGGAAAGATCATAATATTTAAACCCTGTTTTTAAATAAAGGACTTTGCATGCTTGATTGGACATTTAGTTAGGCCACCTTTTTCTGCTACACTATCATGCTGGAATTGACTTAGGAGAAACCATGCTTTTCCTTCTTTATTTATGTTGGGGTAGTGCGCTCGGGTTCGAGCAGGGGCTGGGATAGTGTAGTCAGACAGTTGTGGGCTTTGGGACAGACAGGCTGTGAGGATAGGGCATGGCGGCAACCGCGGATCTTTGGCGGTTGACCGGACAGTGGTCATTGCATCAGATTGGGATAGAGGCTCTGGGGCTGTCTTTTAGTGGATGGGGTTTCCCACTATTGGTTTGTCTTGCATCGAGTTGAGATCGGGTCTTCTTTTAGTGGATGGGTTTTCCCACTTTGATCAGAGTCATGATCCAGTCCTGCTGTTTTGGTACTTGTTACCCAGGTGTTATTTTGGTACTTGTTACCCAGGCATTATACTCGTGTGGGTCGCTCCCCTCGAGTGCCACTCCGGAGTGTGCGTTTTACAGGTTTCGAGTCCTCGGGACTCTCATCCCCTATCGGCGTTATGTGGGGCCAGCATACCGATTGGGCAGGCACAGCAGGCAGTACCAGTGTTTACTGGTGTATCGATTGGGTCTAGGCAGACAGGCATTTACTTTCTGATGCATATATTTAGCTATATTCCTAGCTGGCATTTTAGAGGCATGTAGTGGTAGCTTTACCCATCATCAGCAGTTTTGTTTCAGCTTACCACCTTTGTTCATTCTTCCGCCTCTTATAGTCCTGGTGGGCACATTTGAGTTGAGGTTTACCCACTAGGAGGAGGCTACTGTTTTATAGTAGTTCTCACTCCCCACTGCATTCCTTTTGTTCTCCCCCTTTGTTTTGCAGAGTCGTCTGCGGGAGCTGCGGGACCCCCCTCAGCGGATCGAGGTGAGTGGATCGCGGATTAGATAGCGGTCTACCCAGGCACCAGTTATGTTACTAGATGTACCCCAGATACTCTCAGATACTCTACTTTTCATTTCATTTTGGGTCCGGCTGCGTCCGGCTGGTTGTATTTGATTTGTGAGCTGGGAGAGACATATGTATTATTGAGAGTTTATTTCTGCACTTTACTTTTCAGCTTTATCTGAGATGTATTAGTTCTAGTTTAGCTCTGTTTATGCTCTTTTATTATATCTTTTATATTTGAGCAGGTTACCAGCGCTTCGTATACACGGAAAATTCCGTGTATACGGCGGATCTGTTGACGAGCCCGGGTTCTGGTTTACACCCGGGGCGTGACAGATTAAGTTGGTATCAGAGCTTAGGGATAGGTCAGTTGGGACTTAGGAAACCCTAGGCTTTTGGCAGACCTTAGGAAGGCAGGACGTGAGTGACGTGACATTATGCGAAAGTCGGCAATTTGGTCATGTGTTTATTGGACTCTTCCAGGGAGGGAAGAGGGATTGGCATACCCTATTTTTGTGGGACAGTTATGTTGGCTGCAGACAACATAAAGTTACAAAAATAGGAGGATGCCTTTGACTTTCGCTAGATTGGGTCGAGTGCGGTTTCGTTATTGATCTGTGGTTCTCTGTGTGACAGGATGCCTCCCCGACGTCGGATTCCTACCCGGGGTGCCCCTACACCCCCTGTTGAGCGAGGACAGGCTGGATCTTCTGAGATTGCTGAGCTGAGGGCCATGGTAGCCCAATTGGCGGAGAGCAGCCGCCGGCAGGAGCAGCGGATTGAGCAGCTACTGGCGCGGAGAGGGGCGCCGCCTCCGACAGTGTCAGAGACCCCGGCACCACCTGTGGAACCACTTGTGCCGACGGCGCCATCTTGGAGTAGCGGGGCTCAGGGCGTGGCCCAGCCTTTGACCCCGGCGGAGGAGCAGGACTTCGCGGATAAACTGGTTAAGTTCTGTAAGCGCGGGCCGCCCAGGTTCTCGGGGCGGGATATGCAGCCGTGGGAGGTTGGGACATGGTTAGCGGCGATGGAGAAGATTTTTCGGGATTTCTTCATCGACCCAAGGTACAGAGTTTACATGGCGGTGCATTGCCTAGATGGAGATGCAGACCTCTGGTGGCATCGGGTGGAGCCACGGGAGTTTCAGATTTCTCGACAGTTACCCTGGTCCGAGTTTCGGCGTATGATTGTGGACACCTATTTTTCGACCAGCGTGAGGAGGAAGCTGGAGGACGATTTGAAAAACATTCAGCAGGGCGACCGGTCCGTTCAGGATTACCATCAGGAGTTCATGCGACTGTTTGACTGTGTGCCCTATGTCGCCCGGGATGGACCACACCAGGTCGAGTTATTCGAGGCAGGCCTCCGCAGCGAGCTCTATATCCTTGTGCATGCACAGCGACACCAGACTCTTCGGGAGGCCGTTGAGCACGCCTCTTGGGTGGAGAGAGGCAACGCAGAGGTGGCAAGGCGAGGCGGGATGGTCGTGCTGAGTTCTGCGAGGAAACGACCGGCACCCGAGGATGAGGGACAGACTGGTTCATGGAGACCGCCACGGCCTCAGTCACCTAGCCGTGGGCGTATGGAGCAGCGAGAGCTTAGCGGATCCCAGTGGCCATCGCAGCAGCAGCAGCGGGCGAGGCAGCCCCGGTCTTCAGTCGGGTGTGTTTTCTGCAAGGGCCAGCACCCCTCTGATACTTGTGATTTGCGGCATGGTCGTTGTTTTCGGTGTGGACAGCCAGGCCACATTCGAGCTACGTGCCCCCTTCCGACTTCAGCGGCACCCTCATCTGCATCGGCTCCTCTTTCGCCTCAGCAGCAGTGGTCGACTCAGTGGCCTTATGCTCCAGCAAGCAGGTCACCACCTTTTTACCCTGCGGATCAGCAGTTGCCGGACCGGGGCGGTCCGGTCTACGCTACTCAGGTGGAGGATTTTGCAGCAGCCGACTTTGTGGGGGCTGGTATGGTTTTACTGTATTTACCGGCATTGTTTGTGCATTGTATTGCATTTGGGCATCCTAGTCTCTTGTTAGGAGTGCATGTACTTCCTTGCATTGGGTTATGGGTAGGACGGTTACCGGGTGTTCGGGAGGTCGTATTCCCGATCTTTAGCACGTAGGGACGTGTGTGGGTCCTGCCCAGTGCAGTTGAGTCCTTGGTGGTACCTGTAGGCCTGATGGTCTTGACCTAGTTGTGGGGCTTGGTTCGGTACTTAGGACGGTTAGGCTGGCTCGGTGGTCTTTCCTTTTCGCGGCAGCTGATTATGCTGCGAGGACGGTCCTTTTGAAAGCCAGGCCTGGAGGTGTTGGTGTACCTGGGTTGCTTGAGGGTATCCGCGCTTCTTTGGTTTTGACCTTGTGAGCGAGGCGGATGTCTCGTAGTGGGTGAGTAGCTTGTTTGCTGTGTGTTTGAGGGATCTGCGGCGGCATCGGGACTTGGTGATACCCCTTTTGGTAGTGAGTTTCTAGCTGTTCTCCTATCGGAGTTGTTTGGCATGACACCAGTTTGGGGGTTGAGGACCCAACTCCAGGATTTGATGTGTTGGATTTGTGTCAGGCCAAGTGTGGCACCTTCGGGGGCGCCGGTGCTATTCGAGTGTGGAAGGTTGGTTCACTTCGGCGTTGGGAGGACTCGTAAGAATTTGATGAGTGATCGTCGTGAGCTAGCACCCATCTGTCCAGCTTGGGGGATTTGATTTACTAGCTGCAAGGATATTGGATCTTCGCGAAGATGGATTTGCGATCTGGTTCTCTCGACAGCTCCTGGCTGAGTGTTGACTGCTTCTACATCCCGACTGTTTTGTTTTGGAAATCTGAGGTTCTGAGACCAGTTGGGAGACTTATATCGGATACTTTGGGAGTACAGAGGTATTTGGATCGAGCTTTGGTGTCGACGGACTGGTGATTGGATTTCCCGAGGCCCTGGTAGGGGCAGATGCTTGTACCGGTGCCGACTACTTGATGGCCGAGCGGTTAGCCCAGCTGTACCTGGTTGAGGTGGCGTGGTCCTCTGGATGTGTTCTCCTTTGTTTCGTTCTGGTTTGAGACTCAAGGTTGCTTAGCGCCTCTGGTTGTGGTATTTGGTAGTTTGGGAGCCTGAGTGGTGGATGATTGGATATTTACCCCCCTGTTGGTTGAGATTCCGTGTTGAGGAATGACTTTAGTTTCGAGGACGAAACTTCCTTTTAGTGGGGGAGGATGTGATGACCTGGATCTCCGCAGAGCTGTTGCGGTGCTTTGAGGTGGCTACTGGAGGCCTACGCGGGGTGCTGGAGGTGTTCGGGGCATGATTGGACACAAGTGTTAGGCTTCGGGCTTATAATGGATCACGCAGGTGATCGGGGGACCCCCTCGGATGTTTAGAAGTGCCCTCGCGCAAATCGGATATTAAGATTGGGCTCGGCGCGAAATTTGGACCAAGAATACCTTCCGGGGGCTTTCGGCAAATTTTAGAGTGAGAATTTGGCGAAACGGACGTCAAAATCGGATTCAGCGCGCGAAAACGCTTCAGATGGAGTATTCACTTCAATTTTTGGGCTCGGGTTACTGTTCACCGCCGGAACAGTAACTCCGGCGATCGCCGGCGGCGGCCGGCGGCGGCGGGCGGCGGCGGAAGGCGGCGGAGGGCCCTCGGGCAGGCGGCGCGCGGCCGCGGGCAGCCGCTGAGGGCGCGGGCAGGCGCGGCGGGGGGCGCGGGCAGGCGGCCGGTCCACCGCGCGGGCGTGCACCGAGGCGGGGACACGTGGCGCCTGGTGGTTGGCTGGCTCACAACACCCGGTGCAGGGAGTCGAGCGGCGGTGCATGGAATTGGGCGGGAGCCACGTGTCAGGCTTGGATTGGTGCGGTGCATGAAGGTTCGTGCACCGGGTTCAGCGGACAGAGGCAGGACGCGTGGCGCGATGCTATTGGACGGTCAACTGTGCGGGCTGAGGCGACTGTGCGGGCAGGCGCGGCGGTCGGCTGGTCGGACACGCGTCGGGCGACGGCGCGCCCCGCACGGCTGTCCGCTGTGCGGATGCGCGCCGATCCCCTGTGGGGGACGCGTGTCGGCGGCTGGTTGGCCCCGCCCGGTCGGACGGGGTGCGTCCGACCCGGGCTGGCGGATCCGGGCCGGATTGCGGCCCGAAACCCTTTAAGGTGGGGTTTTTTCCCCCTTTTATGCTTCCCTAAGGCATTTGAGAGGGGTTTTTCTCTCTTCCTGTTAGGATTTGGCCCGAGCTCCTCTCTGGGACATTTCTTCCTCTTCGAATTCCCCATCTACTGTAGCTTCCCGAGAATTGTTGAGGCTCGGATCCCGAGGTTTGCTAATTTTCCGGCGCGGCGCGACGATTGTTCTACGGTTTCCAGATTCGTCGCTTCTTGGTGTTCAAGCTCCCCTGGTTCACCCCGACATCGTATTTTCACGATTTTTGCGCCATCGGATTCTAGACAGGTAGGGCTTCAATTCATCCTCTAATGGGTTTCTCCTGGTTCTGAGGTTTTGATGATGATTTTGAGGCTTCCTTCTGACCCTTTTTCCGTCACGGAGTTTTTGGACAGCACCAACTTGTTTTGGCGATAACTTTGCGCTCGAGCATCGAAACGGGGCGATTCAAAAGGGGATTTGCATCTACACATCACGAGGAGTCTACTGGAATTTTCTTGGAATTTCGTGGATTTTCCCTGAGGGTGAGGAATCTCTTTTTACAGATATTTTTACTGCTGTTTTGGGCTGGAGTTATTGTTGAGATAGTCCTCTTGTCGATTTTCGTTCTCAGCACAGAAAAATCGTGGGAAAACGTGCAGGTACTCGTTTCGACCGTATCGTCGCGTAGATCGTGATAGTATTTTTCTGGAGATTTATTGGGCACGTTTCGCAGGTAAAAATTATCGAACAGTGAATCTGATTTTTAGGGGACAGAATTTTGGGTGAAACTTGCATAGTAATTTGTATGTATTCTTTGGGACTCTTTGGCACAGTGTCGCGGAGGTTTTTGGAGATCGAGCGCGGACTTCGCCGTCGGACCTTGGATTTAGCGCTCGAGGTGGGTACCGTTGTTTAACCTCCTACTTATGATGTCCCCACTAGGCCTATTTGAGTTGCTTGCATTACATTGCTAATTGAACCGGTACAAAGTAAATAATTGGCAGAGTAATTGGGAATTGGACTATATTGCTTGTACACATTGGGACCTCTTATGTTGATGAGATAAATGGACATGGGATTACTTGGCAAATGGAAATTTAATTAGTGGCATACCTTATCTTGTGGAAAGATCATAATATTTAAACCCTGTTTTTAAATAAAGGACTTTGCATGCTTGATTGGACATTTAGTTAGGCCACCTTTTTCTGCTACACTATCATGCTGGAATTGACTTAGGAGAAACCATGCTTTTCCTTCTTTATTTATGTTGGGGTAGTGCGCTCGGGTTCGAGCAGGGGCTGGGATAGTGTAGTCAGACAGTTGTGGGCTTTGGGACAGACAGGCTGTGAGGATAGGGCATGGCGGCAACCGCGGATCTTTGGCGGTTGACCGGACAGTGGTCATTGCATCAGATTGGGATAGAGGCTCTGGGGCTGTCTTTTAGTGGATGGGGTTTCCCACTATTGGTTTGTCTTGCATCGAGTTGAGATCGGGTCTTCTTTTAGTGGATGGGTTTTCCCACTTTGATCAGAGTCATGATCCAGTCCTGCTGTTTTGGTACTTGTTACCCAGGTGTTATTTTGGTACTTGTTACCCAGGCATTATACTCGTGTGGGTCGCTCCCCTCGAGTGCCACTCCGGAGTGTGCGTTTTACAGGTTCGAGTCCTCGGGACTCTCATCCCCTATCGGCGTTATGTGGGGCCAGCATACCGATTGGGCAGGCACAGCAGGCAGTACCAGTGTTTACTGGTGTATCGATTGGGTCTAGGCAGACAGGCATTTACTTTCTGATGCATATATTTAGCTATATTCCTAGCTGGCATTTTAGAGGCATGTAGTGGTAGCTTTACCCATCATCAGCAGTTTTGTTTCAGCTTACCACCTTTGTTCATTCTTCCGCCTCTTATAGTCCTGGTGGGCACATTTGAGTTGAGGTTTACCCACTAGGAGGAGGCTACTGTTTTATAGTAGTTCTCACTCCCCACTGCATTCCTTTTGTTCTCCCCCTTTGTTTTGCAGAGTCGTCTGCGGGAGCTGCGGGACCCCCCTCAGCGGATCGAGGTGAGTGGATCGCGGATTAGATAGCGGTCTACCCAGGCACCAGTTATGTTACTAGATGTACCCCAGATACTCTCAGATACTCTACTTTTCATTTCATTTTGGGTCCGGCTGCGTCCGGCTGGTTGTATTTGATTTGTGAGCTGGGAGAGACATATGTATTATTGAGAGTTTATTTCTGCACTTTACTTTTCAGCTTTATCTGAGATGTATTAGTTCTAGTCTAGCTCTGTTTATGCTCTTTTATTATATCTTTTATATTTGAGCAGGTTACCAGCGCTTCGTATACACGGAAAATTCCGTGTATACGGCGGATCTGTAGACGAGCCCGGGTTCCGGTTTACACCCGGGGCGTGACAAGAGCAGTTTTGAAGAGCTGAAGCAGAGATTGATGACCGCTCCGATCTTGGCTCTCCCGGTTATAAGAGAAGGATTTGTGATCTACAGCGACGCCTCTCACAGTGGTCTGGGATGTGTGTTGATGCAGCATGGTAGGGTAATTGCCTATGCTTCACGGCAATTAAAGGACTATGAGAAAAATTACCCTATTCATGATCTTGAGTTGGCAGCGGTGGTGTTTGCTCTGAAGCTGTGGTGGCATTATTTGTATGGAGAGCACTGCGAGATCTACACTGATCATAAAAGCTTGAAGTATCTGTTCACTCAGAAGGAGCTGAATTTGAGGCAACGCCGGTGGTTGGAGTTGTTAAAGAATTATGATTTGAGTATCCTTTATCATCCCGGCAAGGCCAATGTTGTGGCAGATGCTTTGAGTAGGAGGACGAGTCTGAGTCTGATGATCTCGCAGCAGGCACCATTAGTTGAGCAGATGAGGCGGGTACACATAGAGGTGGTATCCCCTGGGGTCTCTGCTAGACTTATGTCTATTGTCTTGCAGCCCACTCTGTTGGACAGGATTAGAGACACGCAGAGTGAGGACCCCCACTTGGCGAGGATTAGATCACAGATTCAGGCAGATCAGATAGGGGATTTTACAGTGGATAGCTCGGAAGTACTGCGGTACAGGGACCGAGTGTGTGTGCCTACGGATCCTGAGATCAGAGACCAGATTTTGAGAGAGGCCCATTATACACCTTATACCATTCATCCTGGTGGTACTAAGATGTATAAGGACTTCAAGGCACATTTTTGGTGGCTCGGAATGAAGCGGGATATTGGGAGATTTGTAGCTCACTGTTTAACTTGCCAGCAAGTGAAGGCAGAGCACCGGGTTCCTGCTGGCAAGTTGCAGAGTCTTCCAATTCCCGAGTGGAAGTGGGACCACATTACTATGGATTTTGTTACTGGACTGCCGAGGGCGCAGAGTGGAGCAGATGCGATTTGGGTTATTGTGGATAGACTCACCAAGTCTGCACATTTTTTGCCTGTTCAGATGACTTAGTCGTTGGAGCGTCTGGCACAGTTGTATTTGGATGAGGTAGTGAGGCTACACGATGTACCCACTTCGATCGTATCAGATAGGGACCCGAGGTTTGTATCACGTTTTTGGGGGAGTTTATAGTCAGCCTTAGGGACCCAGCTCAGGTTTAGCACTGCTTTCCACCCACAGACTGATGGCCAGTCCGAGCGCACCGTAGACCCTCGAGGATATGTTGAGAACGTGCGTTATGGATTTTGGAGGAGGGTGGTACCGACACATACCATTGGTTGAATTTGCGTACAACAACAGCTATCAGACGAGCATTCAGATGGCTCCGTTTGAGGCGTTGTATGGACGCAAGTGTCGGTCGCCCTTGTATTGGAGTGACGTGGGTGAGAGGAGGACTTTGGGACCGGATTTACTTTTGGAGGCTGAGGAGAAAGTCAGAGTAATTCGCCGACATCTTGAGACAGCCCAGAGTCGTCAAAGAAGCTACGCTGATACTCGACGGCGAGACCTAGAGTTTCAGATTGGTGATCATGTCTTCTTGAAGGTCTCGCCTTCGAAAGGGGTCCGGAGATTTGGAGTGCGTGGGAAGCTCAGTCCCCGCTTTATTGGACCCTTCAAGGTGCTTGACAGAGTTGGCCCTGTGGCTTACAGAGTTGCCCTACCTCCACGCCTGGCCGGAGTTCACGATGTTTTCCACGTCTCAGCTCTGAGGAGATATGTTTTTGACCCGTCGCACGTGATTGACTTCACTTCTTTGGAGATCGGCGAGGACCTGGCATATGAGGAGCGCCCGTTGCGAATTCTTGCTCGTGAGGTGAGGGAATTGCGCAACCGGGCCATTCCGTATGTGAAGATCTTGTGGAGCAATCACGAGGAGCGAGAGGCTACTTGGGAGCTGGAGACAGAGATGAGAGATACCTACCCCTTTCTGTTCGAGACTTTCGGTTGAGGTACGTCTGTTTTGCTTTCTTTGTTTCGGGGACGAAACTTCCTTTTAGTGGGGGAGGATGTAGTGGCCCAGGTTCCCATGCAGGCTTTTTCCGGTGAATCCACTGTTAGAACACCTAGTGTTGGTGTATCTGGCCCATGGTGCATCAAAGGGATGCCACAGATGGACCCTGTGAGGTATCTTTAGCTGTGTTGGCCTTCGGCTAGGTTTGCCGAAATTTTTAAAAAGATTTAGGCCAAACAGAGGTCCGAAATGGATTCAGCACGGAAAAACGCTTGAAAACGGCTATTTGCTTGTTTGATTCTGAGTCCGGATGCCCAAAAAGGACTCCCGAAAGTTTTTATTGGCTTTTGGTGCATGGGAGGGGCCGTAGACCGCCGGCATGCCACGTGGCGGCATGTCATTGGCCGGTTTACAGCGCGCGGTCCACAGAGTAGCGCGGTTGGGTGCACAGACCCGGCACAGGGACACGTGGCACCGCCTGATTGGCGGGCTCAAGGCGCACGGTCTACCGGGTGTGCGCGGCGATGCATGGACCAAGGCGGGGGACACGTGGCAGCCTCCGGTTGGTCGGTGCACGCGGCGCGGTCCACGAAATTCCAAAACAGGATCCGTGGACCGGGTGTAGGGGACACGTGTCACCTTCTGATTCGCGGGCGCGGTGCACGGGGGACCTGGCCGGCGCCTCGGGGCGCGTGCGCACGAGGGGGCCACGCCGCGCGACCTGCGCGGGCGGGCGACCGGTCGGCGGGTTTCCCGGCTGACGCGTGGCGACGCCTGATTGGCGGGCGCCAACCGCCATTCTGTGCGGGGAGGGGCCACGTGGCCGATTCTGGGTGGCCCGCACAGCTGTTTGCTGTTTGGCGGGCCACGTGGCGTCACCTGGTGGATTCGGGCGCAAATAGTGTTGGGCCGGGCCCAACACTTATGGGACAAAATTCTGAGCGCAACTTTTTCCCACATTGTTTCTTACCTTCTCTCTATCTGGTGGAAAGGACCCAGCTTTTGTTACCTCTGCATTGCTGCTGTCGGATTTCTGAGTTGCTCGAGGTTCTCATTGCCTGGTGCAAAGGACTTCGCTTTTATTATTTTCCCATGGGTACTGTCGGATTCTTGGGTCGTTAGCTTTTATTATTTTTCCATCGGCACCCTGCGGATTCTCATGTCGTTGCAAAGGAGGTAGCTTTTATTACCTTTGCATTAGTGCTGTCGGATTTCTGGGCCGTTCTTCTGTCGCTGTCGGTCTACCTGCTTTGGTTGGTATTTTACTCTCCTTCATATATTCATGCTGCCCTTCCTATTTTGCACAATCCATATGCTTACAGATGTGGAAATATATATATACATATATATATATATATATTGCGGTATGGTTGGAAAAATGATGTTTCCGTATGCTTCTGCATGATAAATAATGCCTACTTTTCCTGTGCCTTTCTCTTACATTTTTATGTTTAGAAATCAAGGTGGTTCTTAATATGATTATCATTCCTGAGGTAAAATTTGCATGGGAATGTGCTTTGGTGGTTGTTCTTATCCTCTGTGCATCATTCCTGTTGATCTTACCCCTATATATAGTGCTTATGTTATTAACCCACCATGTACTTACTTCTCATGCTTCTCACTATGCAAATTAATATATGTATAGATACCTTAAGTTCCCCATTTGTTAGTAGCTGTTTTTTGCCATAAATAGCTACTTATTTGAGGAGGAACAAAAGATGTGCTGTTTGTTGCCGTAGATAACTAGCTCCTTTCTCGAGGAACAACAAAAAAAAAATTGCTGTGCAGAGAACTTAATATTTGATACCCTCTTACTGCAAGTTTATTTTTTCCCCTTTCGTCTTTACATTTTTTCTCAAGAAAGAATTTTTGTCTTTTATCGGCAATACGTGCGCACATATTATCTGTTGGTCCTACACAGCCGGGCGCAGGTGGCCCATCCGTTTGCTGTTTTTTCAAACATTCTGGCCTGTTTCCTTTATCCTTTTTGTGCACTTTTTAACATTTGGTTTTGAATATAATTTTTTCTTTCGAATGATGTTTATAGTCCTTTTTTCACTACTTAAACTTCTCTTTTATTTTTTCGTTCTTTATTTTACGAGGCGATGATGATGTATGGAATTAACCACAAATTTGGATGGTTTGGGGCAAAAAAACATTTGAATTTGAGATGGTGTTGAGAAGTAGTTTTTTCCTCGACAATGATACCGTGTAAAAAAAATTGAGATATTCTCAAATGGTCTTTAGAGAAAGTGGTTATTACTTTATGGACAAAATGTGACTTGGCCTTTATGGACAAAATGTGACTTGGCCTCATTCTTTTGTTCCTTTCACAAGTTGTGATATTCTCAAATGGTCTTTAGAGAAAGTAATTATTACTCGACGAACAATATGTGGGTAAACCTCATACTTTTGTTTCTCTCACAAAGTTTATTACATCTACGTTTGCCTCTTGCCTAATTAAGAAAATAGTGTTATTTGTTTATTGCCTTAAGCAACCATTTGTGGACACTACATTTCTTATACACGACGAAAAAAAAGGTATTTGATTCTCTATTCTTTCTTTACATTGGAAAGAGAAATTATCTAAGCCTCATATTTTTTTTGTTTTCCTTTGAATTAAATAAAATTTAGTTTAAGACCTCCTTTGTGAGCAAAAGAAATTCTTTGTTAGCAAAAGAGGTTATTTCTTAGCAAAAGAGGTCTTTCTTTTTTACACTCACAGGACCTTTTTTGCTAACAAAGGACCTCTTTGCTCTTGGGTTGAGGTCCAACCTTGGGTTCCCTCAATTCTATTAGAAGAGAACATATATTTAATGACTTCCAACATTGGGTTTCCTCAATTCTATTTGAAGAGGACGTATATATAGGCAGCATGTATTCTTTAAAATACCTAAGTTTTGTTACATCTTTTTTAAATAAACTTTCCTAATTATTGAAACTATTGTGTTGTTGGTTGGTTTAATTTGCTGCATCTTATCTTTTAGTGATGTCTCCTCTCAACATTGATTTATTGCTTAATACTTAATGTTGTTTACAATTTATTTCTAAATAAAGTTGACACGCTTGGGTAAAGTAGACATGTAATTTATTAGTTTACTAATTATTGAAGCTGTTCCGCTCTTGCTTATTTCGATTTACTTCGTCGTATCTTTTGGTGCAGCCTTTTCTCAGCATTGCCCTATTACTTAATATTTAGTGTTGTTTACAATTTATTTCCTTTACTAATTATTGGAGATGTGCTTGTCACGCCCCGAGACCTCCAATTTGGACAGTTCGAGCATGCCAACAGACCCGCCAATCGGGCATGACCTCTCTATACCCGAAAGGAACGGCAACATTCATCTCAATGAAAGTAATCAATCAAGGAGGGATGATATCAGAGTAAACCACTACTAACTAAACACTTTCATCCATTAAACAACAAGTTTAAACGATAATAAAAGCAACCACATGAGTGAACAACCATACAAAATTATTTACATTTTTCATCTCTCAACTTGAATTTAAATGAATATTACAATTTACATCAATTTCCTCACAAATACAAAGTTCACTCAAAATAAAAACACAAAATGTGAACTGGCGACTCTAGACTGCTAGGTCGCTAAGCTGCCGGGCCCTTGCCCCTGTCGTGTGCCTCGCTCGACGTACCTGTATCTGTACCTGGAAAAATGGTCACCCAAGGGTGTGAGAACTACTTAAAGTTCCCAGTGGGTTCAACCACCGAGAGAGAATGTTCTACACCACTTGGTCCAATGGAAGCAAGATAATAGATATTGACATAATGATGAAAACTGTAAATTTCTAACTAGCATGCTCACAAATATTTACTACTTGCTATGACATGACTCTATGTCGCCACTAAGGTACCATTCTAGCCAAAACTCATACTTGCTCATTATTCCCTTTTTTTTTTTGTGCTTTAGTTCAAGTTGCTAAACCCTCGGAGAATCTTGCCCAATGGGCCCCAGCCCGGTAGTCATGCTACCATAAGACAAGATCTCTAAGGTTGCCGATAGCACCCGCAAGTGCTACCCCGCCCAACGGGGAACTTGTCATAGGGGTCACTGCCCGGGAGAGGGACACTGCCCTTGGCTCCGACAAGAGCTACGTTTCACCCCCGAAGGTACGCTCGTTTTATCTTTTTCTTCTCTTTTCTTTCTTTTCTTTTGCGTTGGATCTTAGCCTCTTTTGGAACTTTATGCCCTTTTCTTTCTTTCTCATTTGAGCCTCTAGCTCACATTGGCACTTGGCAATTTCTTTCTCTTTCATTTAAGCTTTTAGCTTATTTTTTATTTACTCATTTTTCTTACCCTAGGTCTTTGCCTCAAGGGTAACTCAAAAATCACTTGGACTTAATTCTTTTACTCTCATTCTTTTGCTCAAATTGAAGTTAAAGTGAGGGTTTATTTTTACCCAACTCCCTAAGACCAACTCTAGGGATTTTACTCTTTACCCTTTTAACCTCAACCTTTATACTCTTTACTCTTAGAGACTTGACTCTATATTAATACTTAGCTCTTACCATAACCTTAGTTGACTCATGCACAACGCCACCCGTGAAGTCCTAAAGTTAATGCCACTCATAAAACCTTAATCTAGGTTTCTCTTATGTCATCATGTCCATCTTGCAACATAAACCCTTATCATTACGATTTTGCATGCATTAATGCGTAAACTTAATCTTATATGATGAAATCATTGCATTCATTTTTATGCAAATGAAAACTCTAACACTTAATAACCTTTAATTACATTCACATACATTGGATCACTTACATTACACATGTCTCAAGAGCATTCATATACTCTCTTTTACAATACATAAATCCTTAACACTAAATTTTTAGCATGCATTAAGCATAACCTTAATCACATATGATGAAATCATTGTATTCACTCTTATACAAATGAAATTCTAAAACTTAATAACCATAATGACATTCACAACCATGGTTTAACATAATCTTTTTAAAAAACTCAAAAGATATCTATAATCCCATTTTTATAATATAAACCCTTAACATTAAACTCATAGCATGCATTCATACTAAACTTTAATCACAAATGATGTGTTCATTACATTCACTCTTTGTCATTTATACTCATGCAAGAATAACCTACAATAGGTTTAACATAATTCTCTTTTAGGGCTAAACCCTATTTAATCCACATTTAATTAACTCTATGTTGAATACTCTATGTCATAACCTTCGTTTAACTCTTTAAAACATATGCCACAAGTGAAGCCCTAGGTCAATACCGCTCGTTCCAAATTGTACACTATGTTTTCTCCTAGGTTATCAGGTATATTGCTCCACATAACCCATAATATCAAGCTCTTAACCCTTAATAACATACAACTTGCATCTTATATGTTGGATTCATTTTAATCCATCCTGCTCAAGAAACTCTCAACACATGAAATCTTTAACCTATTTACATACAATAGGTCATTTGTAATATTCTTATCTCAAGATTACTCTTATACTCTCTCTACTTTACATAAATCCTAATTTACCTACTATCATGCTTCTAGTCATGAAAAGCAAGGGAAAAGGAGAGAGATCACCCTTTTTCGAATAGAATCCCCCACCTCGGTTTACCGCCAATTGCTTGTAGACACTTGCAATTGGGCTCCCGCGGCTCACTTGCTCCGTTCGAGTCCGTACTCAAAAAATTGCCGAGATCGTGTTGGCTCCAATTTAATGCTCTAGACGTATCATTTCCACCTTCAATTTATAAAATTAAAGGATAAATTAGTTTACGACCTCGAATCTAAAAACACTAATTCACACCTTTAAACTTATGCCCATATGACCGATAAAGAGGAATCGGACATCGCCGGAAATTCGACCGTTCCGGATCGCACCAATCATCTCGTTTCGATACTAAACGATAGGGAATTAAATTAATTTAACTCCCGATGTCGTTTCGGCACATTACGACGCTAACGAATGCGAAAACACCTATTTCGGTCATTTTTGCAATTCGGCCGTTGGAACTCCGCCGGTTTACAAATTAACATTGCTAGGCATGTTTCTCCAACCTCTAATTAGAGATTTGCATGATCAATTTAGATCAAAACCCCAAAAATTCAAGATTCTAAAATTTAAACCCTAGGTTCAAACTTCTTTAATTTCATCGCGATTTCTCCACGATTTTCGCCGATTTCTTCGACAAGAATTCTTCTAAGATCACATACATTATAAATCTAAAAGAATTACGAAAAAATTAAATTTATTTTTTGCAAAACTCACCTCAAAGAGCCAAGATTTCGAGCTTTTCTTGGTTCAAAAGCTCGCCCTCGCTCGTTGTAGGCTCCCCGCAAATCGCCCCGCGATTTCGTGCACGTTAAAGTGAGAAATCTAGAGAGAGAAAGTAAGGTGAGAAGGAAAGGGAGAGCTCTCCATGGAGGTGCGGTCTGTATGTGTGCGTGCGTGGGTGGAGAAGAAGAAGAAAAGGGAAAGTGCTTTTATGCATAAAGAAACCCCCCACAATACTGGTAATTCACTATTTAGTCCAATTTTGATCTGATACTTGCCTGCGGAGCCCTTCTGAGTGTCCGTTTGCGCTCAAATTTGACAGGCAGGCTCATCTCAACTTAAATTATCACGAGATATTTTAAATTTTCAGTTTGGGCCATTTCTGGTGTCACGCCCCGGGTGTAAACCAGAACCCGGGCCCGCCAACAGATCCGCCGTGCACACAGAATTTTCCATGTACACGAAGCGCTGGTAACCTGCTCAGATATGAAATAGCAATAAAAGAGCATAATAATCAGAGCTAAACTAAAACTACTGTATCTCAGACAGAAGCTGGAAGTAAAAAGTACAACAGTAAAATAGAATACAGATGTCTCTCCCAGCTCACCACTATAATACAAACAGCTGGCAGAAGCCAGACCCCAAAAGTAAAAGTACAACAGTCTGAGATAAGATGCCTGAAAGGTACAAGTCTGGCTAACTCACTGTCGGGTCCACTGTCTAGCTACTCAGTCGTCCTCTCTCCTCGATCCGCCGCTGTAAGCCCAGCAGCACCCGCAGAAGGCTCTGCAAAACAAAGGAGAAGAAAAGAGAAAGAAGAATGGGGGTGAGAACTACTATAAACAGTAGCCTCCCCTAGTGGGTAAAACCTCAAAACTCAGACATACCCACTAGGTCTACCAGAGGCAAAAAGGGAAAAGAAGAGTGGTAAGAAATAATGACTGCTGAAGAAATGAAACTACCACTACTATGCCCCTCGAATACAGTCCTAGACTGAAATAACCATATCCACCATAACCAACCGTCCCAGATTAACCCTATCTGTACCGCCCTCATCATCGGGCAAGTAAGCCGCGCCGATGTGATAGCAAAACCGTCAATAACTGTCCGACCCCGGCCTCCGGAGGGGAACTCGAGGGGAGCGACCCACTCGAGGAAAGCACTACCGGGCAATAACCGCGCCGGTAAAATCCATATCAAAACACTACCGGGCAATAACCGCGCCGGTAAGATAAGTACCAAAAGCAGGAATAGATCACAACTGCAAAGCCCCAGTGGAACACACCCCCCACTAAAAGAAACACAGATCCCCCAATCTGATGCACAAATGAACATCCGGTCGATCGCCCAAAATCCGCGATCGCCGCAATACCCACAATCACAATCATGTCCCACATCCGACATCCGGTCAACCGCCTACTGTCCGCGGTAGCCGCTATAATCCCGCAACCCATAATCAAACACAACCTGTCACTAACCCTCAGGTCCTCGCTACACTATCCCGAACCCCTGCTCGAACCCGAGCAACCAGACTCAAAGGTCTAATTAAGAAGGAGAAAAGAAATCAAACATGGTTTCTCCTAAGTCAAGTTCCAGCATGAAAGTGTAGCGATAAAAGATGGCCTACCTAGATGTCCAAACAAGCATGCAAGTGTTCTCAAAGAAATAAAAGAAAAGGTGTTCAACAGTGGTTCCACATGTGTAACAATTAATAATTCCGCATAGATAAAACCATCATGCTAAAACATTATCCAACCACACATGTCTAATATCCATTTCCCATGATAAAGCATCATTATCCACCTACGCATGTCATGAAATCCTCAATTAGTACCAACCACTAACAGGATAATCATACAGTGTTTTCCAGATGATAGGCTCGTAATTATTTTAGTTAAACATGCATGTCTACTAAGTGAGCATTCAAAATGTCCAATAGAGAAGATCTCTCTAATATTCCTAGTGGGTATATCAGAAAAGAGGAGTAAAGCAACCACCCACCTGAAGTGCGACTGTCCCAATCCGTACAGCTGGAAATACCCAAAAACTCCAAATCCTCGCTCCCACAATTTTAGCACACCCGCAACATTCCTGGTACATCAAGAAATCCACTAATTACACTAGACTCCCAAATTCAGCACTTAATCACATACAACCTCGAATTCAGAATTGCTTAATTATCACCTGCAGAAATTGCCCAGAAAATTCCAATAAAAATATCACGGCGATCCTTGCGTCGATAGCTTCGAAACGGTACCTTGCACGTCCAAATCGGAGTTCGGTAAGTCCAGATAAAAATTCGGCAAGAGAGCACTCTCATACAATAATCTGGATTAAGGGCTGATTACTGTTCACAGAGAAATCATTAATTCTCACCTCGAAAGAAAATTCACAAAAATCCAATAAAAATACGAGCGCGTTCCTTGCGATCCGTAGATGAAAAAGTTGTATAGGCTCGTTTCCGTCGGACGCTCGTGCGCAAAGATATAGCCGAAACACTCCGCTGCTGTCAAGGAATTCCATTCAGAAAAAAGGGTCACTTACTGCCTCGAAAACCGTGCCAAAACCTCGAAACGGGAAAGCGCGACCAAAACGAAAGATGAAGTCCTACCTCTTAGGAGTCCACTGGTGCAAGAATCACAGGAAAATGATGTCGGGGTAGCCCAGGGGACCAAAAATACGATCGCTGCGCCGAAGAAGAACACAAGGAAGCAACGTCGCGCCGCACCGTAAAATGGGGAACCTCGGGATTCGTGCCTCCAAAACTCTTGAAACTTGGCAGGGAGATCCAGGACTTAGAGATGAAGATTTTTGCTTGAAATGTGCTTGGGCTGAAAAGGCTCGGTTTGGGAGATAAGGGAGAAAGAAGGAGGCTCGGATTGCACTATTTATATAGGCTGAAAAACAAATCACTTAATTCCCTCCATGTCCCTGGTTCCGGGCGCATTCCGGATTTCGGGCTGCTACAGTAACGGGCCGGCCCGTTACTGTTCACGCCCGAAATCCCCTGGGCCGGCCACGTAGCCCAGCCCAACAGGCCCGCGGACCCCGCTGCACCCGGCGCACCTGCGCCAGCCAACGGGGGCGCGCCACGTGGCCCCGACAGGCCGTGCACTGCGCACGGTGCGCCGTGCACCGCGCACGTCCCCGGCTGACCCGGGTCGTACGGCCACCTGCCCCGGTCAGTCTCCACTGCTCGCGTGGACCGCGTGCACCAAGACCCGCAAATCCCGAGCCGCCACGTGTCCACCCGGTCCACCGTGCACCCGGCCCAAATTCAGTGGACCGCGCCTGCTGCACCGGCCAACCGGAAAGCGCCACGTGGCCCGCCTCCGGTGCACGCCCCGCGCGGTGGACCGCGCGCCTGCCCGCGCCCTGCCCGCGCCCTATGCCGCCGCCTGCCGCCTGCCCGAGGCCGCGCCGCCGCCCGCCGGCGCTGCCCGCCGCCGCCGGCGATCGCCGGCGACACTGTTCCGGCGTGAACAGTACCCGCAAGCTCAAAAATGACAAGTAAATAGCCCATCTTGACCGTTTTCGCGCGCTGATTCCAAAAACGAGGTCCGTTTTGCCAAATTCCGCCTCCAAAATTTGCCGGAGGCTCCCGCAAGCGCCAAAAACTGTCAAAACTTCCGGGAGTCCGCTTTTGGACATCCGGACTCAGAATTGGGCAAACAAAAAGCCAATCACAAGTGTTTTTCCGCGCTGAATCCAAATCCAACCTCCGTTTGGCCTAAATCCTTTTCTAAAATTCGGCAAAAGCAGCCGAAGGCCAAAACAGCTAACCAAAGCTCACAGGGTCCATCTGTGGCATCCCTTCGATGCACTATGGGCCAGATACACCATCAACAGGTGTCTAAACAGTGGATTCACGGGAAAAAGCTGCATGGGGTTCAGGGATCCTACATCCTCCCCCACTAAAAGAAAGTTTCGTCCCCGAAACTAAAGTCGTTCCTCAACACGAAATCTCAACCAAAAAAAAGAGGGGGTAATTATCCGATCATCTGCCACTCAAGCTCCCAAAGCTGTCAAATACCTCCTCAGCCTTAGGTAATCCAACCACAAGTCCATCGGCACACTAGCTCGATCTGAGTACCTCTTAACTTCCCGCGACATCCAAAGTAAGTCCCTCAACCACACCAGCCAAAAAGGCTACCCAACCACAACGACACATCCGCCTCACGCACAAAATCCAACCATAGAGGGGAAGATAACCCTCAAGCAACCCAGGTACACCGAAACCTCCGGGCCGGGCTTCCCACAAAAACCGTCCTCGCGGCATAGTCAACCGCCGCGAAAAGAAGAAAACCGAGCCAGCCCAACCCGTCCTAATTACCAAACCCAGTCCCGCCACCAAGTTAAGACCATCAGGCCCACCGGTACCAATGAAGACTCAACTGCACCGGGCAGGACCAACCACACGCCCCTACGTGCCAAAGATCGGGAATATAAACCTCCCGAACACAGGGTAACCGTCCTACCCCTAACCCATGCAAGAAGTACATGCACACCCAACCAAGGACAAGGACGCTAAAGTACATAACAATGCAAGACTAAAACCAGTAAACAAAACAAAACAAAATAGTACCTGCCACCACATGGTCGGTTGCTGCAAAGTCCTCCACCTGAGCGGCGTAAACCCGACCGCTCTGAGCAGGCGACCGATGATCCGCAGAGTAGGAAGATGGTAAACCGCTCGCTGGAGCATACAGCCGCTGAGCTGACAACTGCTGCTGAGGCGGAAAAGGGGCCGATGCTGATGACGGTGCCGCTGAAGTCGAAAAGGGGCACGAAGCTCGAATGTGGCCTGGCTGTCCACACTTATAACAACGACCCCACCTCTGATCACAGGTGTGCGACAAATGGGGTCCCCCGCAGAAAATACACCTGTCTCTGTCGCGAAACCGTGGCTGTCCCGACTGATGCTGTCTCTGTGCCTGATGCTGAGACTCCGGCTGCTGCCGCGATGACCTCTGGGGTCCACTAGGCTCTCGCGGCTCCGCACGCCCACGGCTAGATGACTGAGGCCGCGGTGGTCTCCATGAACTAGGCTGTCCTTCGTCCTCTGGTGCTGGTCGCTTCCTGTCGGAACTCTGCGCGACCGCGGCCCTCCGTCTAGCCACCTCCTGATCACCTCTCTCCACCCACTGTGCATGCTCTGCGGCTGCCTCCAAGGTCTGAAATCTCTGAGCATGCACAAGTGTGTAAGTCTCTAGACGAAGGCCTGCCTCAAACAACTCTACCTGGTGCGGACCGTCTCGAGCGACGTAGGGCACACAGTTCAGCAACTCCCTGAACTCCTGAAAATAGGCATGGGCCGGTCGCTCGCCCTGCTGCAGATTCTTCAAGTCATCCTCCAACTTCTTCTTCACACTGGTAGAAAAATATGTGTCCAACACCATCCGTTTGAACTCCTCCCAAGGCAACTGCCGAGTGATCCGAAACTCCAGTGGCTCTACCCGCTGCCACCAAAAATCTGCATCTCCGTCCAAACAGTGCACCGCCATGTGCACTCGATACTTCGGGTCGACGAAGAAGTCCCGAAAAAGCTTCTCCATCGCAGAAAGCCATCTCCCAACATCCCGGGGCTGAGCATCCCGTCCCGAGAATCTAGGTGGTTCCCGCTTGACAAACGCAGCGAGTTTGTCAGCAAAATCCCGCTCCTCCTCCGCAGTCAAAGGCTGAAATGCCGCAGGAGCCCCGCTACTCGAAGATGGCGCTGATGGCACAAAAGGTGAAACAAGAGGCACAGGGGCCTCAGGAACAGCCGGGGGTGGTGCCTCCCTCTGAGCAAGCAGCTGATCAATCCTCTGCTCCTGGCGGCGCTGTCCCTCCGCCAACTGGGCCACCAAGGCCCTCAACTCAGTAAGCTCGGGTGGTGTAGGCTGCTCTGGCTCAACAGGGGGCGAAGGGACACCCCGGGTGGGAATCCGACGTCGAGGAGGCATCCTGCCACAAGAAACCAAACATCAGCAACAAAACTCCACACGACCCAATCTGGCGAAAGTCAAAAGACATCCCCCTATTTCTGTAACCTTATGTTGTCTGCAGCCAACATAATGGTTCAACAGAAATAGACTATGTCGATCACTCTTCACTCACAGGAAGAGTTAACAGTAAAAATCACCGACTTTCGCAACAAGTCACGCCACTCACGCCCTATAATCCTAGGGTCTGTCCAAAAGCCTAGGGTTTCCTAAGTCCCAACTGACCTATCCTGTGGTGACCCGGATCCTTGCAGGGCTTCTACAGTGTGACCGGCAGCTTCGGGAGGCCTACCGAGCATGTCGGCGGTGTTCGCGCGCCAATTTGGATTCAAGTGATGGATTCGGGGCTTAAATAGATCATGTGGATAACCGGAAGACCCCGTTGGATGTTTAGAAGAGTTTTCGCGCAAATCGGATATCAAATTTGGACTCGGCGCGAAATTCGGAATGAAAATACCTTTCCGGGAGCCTCCGGCAAATTTTAGGATTGGAATTTGGCAAAACGGACGTCGTATTTGGATTCAGCGCGCGAAAACGGTCAAGATGGGCTATTTACTTGGATTTTTCGGAGTTTGCTACAGTATTTTTACTGTTCACGGCCGGAACAGTGCTTTCCGGCGATCGCCGGCGCCGGCGGCGGCGGCGGGCAGCACCGGCGGCGGCGGCGCGGCCTCGGGCAGGCGGAGCAGCGGCGGCGCGCGGCGCGGGCAGGGCGCGGGCAGCGCGCGGGCGCGCGGGCAGGCGCGCGGTCCACGGCGGCGGCCGTGCACCAGGGCGCTGCCACGTGGCGGATGGTGGTTGGTCGGCTCACAGCGCGCGGTTCACGGAGTTCTTCGGGTGCACGGTGGACCGACGGTGGGACACGTGGCGGCTTGTGATTGGTCGGTGTTGTGCGCGCGGTCCACGCAACGGGTGGAGCAGGTGCCGTACGCGGCGTGCGGGCGGGAGCAGCGTGCGCGGTGCACGGGCGGTGCACGGTCGTTGGGGCCACGTGGCGCGCCACCATTGGTGGGCTCACGTGCACCGGGCGCAGCGAATGGATTTTTCTGGATTTCCTCTATTTTGCTATCCGAGGGCTCTTCAAATGGGAATTTCGACCCCTTCGAGGCCTCAGCTCGAAGGGGAGGTGAGAGGATGATTTCTTCCCCATGAAGTGAGGATCAATCCTACCAAGTTTCAGATTTTCGGGTGGCACGGATTTCGAGATCTCGATTTTACGGCGCGGCGCGACGTTGCGTTTTCTGTGTTCTTCTTCGGCGCAGCAGCAGTGTTTTAGCTCCCCCGGCTTACCCCGAGCTCCTTCTTCTGTGATTCTTGCGCCGATAGACTCCTAACAGGTAGGGCTTCAACTTTGATTGTGATCACTCTTTCTGATTTTGCTTCTTTGGCTCGGATCCCGAGGTAACAAGGGTCCCCCTTTTTCTGTGAGGAATGTGAGGACAGCATCGGAGTATTTTGGCTATATCTTCGCGCACGAGCGTCTGACGGAGACGAGCTTGTACAACTTTTTCATCTACAGAACGCAAGGAACGCGCTCGTATTTTTATTGGAATTTTATGAGATTTATTTCGAGGTGATAATTACTGTTTTCTCTGTGAACAGTAATCTGTCCTTAATACAGATTTTAGTGTGAGTGTGCCCCCTTGCCGAATTTTTATCTTGATGTACAGAACTCGGATTTGGGCGTGCAAGGTACCGTTTCGAAGATATCGACGCAAGGATCGCCGTGATATTTTTATTGGAATTTTCTGGGCAATTTCTGCAGGTGATAATTTAGCAGTTCTGAATTCGGGGTTGTATGTGATAATTAGTGCTATAATTGGGAGCCTAAGTGTAATTAGTGAACTTTGTACTGTACCAGGAATATTTCGGGTGTGCTGAAATTGTGGAAGCAAGGATTTGAAGTTTTGGTATTTTCTAGCTGTACGGACTTGGACAGTTGCACTTCAGGTGGGTGGTTGTTGTACTCCTCTCTTTGTATGCCCACTAGGAATATCAGAGTACCCTTGCTATGACAATGCCAAATGTGTTGATTGGTAGACTTGCATGCTCTAGGAAATTGATTATTGGTTATCAGACCTCTAATAAATTATTGTTAGATTAATCACTCGATCTAATCGCTTATTGATTTGGGAATTGTATACTTGGAGACAAATAGAAATAGAGGACTGCAAAACTGATGTTTGTTCATGTGAGACGGTCACCCTAGCTTATGTCACTTCAAACTGTTTAGACTTGGAAATTGGACAAAATATTGGAACACTGCATGATTAAATTGGTCACATGATTATTGCTATCTTTTACTGCTACACTATTTTGGGACTTGACTTAGGAGAAACCATGCTTTTTCTCTTTTCTTCTTTCATTGTTGGCACTAGCGGCTTAATCGCTCAGGTTCGAGCGTATGTTGGTCAGTGTAGGCAGGTATTGGGGATTTGGGACAGGTTGAGGTTGTCAGGGGGTTGCGGCGACCACGGATCTTGGGTGGTTGACCGGATTGTTTCTATTGCATCAGATTGGGTGTTCGGGGATCGGGCTTACTTTAGTGGAGGGTTGTTCCCACTTCTTTGAGTCTCGATCCAGTCCTGCTATTATGATACAGTGGTACTTGATACAGTGATACTTGATACAGTGATACTTGATACAGTGATACTTGATACAGTGATACTTTACTCGTGTGGGTCGCTCCCCTCGAGTGCCACTCCGGAGTAGGCTTTCCACGGTGTGAGCGCCGGGCACCATGCTGGTTTCTTGAGTTCCACGGTGTGAGCGCCGGGCACCATGCTGGTTTCTTGAGTTCGACAGCAGAGCAGGCAGTGCCAGTGTTCACTGGCTATCAGATTGGGTCATTATGACAGGCTTCTTGTTTCTGATGCATCACTCTCTCCATCCTTATTGGTTGGTCATGTAGAGGCATATTAGGGATAGCACTTTATCAGTCGCTTTACTTATCTGCATCTCCTTTCTTTTCCTTTCCCTTCTTCGCCTCTGATCACCTGGTGGGCATATCTGAGCTGAGGCTTTACCCACTAGGGGAGGCTACTGTTTATAGTAGTACTTACCCCCATTGTTTTTCTTGTCCCTTTCTTTCCCCTTGTTTTGCAGAGTCCTCAGTGGGAGTTGCTGGGCCGTCAGCAACTGATCGAGGTAAGCGGATTGCGGACTAGATAGAGAGCCACCGAGGGTCGTAGCTGGAGATTTTTTTTTGGGTACCAGGACTTCTCAGACAGTTTTCTTGTATTTCTTTTTGGGGGCTGGCTTTTGCCAGCTGTTTGTATTTATAGTAGTGAGCTGGGAGAGACATCTGTATTTTATTTTACTGTTATACCTTTTACTTCCAGCACCTGTCTGAGATACAGTAGTTTTAGTTTAGCTCTGATTATTATGCTCTTTTATTATTATTTCTTATCTGAGCAGGTTACCGACGCTTCGTGTGTGTGGGAAATACCGCATGCACGGCGGATCTGTGGACGGGCCCGGGTTCTGGTTTACACCCGGGGCGTGACAGATTAAGTTGGTATCAGAGCTTAGGGATAGGTCAGTTGGGACTTAGGAAACCCTAGGCTTACGGCGGGCCCTAGGATGTTAGGGTGTGAGAGACGCGACATTTTGCGAAAGTCGGTGATTTGGTTTTGACTCTTCCTGTGAGTGAAGAGGGATCGACATACCCTATTTTTGTGGGACAGTTATGTTGGCTGCAGACAACATAAAGTTACAAAAATAGGGGGATGTCTTTGACTTTCGCTAGATTGGGTCGAGTGTTTGGGATGTGCTGATTTGCTGTTTGTCGTGGCGAGCGGTGTCTCCCCGACTTTGGGCCCTGACCCGGGTGCACTATGGTGCAGCAGTTGGGTCTGAGCTAGTTGTTTCGGGCCGGATACCAGATTGGAGTCAGAGAGCTCCGGACCCAGGTGACAGGATTGTCTGAGGCTTTTCAGCGGCAGAGTGAGCGAGCGTCTGGTTTTGTGACACAGTTGTCGGAGCAGCGGGCAGCTCGACAGTGCTTCCTTCTGAGACCACCCGATTGCAGTATCCTCAAGGGCGAGGATTTCTGTGGTATTGATGGAGTGAGTAGCCCCATTGTGCCAATGTTTAGTGCCGAGGCACCGAGGCAGGGTGGATAGTTGACAGCTGAGGAGTTATGGGACACCATTGAGCAGTTGAGCCAGTTTCGGCAGATAAACCACCCCGATCCTTAGGATTATGTTTGGAGCCTCTTGGGGTAGGATCGTGGTTGGTGGTGATGGAGAGACTGCTTGAGAGCCTCTTAGTGTCAAAAGGGTTTACGCAGTTGTCAAACTGCGCGCTCTATGATTTGAGGAACGAGGCGCATAGGATATGCGTGGCTGAGAGTGGATTGCGCCAGGATACCTTTCCGTTTGTTCGGACCATCTTTTGCAGGTTTTGGACTTTGGGGTGCTTCGATGGTGGAGGCAGTGTTTATGGAGCTGGCGCTGCAGTTCTTTTGGATGGGTATCTGCCGTCAGAGGCATGTTCTGGATAGAGGCGTTTGGTGCCAGATGTTGGAGGATAGATCGGCCGGCAGAGACATTTTTGTTTTCCCTTCCTGGTTGGTGGATATCCGTGTGGATGGAGTATGTGAGTTTATCTCTGGGGGATGTTACCCTGTGTGTTTACTAATTGGCATGTTTGGGGTGCAATAGACGTGATTGAGGAGCTGAAGCAGAGATTGATGACCGCTCCAATCCTTGCCCTCCCTGTTATGGGGGAAGGATTTGTGATTTACAGTGAAGCCAATGGAATGACTAATGCCCTGTTGCCTTTAAGATTGAGGAACTCTGTTTTCCAGTGGGACGTGAACGGATTGATAGCAGCGGTCTTTAAGGATATTTTGGCTTTACCCTCTCCCTGAGTGATTTAGAGCTTGTGGAGCATTTGTAGATGCTGTGGCAAGGTTTGTGAGGAAGAAGCTTTATGCCAAGCCGTTGTGGTACAAGTTTTAGCTTCGAGAGCATGTCTTCCTGGATTGCCTATTCAAGCCATAGGGGCGACTGTGGAAATTCGGCCAGAATGGATGTTATTTAAGACTGGCCGAGATCGACGGTTATTGTTGGGGTGAGGAGCTTTTGGACCGGATAGTGCTAGCAGAGCCTGATGATCAGATGACGAGTTTGGTACCAGCGCCGATTTTAACCTAGTCAGTGGTGGGAGATGGATTTGTGAGTTATAGTGATACCTCCCATAGTGGCTGTAGGGCTATCTTTGGATTTTGATGAGCATCCTGTATCACCCCGACAGGGCCACTTTGGTGGCGGATACCTGGAGCAGAAGAGCTTTGGGGTTGTGCTTGTTGATTCTATAATTGGCGCTGTGTGGGGCCATCTTGGTGTACAGGGTTGGAGTTTGTGTCCTAGAGGATATCTTTTGTTTAAGGCTGCGGCTGAGCAATCCACTTGGGTGATTGAGTTTTGAGGGCGACCGAGTGTGAACCCCTGCTTATTGGGGCCCCTATTCTGTGCAGGTGTTGTGTGTTTGTGTTTCGGGTCGCTTTGGTTGAGTTGGCTCTTGGGTGTGATTCTTGAGCATGTTGCTCGGGCTGTTCGTTCCTTTCCCCAGTCTTTTGTTGGAGTTCTTGAGGTTTTTCCTGCGTCTCAGCTCAGGAGTGTTATGCTTTGGGCCCCTCGCCCGTGATCGACTCGCTTCTTTTGAGCCCTATGAGAGTTTGGTGTACGAGGGACGCCCGTTGCGAATTCCGGCTCGTGTGGTGAGGGAATTGCGCAATCGGGCTTTGCCGTTCTGGTTGTTGCTGTTGTGGTTGTTGCGGAGTAATCACGGGGAGTGATAGGTGACTTGGGAGCTGGAGACGGCGGTGTTGGGTTTTGACTTTGGTTTTTGAGACTCCTGGGGAGTTGCTTTAGTTTCGAGGACGAAACTTTCTTTTAGTGGGGGAGGATGTGGTGACCCGGATCCTTGCAGGGCTTCTACAGTGTGACCGGCAGCTTCGGGAGGCCTACCGAGCATGTCGGCGGTGTTCGCGCGCCAATTTGGATTCAAGTGATGGATTCGGGGCTTAAATAGATCATGTGGATAACCGGAAGACCCCGTTGGATGTTTAGAAGAGTTTTCGCGCAAATCGGATATCAAATTTGGACTCGGCGCGAAATTCGGAATGAAAATACCTTTCCGGGAGCCTCCGGCAAATTTTAGGATTGGAATTTGGCAAAACGGACGTCGTATTTGGATTCAGCGCGCGAAAACGGTCAAGATGGGCTATTTACTTGGATTTTTCGGAGTTTGCTACAGTATTTTTACTGTTCACGGCCGGAACAGTGCTTTCCGGCGATCGCCGGCGCCGGCGGCGGCGGCGGGCAGCACCGGCGGCGGCGGCGCGGCCTCGGGCAGGCGGAGCAGCGGCGGCGCGCGGCGCGGGCAGGGCGCGGGCAGCGCGCGGGCGCGCGGGCAGGCGCGCGGTCCACGGCGGCGGCCGTGCACCAGGGCGCTGCCACGTGGCGGATGGTGGTTGGTCGGCTCACAGCGCGCGGTCCACGGAGTTCTTCGGGTGCACGGTGGACCGACGGTGGGACACGTGGCGGCTTGTGATTGGTCGGTGTTGTGCGCGCGGTCCACGCAACGGGTGGAGCAGGTGCCGTACGCGACGTGCGGGCGGGAGCAGCGTGCGCGGTGCACGGGCGGTGCACGGTCGTTGGGGCCACGTGGCGCGCCACCATTGGTGGGCTCACGTGCACCGGGCGCAGCGAATGGATTTTTCTGGATTTCCTCTATTTTGCTATCCGAGGGCTCTTCAAATGGGAATTTCGACCCCTTCGAGGCCTCAGCTCGAAGGGGAGGTGAGAGGATGATTTCTTCCCCATGAAGTGAGGATCAATCCTACCAAGTTTCAGATTTTCGGGTGGCACGGATTTCGAGATCTCGATTTTACGGCGCGGCGCGACGTTGCGTTTTCTGTGTTCTTCTTCGGCGCAGCAGCAGTGTTTTAGCTCCCCCGGCTTACCCCGAGCTCCTTCTTCTGTGATTCTTGCGCCGATAGACTCCTAACAGGTAGGGCTTCAACTTTGATTGTGATCACTCTTTCTGATTTTGCTTCTTTGGCTCGGATCCCGAGGTAACAAGGGTCCCCCTTTTTCTGTGAGGAATGTGAGGACAGCATCGGAGTATTTTGGCTATATCTTCGCGCACGAGCGTCTGACGGAGACGAGCTTATACAACTTTTTCATCTACAGAACGCAAGGAACGCGCTCGTATTTTTATTGGAATTTTATGAGATTTATTTCGAGGTGATAATTACTGTTTTCTCTGTGAACAGTAATCTGTCCTTAATACAGATTTTAGTGTGAGTGTGCCCCCTTGCCGAATTTTTATCTTGATGTACAGAACTCGGATTTGGGCGTGCAAGGTACCGTTTCGAAGATATCGACGCAAGGATCGCCGTGATATTTTTATTGGAATTTTCTGGGCAATTTCTGCAGGTGATAATTTAGCAGTTCTGAATTCGGGGTTGTATGTGATAATTAGTGCTATAATTGGGAGCCTAAGTGTAATTAGTGAACTTTGTACTGTACCAGGAATATTTCGGGTGTGCTGAAATTGTGGAAGCAAGGATTTGAAGTTTTGGTATTTTCTAGCTGTACGGACTTGGACAGTTGCACTTCAGGTGGGTGGTTGTTGTACTCCTCTCTTTGTATGCCCACTAGGAATATCAGAGTACCCTTGCTATGACAATGCCAAATGTGTTGATTGGTAGACTTGCATGCTCTAGGAAATTGATTATTGGTTATCAGACCTCTAATAAATTATTGTTAGATTAATCACTCGATCTAATCGCTTATTGATTTGGGAATTGTATACTTGGAGACAAATAGAAATAGAGGACTGCAAAACTGATGTTTGTTCATGTGAGACGGTCACCCTAGCTTATGTCACTTCAAACTGTTTAGACTTGGAAATTGGACAAAATATTGGAACACTGCATGATTAAATTGGTCACATGATTATTGCTATCTTTTACTGCTACACTATTTTGGGACTTGACTTAGGAGAAACCATGCTTTTTCTCTTTTCTTCTTTCATTGTTGGCACTAGCGGCTTAATCGCTCAGGTTCGAGCGTATGTTGGTCAGTGTAGGCAGGTATTGGGGATTTGGGACAGGTTGAGGTTGTCAGGGGGTTGCGGCGACCACGGATCTTGGGTGGTTGACCGGATTGTTTCTATTGCATCAGATTGGGTGTTCGGGGATCGGGCTTACTTTAGTGGAGGGTTGTTCCCACTTCTTTGAGTCTCGATCCAGTCCTGCTATTATGATACAGTGGTACTTGATACAGTGATACTTGATACAGTGATACTTGATACAGTGATACTTGATACAGTGATACTTTACTCGTGTGGGTCGCTCCCCTCGAGTGCCACTCCGGAGTAGGCTTTCCACGGTGTGAGCGCCGGGCACCATGCTGGTTTCTTGAGTTCCACGGTGTGAGCGCCGGGCACCATGCTGGTTTCTTGAGTTCGACAGCAGAGCAGGCAGTGCCAGTGTTCACTGGCTATCAGATTGGGTCATTATGACAGGCTTCTTGTTTCTGATGCATCACTCTCTCCATCCTTATTGGTTGGTCATGTAGAGGCATATTAGGGATAGCACTTTATCAGTCGCTTTACTTATCTGCATCTCCTTTCTTTTCCTTTCCCTTCTTCGCCTCTGATCACCTGGTGGGCATATCTGAGCTGAGGCTTTACCCACTAGGGGAGGCTACTGTTTATAGTAGTACTTACCCCCATTGTTTTTCTTGTCCCTTTCTTTCCCCTTGTTTTGCAGAGTCCTCAGTGGGAGTTGCTGGGCCGTCAGCAACTGATCGAGGTAAGCGGATTGCGGACTAGATAGAGAGCCACCGAGGGTCGTAGCTGGAGATTTTTTTTTGGGTACCAGGACTTCTCAGACAGTTTTCTTGTATTTCTTTTTGGGGGCTGGCTTTTGCCAGCTGTTTGTATTTATAGTAGTGAGCTGGGAGAGACATCTGTATTTTATTTTACTGTTATACCTTTTACTTCCAGCACCTGTCTGAGATACAGTAGTTTTAGTTTAGCTCTGATTATTATGCTCTTTTATTATTATTTCTTATCTGAGCAGGTTACCGACGCTTCGTGTGTGTGGGAAATACCGCATGCACGGCGGATCTGTGGACGGGCCCGGGTTCTGGTTTACACCCGGGGCGTGACATATCCCTAAGCTCTGATACCAACTTAATCTGTCACGCCCCGGGTGTAAACCAGAACCCGGGCCCGCCAACAGATCCGCCGTGCACACAGAATTTTCCATGTACACGAAGCGCTGGTAACCTGCTCAGATATGAAATAGCAATAAAAGAGCATAATAATCAGAGCTAAACTAAAACTACTGTATCTCAGACAGAAGCTGGAAGTAAAAAGTACAACAGTAAAATAGAATACAGATGTCTCTCCCAGCTCACCACTATAATACAAACAGCTGGCAGAAGCCAGACCCCAAAAGTAAAAGTACAACAGTCTGAGATAAGATGCCTGAAAGGTACAAGTCTGGCTAACTCACTGTCGGGTCCACTGTCTAGCTACTCAGTCGTCCTCTCTCCTCGATCCGCCGCTGTAAGCCCAGCAGCACCCGCAGAAGGCTCTGCAAAACAAAGGAGAAGAAAAGAGAAAGAAGAATGGGGGTGAGAACTACTATAAACAGTAGCCTCCCCTAGTGGGTAAAACCTCAAAACTCAGACATACCCACTAGGTCTACCAGAGGCAAAAAGGGAAAAGAAGAGTGGTAAGAAATAATGACTGCTGAAGAAATGAAACTACCACTACTATGCCCCTCGAATACAGTCCTAGACTGAAATAACCATATCCACCATAACCAACCGTCCCAGATTAACCCTATCTGTACCGCCCTCATCATCGGGCAAGTAAGCCGCGCCGATGTGATAGCAAAACCGTCAATAACTGTCCGACCCCGGCCTCCGGAGGGGAACTCGAGGGGAGCGACCCACTCGAGGAAAGCACTACCGGGCAATAACCGCGCCGGTAAAATCCATATCAAAACACTACCGGGCAATAACCGCGCCGGTAAGATAAGTACCAAAAGCAGGAATAGATCACAACTGCAAAGCCCCAGTGGAACACACCCCCCACTAAAAGAAACACAGATCCCCCAATCTGATGCACAAATGAACATCCGGTCGATCGCCCAAAATCCGCGATCGCCGCAATACCCACAATCACAATCATGTCCCACATCCGACATCCGGTCAACCGCCTACTGTCCGCGGTAGCCGCTATAATCCCGCAACCCATAATCAAACACAACCTGTCACTAACCCTCAGGTCCTCGCTACACTATCCCGAACCCCTGCTCGAACCCGAGCAACCAGACTCAAAGGTCTAATTAAGAAGGAGAAAAGAAATCAAACATGGTTTCTCCTAAGTCAAGTTCCAGCATGAAAGTGTAGCGATAAAAGATGGCCTACCTAGATGTCCAAACAAGCATGCAAGTGTTCTCAAAGAAATAAAAGAAAAGGTGTTCAACAGTGGTTCCACATGTGTAACAATTAATAATTCCGCATAGATAAAACCATCATGCTAAAACATTATCCAACCACACATGTCTAATATCCATTTCCCATGATAAAGCATCATTATCCACCTACGCATGTCATGAAATCCTCAATTAGTACCAACCACTAACAGGATAATCATACAGTGTTTTCCAGATGATAGGCTCGTAATTATTTTAGTTAAACATGCATGTCTACTAAGTGAGCATTCAAAATGTCCAATAGAGAAGATCTCTCTAATATTCCTAGTGGGTATATCAGAAAAGAGGAGTAAAGCAACCACCCACCTGAAGTGCGACTGTCCCAATCCGTACAGCTGGAAATACCCAAAAACTCCAAATCCTCGCTCCCACAATTTTAGCACACCCGCAACATTCCTGGTACATCAAGAAATCCACTAATTACACTAGACTCCCAAATTCAGCACTTAATCACATACAACCTCGAATTCAGAATTGCTTAATTATCACCTGCAGAAATTGCCCAGAAAATTCCAATAAAAATATCACGGCGATCCTTGCGTCGATAGCTTCGAAACGGTACCTTGCACGTCCAAATCGGAGTTCGGTAAGTCCAGATAAAAATTCGGCAAGAGAGCACTCTCATACAATAATCTGGATTAAGGGCTGATTACTGTTCACAGAGAAATCATTAATTCTCACCTCGAAAGAAAATTCACAAAAATCCAATAAAAATACGAGCGCGTTCCTTGCGATCCGTAGATGAAAAAGTTGTATAGGCTCGTTTCCGTCGGACGCTCGTGCGCAAAGATATAGCCGAAACACTCCGCTGCTGTCAAGGAATTCCATTCAGAAAAAAGGGTCACTTACTGCCTCGAAAACCGTGCCAAAACCTCGAAACGGGAAAGCGCGACCAAAACGAAAGATGAAGTCCTACCTCTTAGGAGTCCACTGGTGCAAGAATCACAGGAAAATGATGTCGGGGTAGCCCAGGGGACCAAAAATACGATCGCTGCGCCGAAGAAGAACACAAGGAAGCAACGTCGCGCCGCACCGTAAAATGGGGAACCTCGGGATTCGTGCCTCCAAAACTCTTGAAACTTGGCAGGGAGATCCAGGACTTAGAGATGAAGATTTTTGCTTGAAATGTGCTTGGGCTGAAAAGGCTCGGTTTGGGAGATAAGGGAGAAAGAAGGAGGCTCGGATTGCACTATTTATATAGGCTGAAAAACAAATCACTTAATTCCCTCCATGTCCCTGGTTCCGGGCGCATTCCGGATTTCGGGCTGCTACAGTAACGGGCCGGCCCGTTACTGTTCACGCCCGAAATCCCCTGGGCCGGCCACGTAGCCCAGCCCAACAGGCCCGCGGACCCCGCTGCACCCGGCGCACCTGCGCCAGCCAACGGGGGCGCGCCACGTGGCCCCGACAGGCCGTGCACCGCGCACGGTGCGCCGTGCACCGCGCACGTCCCCGGCTGACCCGGGTCGTACGGCCACCTGCCCCGGTCAGTCTCCACTGCTCGCGTGGACCGCGTGCACCAAGACCCGCAAATCCCGAGCCGCCACGTGTCCACCCGGTCCACCGTGCACCCGGCCCAAATTCAGTGGACCGCGCCTGCTGCACCGGCCAACCGGAAAGCGCCACGTGGCCCGCCTCCGGTGCACGCCCCGCGCGGTGGACCGCGCGCCTGCCCGCGCCCTGCCCGCGCCCTGTGCCGCCGCCTGCCGCCTGCCCGAGGCCGCGCCGCCGCCCGCCGGCGCTGCCGCCGCCGCCGCCGCCGGCGATCGCCGGCGACACTGTTCCGGCGTGAACAGTACCCGCAAGCTCAAAAATGACAAGTAAATAGCCCATCTTGACCGTTTTCGCGCGCTGATTCCAAAAACGAGGTCCGTTTTGCCAAATTCCGCCTCCAAAATTTGCCGGAGGCTCCCGCAAGCGCCAAAAACTGTCAAAACTTCCGGGAGTCCGCTTTTGGACATCCGGACTCAGAATTGGGCAAACAAAAAGCCAATCACAAGTGTTTTTCCGCGCTGAATCCAAATCCAACCTCCGTTTGGCCTAAATCCTTTTCTAAAATTCGGCAAAAGCAGCCGAAGGCCAAAACAGCTAACCAAAGCTCACAGGGTCCATCTGTGGCATCCCTTCGATGCACTATGGGCCAGATACACCATCAACAGGTGTCTAAACAGTGGATTCACGGGAAAAAGCTGCATGGGGTTCAGGGATCCTACATCCTCCCCCACTAAAAGAAAGTTTCGTCCCCGAAACTAAAGTCGTTCCTCAACACGAAATCTCAACCAAAAAAAAGAGGGGGTAATTATCCGATCATCTGCCACTCAAGCTCCCAAAGCTGTCAAATACCTCCTCAGCCTTAGGTAATCCAACCACAAGTCCATCGGCACACTAGCTCGATCTGAGTACCTCTTAACTTCCCGCGACATCCAAAGTAAGTCCCTCAACCACACCAGCCAAAAAGGCTACCCAACCACAACGACACATCCGCCTCACGCACAAAATCCAACCATAGAGGGGAAGATAACCCTCAAGCAACCCAGGTACACCGAAACCTCCGGGCCGGGCTTCCCACAAAAACCGTCCTCGCGGCATAGTCAACCGCCGCGAAAAGAAGAAAACCGAGCCAGCCCAACCCGTCCTAATTACCAAACCCAGTCCCGCCACCAAGTTAAGACCATCAGGCCCACCGGTACCAATGAAGACTCAACTGCACCGGGCAGGACCAACCACACGCCCCTACGTGCCAAAGATCGGGAATATAAACCTCCCGAACACAGGGTAACCGTCCTACCCCTAACCCATGCAAGAAGTACATGCACACCCAACCAAGGACAAGGACGCTAAAGTACACAACAATGCAAGACTAAAACCAGTAAACAAAACAAAACAAAATAGTACCTGCCACCACATGGTCGGTTGCTGCAAAGTCCTCCACCTGAGCGGCGTAAACCCGACCGCTCTGAGCAGGCGACCGATGATCCGCAGAGTAGGAAGATGGTAAACCGCTCGCTGGAGCATACAGCCGCTGAGCTGACAACTGCTGCTGAGGCGGAAAAGGGGCCGATGCTGATGACGGTGCCGCTGAAGTCGAAAAGGGGCACGAAGCTCGAATGTGGCCTGGCTGTCCACACTTATAACAACGACCCCACCTCTGATCACAGGTGTGCGACAAATGGGGTCCCCCGCAGAAAATACACCTGTCTCTGTCGCGAAACCGTGGCTGTCCCGACTGATGCTGTCTCTGTGCCTGATGCTGAGACTCCGGCTGCTGCCGCGATGACCTCTGGGGTCCACTAGGCTCTCGCGGCTCCGCACGCCCACGGCTAGATGACTGAGGCCGCGGTGGTCTCCATGAACTAGGCTGTCCTTCGTCCTCTGGTGCTGGTCGCTTCCTGTCGGAACTCTGCGCGACCGCGGCCCTCCGTCTAGCCACCTCCTGATCACCTCTCTCCACCCACTGTGCATGCTCTGCGGCTGCCTCCAAGGTCTGAAATCTCTGAGCATGCACAAGTGTGTAAGTCTCTAGACGAAGGCCTGCCTCAAACAACTCTACCTGGTGCGGACCGTCACGAGCGACGTAGGGCACACAGTTCAGCAACTCCATGAACTCCTGAAAATAGGCATGGGCCGGTCGCTCGCCCTGCTGCAGATTCTTCAAGTCATCCTCCAACTTCTTCTTCACACTGGTAGAAAAATATGTGTCCAACACCATCCGTTTGAACTCCTCCCAAGGCAACTGCCGAGTGATCCGAAACTCCAGTGGCTCTACCCGCTGCCACCAAAAATCTGCATCTCCGTCCAAACAGTGCACCGCCATGTGCACTCGATACTTCGGGTCGACGAAGAAGTCCCGAAAAAGCTTCTCCATCGCAGAAAGCCATCTCCCAACATCCCGGGGCTGAGCATCCCGTCCCGAGAATCTAGGTGGTTCCCGCTTGACAAACGCAGCGAGTTTGTCAGCAAAATCCCGCTCCTCCTCCGCAGTCAAAGGCTGAAATGCCGCAGGAGCCCCGCTACTCGAAGATGGCGCTGATGGCACAAAAGGTGAAACAAGAGGCACAGGGGCCTCAGGAACAGCCGGGGGTGGTGCCTCCCTCTGAGCAAGCAGCTGATCAATCCTCTGCTCCTGGCGGCGCTGTCCCTCCGCCAACTGGGCCACCAAGGCCCTCAACTCAGTAAGCTCGGGTGGTGTAGGCTGCTCTGGCTCAACAGGGGGCGAAGGGACACCCCGGGTGGGAATCCGACGTCGAGGAGGCATCCTGCCACAAGAAACCAAACATCAGCAACAAAACTCCACACGACCCAATCTGGCGAAAGTCAAAAGACATCCCCCTATTTCTGTAACCTTATGTTGTCTGCAGCCAACATAATGGTTCAACAGAAATAGACTATGTCGATCACTCTTCACTCACAGGAAGAGTTAACAGTAAAAATCACCGACTTTCGCAACAAGTCACGCCACTCACGCCCTATAATCCTAGGGTCTGTCCAAAAGCCTAGGGTTTCCTAAGTCCCAACTGACCTATCCCTAAGCTCTGATACCAACTTAATCTGTCACGCCCCGGGTGTAAACCAGAACCCGGGCCCGCCAACAGATCCGCCGTGCACACAGAATTTTCCATGTACACGAAGCGCTGGTAACCTGCTCAGATATGAAATAGCAATAAAAGAGCATAATAATCAGAGCTAAACTAAAACTACTGTATCTCAGACAGAAGCTGGAAGTAAAAAGTACAACAGTAAAATAGAATACAGATGTCTCTCCCAGCTCACCACTATAATACAAACAGCTGGCAGAAGCCAGACCCCAAAAGTAAAAGTACAACAGTCTGAGATAAGATGCCTGAAAGGTACAAGTCTAGCTAACTCACTGTCGGGTCCACTGTCTAGCTACTCAGTCGTCCTCTCTCCTCGATCCGCCGCTGTAAGCCCAGCAGCACCCGCAGAAGGCTCTGCAAAACAAAGGAGAAGAAAAGAGAAAGAAGAATGGGGGTGAGAACTACTATAAACAGTAGCCTCCCCTAGTGGGTAAAACCTCAAAACTCAGACATACCCACTAGGTCTACCAGAGGCAAAAAGGGAAAAGAAGAGTGGTAAGAAATAATGACTGCTGAAGAAATGAAACTACCACTACTATGCCCCTAGAATACAGTCCTAGACTGAAATAACCATATCCACCATAACCAACCGTCCCAGATTAACCCTATCTGTACCGCCCTCATCATCGGGCAAGTAAGCCGCGCCGATGTGATAGCAAAACCGTCAATAACTGTCCGACCCCGGCCTCCGGAGGGGAACTCGAGGGGAGCGACCCACTCGAGGAAAGCACTACCGGGCAATAACCGCGCCGGTAAAATCCATATCAAAACACTACCGGGCAATAACCGCGCCGGTAAGATAAGTACCAAAAGCAGGAATAGATCACAACTGCAAAGCCCCAGTGGAACACACCCCCCACTAAAAGAAACACAGATCCCCCAATCTGATGCACAAATGAACATCCGGTCGATCGCCCAAAATCCGCGATCGCCGCAATACCCACAATCACAATCATGTCCCACATCCGACATCCGGTCAACCGCCTACTGTCCGCGGTAGCCGCTATAATCCCGCAACCCATAATCAAACACAACCTGTCACTAACCCTCAGGTCCTCGCTACACTATCCCAAACCCCTGCTCGAACCCGAGCAACCAGACTCAAAGGTCTAATTAAGAAGGAGAAAAGAAATCAAACATGGTTTCTCCTAAGTCAAGTTCCAGCATGAAAGTGTAGCGATAAAAGATGGCCTACCTAGATGTCCAAACAAGCATGCAAGTGTTCTCAAAGAAATAAAGGAAAAGGTGTTCAACAGTGGTTCCACATGTGTAACAATTAATAATTCCGCATAGATAAAACCATCATGCTAAAACATTATCCAACCACACATGTCTAATATCCATTTCCCATGATAAAGCATCATTATCCACCTACGCATGTCATGAAATCCTCAATTAGTACCAACCACTAACAGGATAATCATACAGTGTTTTCCAGATGATAGGCTCGTAATTATTTTAGTTAAACATGCATGTCTACTAAGTGAGCATTCAAAATGTCCAATAGAGAAGATCTCTCTAATATTCCTAGTGGGTATATCAGAAAAGAGGAGTAAAGCAACCACCCACCTGAAGTGCGACTGTCCCAATCCGTACAGCTGGAAATACCCAAAAACTCCAAATCCTCGCTCCCACAATTTTAGCACACCCGCAACATTCCTGGTACATCAAGAAATCCACTAATTACACTAGACTCCCAAATTCAGCACTTAATCACATACAACCTCGAATTCAGAATTGCTTAATTATCACCTGCAGAAATTGCCCAGAAAATTCCAATAAAAATATCACGGCGATCCTTGCGTCGATAGCTTCGAAACGGTACCTTGCACGTCCAAATCGGAGTTCGGTAAGTCCAGATAAAAATTCGGCAAGAGAGCACTCTCATACAATAATCTGGATTAAGGGCTGATTACTGTTCACAGAGAAATCATTAATTCTCACCTCGAAAGAAAATTCACAAAAATCCAATAAAAATACGAGCGCGTTCCTTGCGATCCGTAGATGAAAAAGTTGTATAGGCTCGTTTCCGTCGGACGCTCGTGCGCAAAGATATAGCCGAAACACTCCGCTGCTGTCAAGGAATTCCATTCAGAAAAAAGGGTCACTTACTGCCTCGAAAACCGTGCCAAAACCTCGAAACGGGAAAGCGCGACCAAAACGAAAGATGAAGTCCTACCTCTTAGGAGTCCACTGGTGCAAGAATCACAGGAAAATGATGTCGGGGTAGCCCAGGGGACCAAAAATACGATCGCTGCGCCGAAGAAGAACACAAGGAAGCAACGTCGCGCCGCACCGTAAAATGGGGAACCTCGGGATTCGTGCCTCCAAAACTCTTGAAACTTGGCAGGGAGATCCAGGACTTAGAGATGAAGATTTTTGCTTGAAATGTGCTTGGGCTGAAAAGGCTCGGTTTGGGAGATAAGGGAGAAAGAAGGAGGCTCGGATTGCACTATTTATATAGGCTGAAAAACAAATCACTTAATTCCCTCCATGTCCCTGGTTCCGGGCGCATTCCGGATTTCGGGCTGCTACAGTAACGGGCCGGCCCGTTACTGTTCACGCCCGAAATCCCCTGGGCCGGCCACGTAGCCCAGCCCAACAGGCCCGCGGACCCCGCTGCACCCGGCGCACCTGCGCCAGCCAACGGGGGCGCGCCACGTGGCCCCGACAGGCCGTGCACCGCGCACGGTGCGCCGTGCACCGCGCACGTCCCCGGCTGACCCGGGTCGTACGGCCACCTGCCCCGGTCAGTCTCCACTGCTCGCGTGGACCGCGTGCACCAAGACCCGCAAATCCCGAGCCGCCACGTGTCCACCCGGTCCACCGTGCACCCGGCCCAAATTCAGTGGACCGCGCCTGCTGCACCGGCCAACCGGAAAGCGCCACGTGGCCCGCCTCCGGTGCACGCCCCGCGCGGTGGACCGCGCGCCTGCCCGCGCCCTGCCCGCGCCCTGTGCCGCCGCCTGCCGCCTGCCCGAGGCCGCGCCGCCGCCCGCCGGCGCTGCCCGCCGCCGCCGGCCGCCGCCGGCGATCGCCGGCGACACTGTTCCGGCGTGAACAGTACCCGCAAGCTCAAAAATGACAAGTAAATAGCCCATCTTGACCGTTTTCGCGCGCTGATTCCAAAAACGAGGTCCGTTTTGCCAAATTCCGCCTCCAAAATTTGCCGGAGGCTCCCGCAAGCGCCAAAAACTGTCAAAACTTCCGGGAGTCCGCTTTTGGACATCCGGACTCAGAATTGGGCAAACAAAAAGCCAATCACAAGTGTTTTTCCGCGCTGAATCCAAATCCAACCTCCGTTTGGCCTAAATCCTTTTCTAAAATTCGGCAAAAGCAGCCGAAGGCCAAAACAGCTAACCAAAGCTCACAGGGTCCATCTGTGGCATCCCTTCGATGCACTATGGGCCAGATACACCATCAACAGGTGTCTAAACAGTGGATTCACGGGAAAAAGCTGCATGGGGTTCAGGGATCCTACATCTGGGTCACCAAAAGTCTCGCTGTACTTAAAATCGCTGTCAAGTACCTTTCTCACTGCTCGGGTATCCGATTGATGCGAAACTTTTATTGTGGGCTTAAAACATAAGTACCGACCACCCCAATTTTTTTCAGAATTTTCTAACACTGTGAATTTTCTACCAAAATCTGAGCCCCCTTTCTCAAATAAAATTTTATATCTCTTATTTTTATCCCGATTTTGGCCCAATTCACTTCTGAATTATTCTTTACTTCTCCAAATTCAATAAAAATAGTATTTCATACCATTTTTATTTATATTTATTTATATACCAAAATCTGATACATTACATTCTACCCCCCTTAAAATAAGTTTCGTCCTCGAAACTTAAATCGCACCTCGACTCAAGTTCGATCGAGTGGGAGGAATCATGCCCCCCGCCCCAACGTTGGGCCTACTATGCATCGTTACTAGGCATCATATTGCGTGCTCGCCAAAACTACACGAACATCTCATTCGTGGATCCCTATCTCCACTCAGGGGAATCTTAGACCTTGTGTCCGGCTATTTTCACTAAGCAGGTGAAAGACACAGTTGAGCACTTGCTCCCCCAATTGCCATGAATGACCTAGTCTTTACTTGCAAAATTTCTCAATAATTTTGCAATTGTTTTTCCATATTTCTCAATAATTTCGCAATCGTTTTTCCATAATAAGGCTACATTCGCAACAAATTACATTTATCATGTTTCCCTATCGCTCCACTGCCTGATGTGGAGGGCAAAAGCCAATCCACGAGTTCTCAACTAACCCGTTTATTCCGGACTACTAATAGATCCACAGACCACGGTCCAATATGGGCCTATAGCCCAAATACTAGCTTGACAATGTGCAACGGCTCTCACTCGCACGCAGACCCAATCATCATACGGGTAGATCCTCAATTAGGATTACTGCACCCACACTCCCACTAGGAGCAATAGCATCTCAACCATCACCAGCCCTATGGCCGGGTCACGTCTACACTATCAGTGTACTAACAGCCTCAAGGCTCACGTGTGGCTTTCCACATCCTCGGGTCATCGCTCGGACTACCGCCCCGACCAAATCTCTATCATGTCCCGCCCTCAGGTCTCGGGCAGCTGTCTCTCACAGCCGACTGCGCCTACCCACTGGGCTACAGGCCCACAGTCTACACACATGGTCCAGGCACGGGTCGTCCTAAAGCAAACCCACTAATTGTCGCAACGCGACCACTATGCTCCACTGAGCAAAAACCCACTAACTAGTCGTCAATCCACGACCCGAACAATCTATCGACTCTTGTCACACCTAGTATAAGCTAAGGTGCCACTTAATCAGCCCTCTCTAGCTGAACGGTACTTGTGCTCCGCGAGCACCTAAACGGTTGGGCGTCCTACGCCCCTACGCTAACTCGCAAAATCCAGTGTTAAGCGATTTGCTTCAGCACACCTATGGCTCCTGTGCACCTCTCCCAACTGGGTTGAGGCACCACATTAACTATTCACCAACTCCGGTGATTAACATGCGCACCCTACGGTGGCAACCCTTGCCATTATACCGATCCGTCGGACCGGCACCACAAAATTCCCGCTCAATTGCAAGGTTCTCAAATCTCGAAGCCCACTCTGGGCCCCACTAACTCCACTATGCGGCAATTTAGCCACAATCGATACATCGCACGGTTACTACCGTCATCATGGGCGAATTATCGCCACTTGGTCCATAAGCCTTTCTTGCCCCAAATATTAGGACACAACACTTGGCTTTTACCACATAGCGATCACCATTGTCTTGTGAGTCGGTTTCCCACCGAGTCATAGCTGAACCTAATTGGTCGCATTTCGCCTACAAACTAGTTGGCGCCTACTCACGCACAACTAACACAACCAGCCTAGCTAGGATGCAGTGCTCATAGTGGTTATGATTTATATGCAATTGCATTAATTAACACATACCTGCCATGACGCCGTCGTCTACAGCTGGCTCATCCTCCACCACCCAAGTAGAGAAAGCCTGCCCACCCGACACTTGGCTTGGCGTAGTTGGTCGCTCTGCCGGTAGGGCCAATACAGCGCCCGAACCCTGCCACAGGGCACCCTGATTTGTTGCAGTCGCCCAAGCTAAAGGCACACCCTCAAAACACTCTGAGGACACGTGGCCCGGCTGGCCACATTTATAACACCTTCCATGGCGCTCTCTGCACCGCAACGCTCGATGTGGTCCACCACAAATGACGCACCACCCGTGTGCCACAGGCCTTCGGAACTCCTGAGAGTGCCACTGCTGTCGTTGCTGCTCAAGGGGCCACTGATAGTCGACCGGACCTCTAGAGCCACCTTGGAGACTTATCCTCTCCATGCCCTTCCCGTAAGCCTCTCGCTCACGGCGCATCACGGCCTCACCCCGCTCCACCAAGCGGGCGCGATCCACAATCTCTCGATAGGTTGCGATGTTAAACGGTTGGACCTTTGAGTAAATACCGGGCCGTAGGCCCCGCTCAAAACATCTCGTCTTGTCCCACTCGCTGCGCACAACGGAGGGAAGGCAGCTAACGATGCGAGCGAACTCGTACTCGTACTCCTGCACAGAGCGACTCCCCTAACGAAGAGTCCGAAAATCTTCTTCCATTTGCTGCTTAGCACTGTCGGGAAAATACTTTGCAAAAAGGAGTTCCTTAAACTCCTCCCACATTGGTGTAGGCAAGCCGGCCTTAGCCCGCCACTCAAGCTCTACCTTCCACCAGTGGTATGCCATTCCATCGAGGAAGGGGATCGCCCTAGCGACTCGATCCCGATCCGGTACCCGTAGGTTCGAGAACAACTTCTCCATGGAGTCAACCCAGGATTCCATGATCATAGGGTTCGAATCCTTGCTGGTAAACATAGGCGGGTTGAACCTCTGAAAACTTGCAAGGCTCTCCATCGCCCGATCCTGTTCCGCTTTCTGGGCCACATATTTAGCGTCAAATGCAACTGAGTCAGCCCGGTGGGGCACCTCCCTTGTGACCCCAACTGGTCGTGCAGGGCATGCTGACATAGGCTCGGCGGCCACTGCCATACCCTCAACTGTCGCCCCTACACGTGGCGATGCCGCGTGCTCGTGCGCTGTCCGCGCAGTCTCAGCTTACTGCGCTAACAGCCCATGGAGCCTATCAATCTGCTCTGCCTGTTGGCGAGAGATCTCCGCCTGCTGCTGGACCACGCCGACAAGCGCAGCCAACTGCTCTCGCAACTCGTGTACTTCATTCGACCTAGAGCCCTCTCCTGGCTCAAGTCGAGTGGAGCGCGTCTCCCGTCGTGGTGTCATTGCTAAATCTGCACACCACAAAGAACTGATCAACCCAAATTCCACAATTTGGACAACGTGTAACTAAACACCGTAAAACAGCTCGTCGACCCAATCATGCGAAAGTATAGGAGGGCACTCCTTTTCATCTCCAACATTACGTTGTCGGCCGCCAACGTAATAGTCCGAAGAATGAAAGCTCATTACCCTCGATCAATCCCAATATCCTTCTTGGGAATCAACACGTACCAATCGAATACTTTCGCCCAAATATCCACGCACTCTCTCGTTCTAATCCCTAGGGTCTCCCTAAGGTTTGCTAACCACCTAGGACTATTCCGAGGCTCTGATACCACTCTTATCTGTCACGCCCCGAGACCTCCAATTTGGACAGTTCGAGCACGCCAACAGACCCGCCAATCGGGCATGACCTCTCTATACCCGAAAGGAACGGCAACATTCATCTCAATGAAAGTAATCAATCAAGGAGGGATGATATCAGAGTAAACCACTACTAACTAAACACTTTCATCCATTAAACAACAAGTTTAAACGATAATAAAAGCAACCACATGAGTGAACAACCATACAAAATTATTTACATTTTTCATCTCTCAACTTGAATTTAAATGAATATTACAATTTACATCAATTTCCTCACAAATACAAAGTTCACTCAAAATAAAAACACAAAATGTGAACTGGCGACTCTAGACTGCTAGGTCGCTAAGCTGCCGGGCCCTTGCCCCTGTCGTGTGCCTCGCTCGACGTACCTGTATCTGTACCTGGAAAAATGGTCACCCAAGGGTGTGAGAACTACTTAAAGTTCCCAGTGGGTTCAACCACCGAGAGAGAATGTTCTACACCACTTGGTCCAATGGAAGCAAGATAATAGATATTGACATAATGATGAAAACTGTAAATTTCTAACTAGCATGCTCACAAATATTTACTACTTGCTATGACATGACTCTATGTCGCCACTAAGGTACCATTCTAGCCAAAACTCATACTTGCTCATTATTCCCTTTTTTTTTTTGTGCTTTAGTTCAAGTTGCTAAACCCTCGGAGAATCTTGCCCAATGGGCCCCAGCCCGGTAGTCATGCTACCATAAGACAAGATCTCTAAGGTTGCCGATAGCACCCGCAAGTGCTACCCCGCCCAACGGGGAACTTGTCATACGGGTCACTGCCCGGGAGAGGGACACTGCCCTTGGCTCCGACAAGAGCTACGTTTCACCCCCGAAGGTACGCTCGTTTTATCTTTTTCTTCTCTTTTCTTTCTTTTCTTTTGCGTTGGATCTTAGCCTCTTTTGCAACTTTATGCCCTTTTCTTTCTTTCTCATTTGAGCCTCTAGCTCACATTGGCACTTGGCAATTTCTTTCTCTTTCATTTAAGCTTTTAGCTTATTTTTTATTTACTCATTTTTCTTACCCTAGGTCTTTGCCTCAAGGGTAACTCAAAAATCACTTGGACTTAGTTCTTTTACTCTCATTCTTTTGCTCAAATTGAAGTTAAAGTGAGGGTTTATTTTTACCCAACTCCCTAAGACCAACTCTAGGGATTTTACTCTTTACACTTTTAACCTCAACCTTTATACTCTTTACTCTTAGAGACTTGACTCTATATTAATACTTAGCTCTTACCATAACCTTAGTTGACTCATGCACAACGCCACCCGTGAAGTCCTAAAGTTAATGCCACTCATAAAACCTTAATCTAGGTTTCTCTTATGTCATCATGTCCATCTTGCAACATAAACCCTTATCATTACGATTTTGCATGCATTAATGCGTAAACTTAATCTTATATGATGAAATCATTGCATTCATTTTTATGCAAATGAAAACTCTAACACTTAATAACCTTTAATTACATTCACATACATTGGATCACTTACATTACACATGTCTCAAGAGCATTCATATACTCTCTTTTACAATACATAAATCCTTAACACTAAATTTTTAGCATGCATTAAGCATAACCTTAATCACATATGATGAAATCATTGTATTCACTCTTATACAAATGAAATTCTAAAACTTAATAACCATAATGACATTCACAACCATGGTTTAACATAATCTTTTTAAAAAACTCAAAAGATATCTATAATCCCATTTTTATAATATAAACCCTTAACATTAAACTCATAGCATGCATTCATACTAAACTTTAATCACAAATGATGTGTTCATTACATTCACTCTTTGTCATTTATACTCATGCAAGAATAACCTACAATAGGTTTAACATAATTCTCTTTTAGGGCTAAACCCTATTTAATCCACATTTAATTAACTCTATGTTGAATACTCTATGTCATAACCTTCGTTTAACTCTTTAAAACATATGCCACAAGTGAAGCCCTAGGTCAATACCGCTCGTTCCAAATTGTACACTATGTTTTCTCCTAGGTTATCAGGTATATTGCTCCACATAACCCATAATATCAAGCTCTTAACCCTTAATAACATACAACTTGCATCTTATATGTTGGATTCATTTTAATCCATCCTGCTCAAGAAACTCTCAACACATGAAATCTTTAACCTATTTACATACAATAGGTCATTTGTAATATTCTTATCTCAAGATTACTCTTATACTCTCTCTACTTTACATAAATCCTAATTTACCTACTATCATGCTTCTAGTCATGAAAAGCAAGGGAAAAGGAGAGAGATCACCCTTTTTCGAATAGAATCCCCCACCTCGGTTTACCGCCAATTGCTTGTAGACACTTGCAATTGGGCTCCCGCGGCTCACTTGCTCCGTTCGAGTCCGTACTCAAAAAATTGCCGAGATCGTGTTGGCTCCAATTTAATGCTCTAGACGTATCATTTCCACCTTCAATTTATAAAATTAAAGGATAAATTAGTTTACGACCTCGAATCTAAAAACACTAATTCACACCTTTAAACTTATGCCCATATGACCGATAAAGAGGAATCGGACATCGCCGGAAATTCGACCGTTCCGGATCGCACCAACCATCTCGTTTCGATACTAAACGATAGGGAACTAAATTAATTTAACTCCCGATGTCGTTTCGGCACATTACGACGCTAACGAATGCGAAAACACCTATTTCGGTCATTTTTGCAATTCGGCCGTTGGAACTCCGCCGGTTTACAAATTAACATTGCTAGGCATGTTTCTCCAACCTCTAATTAGAGATTTGCATGATCAATTTAGATCAAAACCCCAAAAATTCAAGATTCTAAAATTTAAACCCTAGGTTCAAACTTCTTTAATTTCATCGCGATTTCTCCACGATTTTCGCCGATTTCTTCGACAAGAATTCTTCTAAGATCACATACATTATAAATCTAAAAGAATTACGAAAAAATTAAATTTATTTTTTGCAAAACTCACCTCAAAGAGCCAAGATTTCGAGCTTTTCTTGGTTCAAAAGCTCGCCCTCGCTCGTTGTAGGCTCCCCGCAAATCGCCCCGCGATTTCGTGCACGTTAAAGTGAGAAATCTAGAGAGAGAAAGTAAGGTGAGAAGGAAAGGGAGAGCTCTCCATGGAGGTGCGGTCTGTATGTGTGCGTGCGTGGGTGGAGAAGAAGAAGAAAAGGGAAAGTGCTTTTATGCATAAAGAAACCCCCCACAATACTGGTAATTCACTATTTAGTCCAATTTTGATCTGATACTTGCCTGCGGAGCCCTTCTGAGTGTCCGTTTGCGCTCAAATTTGACAGGCAGGCTCATCTCAACTTAATTTATCACGAGATATTTTAAATTTTCAGTTTGGGCCATTTCTGGGTCACCAAAAGTCTCGCTGTACTTAAAATCGCTGTCAAGTACCTTTCTCACTGCTCGGGTATCCGATTGATGCGAAACTTTTATTGTGGGCTTAAAACATAAGTACCGACCACCCCAATTTTTTTCAGAATTTTCTGACACTGTGAATTTTCTACCAAAATCTGAGCCCCTTTCTCAAATAAAATTTTATATCTCTTATTTTTATCCCGATTTTGGCCCAATTCACTTCTGAATTATTCTTTACTTCTCCAAATTCAATAAAAATAGTATTTCATACCATTTTTATTTATATTTATTTATATACCAAAATCTGATACATTACAGTGCTGGTATTACTTGGTTCAAATTCCTGATGCTGGTTTGGTATTCGAAAATCTAGAATAATTTGGTTCATCACGGTGTAGACATCATTCTTGATGGTTGTCTTTTATACTTCTTTTTTCACGGCTTAAACTTCTTTTTTATTCTTAAACCTCTTTCTTTTTTGCCTTTTCAAAAGTTTGTTATATACTGGTTTTGATATCTTCCACAGTACCTTTTGATGTTTGTTAAATTTGGAGGCGTCAAGTTTTCGATTGTTGTCTTTTATACTCCTTTTTCCATTGCTTAAACTTTTTTTTTATTTTCTCGCTCTTTTTTTTTACAAGTAATGTGCGGAGAAGTTGAAAAAATCTATACATGTTTTACACAATTCTAATTCATGCACCTATGTGGTATTTCAATTCTTAATATATGTGTGCCTCCATTTGCTTTTGTTTTGTTCTCAGTTTGTATTGTTATTTATTGCTTCCTATTGTTTTTCCTTAAATGTAAATGTAATTGCCCATCTTCGATTGCTCCCCTCCCACAAGTCCACCATGTAAAGCCAGCAAAAACTATAAGCATGTTGGTGCGCACTGGGGCATTGAAGGTGATTGGCATATTTTTGTGACCCATTATAATTGACCAACCAATAATCTGTTGCTTACAACCACTCCAAATCACCAATATCTTTACACATCATCATTAGCCCGGGAAACATTAATCAAATAAAGAACACTATAAATTACTTAGAAAAGAACCATGAATCAGTTAAAGAAAAAAAATTTGTAGTTTATTATGATTTGTTCCTCTTATTTTGTGTGTTCCTAAAATGTAAGTCTAATTGTCCATTTTTTTTTCTAATCGTCCATTTTGCGTTCCTTCTTTCCTCTGTTCCTACGACGGCTCATCTGAAGCAGGGTCCGCTTCTTAAGTCTAAACTTGGTTTCCCTCTAAGTGACATTCCCTCTCCTTTGGTTTTACCTTACGAAGATACGGCCCATTCCTTTTTGAGTTCTAGCCTTGACTGGGAAATTGTAATATGCCTACTAAAGTTTGTTGTTCCTATGTGGGTCGCTACTTTCACTATGTATATTACCTTTACATCGCGGATGTGAACATTTTGGATAATGCTTAATGTGAATTCTCAGTTTTAAACAAGACTTCCTTTTCATTCTCTTCAAACATTATTGCCCTTAAAGTTCTGCTTGCATTGTTTTCGTGTATTTCCTTATTATTGCTACTTGCTGTGATGATTTCTTCCTACAATAGCATGTTCCTATACTTACTGATTATTTCCGAAGTTTGATTGTTTCTTATATCATCATTGATGGAACTGCGGGAAACTTTTGATTTTTTTGCCGACGGTGGGTAAACTTTGGATGGCTTGCTTTGTGGGCAACCAGTTGCCCGACTTTTGGTTACAATGTATTCCGGTTTGCACTTCTCGCTCGGTTTGTTCAGTATTGCCAAACAAATGGTGAACTTTGATTAGTAGGAAAGTCTGAGAAAATTACGTACCTTAAATAATAGGTTCCATGTTTGATTTCCACACATTAGCAAGTAAAATATAGGTGCTCACTTATAGATTAGAAGTGTGTAAAACATGTATACATTTTGCAATCTCCAACCATACCTGACGGATTTTTCCTTAAATGTGCATATCTTAACAGAGATCATAGAGATACATGAAAGGTGTTCTTCATATATGCATGTATGTTGCATGCTCTTATCTACGAACTGATCCAATTTCAAACTTTGGTTCTTCTTTTCGGTGATTATTTCTGTTTTCCTATGATGAGTCTGCTACTCTAGGACAATCCTGACACTTTTCCTACTTGACAGTTTAAATTTGCTTTCATTTGCTTTGGTTTTTTTTTGGGGGCGATGATACTTTTCCTACTTGACAGTTTAAACTTACTTTCATTTGCTTTGGTTTTTTTTTGGGGGGGGCGATGATGATACATAAAAAATGCAGCATTTTTGGATGACCTTACGCAGTTAATTTTTGGTAGGCAATGTTGGTAGCCAGATAAAGAACTAATAATTGGGTTTTTTCGGGAAGCAATGATGATACATGAAAGTGCTCCTACTTTTCATGCCTTGATTGTCTTAGATGGTTTTTACGGGCTCTCTGCTTTTGTCCAGCCTGACTGGTTGTACATGGTATTCGGGTACTGTACATGGTATACGGGTATAAAAAACTAAGACTTCGCAATAGTCTTTGGCAACCAATTGCTGCCTGCAAAATGATGATCAATGAGAAAAAAAAAATGACTCCAACTTTCTATTCTTTTTTTTTATTGCGTACAAAAAGTATCTGAGCCTAACACTTTTACTTAAATTTTCTTTGTTCGTTTTTTCTTTTTTTTTTTACTCCAGTTGATACTCAGTTATAAAATGAGTCAGTACTAATCATTTACAACTCCTGTTGATTGAAAAGTTGGTTTTTACTTTCATACATGGTAATTTTGGTTTCCCTACCCACCCTACTATCTTTATTTCTTCTGTTATGCATATTTTGAAATTTCTTGCGGGGATTTGGTCGTTCAATTTACAAAGTAATCTTAAGAGAAATGTCGCATTTTTCTATTCTATAAAAGTGCTCCTATGACTCACAGATCTCTTAATTCCCATTCCTAAGATTTATGTTCAAAGATTCAAAGATTTGTTCTAAAATCTGGAGATTATTCATGCATTATTTCTCGGGTCGATCAAAAAAATTATTGTTGTCTTGATAATTTGCTCTTTTCTTTTGCTAATTGTCTTTTAGGTTCGCAGTTGAATCAGTATATTAAGCACAAACAAAAAAGGGGAGGTACCGTTCCAAATTTCCGATTAGTGTAAACATATTTCTGTTTCAAGCCGAAATGATATTTCTTCTCTTTTTGTACTTTATCAGGTTATTACGCAACATTCTGCTGCATATCTATTTCCTTCACCCAAAGAGTATAATTAAAAATTTTCCATTATTGTAAACCATTATTGTACACTAATATATATATATATATATATATATATATATATATATATATATATATATATATATATATATGTGTGTGTGTGTGTGTGTGAGGATTATACATAAAGAGGTAAGAAAATTGTGTTATATACATAAAACAAAAAAAGGAAAGAAACAGAAACAACACTCAGCAAGTCCATCTCCTTCTTCTTCTCCTCCTCAACCTCTGTGACCGACAATTATATTTTGGGGTGAGTTTCATACTTTGTTAGAATTCGCGGCCTACTTCAAAATACATAATAGCTCATGAAAGATTCAGGCATTATATCTATTTGTCTCTCTTTATCTTATATAAGTGGCCATTCAAAAAACTTAGCAAGATTTTACAATTGGTCAAAAACTTTGATTGGTGCTGTTCACATGAGAATCTAATGTAGCTTTTGAGGAAGCACACAATGCCTCACTTTGAGGTTCATGTATATTACACTGTTTGTATATTCGAGAATGTAGTACCCGCCTTAAAGTGGTAATTTTATATTATTTTATTTTATTTTTTTTCCCTCTTCAGTGGCCTGCTGGGGGGTTAAAAGTTTGATAATTTCTGGGCTGACCGTCGGGGTTTGTAGGTATTTTTAGGGGCTAGAGCTCGCAAAACGGTGAACGGTGGCGCGATCGGATTCGAATTTCGACCCCGGGATCTCCCAGAATTAATTTTTGAATTTTCGTTAGCGGTTTGGGCGCATCGAAAGCCGTGCAGGCGATCGGCACGTTTTTCGGGGTAATCTGGACCCCTCGTTGCATCCCGACTGATTTTAGTTGTGTTTTGGGGATTTAGGTTTTTCCCCCTTTTTCATTTGTGCGTTAAGTCTTATCTGGGTGGGTGCGGGGGGGGAAAACCCCAATTCTTATTTTTCTCTCTTTTCAACTGTTGGCGTGAGGAACCGGGGAGGCGAGTCAAAGAGGGGGAAGGAACATCGCTCCTTTCTGCGGGATCGAACGAGCGAGGGGCGGACGACCCTCCTTCTTCCTCCTCCTCCGGCAAAAACGAGCTAGGTGAGCGGTACGCGTCTTTCCGGTTTTTTGGTGTGAGGTTTTCTTTCTTGTCGTTGTCGCGTGCGAGGCGAGTTTGGGTTAAACGGGAGGCCGCCGCCGCCGTGGTTAAACGGGAGGCTGCCGCCGCCGTTATCGCGTTCACGGGGTCGTCGCCGCAGCCGCCGTGATCGCGTGGTCGCAACCGGAGCCGAAAAGAGGCGGATTACTGTTCATTCAGGCAGGATTCAGGCCGCGGTCCACCGCGCCGGCGTGCACCCGGCGCACGCCTCCGCGGCCCGGGGGCGCAAACCAGGCGCACGGATGCGTGCGCCAGGCCGCGCGGTCTACCGGACCGGCATGCACCCGGCGCACGCCTCCGTGGCCCGGGGCCGCAGACCCGGCGCACGGATGCGTGCGCCAGGCCGCGCGGTGCACGCCCTAGGCGTGCACCCGGTGCTCGCCACCGCAGCGGGGAAGCGGTGGACCTGGTGCGCGCCCCTGCCCATGCGCGGCCCGGCCCAAGCCGCAGCGGTCCACCGCTACGGCGTGCTCCCGGCCCGCGCCGCGGCCGCCTTCTGTCGTGGACCCGGTCCACGCCTAGATCCGTGCACCAGTCTTCAGAAAAGGATCCAGAAGCTCCGTTTTTGACCCGTTTCGCCCCGTTTTTGAGTGTTTTTGACCACGACGATGTTTTTAACTATAATTCTTACTGTAGTTTTTTTGGGCACAAGGTGGGAGTGTTTTAGCTGGAGTTTCCGCATCGTCTTCTCCTTCGTGTTCAAGGTGGGTATACCCTTAGAACCCCTTTATGCGCGTCTTCATTACTGTTGTGATCATCATGTTGTGGGTACTCGTTCTGAGGTTTAGTGTCGGGATTTGAAAACTGTAAATATATTTCAATTGCTCAACTAACTGTGTTAATCTTTAACGATCTCTATGGTTCATTATCATTGGTTTTGTTCTCTGTACTTGGTTACGATGCTCGAGGCTGCAGCACGCACACCCGCGGTTTGGCCACCGCAAAGGGTGTGCTTTTCCGGAAAAGTGGTCGATGACCCGTGTATACCCACGAGGTGACGTAGTGGGGACCCACGACGTGACGTAGTGGGGGCCCCCGTAGGTGGGGGGTTTGAGGCGCCAAGGTGTGAGCGGTGCGACCCGTCGAGGTAGGTGCTCGCTGTGGTTTACCGAGGTAGGTGCTCGGTCTGGTTTCCCAAGGATGGTGCTCGGTTTGGTTTTCTTCCTTGAAGTTGGTGCTCGGTCTGGTTGCCGGGGCAGGTGCCCGGTTCAGGTTATGAAGGGGGAGGGGACACCGTCGATCGCACGATGCGGAGGGCGGTTACTCTGGTTTTCTTACGGTTTGCTTTAGTTACAGTCTTCCTGCATTGCATCTTTTATACCTTGTGTCGCTGACTTCCCACTTTGTGACAGGTTCCTTCGGGGGTGAGAGCTTGGGCGACAGTGAGGCCGTGGCAGGAGTACTTTTGGTCCTTCGAGGCCATAGACTGCATTTACTTTTTATTTTGCTTAGTTCATTACCTGTTAGTAGTTTACTATGTGGATTGCGATACCCTTGTGGGGTCGATGTGGATGTTGGAATGTCATTTATTATCCTTGTGAGTGGTTGTTTTGCTTTTCCTGATTGGCCGCTTTCGAACTATAAAAGAAAAGAAAAGGAAAATATTTCGAAAACTGTTTTAAAAATGTGGGTGTCGTGTAGGCACCATTTTAAAACCCTATGGATTTATGGATTGCGAAAACCGTTTTGAAAATCTGGGTGTCGTGTGGGCACCATTTTAAAACCCTGTGGATTTATGGATTTCGAAAACCGTTTTGAAAAACCTGGGTGCCGTGTGGGCACCGTTTTTAAAACTTGTGGATTTATCCTTTCAAAATTAGTTGGCCTCTTTAATACTTATGGAAAATAGTTGTATGTATCCGACTGTTGAACTAGTGTGGTTAAAGTGATAGTTGTATGGTTGTTGTGGTCAGGACGCCGTGCATATACAAAGGAGACTCTGCCCGTTCGCAGAGTGAATTTGTATATGCGGCGGGTCTGGGCACGCACTGGGGGAGTTTGGTTTCAAAAAAAAATATATACGCAAATTCAAATCTTTTCAGTGGTCGTCTTCCGCTTAATGAAACCCCCGGGGCGTGACAGATTAAGATGGTATCAGAGACGCAAAACAACTTTAACCACAGTAGTCGCTGCCCAACATCCACAGCAGCACATTTCCACTGGCTACTAACTAATGAAATGATCAGGATATAGGTGCGTATAGATGCGAGAGTGCGGGGCTGTTGAGTTTGTGTCTCGGCTTAGTTCGAGAGTTGTGCTAGTGTAGTCGGGTTGATTGGGAGGTTGGGATCGAGGCCGGCTGCCACCAGGTTCGTGGAGGTTGCTGGGAATTGATGGTTTAAGCAACCGGCACAGGACATGGTGGGACTGCTAACGGTGTTTATGCACTTGGTGCGGCTGTTTAACACAACAGATCGTGACGCCGGCTTTTGTTTTCCGGACCCTTTCCTCTGCTGACGTTCTGATCCTCGTTAGTAACGGTAACTGGTGGTAGTGTACCCGCCGGTGTTTGTTGGTGTGTCGGCCGTTTTGTCGGTCGTGGGTGACTGAATAGCCTTTTGTCGAAATTGGTACCTTCTAGGTCTTCTGGTGTTAGGTTACAGCTGATTACAGCAGATGGTTGGCCGATTCTTTTTGCACCATGGGCAAGGTATGGATGGAAATGAGGACTCTTCCCCTACGGTTGTTACCCAGGGTTCATCTTTTACTGTGGTCACGGCGATGGTTGTAGAAGTTTGTGATGGGGTCTCAGGGTGCTCCTTTGGGGTTAAAAAGTGGAGACCACCGGGACTAGTAAATCTTGTTCGTTGGGGTTTCGCTTTTGACGCTGGGCGATACCAATTAGCCCTTTTAAGGGGATTGTGGTGGTATAGCTTTGGGTTGGGTTCCTGTTTTTTGCACAAGAGGGTCAGTTAGGTTGTCCTACTGGTAGGTTAGCGCGTGTCCCCTTGAGTGCGCTTGGAAAACCTAGGCAACCTTTTTGTACAGGGTCTTTCTCGCTGTTTTCGTTGCATGCCTTCTTCCGACCCTCTAGGTTTCGGATGGGTAGTCGTTTGTGCCTGGAGGCCCCTGTTTTAATGGGTTCTGAGGCTTAGTTGTGGGAGCGTTTGGGGTCATTGATCTTTTGGGGCAGGTGTGGTTCAAGAGGGGATCTGTTGACTACTTAGAGCTTCGGCACTGGTCACTTTCGGCTAGGATGCCCTGTACGCAGCTCTTTCTGTGAGGTAGACCTTGTTACGGCATTTTGGTGTTGGCATATTTCGTGAGTCAAGTCAGTGAGTTGAGTCGGAGTCTTAAAGGGATCAAATTGTCAATCAGCAATCAAAGACTTAGAGAAGATTCAACAAGAGCTCAAGTTGATACTCAGTGTCTTGAGTCTTGAAGATTGAAGATGAAGAATTGTGGATCAGTTACATCAATCTCAAGAAGAAAGTATTCAAAAGGATCAGGTATGTTTAACTAAATAATTTTGGTGATCCGAATACTTTCTTATAGTGTAGAAACACTTGGATGAATTTTTAATTGCATAAAAATCAAAAACTGGACATGGAACATGTTCAGGATCCGGATCAGATAATCCAATCCGGATCCCGAAGGGTGATTGTTTATTGGCAATTTCAATCCGGATCATAGGCTATTCCGATCCGGATCCCGAACATGGGATTTTGCTGAATTGCATGAACGATCCGGATCGGACCTTGCAATCCGGATCCCGAACCCTTGGTTTTCTGGAATCGTCAATCTCGTTACGACGATCCGGATCGCAGTAAATCCGATCCGGATCGCCGTCCTGAAAAATTCCAGATAAGGTATGTTTTTGATTCTTATCTCTTTCCAAAGGTTTCTAAACTATAAAAGGACATTTAGGGTTTCTCAAAAACGGGGGAGCTACGGCCGATCAATTTCTAAAACACTTGAGAGCAACCCTAGAGGCTAGGTTTTTATCGTTCTTCTTGATAGCCTCTTTTAGGTCAATTCGACGGTTCTTTGAAGATCTATCTTTTGTCGAATTGATCTAATCTTTGCTTAGAGATTTCTTCTACGGTTCCTCAATGAGAATCTAAGCAAAGGATCACCATCGAAGTCAATATTCTTATCGACTGAGTTTGCGTCGTGGATTCGACGTGGCATCGTGGATTCGGTGTGCTAAAGGCGTTTCGTGGATTCGAAACGTGTGCTCGTGGATTCGAGTGGCGTTCGTGGATTCGAACGTGCGCAGTGGACGTGCAAACGGTGGAGCGCAAGGTCTGAAGAAATTGAAGGAGGGGTTAAATCCGTGGAGACGGTAATCACCTTGTTATTCTTCTTTTCTTAGGGATTGTTATTGCGTGGATATCCAACTGGTCAGCGCAAGGTCCGAAGAAGCTGAAGGAGGGGTTTGAGTCCGTGGAGTCGGTAATCACCTTGTTATTCTTCTATTCTTAGTGGATTGTTATTGCGTGTTGGTCCCGTGGTTTTTCTCCTGGATTGGAGTTTCCACGTAAATCTCGGTGTGTTGATTTTTATTTTCCGCATTAGTTTTTATTTTTGCACTGAGATTGGTTTTTATAATATTACACCTATTCACCCCCCTCTAGGTGTTTGATAGTACCTATTTAGATCCTTGTGGATCCTTAAATAACTCAACAATTGGTATCAGAGAGGGTTTTAGGTTTATCTATCATGTTGGGTGAAAGTGGTAATATTTATAGACCTCCTCTTTTTGATGGGACCAATTATGCATATTGGAAAGTGCGGATGAGAGCTTTTCTCATCTCTATTGATGAGCGGGTATGGCAAACCGTTGAATACGGTTGGGTGCATCCGGTTGAGGAAGTAGGAAATTCTACTACCCCAAAACCTCGCTCTAGATGGTCTAAAGAGGAATTCGAAAGATCTTCTTACAATGGGAAAGGTATGAACGCTTTATATAATTCTCTTTCCTCGACTGAGTTTACAAGAATTTCCGCGTGTGAAACCGCGAAGGAAATTTGGGATATTCTCAAAATTACACATGAGGGTACTAATCTTTTAAAAATTCAAAAGCTCCAGATGCTTACAAGTCAATTTGACTCTATTCATATGGAAGAGCATGAATTGTTTACAGATTATTACACTAGACTTCAAGATGTAATTAATACATGTGCTAATTTAGGAGAAAAGATCCCGGAGTCGAAAATTGTAAGAAAGATACTTCGGACTCTTCCGGAACGGTTTAGGGCAAAGGTTACCGCCATTGAAACCGTTAGTCATCCGGATGAGATGAGTGTAGAGGAATTAGTAGGTGCTTTGCAAACTTATGAAATGACTTTTCCTACTAATCAAGTTTCTTCCAAGTCTTCTTCTAAGCTTACAGGTATTGCGTTCAAATCAACAAAGGAAGAAGATGACGAATCGAGTTCCGACGATGAAATCTCTCTTGCCGATTTTGAAGAACAACTGGCGCGGATCACAAAGAAATTTCGTCGGAAATTTTGGAAGAATCGAACCGATGGATCTTCATCCACGAAATCATCTAAAGGATCATCGGGTTCTAAATCCTCTAAACTCAAAAGCTCTGCAAAACCTTCTAAAGAAAAAGAAAAAGATGATTTCGAAGGGGAAATCCAATGCTATCGATGCAAAGGCTACGGCCATTTTTCAACGGATTGTCCTTCTAAGAAATCATATAAAAAGAAGGCTTTGCAAGCGAAAACTTGGGACGATTCTACTTCCAATGAATCGACCTCAAGTATAGAGGAAAAAGTTGTTGCTTTTCATGCCTCTCAAATTCCCTCTTCTAATGTTTGCTTATCATCTTTAGTCACTGACTCTATTCCTTTGATTTTGCATGAAACATCTACATCCAATGGAGAGTCATCAAGTGAGGGGGAGTCGGACGAAGAAGAACTCGTTGAGGCATACCAACAACTTCTTGGGGAATCAAAGAAGATGGCCAAGCATATCAAGAGGTTGAGGAAGCAACGATTTGAGATTCAAGACGAGAATCGCACGTTAAAGATCAAAATTAAGGATCTCGAGGAGGAACGAGAACTTTTATTGGATAATAATAAAATCCTCCAAGAAAAGATAAATCAATCGGAAACGATCGTTAATTCTCATATTAACAAGATTGATTTTCTTGAAAAGCAGTTTGAGGAGATTCATGTCACCAACCAAGTTTTGACCAAGCAAGTTCATGAACTCAAATCCGACATACAAAGGCTTTCAACCGGTTCCAAGAAACTAGAAAGTATGTCCGGATTAGGTCAAACAAGCAAGGTTGGTTTGGGATTTAAAAAAGGACCAAACTGTGCATGCTTCAAGTTCCACAATGAAATTGAAAGGAAGAAATTGTCATCTATGTGGACTTGAAGGACATTTGGTGAAGAATTGCCCGAAAAAGAGAAAGAAAAATCCTTCGGTAACTTCATCTACGGAGCGGACTCAACGGAATCAAAAGACACATCAAGTCAAAGGAGTTCACTCAACCCACCAAAGGTCCGAGCCACATCATCAATCATACAAGTGGATTATCGCGAGGCAAAGACCTAAGGTGGATCAACAGTCAAAGCGGACAACCCCCGGCCACAACGAATCAAGACAACCCAAAATCCAACGATTTTGGATTTGGAAAGGTGATATCTTTCCTTGTCTTAAGTTCTAATTAGCTTATGACTGTATGTAATGCTTTGATTGGTTTTCACTTCATATTTTTCTTAATCTTTGCATTACATGTTTTTCAATGCTCTTTGTTTTTATACTTTGTTTTTGAACAAAAGGGTTTTTATTGAACAAGTGCATTGAATAAAAAGGGCTTCACGTTCATTCACTTCAATTTAATTTTATATGGATTATCAACTTTACTCCATAATCATAATCTTGAAGATACTTCATTATAGGAGTTTTTGATAGTTATAAGCATCAAATTTTAGAAATCATGTGTGATCTTTAGATGCTTAATCTATCTAGGTTGTGTGAAGTCTTTGTGACAACACAAGTGCTATAAACATTCCCAAAATCCTGTGTTGCACTCAAGTACAAAACACATTGTTGAGCATTGGTTATATTGACTTTAATTGCATCTTTTCACGCATTTAGAAATCTATTATGCTTTTGACATCATAATATTTCGATGTTGCAATGATCATTTATGTTAATTAATTCATCTTTTAAGTGATCAAAGTCAATTTCTCTCTCAATGATCTCTTGGTATAGTCATTATCTTATTTGACTATTTAGTCGAGTATGAATGCGGGATCAATTTTTGGTTGAATACCTTATATATTAAATAATTGATAGCCAATTGAGGGGGAGTCAAAGAAAAGTAAAATGCTCAAAAGATGTGGAAAGAGTTACATCCCAATGAGGAGTGTGAAAACTACCACCACATGGAGGAAAGAGCTACCACCTCGGTCGTCCGAGTACTGTGTGCAGCTACCACATGTATACCAAGCATGGTTTTTCAATTTTTGATTAAATAAAATGCATGTTGAAATACTTGACTCTGTCAAATTTCAAGGTTGGTATAAGGTGGATTTTTAACGAAAGATGCTCAAAGAGCCACTCTCTTCAACAGATTGTCTAGATATATTATCTAACTTATCTGGGATTTCAAACATCTATTGATCTTGGTATTTCATTTTCTTTACCAAATTGATGATTTGATAAAGGCATTACGCATAAGATCATGTTAGATGTGATTGAAGTTGTTCAACTTTAAGGGTTTTAATTTTCATAAATTTTCGTTTCATTTTTGAGTATTTTTGATAGATTTGGTATAATCTATTTCTTGTTGCATGAAACGATGACTTTTGTTTAAAGTTGATGCGCTAAAGTGCTTACATACTTTTTCTGGTTATTATGGAACTTTTCTAAATTATTCTGATGAAAGGGTAGAATTCAAGATTGATGTCATTTGGAAATCTCCGTAAGTCATCTTTGTAAATTCGTTACATCTTGATAGAGTTTGGATCTCAAGATTATTTTTGATGACTTGTGTTTGATGAATATAACATGAAAAACTGTTTATAATGTTTTATCTTTGCTTTTCATGATTTAGGAGTAAATCTTTTTAATTTTGTGAAATTAATTGGATTGAATGACATCTTGTTAATTCATTGGTTAAAGCACTTAAATTGATTTCTTGATGGAATACAAATCGGTATTTGAAAAGATTCTAAAATCTGGATTTGTTTCAAGGAATTATTTGATTTTTGCTTTCTGGTACCGGTACGCAATCTGCATTTTTGTTATATACCGGAACTGAGCTTTTATCTCTCTTTCTCTATGAACTAATGTTGTTAGTGATTTCCTTTTGTCTAGTATGTTCACTGTTTGACAATTTGTGACAAAAAGGGGGAGAAGAGAAATGACGGAGATGAGATCATCAAGAGAGGACAAACGAAAATGGAAAAATGGGGGAGAACGGAAAATGATGATCGTATCACAAAGGGGGAGAACATAGAGGCTCAAGAACATGGAGAACATGGAAAACATGTTAGAGATGCTCAAGATAGGGGGAGACAAAGAAAAAATTGAAAGAGCCGAAAAACAAAAGAACCAAAAGGACGAATCAAATGTAGGATTTTAATTTCTAACGACTAACGTTTGATTTTATTTGGAGTTTTGTTTTGCAGGAATTACATCACTTTAAGACTCCAAGTCCTAAGTCATAGAGTATGTTCTAGGACTGTTTGGTTCAAATGTAATTTTGTATTTATTGGATCTTTCACGCAAAGAAAATCAATGTTTTGGTGATGACATTGAATTTCGATTTTTTGGTTTAAGATGAGTGACTTGAGCGTTTTATGTACTTTTGGGTTTTGTCACGAAATTGCCAAAGGGGGAGATTGTTACGGCATTTTGGTGTTGGCATATTTCGTGAGTCAAGTCAGTGAGTTGAGTCGGAGTCTTAAAGGGATCAAATTGTCAATCAGCAATCAAAGACTTAGAGAAGATTCAACAAGAGCTCAAGTTGACACTCAGTGTCTTGAGTCTTGAAGATTGAAGATGAAGAATTGTGGATCAGTTACATCAATCTCAAGAAGAAAGTATTCAAAAGGATCAGGTATGTTTAACTAAATAATTTTGGTGATCCGAATACTTTCTTATAGTGTAGAAACACTTGGATGAATTTTTAATTGCATAAAAATCAAAAACTGGACATGGGACATGTTCAGGATCCGGATCAGATAATCCAATCCGGATCCCGAAGGGTGATTGTTCATTGGCAATTTCAATCCGGATCATAGGCTATTCCGATCCGGATCCCGAACATGGGATTTTGCTGAATTGCATGAACGATCCGGATCGGACCTTGCAATCCGGATCCCGAACCCTTGGTTTTCTGGAATCGTCAATCTCGTTACGACGATCCGGATCGCAGTAAATCCGATCCGGATCGCCGTCCTGAAAAATTCCAGATAAGGTATGTTTTTGATTCTTATCTCTTTCCAAAGGTTTCTAAACTATAAATAGACATTTAGGGTTTCTCAAAAACGGGGGAGCTACGGCCGATCAATTTATAAAACACTTGAGAGCAACCCTAGAGGCTAGGTTTTTATCGTTCTTCTTTATAGCCTCTTTTAGGTCAATTCGACGGTTCTTTGAAGATCTATCTTTTGTCGAATTGATCTAATCTTTGCTTAGAGATTTCTTCTACGGTTCCTCAATGAGAATCTAAGCAAAGGATCACCATCGAAGCCAATATTCTTATCGGCTGAGTTTGCGTCGTGGATTCGACGTGGCATCGTGGATTCGGTGTGCTAAAGGCCTTTCGTGGATTCGAAACGTGTGCTCGTGGATTCGAGTGGCGTTCGTGGATTCGAACGTGTGCAGTGGACGTGCAAACGGTGGAGCGCAAGGTCCGAAGAAATTGAAGGAGGGGTTAAATCCGTGGAGACGGTAATCACCTTGTTATTCTTCTTTTCTTAGGGATTGTTATTGCGTGGATATCCAACCGGTCAGCGCAAGGTCCGAAGAAGCTGAAGGAGGGGTTTGAGTCCGTGGAGTCGGTAATCACCTTGTTATTCTTCTATTCTTAGTGGATTGTTATTGCGTGTTGGTCCCGTGGTTTTTCTCCTGGATTGGAGTTTCCACGTAAATCTCGGTGTGTTGATTTTTATTTTCCGCATTAGTTTTTATTTTTGCACTGAGATTGGTTTTTATAATATTACACCTATTCACCCCCCTCTAGGTGTTTGATAGTACCTATTTAGATCCTTGTGGATCCTAAGTAACTCAACAGACCTCGCGGTAGGTCTTAGAGCTAAAACCTAACTTTAGTTTTGACCGTCACCTTGGTAGGACGGACAATCGGAGCGGTTAGTCCGGGATGGTGGTTATGCTCCGAGTTTGTGGCCCGTGTTGGTGACGGGTGGTAGCGGTCCGTGTTGGGGACAGGTGAGTTCGTTGTTTTCAGGTGAGGATTTCTGATAGTTAGTAACCCAGCTTTTTTTTGCTTACACCTTTTGGAGCCTTGTGAGGGCATTAGCGTGGTTTTTCCCTCGTCGTCGGTTTAGTTGTTTTGGACTTTTAAGGGTTCATCAGACCGAGTTTGTTGCCTTGGGGCGCACCCATACTCTTCGTGCGAAAGAAGGACGGAAGCCTACGTCTACGCATCGACTACAGGGAGATAAACAAGGTTACAGTGAAGAACAAGCCCAGGCTGGATGACCTCTTCAATCAACTGCGAGGGGTACTTGCGGATTATTCTCCAGACTCTCAGGGACCATAAGCTGTTTGCTAAGCCTAAGAAATGTGAGTTTTGGCTTCGCGAAGTGGGATTTTTGGGGCACGTGATTTCGGCGGAGGGGATTGCAGTGGATCCCAAGAAGGTGGAGTCGGTGACCAACTGGCACCGGCCGACTACAGTGACGGAAGTCCGTAGCTTCTTGGGCCTGGCAGGCTACTATAGACGCTTTGTCGAGGGCTTCTCGAAGATTGCTGCCCCTCTGAACCGGTTAACCAGGAAAGGAGAAAATTTTACGTGGACGGCCCAATGCCAGGAGAGCTTCGAAGAACTCAAGAACAGGCTAACTCGGGCGCCTGTACTTGTACTACCGATACCTGGAGAGGATTTTGAGGTCTACTGCGACGCGTCACGGACCGGCCTCGGGAGTGTACTGATCCAACAAGGGAAAGTAATAGCCTATGCTTCCAGGCAATTGAAGGAATATGAAAGGAATTACCCGACACATGATTTAGAGCTAGCCGCAGTCTTTTTTGTTTTGAAGCTCTGGAGGTACTACCTCTTTGGTGTCCACTGTAATGTGTTCTCGGACCACCAAAGTCTTAAATACCTGTTCACCCAGAAGGAATTAAATTTGCGGCAGAGACGGTGGTTAGAATTGCTGAAGGATTACGATCTATCAATTCAATACCACCCCGGGAAGGCAAATGTAGTAGCAGACGCTTTGAGCAGGAAAGGGCAATTGGAAGGGACATCAACGGGCACGATCACTGAGCAGAATGACTTGATCGCGGAGTTCTCACGATTGAGGTTGGAGGTGGTACCAGCAGGGACGGTCGCGCGACTTTTGACCTTGATAGTCAAACCTACGCTGATCGAGAAGACCCGGGAGGGGCAACAGACCGATTCTTACTTTCAGCTCGTCCGAGACAGGATTTCCCCGAACCAGGAGAGCGATTTTTCGGTGGGGGACGACGGCACCCTACGTTTCCGTGGATGGATTTGCGTGCCCGATTCATCGGATTTGAAAGAGGAGATTTTGTCGGAGACACACCAAGCCCCCTATGCGGCGCATCCGGGGGGGTACGAAGATGTACAGGGACCTCAAGCAGACCTTCTGGTGGCCTAAACTGAAAGGGGATGTGACACGACACGTAGCTCACTGTCTGGTCTGTCAGCAGATAAAGGCCGAACACCAGCGACCGGCGGGAAAGTTGCAACCTCTACCGGTGCCAGAGTGGAAGTGGGATCGAATTACCATGGATTTCGTCACGGGATTCCCACGTTCGCAGCAGGGGCACGACTCGATCTGGGTCATAGTGGACCGGTTAACCAAATCAGCACATTTCCTGCCTATTCATACTACATGGACCCGAGATCGGTTAGCTCAAGTCTACATCAGCGAGATCGTGAGATTACATGGGGTGCCAGCGTCGATCACCTCGGATAGAGACACGCGTTTTGTCTCAAACTTTTGGCGGAGTCTACGACGGGCTCTGGGGACCAAACTACAGTTCAGCACAGCCTTCCACCCCCAGACGGACGGACAATCTGAGCAAGTGATTCAGACTCGCGAGGACATGCTTCGCGCCTGTGTACTTGATTTGGGGGTCGGATGGTCACGCTACCTACCCCTCGTGGAATTCGCCTACAACAACAGCTACCAGGCCAGCATACAGATGGCGCCGTATGAAGCCTCATACGGGAGGCGTTGCCGATCCCCGATCTGTTGGGACGATTTGGGGGAAAGGAAGTTCTTGGGACCGGACTTGGTAGAAGAGACTGAAGAGAGGGTACGCCTCATCAGACAGCGTTTACTGACCGTCCAAAGTCGACAAAAGAGCTACGCAGATCAGAGGCGCCGCGACTTGGAGTTCCAAGTAGGGGAACACGTGTTGCTTCGAGTCTCGCCATCTAAGGGAATTAAGCGGTTCGGGCTGAGGGGCAAGTTGAGTCCACGGTTTGTGGGGCCATTTGAGATCTTGGAGCGCATCGGCCCGGTGGCTTATCGCCTAGCCCTACCGCCTAACCTTGACCGAATCCATGATGTGTTCCGCGTTTCAATGCTGCGAAAATACCTCCCTGACACAACGCATGTGCTAGACGTCACTGCCCTTGAACTTAAAGAGGACCTGAGCATCGAGGAAACACCGGTACAAATCTTAGCGTGGGAGAGTAAAAAGCTACGCAACCGAACAATCCCCCTACGTGAAGGTGCTTTGGAGCAACCTGGAAGAACGTGAAGCGACTTGGGAACGTGAGTCAAAGATGAGAGAATACTACCCAGATCTTTTGCTGCGGACCAGGAATAAGTTTCGAGGATGAAACTTGTTTTAAGAGGTGAGTGATGTAGTATCCGCCTTAAAGTGGTAATTTTATATTATTTTTTTTTTTCCCTCTTCAGTGGCCTGCTGGGGGTTAAAAGTTTGAGAATTTCTGGGCTGACCGTCGGGTTTGTAGGTATTTTTAGGGGCTAGAGCTCGCAAAACGGTGAATGGTGGCGCGATCGGATTCGAATTCCGAACCCGGGATCTCCCAGAATTAATTTTTGAATTTTCGTTAGCAGTTTGGGCGCATAGAAAGCCGTGCAGGCGATCGGCATGTTTTTCGGGGTAATCTGGACCCCTCGTTCCATCCCGACTGATTTTAGTTGTGTTTTGGGGATTTAGGTTTTTCCCCGTTTTTCATTTGTGCGTTAAGTCTTATCTGGGTGCGTGCGGGGGGGGGGAACCCCAATTCTTATTTTTCTCTCTTTTCAACTGTTGGCATGAGGAACCGGGGCGGCGAGTCAAAGAGGGGGAAGGAACAATCGCTCCTTTCTGCGGGATCGAACGAGCGAGGGGCGGACGACCCTCCTTCTTCCTCCTCCTCCGGCAAAAACGAGGTGAGCGGTACGGGTCTTTCCGGTTTTTGGTGTGAGGTTTTCTTTCTTGTCGTTGTCGCGTGCGAGGCGAGTTTGGGTTAAACGGGAGGCCGCCGCCACCGTGGTTAAACGGGAGGCCGCCGCCGCCGTTATCGCGTTCACGGGGCCGTCGCCGCAGCCGCCGTGATCGCGGGGTCGCAACCGGAGCAAAAGGAGGCGGATTACTGTTCATTCAGGCAGGATTCAGGCAGAGGTCCACCGCGCCGGCGTGCACCCGGCGCACGCCTCCGCGGCCCAGGGGCGCAGACCCGGCGCACGGATGCGTGCGCCAGGCCGCGCGGTCCACCGGACCGGCGTGCACCCGGCGCAAGCCTCCGCGGCCCGGGGCCGCAGACCCGGCGCACGGATGCATGCGCCAGGCCGCGCGGTGCACGCCCTAGGCGTGCACCCGGTGCTCGCCACCGTAGCGGGGAAGCGGTGGACCCGATGCGCGCCCCTGCCCGTGCGCGGCCTGGCCCAAGCCGCAGCGGTCCACCGCTGAGGCGTGCTCCCGGCCCGAGCCGCGGCCGCCTTCTGTCGTGGACCCGGTCCACGCCTGGATCCGTGCACCAGTCTTCAGAAAAGGATCCAGAAGCTCCGTTTTTGGCCCGTTTCGCCCCATTTTTGAGTGTTTTTTACCACGACGATGTTTTTAACTATAATTCTTATTGTAGTTTTTTCGGGCACAAGGTGGGAGTGTTTTAGCTGGAGTTTCCGCATCGTCTTCTCCTTCGTGTTCAAGGTGGGTATACCCTTAGAACCCCTTTATGCGCGTCTTCATTACTGTTGTGATCATCATGTTGTGGGTACTCGTTCAGAGGTTTAGTGTCGGGATTTCAAAACTGTAAATATATTTCAATTGCTCAACTAACTGTGTTAATCTTTAACGATCTCTATGGTTCATTATCATTGGTTTTGTTCTGTGTACTTGGTTACGATGCTCGAGGCTGCAGCACGCACACCCGCGGCTTGGCCACCGCAAAGGGTGTGCTTTTTCGGAAAAGTGGTCGATGACCCGTGTATACCCACGAGGTGACGTAGTGGGGGCCCCCGTAGGTGGGGGGTTTGAGGCGCCAAGGTGTGAGCGGTGCGACCCGTCGAGGTAGGTGCTCGGCGTGGTTTACCGAGGTAGGTGCTCGGTCTGGTTTCCCGTGGTTGGTGCTCGGTTTGGTTTTCTTCCTTGAGGTTGGTGCTCGGTCTGGTTGCCGGGGCAGGTGCCCGGTTCAGGTTATGCAGGGGGAGGGGACACCGTCGATCGCACGATGCGGAGGGCGGTTACTCTAGTTTTCTTACGGTTTTCTTTAGTTACAGTCTTCCTGCATTGCATCTTTTATACCTTGTGTCGCTGACTTCCCACTCTGTGACAGGTTCCTTCGGGGGTGAGAGCTAGGGCGACGGTGAGGCCGTGGCAGGAGTACTTTTGGTCCTTCGAGGCCATAGACTGCATTTACTTTTTATTTTGCTCAGTTCATTACCTGTTAGTAGTTTACTATGTGGATTGCGATACCCTTGTGGGGTCGATGTGGATGTTGGAATGTCGTTTATTATCCTTGTGAGTGGTTGTTTTGGTTTTCCCGATTGGCCGCTTTCGAACTATAAAAGAAAAGAAAAGGAAAATATTTCGAAAACTGTTTTAAAAATGTGGGTGTCGTGTAGGCACCATTTTAAAACCCTATGGATTTATGGATTGCGAAAACCGTTTTGAAAATCTGGGTGTCGTGTGGGCACCATTTTAAAACCCTGTGGATTTATGGATTTCGAAAACCGTTTTGAAAAATCTGGGTGCCGTGTGGGCACCGTTTTTAAAACTTGTGGATTTATCCTTTCAAAATTAGTCGGCCTCTTTAATACTTATGGAAAATGGTTGTATGTATCCGACTGTTGAACTAGTGTGGTTAAAGTGATAGTTGTATGGTTGTTGTGGTCAGGACGTCGTGCATATACAAAGGAGACTCTGCCCGTTCGCAGAGTGAATTTGTATATGCGGCGGGTCTGGGCACGCACTGGGGGAGTTTGGTTTTAAAAAAATATATATACGCAAATTCAAATCTTTTCAGTGGTCGTCTTCCGCTTAATGAAACCCCCGGGGCGTGACAGAGAAACCACGCAATGCTTTTCCTCTGACATTCCTCTATGCTTCTTTGCTTTTTCATCCGCCTAAATGAATCATGAGAGAAGAGAAACCGGAATTCAATCTAAAAAAGTTTAAAATTACAGGTGATGATTCGGAGGAAGTGAAGGCAAGGCCGAAGTATTGTGCTCAGGTTTTCCGAAAGTAAAGTGGATTCTACTGTCAATTTATAAGTTTAATTCCTTTTGTAAGTTTGTAAGTTTTCAAATGTGAAGTGAATGTTACTGTACTTTTTAAATATAAAGTGGATTCCATTGTGAAGAATTACTTTGTAGAAATATTACTTTGTGTGAGGGATTACTTTGTTTGAATGATTATTGTAGGACCCTGAACCCCCATGCAGCTTTTTCCCGTGAATCCACTTTTTAAACACCTGTTGATGGTGTATCTGGCCCATAGTGCATCAAAGGGATGCCACAGATGGACCCTGCGAGCTTCGGTTAGCTGTTTTGGCCTTCGGCTGCTTTTGCCGAATTTTAGAAAAGGATTTAGACCAACCGGAGGATGGATTTGGATTCAGCGCGGAAAAATGCTTGAGAATGGCTTTTTGTTTGCCCAATTCTGAGTCCGGATGTCCAAAAGCGGACTCCCGGAAGTTTTGGCAGTTTTTGGCGCTTGCGGTAGCCTCCGGCAAATTTTGGAGGCGGAATTTGGCAAAACGGACCTCGTTTTTGGAATCAGCGCGCGAAAACGGTCAAGATGGGCTATTTTCTTGTTGATTTTGAGCTTGCGGGTACTGTTCACGCCGGAACAGTGTCGCCGGCGATCGCCGGCGGCGGCGGGCAGCGCCGGCGGGCGGCGGCGCGGCCTCGGGCAGGCGGCAGGCGGCGGCACGCGGCGCGGGCAGGGCGCGGGCAGGAGCGCGGTCCACCGCGGGGGTCGTGCACCGGAGGCGGGCCACGTGGCGCCTTCCGGTTGGCCGGCGCTGCAGTCGCGGTCCACGGAGTTTGGGCCCGGGTGCACGGTAGACCGGGTGGACACGTGGCGTGAGGTGGTTGGTCCGGTGTTGTGCTCCCGGTCCACGCAATCGGTGGAGTGGTTGACCGGGGCAGGTGGCCGTACGGCGGGGCAGGTGGCCGTACGGCCCGGGTCAGCCGCGACGTGCGCGGTCCACGGCGCGACGTGCGCGGTGCACGGGTTGCCGGGACACGTGTCACGTCGCCATTGGTTGGCGCATGTGCTCCGGGTGCAGCGGGGCTCGGCGGTGTAGTGGGCTGGGCCGTGTGGTGGACCGGGCCGCACTGTGCGCGCCCGGAAATCGTGGGCCGGGCCGCACTGTGTGCGCCCGAAATATTTCGGGCGCCCGGAACTTAGGACATGGAGGGAATTTTTTGATTTGTTTCCTCAGCCTATATAAACCACCCAACCCGAGCTCCACTCTTCCCTTCTTTTCTCCCAACCCTTTCACCTTCAGCCCGAGCACCCTTAAGCAAAGTTTTTCATCTCTAAGTGCTTGATCTCCCTGCCAAGTTTCAAGATTTTAGGAGGCACGAATCCCGAGGTTCCCCATTTTACGGTGCGGCGCGACGTTGCTTTCTAGTGTTCTTCTTCGGCGCAGCGATAGTATTTTTGCTCCCCTGGGCTACCCCGACATCATTTTCCTGTGATTCTTGCACCAGTAGACTCCTAAGAGGTAGGACTTCATCTTTCGTTTTGGTCGCGCTTTCCCGTTTTGAGGTTTTGGCACGGATCCCGAGGCAAACAGTGACCCCATTTTCTGTGTGGATTTCCTTGACAGCAGCGGAGTATTTCGGCCATATCTTTGCGCACGAGCGTCTGACGGAAACGAGCTTATACAACTTTTTCATCTACGGATCGCAAGGAACGCGCTCGTATTTTTATTGGATTTTTGTGAATTTTATTTCGAGGTGAAAATTACTGTTTTCTCAGTGAACAGTAATCTGTCCTTAATACAGATTTTTGTATGAGTGTGCCCCCTTGCCGAATTTTTATCTTGATGTACAGAACTCGGATTTGGGCGTGCAAGGTACCGTTTCGAAGCTATCGACGCAAGGATCGCCGTGATATTTTTATTGGAATTTTCTGGGCAATTTCTACAGGTGATAATTTAACAGTTCAGAATTCGAGGTTGTATGTGATTATTAGTGCTATAATTGGGAGCCTAAGTGTAATTAGTGAGCTTTGTACTGTACCAGGAATATTTCGGGTGTGCTGAAATTGTGGAAGCAAGGATTTGGAGTTTTGGTATTTTCTAGCTGTACGGACTTGGACAGTTGCACTTCAGGTGGGTGGTTGTTGTACTCCTCTCCTTTGTTATGCCCACTAGGAATATCAGAGTACCCTTGATTTGACAATGCTAAATGTGTTGATTGGTAGACTTGCATGCTCTAGGAATTAATTATTGGTTATTGGATCCCTGATAAATTATTGTTAGAATACTCACTTGATTTAATCGCTTACTGATTCTGGACTGTATGTTTGGAGACAAATAGAAATAGAGGACTGCAAAACTGATGTTTGTACATGTGAGACGGTCACCCTAGCTTATGTCACTCTAAACTGTTTATACTTGAAAATTGGACAAAATATTGGAACAATGCATGATTAAATTGGTTACATAATTATGTCATCTTCTACTGCTACACTATTTTGGGACTTGACTTAGGAGAAACCATGCTTTTGCTCTTTTCTTCTTCCATTGTTGGCACTTGCGGCTTAGTCGCTCAGGTTCGAGCGTCTGTTAGACAGTGTAGTCAGGTATTGGGGATTTGGACAGGTTAGGGGTATGGCAGGGTGTTGCGGCAACCACGGATCTTGGGTGGTTGACCGGTTTGTACTATTGCATCAGATTGGGTATTTTGGGGATCGGGCTTTCTTTAGTGGAGGGTTGTTCCCACTTCATTGAGTCTCGATCCAGTCCTGCGATTATGAGACAGTGGTTACTGAGATGGTTGTTACAGTGATATTTTACTCGTGTGGGTCGCTCCCCTCGAGTGCCACTCCGGAGTAGGCTTTCCACGGTGCAGAGCGCCGGGCACCAGGCTGGGTTTTTGAGTTCATTGGCAGAGCAGGCAGTGCCAGTGTTCACTGGCGGTCAGATTGGGTCCTTTGGACAGGCTTCTTGTTACTGATGCATTCCTTTCTTCCACCAGTGTTGAGTTATCATATAGAGGCATATTAGGGATAGCACTTTATCAGTTGCTTTATTTATCTGCATCCCCTTTCTTCTCCTTTCCCTTTTCGCCTCTGATCACCTGGTGGGCATATCTGAGCTGAGGCTTTACCCACTAGGGGAGGCTACTGTTTATAGTAGTACTTACCCCCATTGTTTTTTCTTGTTTCTTTCTTTTCCCTGGTTTTGCAGAGTCCTCAGTGGGAGTTGCTGGGCCGTCAGCAACTGATCGAGGTAAGCGAATTGCGGACTAGATAGAGAGCCACCGAGGGTCGTAGCTGGAGATTTTTGGGTACCAGGACTTCTCAGACAGTGTTCTTGTATTTCTTTTTGGGGACTGGCTTCTGCCAGCTGTTTGTATTATAGTTGTGAGCTGGGAGAGACATCTGTATTTTATTTTACTGTTGTACCTTTTACTTCCAGCACCTGTCTGAGATACAGTAGTTTTAGTTTAGCTCTGATTATTATGCTCTTTTATTATTATTTCTTATCTGAGCAGGTTACCGACGCTTCGTGTATGTGGGAAATACCGCATGCACGGCGGATCTGTGGACGGGCCCGGGTTCTGGTTTACACCCGGGGCGTGACAATTATTTTTGTGCTTTGAGTATTTATTTGTAAGTTCGTAAGTTTATAAGTTTCCAGATGTAAAGTGAATGTTACTGTAGTTTCCAAATTTAAAGTAGTTCAATTGTGAAGATTTACGTTATGGAAGGATTATTTTGTGTGAGTGATTTCTTTGTGTGAATGTTTACTTTTATACTTTGACTATTTATTTGTATGTTTAGTTTCTGATTATGATGGTCCTTTCTACTTAGCTTGCTTATGTTCCTGTGTATTTACCTTGCTTTTGTCCTATACCTGTTTTGGTGAACTGCATGTTTATTTTGTAGGTTATGTAATATTTATCGAAAAGTATGAAATGAAAAATAATATTTGTTGAAGAAATTATACCCGCGGCGTAGCGCGGGTACTTCACTAGTATAATAAATTAGTGGATGTGTTTTTTTATTTATTTATAACAAAACTAAAAATGCTGATCACTACCACTGCTAGTAGGAATTAATTCAAATCCACATTGACCGATTTCGAAATTTGAAGAGAAGGGAAGCTAATACAATCGCTGCTAGGATGGTGTGAAATCGGGTGATGCGGTTCGGCTGAACTATTGGGTCGGCGATTGATTTGAGATCACAGGTCACCTCAAAGAAGTAACCTAACCCATTAATCGAGCTGATCCACCAAACCGCAGCCTCATAGCCTTTGATAACTCGTACAGTTCAACTAGAATTCGGTAGTTCCTGCAACGTTGCTCGTGGTTGGGACATTATAGCAAGCAGCAGGGAATTTTTTTCAAATTAACCCTATGAAAAATCAAAATTTGCAAAATAACCCTCCCAAAAAAATATTTGCAAAACTAACCCTCTTTTTGCCACCTCGGCGCCACGGTGGGCAGACGACCTGAAGGCGCTGAACGCTTTAGCGCTTTCACAAAAAACCTGTGAAGACGTTGAATGAACCAGCGCCTTCAAGCTATATGTTGAAGGCGCTGAAGCATTTAGCGTCTTCACAAGAAAACCTGTGAAGGCGCTGAATGAATCAGCGCCTTCATGGTATATGCTGAAGGCACTGTTTCATTCAGCGCCTTCAACATACACTATAGGGCGTTGAGGACTTAGCCATTTTTCGTCGCGAAAAATGGCTAAGTCCTGTGTAAGTGAAAAATGGCTTCTGTGTAAAGGCGCTGAGTGGCTTAGCGCCTTTAGTGATTTACACTAAAGGCGCTGAGCCACTCAGCGCCTTCAGTGCAAAACACTAAAGGCGCTGAATGGCTCAGCGCCTTTAACTTATAATGTTAAAGGCGCTGACCGCTTCAGCGCCTTCTTCACGACCATATCCCCGCGCGGGCAGCAGTGTGAGACACTTCATCTTCATCCCACACGAGCCGCTCCCGCACAGAGAGAGCTCCGAGCATTGCCGATCTCCTTCGCCGTCGCATCGCCGATCTCCTCTCGCCGTCGCCGTCGCTGTCGCCGTCGCCGTCGCCGTCGCCGTCTCTCTCCCGCTCTCTCTCTCACTGTGAGCTTTTGAGTTCTCTCTCTTCTCTCTCTCTCTCTCTCTTTCTCTCTCTCACTGTGAGAGATCACTCTCTCACAGTGATCTCGCTTCACTGTGAGAGAGTGATCTCTCACTTTCTCACAGTGAAGCTCTCTCACTGTGAGAGAGCTTCACTGTGAGTGTCTCTCACAGTGAAGCTCTCTCAGTGATTAACCCCCCAAAAAAAAAAGATTTTAAATAATAAGAACACAACTTCTAATTTTGCTACAAAGTCTATTTAAACAATACTGTAATTTAGGGCTAGAAGCACATCCTTTACATCACAGTGAAGCTCTCTCACTGTGAGAGCTTCACTGTGAAGCTCTCTCACTGTGAACTCACTGTGAGAGAGTGAACGTCACTCTCTCACAGTGAGAGAGCTTCACTGTGAGAGAGTGATCTCTCACAGTGAGAAATCGCTCACTGTGAGAGATCCCCTCACAGTGAGAGATCGCTCATTGTGAGAGATCGCTCACTGTGAGAGATCCCCTTACACTGAGAGATCGCTCATTGTGAGAGATCGCTCACTGTGAGATAGAGATCCCCTCACTGTGAGAGAGCTTCACTGTGAGATAGAGATCCCCTCACTGTGAGATCGCTAAAAGTGAGAGGCTTCACTGTCGGTCTCCGACTGTAAAGTTAAAAGTAGTATTTTGAAGTGGTTAAATTTTGTTTTGTAGTTGAAATGGCTAATCGTCGCATACCCATAAGTGTTCATTGGGATGGACAGTTAGTTATCGATGGGAATGGTCCACGATATATCGGCGGTCAAAAAAAGTTAATCGCGATACGTTCTGATTCTACATATAGTAGTTTCGAGACGAGAATGTATCGTTTAGTAAATTGTACAAGAGAACAATTTCGTTTAAAATTTACTATTGGTTGTCCCACGATCGGTAGTGGATATTTAGCTCACGAAGTAGTAGATGATTAATCATTGGAGAGAATGATTGGATTATGTGAACATCATGGTGTTGTGACGGTATACATTGAGAAAGAGTTACATCCGTCGGATAATTTTGAACCGCAAGGTTATTACACGAGAATGCTCCACAATTATATTGATTTGGGTCCTTCCGCCAATGTAATGAGCGATCAAAATATTCCACACGAAGGTGGTGTCAGAATTACAAGGTTAGAAAAATAACCTAATAATTTAGGAATTTGTAATCTTCTTTAAATGGACTTAATCATTGTATATATTGCAGAGAAAGTGAGTATGACCCTATTGAGAGTGTTGTACCATGCTCGTTTAGTAGTGTGCCACCAACGACCACATGTGTGCCACCTACAACCACACACACGGAAGCCACAACCTCACGCGGACACCGCACGACATCACACGAACAATGCACGACCTCCCGTATAGAACCAAGGATGTCTCATTTACAACTAGAACCTTCTGATTGGGGGTAAGTACAAATATAAATTAAATGTTAAGTTTTAAATTAATGGCAATGTTGGAATTTTAGGTTTACCAAATTCGCAGGTTATCTAATTCCTATGAATATTGGAATCCACATGCTATTAATGAATTTGATACTAATGTTGGGGAAGGAGGTGATAATATCGACGAAGGAGATTGTAATGTTGACAGGGGTGGTGATAGTGATAGTAATCATGAGGATTCACCAATCAATGATGATCAGAATAGTAGTGAGGATGACGAACTGGATGTTTCATTTCCAGATATAGATGATAATCATGATGGAGGGTTAAATAATCTTGCAAATACAATTTACAGTCAAATCGACAACCCACAAATCAGCAATGATTACGTAGACAATCCTGACGAGGAAAATGAATTTATTGATCATCCGGAACGTTTTCTTTCAGATACTAATTGGATAAATCAGTATGTTGTAGATCATACAGATCTTAATATTCGACAAATCAATACTGGTCTCCCTAGCATCGACGGGAGTTGGGCTGGACGTGTCTTTCAAGATAAGCCATCTTTATTGAATGCTCTAGACCGGTGGAATATTGAGCATAATGTACAAATGAAAGTATTGAAATCTACAAGAACGACTTACACTATCAAATGCTTAGTAGAGGGATGTTCTTGGAGATTACATCCTTCAGTACCCAAAGATACGACATATTTTAGGGTAAAAACTGTTACGGAATTTGTTTTGGCGTATTTCGTGAAAGTGTTAAGTCTTGAAGATTGAAGATGAAAGAAGTTTGGATCATATACCTCAATCTCAAGAAAGAAGAATTCAAAAGGATCAGGTATGTTTAACTAAAGATTTTTGGTGATCCGAATACTTCTTGTAGTGTAGAAACACTTGGAAGAATTTTTTATTGCATAAAAATCAAAAACTGGACATGGGACATGTTCAGGATCCGGATCAGACTTTCCAATCCGGATCCCGAAGGGTGTTCGTTCATACACAAGTTCAATCCGGATCGTAGCCTCCTTTGATCCGGATCCCGAACACTGGTTTTGCCTTTTATTTGAGCGATCCGGATCAGGCTTTTCAATCCGGATCCCGAACGTTGGTGTTTGGTGAAATTGTATGAACGATCCGGATCAGGCATTCCGATCCGGATCCCGAACCTTTGTTTTTCTGGAAACTGTCTATCACGCTACGACGATCCGGATCACAGTAAACCCGATCCGGATCGCCGTCCTGAAAAATTCCAGAAACGGATAGTTTTTGATCCTTATCTTCTTCCAATGGTTTCTAACCTATTTATAGACCCTTTAATTCATTTTTAGGGTACGGGACATAATAGAAAAATACGACCGTAAGAGAAAAATCCACATATAGAGAAGAAAGGAAATCAATAGATTTAATTCTATGTTTCTTCATCTATATTGATTAATTTGATTCTAGGTTTTCCAAACTCAGATTTTGAGTAGAATCAAATTAATGAATACTTAGATGGTATTTCCGATCTATTTCTAATCTAAGTATTCGGCGGATCATCACCACCCAAAAACAACGATTTACCCTAAATCGGCGCGTGGACTCGCGTGGCCTTGTGGATTCAAGGTGCAACCGCTCTCGTGGATTCGGAGCGAGGTACGTTCGTGGATTCGAAGCGTGCTACTGGGTGAAGACCGTGGATTCGGTCGGACGTCGTGGACTCGACGTTGGACGCCGTGGATTCAGCGTTGGGCGCAGATCGTGGATTCGAGAAGCGTCGTGGAGCGAGCGGAGAAGATCTACTAGGAGCGTATGGTAAAAGGTTGAGTCGTCTGTGAGTACGTTATATCACCTTGTACGTGTGTTAATTCTAGTGGATTTCACCGTGTTATCGGTCCCGTGGTTTTTTACTCCGGTTTGGAGTTTTTCCACGTAAAAATCTTGCGTGTTCATTTATTTTTCCGCATTGGGTTTTATTGCGCAATGATTTTTTGAGTGTTTATTGTTTACACCTATTCACCCCCCTCTAGGTATTTTTTCCCCTATTTAGATCCATATTACATACAACCCAACAAGTGGTATCAGAGCGGGAATAGGGTTGTAAACAATGGTTGAAGGTGGAAACATCAATCGACCCCGTTTCTTTGATGGAACAAATTATGCCTACTGGAAAGTACGGATGAAAGCCTTTTTAATTTCCATCGACGAAAGGGTGTGGCAATCAATTGAATTAGGATGGTCTAATCCAACTGAAATTATTTCTGATGTTCGCACCTTAAAACCTAGGTCGAAATGGACCAAGGAAGAGATAGATTATCTTCTTACAATGGCAAAGGAATTAATGCTCTATTTAATGCTTTGTCACAAACAGAGTTCTCTCGCGTCTCGGCATGTGAGACTGCGAAAGAAATCTGGGATGTTCTTCAAGTTACGCATGAGGGAACTAACCTTGTGAAGATTCAGAAACTGCAAATGCTTACGAGCAAGTTTGACTCTATCTCTATGGCAGAGAATGAATCTTTCACTGACTATTACACACGATTGCAAGACATCGTAAACTCATGTGCTAACTTGGGAGAGAAGATTCCAGAATTTAAAGTTGTAAGAAAGATTTAAGAACTCTTCCTGAACGATTTCGCCCGAAGGTCGCAGCCATTGAAACAATTAAACACCCGGACGAAATGCGTGTAGAAGAATTAGTAGGTGCTTTACAAACTTATGAAATGACATTTCCTACTAACTATTCTTCTGGAAAGGCATCCTCTTCTAAGTCTTCAGGTTACGCATTGAAATCAACTAAAGAAGAAGACGCGGATTCATCCTCCTCGGACGACGACGAGAACCTTTCTATGGAGGACTTTGAGAAGCAGCTCGCTCTCTTGACAAGGAAGTTTCGCCGCAACTTTCGAAGGGGAAATTCAAGCAAAACTCCATCCTTCGGAAAGTCGAAGAAAGGCAAGGGTTCTTCAAGCTACAAGTCAAGAAAGCAAGAGAACTTCTCAAAGGATAAGAAAAGTTCAGAGGGACAAGTACAGTGCTTCAAATGTCGAGGCTACGGCCACATTGCAACGGAGTGTCCCAACAAGAATCCGGCAAAGAAGAAGGCGATGCAAGTCGTCACTTGGGATGACAACTCAACGTCAAATGAGTCATCCTCAAGTGATGAAGAAGACAACGCGACAGCATTCCACGCGTCCACATCTTCACCCTTCATGTGCTTAATGGCAAGTACCTCCGATTCCTTGTCCAACTCCTCCCATGTTGAAAAGAACGCAACGGACAACGAATCGAGTAATTCTGAAGGTGAAGATTTTGCTCTTGCCTACCATAAGCTTTTGAGGGATTCAAAGAAACTGGCAAAGCAAAACCGGAGTTTGAGAGGGAGATTGCAGGATCTCGAAGAAGAAGTAAAAAGGGCATCTTCTCTCTCAAACGCTCTTGAAGTGGAAAGGGATAATTTATCAAAGCAAATGTTTCCCTTCAAGAGTCCAATGAGCTTCTCGAGAAGAATTATATGGATATGGTGAACAAAGCGAATTACTTCTTGAAGCTCTACGGCGAGGCTCGACAGGAAAAATTGGAAATGACAAAGACCATCTCCAACTAAAGGATGACTTAAAGAGATTTTCTTCTGGAAGGAGTAAGTTGGACAGCTTCTTGGTCTTGGTCAAACAAATAAGTTCGGCCTCGGATACACTCAAACTGGAGACATTCCAAGTTCGAGTGGGACAGTTTTTGTGCCTCAGTCGGTATCTCCTCCTCCGACACCGGAATTCACGACAAACAACGACAACAAGCCTACTTCATCCTCTTCGGGATCGTCAAGATCTAAGGTATGTTTTCGTTGTGGCATTTCAGGGCACATAAGGAGAAATTGCAAGACGGGAGCCAAACGCACACCTCAAGCACCTCTTGCAATGACTACCAAAAGGTGATTCCTCAGAAATCAATTGCAAATCAATTGAAGGAAAAGAGCCTTGGTAGTTCACCGCTCAAGACGACATCATCAAGGAGCAGCAATCTTCTAAGCAAGACGCTTTCACCTAGGAGAATCAACTTCACGACCATTACCGACGCATTCCAAAAAGGTTTGGGTGCGCAAAGGTGAAATTTTCCCTTGTCTTGCTACCAATGTTTCCTTGCATGCATATGATAGTTCGTCTTGGTATCTGGATAGCGGGTGTTCCCGTCATATGACCGGTGACAAAAACTGTTTTCAAACATTTGAGAAAAACTCCGGAGGACTTGTTGTTTTCGGAGATGGTCGGTCTTCCAAAATTGTTGGAAAGGGAACGGTAGCTATTCCAGATGGCCCGGTTCTAAATAATGTGTTATTTGTTCATGGCCTTAAGACTAACCTCATAAGCATAAGTCAACTTTGTGATAGTGGTTATTCAGTTAATTTTTCATCTGATAAATGTACTGTAACTGATAAGAACCATGCTTTCTTTTTAAAAGGGGTTAGATCAGAAAACAATTGTTATGTAGTTCCTAGTAAAATTTCTGAAAAATGTAACCTAGCATCTTTGAAAAATGAAACTCTTTGGCATGAAAGGCTAGGTCACATAAACTTTAAGGAACTTGCTAGAATTTCAAACAAAGATGTGGTCAAGGGGGTTCCGAAACTTTCTTTTGAACAAAACATTGTGTGTGGCGGTTGCCAAAAGGGAAAACAGTCTAGGACTGCACACAAGAACTTGAACCACATAGGTACAAAACGGCCTTTGGAACTTTTGCATATGGACTTAATGGGGCCAACTCGTCAACCATCTCTGGGAGGTAAATGGTATATTTTCTTATTGGTTGATGATTTCTCTAGATATACTTGGGTAGCATTTTTAAAAGAAAAAGCTGATACTTTTGATTCTTTTCACGAAATCTGCCATCGTATTATGATTGAAAAGAATGAAAGGATTACTCGAGTTAGAAGTGATAGAGGTGGGGAATTCATAAATTCCAAATTCATTGATTTTTGCACTTCTAACGGCATTAAACATGAATTCTCAGCACCTTATACACCTCAACAAAATGGTGTAGTCGAGCGCAAAAACAGGGTCGTACAGGAAATGGCACGTGTTATGCTTCACAGCCGGAACTTACCGTTATATTTTTGGGCTGAAGCGGTGAACACTGCTGTCTATGTTATTAATCGCGTGTATTTGCGCCCGGGGACTTTGAATACACCATATGAACTTTGGTTTTGTAGAAAACCTAACATCAAATATTTTCGTATCTTTGGGAGTCGGTGTTTTATTTTACGTGATCGCGAGAATCTTGGAAAATTTGACTCTCGAAGTGACGAAGGGATTTTCTTAGGTTATTCTACAAACAGCAGAGCATATCGAGTTTTTAACTTAGAATCTAAGACGATCGTAGAATCGATAAATGTTAAGGTAGATGAAGCTTTTCACTTTGAATCTGAAAAATCTACCCTCGATATCTCTCTTGATGATGATACACCTGCTAATGCATCTTCTTCTAACAATTCTTTCGATAATAATGATGCATCTAACGGTTCTTCAAGTTTATCTGATGTGCAGGAATCATCTCGTGTACCTCCGTCTACTCCTCTACCTCAAACGTTACGCATCTCCAAGGATCACCCTGAATCGAACATCATTGGAGATCCACAAGAAGGAGTTAGAACACGGAGACAATTGGTTTGCGGATTTGCATGCTATGTATCTCAAATCGAACCAAAGAATGTTGATGAAGCTCTCCAAGATGACTACTGGATTAAAGCAATGCAGGAAGAGCTCCATCAATTCGAGCGAAACAAAGTCTGGGAATTAACGAAGCCTCCGAAGCAACACAATGTGATAGGTACCAAATGGATCTTCAAGAACAAGAAAAATGAAGAAGGTACTATCATCAGGAACAAAGCAAGGTTAGTTGCTCAAGGCTACTCTCAAGTAGAAGGTATAGACTTTGATGAAACTTTCGCCCCTGTAGCTAGACTCGAGTCCATTCGTATATTGTTTGCGATTGCTTGTCATTTTAAAATCAAATTATTTCAAATGGACGTTAAGAGCGCCTTTTTAAATGGGTTTTTAAATGAGGAAGTTTATGTGGCTCAACCGAAAGGTTTTGTGGATCATAAACTACCTAACCATGTTTTTCGTCTGAAAAAGGCTCTTTACGGTCTGAAACAAGCACCGCGAGCATGGTACGAAAGGTTGACAAAGCACCTTTTGGAAAAGGGCTACACTCGAGGGGGAGCTGACAGGACTCTCTTTGTGAAGCATTATCAAAACAATTTCATTGTAGCACAAATCTATGTCGATGACATTGTATTTGGTGCAACAAGAGATAATGATGCTTCTAAATTCGCGGAGACCATGGAAAGCGAATTTGAGATGTCCATGATGGGCGAATTGACTTATTTTCTTGGATTACAAGTTAAACAAAACGATGAAGGAATTCACTTGTGTCAATCCAAGTATGCACTGGAGTTGGTCAAAAAGTTTGATCTTGAAAATTCTAAGGATTTTCCGACTCCAATGGGAACTAGCCATAAGGGACTTGGAAGTGAATCACTAGTGAGAATGTAGACGAGAAACTGTATCGCAGTATGATTGGAAGTCTACTATATCTCACGGCTAGTCGCCCGGATATATCCTTCAGTGTTGGGATTTGTGCGAGATATCAATCAGCACCGAAGGAGGTTCACCTGAAAGCGGTGAAACGGATCATCCGATATATCAAAGGTACAATCAATTTCGGAATTTGGTATCCTATGGGAACACTTTGGATATTGTTGGATACTCAGATGCCGATTGGGCTGGATCAGTGGATGATCGGAAAAGCACGAGTGGTGCATGCTTCTATCTTGGCCATTGCCTTGTTGCATGGCACAGTAAAAAGCAGAACTGCATAGCACTCTCGACTGCCGAAGCGGAGTACATTTCAGCGGGAAGTTGTTCAACCCAACATTTGGATGAAAAGCGTGTTGAGCGACTTCCGAATTTCAGCAACTTCGGTAACAATTTGTACGTGCCTGTGTTGGTGGTGTTACGGAATTTGAGTTGGCGTATTTCGTGAATGTTTAAGTCTTGAAGATTGAAGATGAAGAAACTTTGGATCATATACCTCAATCTCAAGAAAGAAGAATTCAAAAGGATCAGGTACGTTTAACTAAATAATTTTGATGATCCGAATACTTCTTATAGTGTAGAAACACCTGGAAGAGGTTTTAATTGCTTATTCATCAAAAACTGGACATGGGACATGTTCAGGATCCGGATCGTGGACTTTCAATCCGGATCCCGAAAGGTGTTCGTTCATACATTGCTGCAATCCGGATCACAGCTTGGGCAATCCGGATCCCGAATGGGGTGTTTTGTGAAAATGTATGAACGATCCGGATCGTGGATTATGATCCGGATCCCGAACAGGCGATTTTCTGGAAACTGCATTCTGTGCGTCTGCGATCCGGATCGTGGCTTATGCAATCCGGATCGCCGTCGGTAAAACTTTCCAGAAAAGTTTGTTTTTGATCCGAATATTCTTCCTAGGGTTTCTAACCTATAAATAGCCCTCTATTTCATTTCTAGGGCATCGGAAATAGAGCCGTCATTTTCAAATATCATTTTATACGGCCTTAGATCCACATATAGAGAAGAACGGAAATCATTAGATCTATTCTATGGTTCTTCATCTATATTGATTAGTTTGATTCTAGGTTTTCATACTCATATCTTGAGTTGAATCAAACTAATGAATACTTAGATGGTATTTCCGATCTACTCTTGATCTAAGTATTCGGCGGATCATCACCACCCAAACAAACAACGATTTACCCCAAAATCGGCGCGTGGACTCGCGTGGCCTTGTGGATTCAAGGTGTTATCGCTCTCGTGGATTCGGAGCGAGGTGCGTTCGTGGATTCGAAGCGTGCCATTGGGTGAAGACCGTGGATTCGGTCGGACGTCGTGGACTCGACGTTGGACGCTGTGGATTCAGCGTTGGGCGCGGATCGTGGATTCGAGAAGCGTCGTGGAGCGAGCGGAGAAGATCTACTAGGAGCGTATGGTAAAAGGTTGAGTCGTCTGTGAGTACGTTATATCACCTTGTACGTGTGTTAATTCTAGTGGATTTCGCCGTGTTATCGGTCCCGTGGTTTTTTACTCCGGTTTGGAGTTTTTCCACGTAAAAATCTTGTGTGTTCTTTTATTTTTCCGCATTGGGTTTTATCGCACAATGATTTTTTGAGTGTTTATTGTTTACACCTATTCACCCCCCTCTAGGTGTTTTTTCCCCTATTTAGATCCTTATTAACCTAAACCCAACAAGTGGTATCAGAGCGGGAATAGGGTTGTAAACAATGGTTGAAGGTGGAAACATCAATCGACCCCCTTTCTTTGATGGAACTAATTATGCGTACTGGAAAGTACGGATGAAAGCTTTCTTAATTTCCATCGACGAAAGGGTGTGGCAATCAATTGAATTAGGATGGTCTAATCCAACTGAAATTTTAGATGATGTTCGCACCTTAAAACCTAGGTCGAAATGGACCAAGGAAGAGATAGACTTATCTTCTTACAATGGCAAAGGGATTAATGCTCTATTTAATGCTTTGTCACAAACTGAGTTCTCTCGCGTCTCGGCATGTGAGACTGCGAAAGAAATCTGGGATGTTCTTCAAGTTACGCATGAGGGAACTAACTTAGTGAAGATTCAGAAACTGCAAATGCTCACGAGCAAGTTTGACTCTATCTCTATGGCAGAGAATGAATCCTTCACTGACTATTACACACGATTGCAAGACATCGTGAACTCATGTGCTAACTTGGGAGAGAAGATTCCAGAATTTAAAGTTGTAAGAAAAATTCTAAGAACTCTTCCTGAACGATTTCGCCCGAAGGTTGCAGCCATTGAAACAATTAAACACCCGGACGAAATGCGTGTAGAAGAATTAGTAGGTGCTTTACAAACTTATGAAATGACTTTTCCTACTAACTATTCTTCTGGAAAGGCATCCTCTTCTAAGTCTTCAGGTTACGCATTGAAATCAACTAAAGAAGAAGACGCGGATTCATCCTCCTCGGACGACGACGAGAACATTTCTATGGAGGACTTTGAGAAGCAGCTCGCTCTCTTGACAAGGAAGTTTCGCCGCAACTTTCGAAGGGGAAATTCAAGCAAAACTCCATCCTTCGGAAAGTCGAAGAAAGGCAAGGGTTCTTCAAGCTACAAGTCAAGAAGCCAAGAGAACTTCTCAAAGGATAAGAAAAGTTCTGAGGGACAAGTTCAGTGTTTCAAATGTCGAGGCTACGGCCACATAGCAACGGAATGTCCCAACAAGAATCCGGCAAAGAAGAAAGCGATGCAAGTAGTTACTTGGGATGACAACTCCACGTCAAATGAGTCATCGTCAAGTGATGAAGAAGACAACGCGACAGCTTTCCACGCGTCCACTACATCTTCATCCTTCATGTGCTTAATGGCAAGTACATCCGACTCACTGTCCAACTCCACTGTGGAAAAGATTGCAACGGACGATGAATCAGATGATTCGGAAGGTGAAGATTTTGTTTTAGCCTACCATAAGCTTTTGAGGGATTCAAAGAAACTGGCTAAGCAAAACAAGGGGTTGAAAGAGAGATTACAGGATCTTGAAGATGAAGTAAAAAGAGTAACCTCTATCTCAACCGATCTTGAAGTGGAAAGGGACAATCTGATTAAGACAAATGTTTCCCTTCAAGAGTCCAATGAGCATTTCGAGAAGAATTATATGGATATGGTGAACAAAGCGAATTACTTCTTGAAGCTCAACGGCGAGGCCCGACAGGAAAAATTGGAAATGACGGAGACCATACGCCAACTAAAGGATGACTTACAGAGATTTTCTTCTGGAAGGAGTAAGTTGGACAGACTTCTTGGTCTCGGTCAAAGAAACAAGTTCGGCCTCGGATACACTCAAACTGGAGACATTCCAAGTTCGAGTGGTACAGTATTTGTGCCTCAGTCGGTATCTCCTCCTCCGACACCGGTGTTCACGACAAGCAACGACAACGAACCTACTACATCTTCTTCGGAATCGACAAGAACCAAGGTATGTTTTCGTTGTGGCATTTCAGGGCACATAAGAAGAAACTGCAAGACTGGAGCCAAACGCACACCTCAAGAACATCTTGCAATGACTACCAAAAGGGCTATTCCTCGGAAAACAACTCCAATCAAATTGACGGAAAAGAGCCTTGGTAGTACACCGCTCAAGACGACATCATCAAGGAGCAGCAATTCTTCAAGCAAGACGCTCTCACCTAGGAAATCAACTTCACGACCATTACCGACGCACTCCAAAAAGGTTTGGGTGCGCAAAGGTGAAATCTTTCCCTGTCTTGCTACCAATGTTTCCTTGCATGCATATGATAGTTCGTCTTGGTACCTGGATAGCGGGTGTTCCCGTCATATGACCGGCGATAAAAACTGTTTTCAAACATTTGAGAAAAACTCCGGAGGACTTGTTGTTTTCGGAGATGGTCGGTCTTCCAAAATTGTTGGAAAGGGAACGGTAGCTATTCCAGATGGCCCGGTTCTAGATAATGTATTATTTGTTCATGGCCTTAAGACTAACCTCATAAGCATAAGTCAACTGTGTGATAGTGGTTATTCAGTTAATTTTTCATCTGATAAATGCACTGTAACTGACATGAACCATGCTTTCTTTTTAAAGGGGGTTAGATCAGAAAACAATTGTTATGTAGTTCCTTCTAAGATTTCTGAAAAATGTAACCTAGCATCTTTGAAAAATGAAACACTTTGGCATGAAAGGCTAGGTCACATAAACTTTAAGGAACTTGCTAGAATTTCAAATAAAGATGTGGTCAAGGGGGTTCCGAAACTTTCTTTTGAACAAAACCTTGTGTGTGGCGGTTGCCAAAAGGGAAAACAGTCTAGGACTGCACACAAGAATTTGAACCACATAGGTACAAAACGGCCTTTGGAACTTTTGCATATGGACTTAATGGGGCCAACTCGTCAACCATCTCTGGGAGGTAAATGGTATATTTTCTTGTTGGTTGATGATTTTTCTAGATATACTTGGGTAGCTTTCTAAAAGAAAAAGCTGATACCTTTGATTCTTTTCTCGAAATCTGCAATCGTATTATGATAGAAAAGAATGAAAGGATTACTCGAGTTAGGAGTGATAGAGGTGGGGAATTCATAAATTCCAAATTCATTGATTTTTGCACTTCTAATGGCATTAAACATGAATTCTCCGCACCTTACACACCTCAACAAAATGGTGTAGTCGAGCGCAAAAACAGGGTCGTACAGGAGATGGCACGTGTTATGCTTCATAGCCGGAACTTCCTTTATATTTTTGGGCTGAAGCGGTGAACACTGCTGTCTATGTTATCAATCGAGTGTATTTGCGCCCGGGGACTTTGAATACACCATATGAACTTTGGTTTTGTAGAAAACCTAACATCAAATATTTTCGCATTTTGGGAGTCGGTGTTTTATTTTACGTGATCGTGAAAATCTTGGAAAATTTGACTCTCGAAGTGACGAAGGGATTTTCTTAGGTTATTCTACAAACAGCAGAGCATATCGAGTTTTTAACTTAGAATCTAAGACGATCGTAGAATCGATAAATGTTAAGGTAGATGAAGCTTTTCATTTTGAATCTGAAAAATCTACCCTCGATATCTCTCTTGATGATGATACACCTGCTAATGCATCTTCTTCTAACAATTCTTTCGATAATAATGTTGATGCATCTAACGGTTCTTCAAGCTTATCTGATGTGCAGGAATCATCTCGTGTACCTCCGCCTACTCCTCTACCTCAAACGTTACGCATCTCCAAGGATCACCCTGAATCGAACATAATTGGAGATCCACAAGAAGGAGTTAGAACACGGAGACAATTGGTTTGCGGATTTGCATGCTATGTATCTCAAATCGAACCAAGGAATGTTGATGAAGCTCTCCAAGATGATTATTGGATTAAAGCAATGCAGGAAGAGCTCCATCAATTCGAGCGAAACAAAGTCTGGGAACTGACGAAGCCTCCGAAGCAACACAATGTGATAGGTACCAAATGGATCTTCAAGAACAAGAAAAACGAAGAAGGTACTATCATCAGGAACAAAGCAAGGTTAGTTGCTCAAGGCTATTCTCAAGTAGAAGGTATAGACTTTGATGAAACCTTCGCCCCTGTAGCTAGACTCGAGTCCATTCGTATATTGTTTGCGATCGCTTGTCATTTTAAAATCAATTATTTCAAATGGACGTTAAGAGCGCCTTTTTAAATGGATTTTTAAATGAGGAAGTTTATGTAGCTCAACCGAAAGGTTTTGTGGATCATAAACTACCTAACCATGTTTTTCGACTGAAAAAGGCTCTTTACGGTCTGAAACAAGCACCGCGAGCATGGTACGAAAGGTTGACAAAGCACCTTTTGGAAAAGGGCTACACTCGAGGGGGAGCTGACAGGACTCTCTTTGTGAAGCATTATCAAAACAATTTCATAGTTGCTCAAATCTATGTTGATGACATTGTTTTTGGAGCAACAAGAGATAATGATGCTTCTAAATTCGCGGAGACCATGGAAAGCGAATTTGAGATGTCCATGATGGGCGAGTTGAATTATTTTCTTGGATTACAAGTTAAGCAAAACGATGAAGGAATTCACTTGTGTCAATCCAAGTATGCACTGGAGTTGGTCAAAAAGTTTGATCTTGAAAATTCTAAGATTTTCCAACTCCAATGGGAACTAGCCATAAGGGACTTGGAAGTGAATCACAAAGTGAGAATGTAGACGAGAAACTGTACCGCAGTATGATTGGAAGTCTACTATATCTCACGGCTAGTCGCCCGGATATATCCTTCAGTGTTGGGATTTGTGCGAGATATCAATCAGCACCGAAGGAGGTTCACCTGAAAGCGGTGAAACGGATCATCCGGTATATCAAAGGTACAATCAATTTCGGAATTTGGTATCCTATGGGAACGACTTTGGATATTGTTGGATACTCAGATGCCGATTGGGCTGGATCGGTGGATGACCGGAAAAGCACGAGTGGTGCATGCTTCTATCTTGGCCACTGCCTTGTTGCATGGCACAGTAAAAACAGAACTGCATAGCACTCTCGACTGCCGAAGCGGAGTACATTTCTGCAGGAAGTTGCTCAACCCAATTGATTTGGATGAAGAGCGTGTTGAGCGATTTCCGAATTTCAACATCTTCGGTAACCATTTTATGTGACAACACTAGTGCCATTAACATTTCTAAAAACCCTGTGTTGCACTCTAGAACAAAACATATTGAACTTAGATATCATTTTCTTAGAGAGCTAGTTGAATCAAACATTCTTCAACTGTCATATATTTCAACTGAGGATCAATTAGCCGACATCTTAACAAAACCTTTGGATCAAAAACGTTTTATTCACTTGCGAAAAGCAATTGGCATGCTTTCCTTGAAATAAACTCTTTTGAAACCTTTGCTTAGATTAGGTTTTGTTTTTGTTCTTGTTTTTGTTTTGTTCTTTATCTATGTTCTGTACATAGCACACTAATTGAGCATAAATCATAATTGACTTTAATTGCATCCTTTTATGCATTTAGAAATTTATTATGTTTTTGATGTCATAATGTTTCAATGTTGCAATGATCATTTACGTTAATTAAACCATCTTTCTGTGATCAAAGTCAATTTCTCTCTCAATGATCTCTTGGTATAGTCATTATCATATTTGATTGCTTAGTCGAGTATGAATTCGAGATCAATGGTTTGGTTGAATACTTTATATATTAAATAATTGATAGCCAATTGAGGGGGAGTCAATGAAATGTGAAATGCTCAAAAGATGTGGAAAGAGTTACATCCCAATGAGGAGTGTGAAAACTACCACCACATGGAGAAAATGAAAGAAAAAGATACTCCATGAATGAAAAGCAAACTTTTGTTTGAAAAATTGTTGATAAAACTCATATTGAAATACTTGACTCAGTCGTATTTCATGGTTGGTATAAGGTGGGATTTTTGATTTAAGATGCTCAAAGAGCCACTCCTTCAACAGATTGTCTAGATATATTATTTAACTTATCTGGGATTTCAAACATCTATTGATCTTGGTACTTCATTTTCTTTACTGAAATTGATGATTTGATAAAGACATTACACATAGGATCAAGATAGATGTAATTGAAGTTGTTCAACTTTAAGTGTTTTAACTTTCGTAAATCTTCGTTTCATTTTTGGATATTTTTGATAGATTTTTCATAATCTATTTCTTGTTGTATGAAACGATGTCATTTGTTTAAAGTTGACATGATAATGTGCTTACATACTTTTTCTGGATTTTATGTATTTTTCTTAATTTTTCTGAAGAAAAAGGTGTAGCCGATCCGGATCGTGGCAAGTGATCCGGATCCCGAACGCAGGATTTTTCCTGCGGGTGGCCGATCCGGATCACATTCTCGGCCGATCCGGATCACGGCTAGGGTTCTATATAGAAACTTTCAGATTCGAGATTTCTTTACCCTAATTTCTGGTTTTCAAGCTTCTAGAGTTTCTCTCTCTAGATTTCTTGCTTCCTGGTGCTTCAAAACTCAAAGTTCTTCGGATTCAAGTAAGTTTTCATGATCAAAACTCGGTTTTTCACAGTTTTTCTGTTTTTTCATCAAACGTGAGTTGAAAAGTTGGATTTTTTCGTTTGTGAATGGTTTTTGATCAAATTTCTTTTGAAATAAGAACTCTGGGTCAATTAGTTTTACTTTTATGCTGGGATTTCACTTGATTAACGAGTTTTTAGGCTTCGATTTCTAAAAATTCGGTTTTAGGGCATAAAAGAGGAATTTTTGTAAATCATGGATTTGATCTATTTTTAAAATTCTTTTTGGAAAACTAATTTGATTCTTGGCTTCTCTATATGATTATGATTGTCTAGGTACAATTTTTCAAATTTTTCAAAATTGACGATTTTTCATATGTTCTTGAGTTGGTCTTCACAGGACATTTTCTAAAAACTCAAAGCACTGACAAAATGGTGATCACCTGGATCATTTTCCTGCTCACTGCCATGGTTCATGTGAAGGACTCTGCAAAGCCGAAGAGAAGCAAGAGGACAAAAAGAGCAAAAGCTGACTCCGATACTGAATCGGAAACTGAATCGATTGACTGGGACACAATTGAAGTTGAAGGGGCTGTCCCAACTGCTGCAAAGGGGAAGGCTCCTGCTGAAGCTCCCAAATCTAAACCTCCTCCTACTGCAGCTGAGAAAGGAAAGGCGCCAATGGAGCCTACCGGAAAAAGAGTGAAAACCTCGGCAAGGAAAAGAAGTGGTGCCCAAGGCATTTCAATCAATGAACCTATGGACAACCTGCCACCATTTCAGGGATTCGTCAGCTCCACACGAATCAAAGATTTTGAAAAGAGGGAATGCATAGGAGAACGACATGTCAATGTACAACAGATGAGGGATAGATCTGCAGAGTTTGGAGCTCTGTTTGATCAAGTTGGTCTTGGTCCGATCTGCAACTTTTCTGAGAAAACTGGGTACTGTCCACACTCAGTTCGGATCTTCTATCAGAATGCAGCAGGTCTTATTGATGAAGCTGATGGACGCCGAGAATTTCATACCTTTGTAAAAGGTATCAAGATCAAAGTCACTCCCCAACTGATTGGAGAGGTGCTCGGTATGACAGCCATCTCAGACGGAGTTCATTATTTGAAGACTCAGGTCTTCACAGCCAAATCTTGGAGAATAGTAGTCAATGGAACCTGCTCTCCGGATACTACGTCTGCCGGAAATTCAGTTTACTCCAGGGAACTCAAGAAGGAGTACAAGTACTTAAACTTCATTATTTGCTACAACATTCTTCCCAACATGAACACGAAAATCGTCCGATGGGATAGGTTGCTATTTCTTTATCTTCTTGGAAATCCATCTGCGACAATGGGAGCAAACCTGAACATCCCCTACCTCATTTGGAATAGGATGACGCGGTATGTCGAACACTCACATCCCTCTGAGCGACTACCATATCCAATGATTATAATGCGCATCCTTAGGAGATTTAAGGTGGATACGAGCGCGAGTTCGTATTTGTATAGTTTGGGGACAATAAATGAGACAACCATTGTCAAGTCTTTGACAACAAAGCAGGATGATCCCCCTTCTCCTCCAATTGGCCAACGAGTTCGAACTCATGCAACTTCTTCCACTGCCCCCGTTCCTCCGAAACAGAAGGCACCTGCATCTACTTCGGACGATGATGCCTCGGTGACATCCATCTTCAAAGAACAACAGCGGCTTTCAAATGAACAAGAACGTATGTCCGCTGAATTTTCTGAAATGAAAGGCGATCTTCATGTTATGAAAAATGAGATGGAAATTATCACAGCTTCTCAAGTCACTTTGACCAAGTCAGTCTCTTCAGTAAAGAAACTTGTGAAGAAGTTGTTTGCGAAAATGGGTTGCACGACCTCGGATGACTCCGACTCTCAGGAGTAAATCTTTGTTATAATCATTTTCCTCTGACTTTGCTTTTTGTTCTGTTTTGCAGGTTTATGATGTGTGTTTATGTTTTTAACTCTCCTTTTGTTGTAATTATTTGGCTTGTTTTGTGACAAAAAGGGGGAGAGAGTTAGAGAGAACAACTTTGAACAATGATTGTGAAACAATGATATTGTGATATCAAGGTAAGTATGAATCTCAACTCAACTTTGGTTTTCTTTTGTGATTTGTGACATGCTTCTATACTAACTATTTGACTAACTATTTGGGCATGTAATATGACTAACAAGTTGATGTTGGACTAACATACTTTGACATTTGGTTTTCAACTGCTTAGAAGATATGTTGGTTTTAACTATGTTTCTTTCACATATCTGATTCTTTTAAATGTCATGGTGAGATCAAACTCTATCTCTGCACTTGGTTTTCTATGTTCCAATTCTTGAGGTATCTAACGAATTTGTTTGTCAAGAATGTTTTCTGTGTGCAGAGGTTACAGATGTCTAAGTCTAGAGTCTGTCTTAGGAGTTTATCTCATGTTTTTAATTTCTGGAACTCTTTTGTAAATTTTTGTTGTATGGTGATAGCAACAAAAATATCTTTTTGAATTTTCTTTGTGGATCTGTGTTTTGTCACGAAACCGCCAAAGGGGGAGATTGTTACGGAATTTGAGTTGGCGTATTTCGTGAATGTATTAAGTCTTGAAGATTGAAGATGAAGAAACTTGGATCATATACCTCAATCTCAAGAAAGAAGAATTCAAAAGGATCAGGTACGTTTAACTAAATAATTTTGATGATCCGAATACTTCTTATAGTGTAGAAACACTTGGAAGAGGTTTTAATTGCTTATTCATCAAAAACTGGACATGGGACATGTTCAGGATCCGGATCGTGGACTTTCAATCCGGATCCCGAAAGGTGTTCGTTCATACATTGCTGCAATCCGGATCACAGCTTGGGCAATCCGGATCCCGAATGGGGTGTTTTGTGAAAATGTATGAACGATCCGGATCGTGGATTATGATCCGGATCCCGAACAGGCGATTTTCTGGAAACTGCATTCTGTGCGTCTGCGATCCGGATCGTGGCTTATGCAATCCGGATCGCCGTCGGTAAAACTTTCCAGAAAAGTTTGTTTTTGATCCGAATATTCTTCCTAGGGTTTCTAACCTATAAATAGCCCTTCCTATTTCATTTCTAGGGCATCCAAATAGAGCCGTCATTTTCAAATATCATTTTATACGGCCTTAGATCCACATATAGAGAAGAACGGAAATCATTAGATCTATTTAATGGTTCTTCATCTATATTGATTAGTTTGATTCTAGGTTTTCATACTCATATCTTGAGTTGAATCAAACTAATGAATACTTAGATGGTATTTCCGATCTACTCTTGATCTAAGTATTCGGCGGATCATCACCACCCAAACAAACAACGATTTATCCCAAAATCGGCGCGTGGACTCGCGTGGCCTTGTGGATTCAAGGTGTTATCGCTCTCGTGGATTCGGAGCGAGGTGCGTTCGTGGATTCGAAGCGTGCCATTGGGTGAAGACCGTGGATTCGGTCGGACGTCGTGGACTCGACGTTGGACGCTGTGGATTCAGCGTTGGGCGCGGATCGTGGATTCGAGAAGCGTCGTGGAGCGAGCGGAGAAGATCGACTAGGGGCGTATGGTAAAAGGTTGAGTCGTCTGTGAGTACGTTATATCACCTTGTACGTGTGTTAACTCTAGTGGATTTCGCCGTGTTATCGGTCCCGTGGTTTTTTACTCCGGTTTGGAGTTTTCCACGTAAAAATCTTGTGTGTTCTTTTATTTTTCCGCAATCTTTTGTGTGTTCTTTTATTTTTCCGCATTGGGTTTTATCGCACAATGATTTTTTGAGTGTTTGTTGTTTACACCTATTCCCCCCCTCTAGGTGTTTTTTCCCCTATTAGAATTTCGAGTTCCAACCAATGGCAAATCCACGAACAGTCCGAATGCACCTTGAATCCACAAGGCCACGCGAGTCCACGCGCCGATTTTGGGTAAATCGTTGTTTTTTGGGTGGTGATGATCCGCCGAATACTTAGATTAGAAATAGATCGGAAATACCATCTAAGTATTCATTGATTTGATTCTACTCAAAATCTGAGTATGGAAAACCTAGAATCAAATCAATCAATATAGATGAAGAAACATAGAATAAATCTATTGATTTCCTTTCTTCTCTATATGTGGATTTTTTTCTTTCGGCTATATTTTTCTATTCCCATGCCCTAGAAATGAATCATAGGGCTATTTATAGGTTAGAAACCCTAGGAAGAATATTCGGATCAAAAACAACCTTTTCTGGAAATTTTTACGGACGGCGATCCGGATCGGGATTACTGCGATCCGGATTCGTAAAGAGATTGACGATTCCAGAAAAAGGGTTCGGGATCCGGATCGGATCCCCGATCCGGATCGTTCATACAATTTGGAAAACATAACATTCGGGATCCGGATCACAATCTTCTAGGATCCGGATTGAAGCAGTGTATGAACAACACACCTTCGGGATCCGGATGCAAGCCTGATCCGGATCCTGAACATGTCCCATGTCCAGTTTTTGATTTTTATGCAATTAAAATTCTTCCAGGTGTTTCTACACTATAAGAAGTATTCGGATCACCAAAATCTTTAGTTAAACATACCTGATCCTTTTGAATTCTTCTTTCTTGAGATTGAGGTATATGATCCAAAGTTTCTTTCATCTTCAATCTTCAAGACTTAATACTTTCACGAAATACGCCAACTCAAATTCCGTAACAATCTCCCCCTTTGGCGGTTTCGTGACAAAACACAAATCCACAAAAGAAAATTCAAAAAGATATTTTTGTTGCTATCACCATACAACAAAAATTTACAAAAGAGATCCAAAAATTAAAAACATGAGATAAACTCCTAAGACAGACTCTAGACTTAGACATCTGTAATCTCTGCACAAAGAAATCATTCTTGACAAAAAATTCGTTAGATACCTCAAGAATTGAAACATACAAAACCAAGTACAGAGATAGAGTTTATTCTCATCATGACATTTGAAAAATCAGATATGTAAGAGAATCATAGTTAAAACCAACATATCTTCTAAGCATTCAAAAACCAAATGTCACAAGATGTTAGTCCAACATCAACTTGTTAGTCATATTACATGCCCAAATAGTTAGTCAAATAGTTAGTATAGACATGCAACAAATCACAAAGAAAAAACAAAGTTGAAGTTGAAGTCATACTTACCTTAATGTTCACACATTCACACATTGATATTCACAATCATTGTTCATCATGTCTCTTCTCTCTCTAAACTCTCTCCCCCTTTTTGTCACAAAACAAGCCAATAATTACAAAACAAAAGAGAGTTAAAAAGATAAAAAACATGAAAATGAAAATCCTGCAAAGAACAAGAAAGTTAAAACAAAAATTTACTCCTGAGAGTCGGAGTCATCAGAGGTGTGCATCCCATTTTTGCAAACATTTTCTTCATCAGTTTTTTCATCGAGAGACGGACTTAGTCAAAGTAATTTGAGATGCAGTGATGGATTTCCAGCTCCTTTTTCACAACTTGAAGTTCTCCTCTCATTTCAGTGAACTCAGCCGACATGCGTTCTTGTTCATTCGAAAGTCGCTGTTGTTCTTTAAAAATAGAGCTGACGGAGGCATCATCATCAGAGGTGGATGGAGGTGCCTGCTGAGATGGAGGAACAGGGGCTGTAGAGGTAGTTGCTTGTGGTCGAGCTCTTTGTCGGAGTGGAGGAGAGGAGGATCATCCTGCTTTGTCGATAGAGATTTTACAATAGTTGTCTCATTGATTGTCCCCAAACTATACATGTAAGAGCTCGCGCTTGTATCCACTTTAAACTTCTTAAGGATGCGCATGATTATCATTGGGTATGGTAGTCTCTCTGTAGGGTGAGAGTGTTCGACATACCGCGTCATCCTATTCCAAATGAGATAAGGAATATTCAAGTTTGCTCCCATTGCTGCGTGGGTTCCCAAGAAGATAAAGAAATAACATCCTATCCCATCGAAGAACTTTGTATTCATATTGGGAAGAATGTTGTAGCAGACAATGAAGTTGATATACTTATACTCTTTTCGAAGCTCTTTGGAGAATACGAATTTCCGGTAGACAAAGTATCCGGAAGGCAAATTCCATTGACTACAACTCTCCAAGAGTTGTCGTTGAAGCTTTGAGTCTTTAGGTAATGGATTCCATCTGATCTGGCTTTCATACTGAGCACCTCTCCAATCAGTTGGGGAGTGACTTTGATTTTGATACCTTTAACCAAAGTATGAAATTCTCGACGTCCGTCATCATGATCAAGTAGACTTGCAGCATTCTGATAAAACATACGAACTGAGTGTGGACAATACCCAGTTTTTTCAGGAAAGTTGCAAATTGGACCAAGACCAACTTGATCAAACAAAGTCCCAAAGGCTGCAGAGCGTTCCATCATTGGTTTGACATTGACATGTCTCTCACCAATGCATTCTCTTTTCTCAAAATCCTTGATTCTTGTGGAGCTGATGAATTCCTGTGGTGGAGGCTGGCTAGCAATTGGTTCGTTAATCGAAATGCCCTGAGCACTGCCTCTTTTTCTTGCACCAGTTTTCATCCTTGTTCCAGTTGAAGTAGGTTCCATTGGGGCTTTTCCTTTCTCAGCTGCAGTAGGAGGAGGCTTTGTCTTTGAAGCTTCAGCAGGTGCTTTTCCTTTTGAGACAATGGGGACATCTTCTTCAATCTCGAGGTTATCCCAGTCTATTGAATCCGTTTCAGATTCTGTATCGGAATCATTCTGAGCTCTTTTAGTCCTCTTAGCCTTCTTAGGCTTTGCAGGTCCTTGACATGGACCATGGCAGCAAGTAGGAAAATGATCCAGGTGATCACCATTTTGAGTGCTGAGTGAGAAAGTGTCCTGTGAAACCAACTCAAGAACACATGAAAAATTGTCAATTTTGAAAAATTTGAAAAATTGTACCTAGACAATCATAATCATGTAGAGAAGCTAAGAATCAAATTAGTTTTCCAAAAAGAATTTTAAAAATAGATCAATTCCATGATTTTCAAAAATTCCTCTTTTATGCCCTAAAACCGAATTTTTAGAAATCGAAGCCTAAAAACTCGTTAATCTTGAGAAAACCCAGCATAAAAGCAAAACTAATTGACCCAGAGTTCTTATTTCAAAAGAAATTTGATCAAAAACCATTCACAAACGAAAAAGATCCATGATTTTACTCACGTTTGAGAAGAAAAACTGTGAAAAACCGAGTTTTGATCAATAAAACTTACTTGAATCGAAGAACTTTGAGTTTGGAAGCTCCAAGATGCAAGAAATCTAGAGAGAGAAGCTCTAGAGACTTGAGAACAAAAGATTAGGGTAAAAGAAATCAAATCCCTTTGTTCTATAAAACCCTAGCCGTGATCCGGATCGGATCGAGATTGATCCGGATCGGCTACCCGCAGGAAGAATCCTGCGTTCGGGATCCGGATCACTTACCCGATCCGGATCGGCTTCAACTTTTTCTCCAGAAAAATTTAGAAAAATTCCATAAAATCCAGAAAAAGTATGTAAGCACTTTACCATGTCAACTTTAAACAAAAATCATCGTTTCATACAACAAGAAATAGATTATACAAAATCTATCAAAAATACTCAAAAATGAAACGAAAATTTACGAAAGTTAAAACACTTAAAGTTGAACAACTTCAATTACATCTATCCTGATCTTATGCGTAATGCCTTTATCAAATCATCAATTTTGGTAAAGAAAATGAAATACCAAGATCAATAGATGTTTGAAATCCCAGATAAGTTAGATAATATATCTAGACAATCTGTTGAAGGAGTGGCTCTTTGAGCATCTTTTATCAAAAATCCCACCTTATACCAACCATGAAATATGACTGAGTCAAGTATTTCAATATGCATTTCATCAACATTTTAAAAACAAAAATTTGCTTTGCATTCATGGAGTATCTTTTTCTTTTTCATTTTCCTCCATGTGGTGGTAGTTTTCACACTCCTCATTGGGATGTAACTCTTTCCACATCTTTTGAGCATTTTACATTTCTTTGACTCCCCCTCAATTGGCTATCAATTATTTAATATATAAGGTATTCAACCAAAAATTGATCTCGCATTCATACTCGACTAAGCAATCAAATATGATAATGACTATACCAAGAGATCATTGAGAGAGAAATTGACTTTGATCACTTAAAAGATGGTTTAATTAACGTAAATGATCATTGCAACATTGAAATATTATGATATCAAAAGCATAATAAATTTCTAAATGCATAAAAGGATGCAATTAAAGTCAATTATGATTTATGCTCAATTAATGTCCTATGTACAAACATAGATAAAGAACAAAACAAAAACAAAAACAAAACCTAACCTAAGCAAAGGTTTCAAAAGAGTTTATTTCAAGGAAAGCATGCCAATTGCTTTACGCAAGTGAATAAAACGTTTTTGATCCAAAGGTTTTGTTAAGATATCAGCTAATTGATCCTCAGTTGAAATATATGACAGTTGAAGAATATTTGATTCAACTAGCTCTCTAAGAAAATGATATCTAAGTTCAATATGTTTTGTTCTAGAGTGCAACACAGGGTTTTTTGAAATGTTAATAGCACTAGTGTTGTCACATAAAATGGTTACCGAAGATGCTGAAATCCGGAAATCGCTCAACACGCTTTTCATCCAAATCAATTGGGTTGAACAACTTCCTGCAGAAATGTACTCCGCTTCGGCAGTCGAGAGTGCTATGCAGTTCTGCTTTTTACTGTGCCATGCAACAAGGCAATGGCCAAGATAGAAGCATGCACCACTCGTGCTTTTCCGGTCATCCACTGATCCAGCCCAATCGGCATCTGAGTATCCAACAATATCTAAACTTGTTCCCATAGGATACCAAATTCCGAAATTGATTGTACCTTTGATATATCGGATGATCCGTTTCACCGCTTTCAGGTGAACCTCCTTCGGTGCTGATTGATATCTCGCACAAATCCCAACACTGAAGGATATATCCGGGCGACTAGCCGTGAGATATAGTAGACTTCCAATCATACTGCGATACAGTTTCTCGTCTACATTCTCACTATGTGATTCACTTCCAAGTCCCTTATGGCTAGTTCCCATTGGAGTCGGAAAATCCTTAGAATTTTCAAGATCAAACTTTTTGACCAACTCCAGTGCATACTTGGATTGACACAAGTGAATTCCTTCATCGTTTTGTTTAACTTGTAATCCAAGAAAATAAGTCAATTCGCCCATCATGGACATCTCAAATTCGCTTTCCATGGTCTCCGCGAATTTAGAAGCATCATTATCTCTTGTTGCGCCAAAAACAATGTCATCGACATAGATTTGAGCAACTATGAAATTGTTTTGATAATGCTTCACAAAGAGAGTCCTGTCAGCTCCCCCTCGAGTGTAGCCCTTTTCCAAAAGGTGCTTTGTCAACCTTTCGTACCATGCTCGCGGTGCTTGTTTCAGACCGTAAAGAGCCTTTTTCAGACGAAAAACATGGTTAGGTAGTTTATGATCCACAAAACCTTTCGGTTGAGCCACATAAACTTCCTCATTTAAAAATCCATTTAAAAAGGCGCTCTTAACGTCCATTTGAAATAATTTGATTTTAAAATGACAAGCAATCGCAAACAATATACGAATGGACTCGAGTCTAGCTACAGGGGCGAAAGTTTCATCAAAGTCTATACCTTCTACTTGAGAGTAGCCTTGAGCAACTAACCTTGCTTTGTTCCTGATGATAGTACCATCTTCATTTTTCTTGTTCTTGAAGATCCATTTGGTACCTATCACATTGTGTTGCTTCGGAGGCTTCGTTAATTCCCAGACTTTGTTTCGCTCAAATTGATGGAGCTCTTCCTGCATTGCTTTAATCCAGTAGTCATCTTGAAGAGCTTCATCAACATTCTTTGGTTCGATTTGAGATACATAGCATGCAAATCCGCAAACCAATTGTCTCCGTGTTCTAACTCCTTCTTGTGGATCTCCAATGATGTTCGATTCAGGGTGATCCTTGGAGATGCGTAACGTTTGAGGTAGAGGAGTAGGCGGAGGTACACGAGATGATTCCTGCACATCAGATAAACTTGAAGAACCGTTAGATGCATCATTATTATCGAAAGAATTGTTAGAAGAAGATGCATTAGCAGGTGTATCATCATCAAGAGAGATATCGAGGGTAGATTTTTCAGATTCAAAGTGAAAAGCTTCATCTACCTTAACATTTATCGATTCTACGATCGTCTTAGATTCTAAGTTAAAAACTCGATATGCTCTGCTGTTTGTAGAATAACCTAAGAAAATCCCTTCGTCACTTCGAGAGTCAAATTTTCCAAGATTCTCGCGATCACGTAAAATAAAACACCGACTCCCAAAGATACGAAAATATTTGATGTTAGGTTTTCTACAAAACCATAGTTCATATGGTGTATTCAAAGTCCCCGGGCGCAAATACACTCGATTGATAACATAGACAGCAGTGTTCACCGCTTCAGCCCAAAAATATAAAGGTAAGTTCCGGCTATGAAGCATAACACGTGCCATCTCCTGTACGACCCTGTTTTTGCGCTCGACTACACCATTTTGTTGAGGTGTATAAGGTGCGGAGAATTCATGTTTAATGCCATTAGAAGTGCAAAAATCAATGAATTTGGAATTTATGAATTCCCCACCTCTATCACTTCTAACTCGAGTAATCCTTTCATTCTTTTCAATCATAATACGATGGCAGATTTCGTGAAAAGAATCAAAAGTATCAGCTTTTTCTTTTAAAAATGCTACCCAAGTATATCTAGAAAAATCATCAACCAATAAGAAAATATACCATTTACCTCCCAAGAGATGGTTGACGAGTTGGCCCCATTAAGTCCATATGCAAAAGTTCCAAAGGCCGTTTTGTACCTATGTGGTTCAAGTTCTTGTGTGCAGTCCTAGACTGTTTTCCCTTTTGGCAACCGCCACACACAATGTTTTGTTCAAAAGAAAGTTTAGGAACCCCCTTGACCACATCTTTGTTTGAAATTCTAGCAAGTTCCTTAAAGTTTATGTGACCTAGCCTTTCATGCCAAAGTGTTTCATTTTTCAAAGATGCTAGGTTACATTTTTCAGAAATTTACTAGGAACTACATAACAATTGTTTTCTGATCTAACCCCTTTTAAAAAGAAAGCATGGTTCTTGTCAGTTACAGTACATTTATCAGATGAAAAATTAACTGAATAACCATTATCACAAAGTTGACTTATGCTTATGAGGTTAGTCTTAAGGCCATGAACAAATAACACATTTTCTAGAACCGGGCCATCTGGAATAGCTACCGTTCCCTTTCCAACAATTTTGGAAGACCGACCATCTCCGAAAACAACAAGTCCTCCGGAGTTTTTCTCAAAGTTTGAAAACAGTTTTTGTCACCGGTCATATGACGGGAACACCCGCTATCCAGATACCAAGACGAACTATCATATGCATGCAAGGAAACATTGGTAACAAGACAGGGAAAATTTCACCTTTGCGCACCCAAACCTTTTTGGAATGCGTCGGTAATGGTCGTGAAGTTGATTCTCCTAGGTGAAAGCGTCTTGTTGAAGAATTGCTGCTCCTTGATGATGTCGTCTTGAGCGGTGAACTACCAAGGCTCTTTTCCTTCAATGATTTGCAGTTGATTTTCGAGGAATCACCTTTTGGTAGTCATTGCAAGAGGTGCTTGAGGTGTGCGTTTGGCTCCCATCTTGCAATTTCTCCTTATGTGCCCTGAAATGCCACAACGAAAACATACCTTAGTTCTTGACGATCCCGAGGAGGATGAAGTAGGCTTGTTGTCGTTGCTTGTCGTGAATTCCGGTGTCGGAGGAGGAGATACCGACTGAGGCACAAAAACTGTCCCACTCGAACTTGGAATGTCTCCAGTTTGAGTGTATCCGAGGCCGAACTTATTTGTTTGACCAAGACCAAGAAGTCTGTCCAACTTACTCCTTCCAGAAGAAAATCTCTTTAAGTCATCCTTTAGTTGGCGTATGGTCTTTGTCATTTCCAATTTTTCCTGTCGAGCCTCGCCGTAGAGCTTCAAGAAGTAATTCGCTTTGTTCACCATATCCATATGTTCTTTCTCGAGAAGCTCATTGGACTCTTGAAGGGAAACATTTGCTTTGACTAGATTATCCCTTTCCACTTCAAGATCGGTTGAGAGAGAAGTTACCCTTTTTACTTCTTCTTCGAGATCCTGCAATCTCCCTTTCAACCCCTTGTTTTGCTTTGCCAGTTTCTTTGAATCCCTCAAAAGCTTATGGTAGGCAAGAGCAAAATCTTCACCTTCAGAATTCTCGATTCATCGTCCGTTGCAATCTTTTCAACAGAGGAGTTGGACAAGGAATCGGATGTACTTGCCATTAAGCACATGAAGGGTGAAGATGTAGTGGACGCGTGGAAAGCTGTCGCGTTGTCTTCTTCATCACTTGAGGATGACTCATTTGACGTGGAGTTGTCATCCCAAGTAACGACTTGCATCGCTTTCTTCTTTGCCGGATTCTTGTTGGGACACTCCGTTGCAATGTGGCCGTAGCCTCGACATTTGAAGCACTGAACTTGTCCCTCTGAACTTTTCTTATCCTTTGAGAAGTTCTCTTGCTTTCTTGACTTGTAGCTTGAAGAACCCTTGCCTTTCTTCGACTTTCCGAAGGATGGAGTTTTGCTTGAATTACCCCTTCGAAAGTTGCGGCGAAACTTCCTTGTCAAGAGAGCGAGCTGCTTCTCAAAGTCCTCCATAGATAGGTTCTCGTCGTCGTCCGAGGAGGATGAATCCGCGTCTTCTTCTTTAGTTGATTTCAATGCGTAACCTGAAGACTTAGAAGAGGATGCCTTTCCAGAAGAATAGTTAGTAGGAAATGTCATTTCATAAGTTTGTAAAGCACCAACTAATTCTTCTACACGCATTTCGTCCGGGTGTTTAATTGTTTCAATGGCTGCGACCTTCGGGCGAAATCGTTCAGGAAGAGTTCTTAGAATTTTTCTTACAACTTTAAATTCTGGAATCTTCTCTCCCAAGTTAGCACATGAGTTTACGATGTCTTGCAATCGTGTGTAATAGTCAGTGAAAGATTCATTCTCTGCCATAGAGATAGAGTCAAACTTGCTCGTAAGCATTTGCAGTTTCTGAATCTTCACAAGGTTAGTTCCCTCATGCGTAACTTGAAGAACATCCCAGATTTCTTTCGCAGTCTCACATGCCGAGACGCGAGAGAACTCTGTTTGTGACAAAGCATTAAATAGAGCATTAATTCCTTTGCCATTGTAAGAAGATGAATCTATCTCTTCCTTGGTCCATTTCGACCTAGGTTTTAAGGTGCGAACATCAGAAAATTTCAGTTGGATTAGACCATCCTAATTCAATTGATTGCCACACCCTTTCGTCGATGGAAATTAAAAAGGCTTTCATCCGTACTTTCCAGTACGCATAATTTGTTCCATCAAAGAAAGGGGGTCGATTGATGTTTCCACCTTCAACCATTGTTTACAACCCTATTCCCGCTCTGATACCACTTGTTGGGTTTACTAATATGGATCTAAATAGGGGAAAAAACACCTAGAGGGGGGTGAATAGGTGTAAACAATAAACACTCAAAAAATCATTGCGCAATAAAACCCAATGCGGAAAAATAAAAGAACACGCAAGATTTTTACGTGGAAAAACTCCAAACCGGAGTAAAAAACCACGGGACCGATAACACGGCGAAATCCACTAGAATTAACACACGTACAAGGTGATATAACGTACTCACAGACGACTCAACCTTTTACCATACGCTCCTAGTAGATCTTCTCCGCTCGCTCCACGACGCTTCTCGAATCCACGATCCGCGCCCAACGCTGAATCCACAGCGTCCAACGTCGAGTCCACGACGTCCGACCGAATCCACGGTCTTCACCCAGTAGCACGCTTCGAATCCACGAACGTACCTCGCTCCGAATCCACGAGAGCGGTTGCACCTTGAATCCACAAGGCCACGCGAGTCCACGCGCCGATTTAGGGTAAATCGTTGTTTTTGGGTGGTGATGATCCGCCGAATACTTAGATTAGAAATAGATCGGAAATACCATCTAAGTATTCATTGATTTGATTCTACTCAAAATCTGAGTTTGGAAAACCTAGAATCAAATCAATCAATATAGATGAAGAAACATAGAATAAATCTATTGATTTCCTTTCTTCTCTATATGTGGATTTTTTTCTTTCGGCTATATTTTTCTATTAAGTCCCATACCCTAAAAATGAATCATAGGGTCTATTTATAGGTTAGAAACCATTGGAAGAAGATACGGATCAAAAACAACCTTTTCTGGAAATTTTTACGGACGGCGATCCGGATCGGAATTACTGCGATCCGGATCGTCATAAAGAGATTGACGATTCCAGAAATCCAAGGGTTCGGGATCCGGATCGGATTGCCCGATCCGGATCGTTCATACAATTTGGAAAACATAACATTCGGGATCCGGATCACAATCTTCTAGGATCCGGATTGAAGTATTGTATGAACAACACCCTTCGGGATCCGGATCACTGGCTCTGATCCGGATCCTGAACATGTCCCATGTCCAGTTTTTGATTTTTATGCAATTAAAATTCTTCCAGGTGTTTCTACACTACAAGAAGTATTCGGATCACCATTAATCTTTAGTTAAACATACCTGATCCTTTTGAATTCTTCTTTCTTGAGATTGAGGTATATGATCCAAAGTTCTTTCATCTTCAATCTTCAAGACTTAACACTTTCCACGAAATACGCCAACTCAAATTCCGTAACACATGCCGCGCGGCAGCAAGCCTGCCGCGCGGTGCCCCGCGCCTGCAGAGCGGCGCCCAGGCGCGCCCGCCCGCGCGCGGCGCCCTGCGCCCGCCTGCGCATGGGCGCCCACATGCGCATGGGTGGCCGCATGCGCTGCGCGCCCGCCTTGCACCCGCAACGCATGGGTGCGGAGCCCGCATGCGCTGCGCGGCGCCCTGCGCCCGCAGCGCAGCGCCTTGCTGCGCGCTTGCCAAGCTGCGGGCGCGCGCAGCCTGGTGCTTGCTGCCGCGCCCGTTGAGCATCCGCGCAGCGGTCTGCGCCGGCCGCGCGCGCGCCCTTTCGCGCCCGCGCGGCCCACGCCACCCAGCAGCAGCCACACCAAAAACTAGGAAAATAAAAACACCAAATAAAACCCAACCAAGAACATCAAGCTCTCAAACTCCGGAAAAACTGCACATACCTTTTGGAGCTCGACGCGCGCACGCTCCGCTCGCCGCGCTCTCCACTGCGCCCAGGGTTCCCAGTCGCAGGTGAAAATCCCCAACCTCTTGCACCATCATCACTCTCACCTTCTCTTCTCTCTTTTCCTCTTCTTCAACTTCCTTCTTCCTCTTCTTTCTTTTCCTCTGCTTGCTTTACATTCCTCTGTTTTATTGCTCAACAGGATGAGGAGACGCGGGCAATTAATTAGCAACAGGCTAATTAAGAGGTGGTTGGCAGACATTAAATAGGGGTAAAAGACCAAAAGACCCTCTCCACCAAAATATCTAAACCCAAAGTAACTACAAACACTAATTCCACACTCCTCTTCACACTAATCCATCACAGGCCAAAATTCCTTAATTAAATAAATTAATTAAATAATCCTTCAAATGCCCCCGCCAACTCGCTTTTTGCCCTCGGGGCCTCCGCACCAGTCCGGAGCCTCCCGAACTCCGCTGTAATCTGAAAATACACATGTCCACAGCTTTTTCTCCCCAAAAAGCTCAACCGTTGAGTCGGGATGCTCAATCCAAAAACCGGCTCCAAAAACTGCCAGTTCCAACTCACTTTTCACCTTCGGATTCTCCGCGTCAGTCCGGAACCTCCCGAACTCCGCTGTAAACACAAAGTACACCAGTTCCAAGTACTCCCAAATTTTCAGCACTCCACTGCGAAATCGAGGCTTCCCCGAAGCCAGTCCTCTAACGGCGAACAATGCCCGGAAAACCCCGAATCGACCTGGGGCTTCCGCGTAGATCCGAGTCGACCCGAACTCGTCAGTAATCCAATATGGAACATGCTCGAGGCGATTTCTCCGCACCATACCATCTTACGAGGTCGGCGCGCTATCCGACATCCCGGTATTCTACATTTACAACTTGGATGGAATTACTCCTTAGGTCCACACGAAGCTTCCCGACCCTCTCACCTCGGCCGAAGATGGCCGGAGCTCCGGCGACCCCATTTTGGTCGCATCTCGGGTCCCCCATGGCAACTTGAGTTTCAAGCTGCATGGAAGCCATGCAAAAGCATGGTTGAGTTCCTCTTGGTCCCAGTAAGGATTCTGGGCAGGTGGCCGGCGTCGGAGAAGCCCGCCGGCGCCGGAGCTGCATCCTCGGCCAACTTGTAATAAACCCGAATACTAGGGCTTTTAAGTTCTCCCAAAATACTCCACCATACAAGCCCAAATTTTGTAGACTTATCCTACAGATCATACAGTCCAATCCTACCAAATTTTACCTTTGTTGGCTCATTCTTTACAGAGATCGGCCGCGGCGGAGCAACAACTAGGTTTTCGGCCATCTTACGCCTCCGCCAGCCATGCACTTTGCATGGAGGCTCGGGGCTTGGCACATAGCACCCTAAGGACCTAAGAGGTCCACTGTTAGTGGTCCTGGGCTCAAACAACCATTGGTTAATGAGCCTTACCTTCGCCGGACTCGGGGAAGATAGGAAGTAGCCGGATCTCACTCTCCCTCCTTCACGCGACCTCGGCCAGCAACCAGGAGCACCTCCAGTCACAGAGGGACACCTCCAGAACTCCTGGACCACTTTGGATGAAGTTGGTTCCAATCTCTTCTTTTTCTCTCTCACTCTCGGTTTTATCTCTAATGGTGGTGGCTCTTGGGTGGTCCAAGGCTTCGGGGCTGGGTTAGACAGGTGCAAGGGATCATAGTTAATGCTTGGATTCCTTCTTGACTCCTCGTGAATGCACACAAGGAGATCAAGGGTCACCCCAACTTAATGCAAAGATTCCTTTGCTAAATAACCCCAAGCTTGGTTCACACCTAAACCTAGCATCCGAGACCTGATCAGGGATTGCAAAATGCACCCAACACCCTGACCATTAAGTCCCTAAAACAATGGTACATAAAATATTAACTTTCCTTGCAATTTAGTCCATTTTTAGGTGGTTTTTACGCAATTCGAGAAAATCCGCTCGTCGTTTTGCGAAACGGACTTCGCCACGACGTCCGGCTCGTCGAGACTTGTCAAGTAGCGTATTTGTTTGATGTGTTTGACGCTCAGATTAAATCTCGGGCCATAAAGTTTGTCGAAATGCGGTATATTGCACGCACCCCGATGCACCCGGGTCGCCAAACGCGAAATCCGTCAGTGCCATCGCGTTCAGAACGTCGAAATTAGCTAGGGTCCATTACTAATACCCCTATGTTAAACTTTTAGACAGTGATTCGGCCTTTGGTGTTCTAAGGGGAATTAAATTATCGAGAGTTACTATTCACCTTAAGTCGCGGGGCCCGCCTTTTTGATTTCTGATTTCTGGAAGATCCGACCGTCGGATCGAAAACATATGAATATGAAACTTCTATGTTTCGACGAGACGATCGCAATGGTGATCTCGGATTTTCCAGATCAGACCCCGATCAAAAGTCGACATTCCTGGGCCACTATTGACCCACTAAAAATTCTGAAAATTATTTAAACCTGAATTCTGGATTTTAAAAATCATGGTTACTACAGGCGGAGAGTCATCAAGTGAGGGGGAGTCGGACGAAGGAGAACTCGTTGAGGCATATCAACAACTTCTTGCGGAATCGAAGAAAATGGCCAAGCATATCAAGAAGTTGAGGAAGCAACGACTTGAGGTTCAAGATGAGAATCAAGCTTTTAAGATCAAACTTCATGATCTCGAGGAGGAACAAGGAAGTTTATTGGATAACAATAAAATCCTCCAAGAAAAGTTAAACCAATCGGAGACAAACGCTAAATCATATATGGACAAGATCGGTTTTCTTGAAAAACAGTTTGAAGAAATTCATGTCACCAACTAAGCTTTGACCAAGCAAGTTCATGAACTCAAATCCGACATACAAAGGCTTTCAACCGTTTCCAAGAAACTTAATTGTATGTTCGGATTCGGTCAAACAAGCAAGGTTGGTTTGGGTTTTAAAAAGGACCAAACTGTGCATGCTTCAAGTTCCACAATGAAATTGAGAGGAAAAACTTGTCACCTATATGGACTTGAAGGACACTTGGTGAAGAATTGCCCGAAAAAGAGAAAGAAAAATACTTCGGCAACTTCATCTACGGAGCGGACTCAACGGATTCAAAAGACATATCAAGTCAAAGGAGTTCACTCAACCCACCAAAGGTCCGAGCCACAACATCAATCATACAAGTGGATTATTGCGAGGCAAAGACCTAAGGTGGATCAACAGTCAAAGCGGACAACCCCCGGCCACAACGAATCAAGACAACCCAAAATCCAGCGATTTTGGATTCGGAAAGGTGATATCTTTCCTTGTCTTAAGTTCTAAATAGCTTATGACTGTATGTAATGCTTTGATTGGTTTTCCCTTCATATTTTTCTTAATCTTTGCATTACATGTTTTCAATGCTCTTCGTTTTTATACTTTGTTTTTGAACAAAAGGGTTTTTATTGAACAAGTGCATTGAATGAAAAGGGCTTCACGTTCATTCACTCCAATTTAATTTTATATGAATTATCAACTTTACTCCATAATCATAATCTTGAAGATACTTCATTATAGGAGTTTTTGATAGTTATAAGCATCAAATTTTAGAAATCATGTGTGATCTTAAGATGCTTAATCTATCTCGGTTGTGTGAATTCATTGTGATAAACTGAGACAACCGATAGACTAAAATTTGGGATTTAATTCTTTCACGTAAGAGATTGCATTCTTACAAGGGTAAATAAATGAATTGTAAAAGATGTGGAAAGAGTTACATCCGAAAGGAGTGTGAAAACTACCACCACATGTTGGAAAGAGCTGCCACCCCAGTCGTCCGGTTTGTGTGTAAAGCTACCACATGTTTTGGATGCTTGGAAAATATTTTATGAGAAAATCTTTAGTTGAAGCATTCGGAGATTTAAATTCAAAGTTTTTATTTTGAACAATCTCCTGGTTGGTATAAGGTGGGATAGCTAAAAAGATGCTCAAAGAGCCACCATTAGGTAATTTAGTGCTTATCTCAATTTGAAAGGGTAGAATTCAAAATTGATGTCATTTGGAAATCTCCGTAAGTCATCTTTGTAAATCCGTTACATCTTAATAGAGTTTGGATCTCAAGATTATTTTTGATGACTTATGTTTGATGAATATAACATGAAAAACGGTTTATAATGTTTTATCTTTGTTTTTCATGATTTAGGAGTAAATCTTTTTAATTTTGTGAAATTAATTGGATTGAATGGCATCTGTGTGAATTCGTTGTTTAAAGCACTTAAATTGATTTCTTGATGGAATACAAACCGGTATTTGAAATGTTTTCAAAATTTGGATTTGTTTCAAGAAATTCTTGCTTTTTGGCTCTTGTGTACCCGTACTTGAATTTTAGTACCGGAACCAAGATTCCGGATCAAAAACCCAATCCGGAACCCGAATCATGAAAATCCTTGTTTTTCACTTGAGTACCGGTACTCCATGTTTAGTACCGGAACTACCTTTGCGGATCCGGATCAAAGGTATTTTCAGTCCGGAACCCGAACGAAGATTTTCAGGATTTTGCACTACGTACCGGTACACGATTTACTGGTACCGGTACGCGATCTGGATTTCTTTATATTCCGGAACTAAAGCCTTTTATTTCATCTCTCCCACTTCAAAACCCTCCCTCTCTCTCTCTCTAAAACATCTCAAAAGGGTTTTCTCTTCAAGATCAAGAGATTTGTTGCTCTCATTTGTAAGTTTCTACATTAATCTTGCTTTCTTTAACTTCAAAACCCTAGTTTTTAGGTTTTGATGTTGTTTTTAGGGATTTTTGAGTAGATCTTTGGTTTAAATGAAATATCTTGCATAAATTATCCTTAACTCATGTTTAGAACATAAATGGTACATCTCTATGCAATTAGATTCAGATTTTTCATGCCCATATGATTGAATCTAACTTTATACATGTTCTTGACATAGAAAAAATTGAGAATTGAGGCTTTCACTATTGAAACAACAGTTAGAGGCATAAAATTTGACATTACTCCATCAGTAATTGGGGCAAATCTTGGGCTAGCTGTTGATACTTCTGGTCTTTACTATACAGATGGTGATTTCCAGCATGACACTCATTGGGACATTGTTGTGGATTCAATTTGCAAATCAGGGACACACACAAATAGGTCATATGTTGAATCAAAGGACCTAAAACCAGAATATCACATTTTGTCCTTGATCGTATGCTACAACTTATTGCCCACAATGGGGACCAAAAGGATTCGATGGGATCGATTGCTACTTCTCTTTTTCCTTGGTCACCCGGAAAGTGCAAATGGAATCAACATCAACATTCCATTCTTAATTTGGCAGCAAATGGTACATGTCATTGAGGGATCAAGACAACGTGACCTTCTACCGTATCCAATCTTGATTACTCGTATTCTGGAAGATCACGGTGTTGACGTTTCTTGTACCAAATTTGACTACGGCTTAGGCTCAATCGATGGAATCACGTTAGCCAAGTCAGTTAGCACTTTGAAAACATTTGGGCACACAAAGGGCTATGCAAGCGAAGCAACTACGAGCGCACCGCCTCGCCAAGAATCTCCGGAACCAGATGAAGTGGTCACTCTTCAGACCTTGCATCAGGATGTTCGATCTTTGAAGAAAAGGATGGAGCAAGGCTTCAAGAAACTCGAGGATGGGTTGAAGAAGATATTCGATAACCTTGGGTGCAAACACGATGATGTGGTCACTGGAGCAACTGCACCAAGTACATCTCATGGACCTACATCACATGAGGACGATGATGATTCAGATCAGGATGAGTGATTTCTTTTCCTTCTTGTTTTTGGTTTTTAGCTTCTTTTCACTTTGTGATGAACAAGAACTCTAATGGACATGTAACTAAGAATTTATCCTTCTAGTATGTTTCTTTTTTTCTATTTTGGCTGTTTGACGATTTGTGACAAAAAGGGGGAGAACAGAAAATATTGATTGAACCACAAAGGGGGAGAACATAGATGCTCAAGACAGGGGGAGAACATGGAGAACATGTTGGAAATGCTCAAGATAGGGGGAGATAAAGAAAAGATTGAAAGAGCCACAAAACAAAAACAAAAACAAAAGAACCAAATGGAAGACGAATCGAGTGTAGGATTTTAATTTCTAACGACTAACATTTGATTTTGTTTGGAGTTTTGTTTTGCAGGAATTACATCACTTTAAGACTCCAAGTCCTAAGTCATAGAGTATGTTCTAGGACTGTTTGGTTCAAATGTAATTTTGTATTTATTGGATCTTTCACGCAAAGAAAATCAATGTTTTAGTGATGACATTGAATTTCGATTTTTTGGTTTAAGATGAGTGACTTGAGCGGTTTTATGTATTTTTGGGTTTTGTCACGAAATTGCCAAAGGGGGAGATTGTTACGGCTTTTTGGTGTTGGCATATTTCGTGAGTCAAGTTAGTAAGTTGAGTCGGAGTCTTAAAGGGATCAAATTGTCAAATCAGCCTTCGAAGACTCATTGAAGATTCAACATGAGCCCAAGTCAACTCCCAGGTATGATTAAATATAGATCATGGTGATTAAAGTTTGTTTATAATCATTGGAAACAGAAATTAATGAAAATCGGTTTAAACTTGGTTTTAGGAACTTGGTTTTAACTTACAACTTAATTTAAGTTTGGATTCCGGTACTTGGTCTGTTTTGGCTAAAGTTTATCTTGGAAAAATCAGTTTTTACATTGAATACCGGAACCACACTTGGAGTTCCTCAAACCCGACACAGGATTTTCTGAAATTTGTATTGCGTACCGGAACACAAACTCGCGTACCGGAACACAATAGAAAAATCTGTGTTTTGCACCATTGAGTACCGAAACACAATATTTGGTACCGGTACACAATGTTGCCTCGGGAAAAGTTTCCTAAACCGACTCTAATTCGTTCCAAGGGCTATAAATAGATACTTAGGGTTTCTCGACTACGATGACCAATACCGAAAACACTCGAGAGCAACCCTAGAGGCTGGTTTTTATCTTTCTTCTCTTTTGCCTCTTTTAGGTCAATTCGACGGTTCTTCCAAGATCTATCTTTTGTCGAATTGATCTAAACTTTGCTTAGAAATTCTTTCTACGGTTCTTCAATGATAATCTAAGCAAAGGATCACCATCGAAGCCTATATTTTGTATTGGCTGAGTTTGCGTCGTGGATTCGACGTAGCACCGTGGATTCGGTGTGTTGAAGGCGTTTCGTGGATTCGAAACGTGTGCTCGTGGATTCGAGTGGCGTTTGTGGATTCGAACGTGTGCAGTGGACGTGCAATCGGTGGAGCGCAAGATCCGAAGAACTTGAAGGAGGGGTTTGAGTCCGTGGAGTCGGTAATTTCCTTGTTATTCTTCTTTTCTTAGTGGATTGTTATTGCATGTTGGTCCCGTGGTTTTTCTCCTGGATTGGAGTTTCCACGTAAATCTCGGTGTGCTGCTTTTATTTTCCGCATTGGTTTTTATTTTGCACTGAGATTTGATTTTTAAATATTACACCTATTCACCCCCCCTCTAGGTGTTTGATAGTACCTATTTAGATCCTGGTGGATCCTTAAAAAACCAACAGAGTTCATTTTCAAATGTTGCCGAAGTACCCTTCCTAAGCGATGGCTTTAGCGGCAATGGACAGACTGTAGTGGCCCTGGTTCCCATGCAGTGTTCTTCCGATGGATCCACAGTTAGAACACCTAGTATTGGTGTACCTGGCCCACAGTGCACCAATTGGGTGTTATTGATGGACCCTGTGTGCTTTTATTTACTGTATTGGCCTTCGGCTGGGTTTGCCGAAGTTTCTGGAAAGATTTAGGCCAAACAGAGGTCGTAGATGGATTCAGCGCGGAAAAACGCTTGAAAACGACTATTTATTTGCTTAATTTGGAGTCCGGATGCCCAAAAACGGACACCCGGAAGTTTTTAGTGGAAAATGGTGCATGGGAGGGGCCGTAGACCGCCGGGATGCCACGTGGCAGGCTTTGATTGGCCGGTCTGTGATGCGCGGTCCACAGAGCAGCGCGGCGGGGTGCACAGACCCGGCGCATGGACACGTGGCACCGCCTGATTGGCGGGCCCAGGGCGCGCGGTCTACCGGGTGGAGCGCGGCGGTGCATGGACCAGGCGGGGGACACGTGGCAGTCACCGGTTGGTCGGTGCACGCGGCGCGGTCCACGGAATTGCTGGGGTAGGCGTGGACCGGGTGCAGGAGACACGTGTCATCCCCTGATTGGCGGGTGCAACGTGCGCGGTGCACCGGACGCGCGGTAGGTGCCTCGGGGCGCGTGCCCACGTGCGACCCACGTCGCGCTGCCGGCCGGGCAGCGGGTCAACCGGGCGGACGCGTGGCGCCCGCTCATTGGCGGGCGCCGCCGCCTTACTGTGCCCAGGGGGCGGACACGTGGCGGGCGGTGAGTGGCCCGCTTCGGTGTTCGCTGTTCGGGCGACACGTGGCAGGCTCAGAGGCGGGTCGGACGGATTGTGGATCCCGTCCGACGGCGTGTATTGGGCCGGGCCGCACTGTGCGCGCCCGAAAACCTTGGGCCCGGCCGCACTGTGCGCGCCCGGAAATTTCCGGGCGCCCGAAAAGTTGGGCCCGAGCCCAATGGACTTGTTTTTTTGGGCTTTTTTCCTTTGAGGCCTATATATAGGCCGGATTGGGGTGGATTTTTCCACCCTTTCTCGTGGGATTCAGCTCTAGTGCTCTATACAAAAAATCTTTCTCTCCCTCTTATCTATCTTCCGACAAAGTTTCAGAAAAACTGGAAACCGTGACGACTGTGTTTCCTACCTCGTAGTGCGGAGCGACGTTCTACAGTGTGAGGCCCACTACCGTCGCATTTTCTTCTGGGAGACCTGCAGAGCTACCCCGATCACATTTTTGGACGATTTCTTCGCCAGCGGTTGCACAAGAGGTATATCTACGTTTTCTGTGTTGATCATTTTTCCCAGAAATGAACTTTTGTGAGGGTTTGGGGTACATTTTTACGCCCCTTTGCTACAGTTTGGAATCTTGACAGCAGCGACTTCGCGGAATTTTATCTTCGCATCTGGATATCGGATTTCGACGATTCAAGAGCCTATCGACATCTACACTTCGCGAGGATCATCGTGATATTTTTATTGGAATTTTGGGAAATTTATTTTCAGGTGAAAATCGCGTGTGAACAGTAACTGTGTATGCAGATTTTTGGAATGTGATTGTTATGTGTTAATTGGTTGTAATTGTGAGTTGTTGTTGTACCCAGGACTGTAAGAGCACTTTTTCTGTGCTCCTGGCTCTGTGGATCTAGGAAATTATTGATTCCTGGACTGTTTATCTGTACCGGCTCGGACAGTTAGCGTGTTCAGGTGGGTGATCCTGCTTGCAATAACTATGGACTGCACTCTAATTCTGCAATTATAAATGCATACATGATAGTATTTGAGCGTAATAATCTGTGCAAACTGTATGTTAGTTCCCACAGTGATTAATTACTTAACCTGTTATTTAAATTGGAACTCTTGCAACATAGGTATCGTTTTAATCAGAAAACTCATCTTAACACATCTTTTATGCATTGTACATCATACTCAGATGACTACTGTTAGAATTATACATCTGCTTTAGTTCTCCCACGTCATGTGTTACTGTTGTCATTCTGGACATAGTGGTCTTCCCCTGAGTTATGGGTTGGGAGGTTTAGTAGCTGTGGATGCATTGTACTCGTGTCTGGGGACCGAGTAGTGTTGGTAGCAGTCTGTAGATTGTTCATCATTGAGATAGTAACATGTGGGACTGGGATCTTTGGGAGAGGATCATTGGGACAGTGTGGATTCTTAGTTAGCGAGTGAGACAGTGATTAGATCATAGCCTGCAGGAGCCATATTTGAGATCGACAGAGATGCGCAGATACTTTGCTCGGTGGGGTCGCTACCCACGAGTGCCACTCCGGAGTTGGGCTTGCTACTTCTTTCGCGGCTTGTCGATGTTGGTGTCCCCCTGACTGAGCCAGTTTTGGCAGTCATGGACATCGTCCCTCTGGCTGAGCCAGTTTTGGCAGCTACGGACATACCTACAGCAGTAGGTAGGCGCAGGTTTGACTGGACCGTTTTGGCAGTCAGTTTGGATTGGGTGACTTGTGTCGAGTATCAGTAGAGACATATTGGTCTTCGATCCTTTTTCCTTGAGCATATAGTTAGGGGCATAGTAGCAGTAGATGTTTTACTTTCCTGCTTTCTATACTGCATTTTCTTTTGTTACTTTATGCCCTTGTAGACTTAGTGGGCAGGCCGTCGGGCTTGTTGGCGGCACCCACTGAGAACTACTGTGGGAGGTAGTTCTCACACCCGTCGTGGTGTCTTTTCCCCAGGGACTCCAGCTCCAGTTCCTGCGGTGCCCGTTGCTGATCCAGCTCCTACAGACCGAGGTAAGGGAATCGCGAGGTAGATCTTTTCCCTTTCAGCAGCAGCGAGAGGTAGAGGTACCCGATGTACTTTTGGTTGTGTCCTTTGGTGTGAGAGATTTTGTAGTGAGGTATCGAGTTGTACTCTTCTATTTTCTTTTGAGAGACTCCTGTATTTGTGTGAGGACTTTATGTATATTATTGTGGGACAGATTTACTTCTTATTACTGTTAGTTTTTGTAGTATCCCGAACCCCCAGGCAGCTTTTCCCGTGAATCCACTGTATAGACACCTGTTGATGGTGTATCCGGCCCATAGTGCATCAAGGGATGCCACAGATGGACCCTGTGAGCTTTGGTTAGCTGTTTTGGCCTTCGGCTGCTTTTGCCGAATTTTAGAAAAGGATTTAGGCCAAACGGAGGATGGATTTGGATTCAGCGCGGAAAAACACTTGAGATTGGCTTTTTGTTTGCCCAGTTCTGAGTCCGGATGTCCAAAAGCGGACTCCCGGAAGTTTTGACAGTTTTTGGCGCTTGCGGGAGCCTCCGGCAAATTTTGGAGGCGGAATTTGGCAAAACGGACCTCGTTTTTGGAATCAGCGCGCGAAAACGGTCAAGATGGGCTATTTACTTGTCAAATTTGAGCTGCGGGTACTGTTCACACCGGAACAGTGTCGCCGGCGGCTGCCGGCGGCGGCGGGCAGCGCCGGCAGGCGGCGGCGCGGCCTCGGGCAGGCGGCATGTAATGTACCGGATTTTCGGCACATATAATAAATCTAAATAAAAATGGTATGAAATACTATTTTTATGAAAGTTAGAGAAGTGAGGATGATGTGGAAGCGAATTGGGCCGAAATCGGATTAAAAATGCGGGATTTAGAATTTTAATTGAAAAAGGGGGCCCAGATTTTTAGCAGAAAATTCATAGAGTCAGAAAATTCTGAGAAAATTCTGGGAGCTCCGTAATATTGTTTTAAGGCCACAGTAAAAATTCCGCGTCGATCGGACACCCGGATTGCGAGAACGGGGTCCGCCAGCGATTTTTGATACAGCGAGGCTTTTGGTGACCCAGAAATGGCCAAACTCAGCAAAAATACTTGTAACAGATTTCAAATGTAATTACAAGTGGGTTGGAAGCATTTCAAATCGATGCAAAAGTCATCGAGTCGAAAAGTGAGTTGGAGTTGAGAATTTGAAGCTTCAATTGTGAATCTTAGGTCCTTGTTTGGCGATTTCCGCGAAAAGGGCGAAATCCAGCAAAAATACTTGTAACACATTTCAAATATGATTACAAGTGGGTTTGAAGCGTTTCGAATCAACGCAAAGGCCGTTGAGTCGAAAAGTGAGTTGTGGTTGAGAAACGAAGCCTCAAGTTGCAAAATTGGGACTTGTGTTCGCGGAGTCCGCAAAATGGCAAAATTCGGCGAGAGGACTTGTAACGTGTTTTAAACATGATTACAGTCGAGTTCGGTGCGTTTCGGGCTGACGCGAAGGGCATCGGGTCGAAAAGTGACTTGAACCCGAGGACTTAGCCAAAATCTGAAATTTCTGAAATTTGTGATCACGAAGCATTTTCGGAGCCCTGTTTCGGAGGCTTAGAGTGCCCCAAAATTTTAAAAGAAATCGTGTGGTGTCTCACAAAAGTTTTCTTATTAAAAGGGGCGAAAAACCTAGGTATGTTATTAAGGAAAAATCGGAGAACGAAGCGAAGAAAAATGCTTCGTGAATTCTGAAAACTGCAGTTTTGACAGTGCAAGTTAATCGCGAAGCGTTTTCGGAGCCCTGTTTCGGAGGCTTAGAGTGCCCCAAAATTTTAAAAGAAATCGTGGGGTGTCTCACAAAAGTTTTCTTATTAAAAGGGGCGAAAAAACCTAGGTATGTTATTACGGAAAAATCGGAGAACGAAGCGAAGAAAAATGCTTCGTGAATTCTGAAAACTGCAGTTTTGACAGTGCAAGTTAATCGCGAAGCGTTTTCGGAGCCCTGTTTCGGAGGCTTATTGCGCTCCAAAATTTTAAAAGAAATCGTGGGGTGTCTCACAAAAGTTTTCTTATTAAAAGGGGCGAAAAACCTAGGTAAGTTATTAAGGAAAAATCGGAGAACGAAGCGAAGAAAAATGCTTCGTGAATGCTGAAACTGCAGTTTTGACAGCCCAAGTCAATCGCGAAGCATTTTCGGAGCTATCTTTCGAGGGCTTAGAGTAGTCCAAAGATTTAAACAAAATCGTGGGAAGTTTAAGAAAAATTTGTAGATTAAAGGGGCGAAGAGAAATTACAATTTTGATTTCTCAGTTGACGGCAAAACGCGGAGAAAGAGGGCTAACCGAATTTTCTTCCTGCAGGAGCAAATTGCAGGAATTAGGATAAATTGGGAATTTCTTTAGTAAGTTGGGGCATTTTGGTAAATCACCTTCTCTTCCCAACTACCACCCTGCAGAGGCATTTAATTCTCTCCTCCCTCTCTCTCTCTCTCTCTCTCTCTCTTTCTCTCTCTCTTTTCTGCTGGAGCAGGAAACGCAAGAAGAAGAGAAAGAAGAAGAGAAAGAAGAAGAAGAAGAAGAAGAAGAAGAAGAAGAAGAAGAAGAAGAAGGAGAAGGAGAAGAGAAGAAGGTACTCTCTCTCACTCGCTCTCTCTCTCTCTCTCTCTCTCTCCCTCTTGAAATCCCACATCTCTCTCTCTTCGTTTCTCTGTTGGAGCAGGGGGCTGGGCCTGCTGCTGCTCCAAACAGCAGCAGCTGCGCGGGCTGCAAGCTGGCTGCGCAAGCAGCCAGCCAGCAGCAACAGCTGCGCAATGCAGCTGCTCAGCTGCTGCTGCTGCTAAGCAGCAGCAGCTGAGCCACATTGCTGCGCAGGCAGCATTGGCAGCTGCAATGTGCAGCTGCCAATGCAGCTGCCTTGGCTGCAGCTGCCTTAGCTGCAGCTGCTGCTGCAACTAGGCAGCAGCTAAGGCAGCAGTAGCAGCTGCCTTGGCTGCAGCTGCAGCAGGTTTGTACAAAAAAAAAGAGAGAAAAGAAGAAAAAGAAAGAGAAGAAAGAAGGAAGAAAGAAAAAAAAAAAAAAAAATGAAAGGAAAAGAAAAGAAAAGAAGAGAATTTCTTTTTCTTCTCTTTCCTTCAATGAGCAAAAATCATAAGTTGGGGAAATACCTCAAATTGAGCTTCTCTCCAATTCTGAAAGCGAACCCTCGATTTTTGCCAATATGCAAAATCTGTAAATTTTGGGAAATTGCTCAAATTGAGCTTTTCTCGAATTTTGCGAGCGTTTTGACCCCAGATCAAGTTGAGCAAGTTTCTTGTTGGCAATATGCCATGGGATGACTATTCTCCGCTCATTTTTATGAACCGATCAAAAATTAGCCTTTTGGTGGGGGAAAACGATCAAATATTATTCTCCTCTCAAAAATTGAGCTTTTCTCAAATTTTTGAGAGCATTTTGACCCCGAATCGAGTTGAGCAAGTTTCTTTTTGGCAACATGCCATGGGAGGATTATTCTCCTCTCATTTCTACGAACCAATCAAAAATTAGCCTTTTGGTGGGGAAAATGACCAAATAGTGATTTTTCCCTTTAAGTTGTCAAAAAGGGGTTAGTTTTACCGCCTTATGAATTTCAGTGAATCATGTAAAAGCAATTGCTTTATCTTTTGCTTTCCTTACAATGTAGGGAAGTCTCATGGAATCAAGGAGTTGAAATTGTCTCTTCCAAGGACCAAAAGAATACACCGAGGTGGGGGATTCTACCGAAAATGGGTGACTTCTCCACTTTTTCCTCTGCTTTTGATCTTGAAGCATGATAGTAGCCTGTTAGAGGCGTTGGGTAATTATGATAGAATTTTGCATGTGTAGATGGATATAGAAGAGAAGTAAACTTTTCTAATTATTAGAATAAGAGATAAACTTGCATGTGTAGAAGGATGCAGATAGAAAAGTGAATTCTTCTGAATTGCTAAATATGGATAATGATTGCCTGCGTAGATGTTAAACTTTATTGATGACTGAAATGGAAATAATTGCATGCGTAAAAAGGGGAATCAATTATTTGTTATTGGTGAGCATGTTAGGGTATAGCCCTAGGAATCATGTGAAAGCATAAGGAAAAGGACATGCTGGTAGTAAGACTAGGAGAAAACCTAGACTCAGGGTTAATGAGTGGCATCAAACTTAGGAGTGTATCCTAGGATTTAATGAGTGGCATTATCTTAGGAGATAACCTAAGGACATTGGATAGAGTGATCAACATAGAGTCAAGGACTCTAGGATGAGCATGATATATGACTTAGGTAAAGGAAACCTAAGGTAAGTTAGTGGGTCGAGAATAGACTAGTTAACATAGAGTCAAGGAACTCTAGGTTAAACATGATACGAAACTTAGGTAAGAGAACCTAAGGTGAATTAGTGGAGTTTATACTCACAGAAAATGGATTAGAGTCAAGATAACTCTAAATGCAAAGTGCAACAGGTAAATAGAGATAATGTAACTCCAAGTTCGGCAAAGAAAAGAGTATGTGGCCACAAAGTTAAAGAATTAAACTGATAGCAAAGTGATCAACTTAGAGTCAAACTCTAAGGAAAAGTTTGTGTAATCACAAAGTCAAAGAGCTAAATAATATAACCCTAGAGTGGGTCATAGGGTGTATGGGCAAATGGATAATAACTTTAACTTCAATTTGAGTTAAAGAAATAAAGGTGAAATGTTTAAGAGTCCAGGAGACTCTCTAATTATCCTGATGGCAAGACCTAGGATAAGAGATAAATTGTTGTAAAAAGGCAAAGTTAAAAGCAAGCTAAAAGTGGCTAAAAAGCATAAAGAGAATGTAAATGGCGCCTTCGAATTTGAGACTCGTCAAGTGGAGCAGGACTCCCTGGGCAGTGACCCGTCGGACGAGCTACTTTCGAAAGGCTTAAAGTGAAAGCAAAGAGCTAAATGCTCAAGGGAAAGATAAAGAGATTTGCTAGTGGCAAAGTGGGAGCTATAAGCTCGAATAAGAAAGAAAAGCAAGTGTTCAAAGGCAAAGAGGCTAAGAACTAAAGTAAAAAGAGAAAGAAAAAGAAAAGAAAAGAAAGAAAACATAAAGATAAAACGAGCGTACCTTCGGGGGTAAAAAGTAGCCTTGTCGGAGCCAAGGGCAGTGTCCCTCTCCCGGGCAGTGACCCGTAGGACAAGTTCCCCGTTGGGCGGGGTAGCACTTGCGGGTGCTATCGGCAACCTTAGAAATCTTATCTTATGGTAGCAGGACTACCGGGCTGGGGCCCGTTGGATAAGAATTTCTGAGGGTTAACTTGAACTAAAGCACCAGAATTTAAAGAATAAAGAGAAATTAGAGTGGCCAAGGTGGCCGGGTTAGTTTGACCCTGTATACAGCGGCATAGTGGCCGAGTTGGTGCTTAGCAGCCTAGTGTGGCTAGACAGAGTAGTGATGGTTGATGATTAGACACAGATAGTATAGTGCAGTGATATATTATATTGCATAGCAGCATTTTGATGTTGAGGATTTTAGTTTCCTAGCACTCTATTATTATTGCTTCCATTGGACCAAGTGGTGTAGGACACTTTTTCTCGGTGGTTGAACCCACTGGGAACTCTGTCGGAGTTCTCACACCCCTTGGGTGACCCCCCACAGGTTCGGGTGTGGATGCAGCGGACGAGACGGTTCAGATGCAGACGGCGAGGCATACGACAGGGGCAAGGGCCCAGCAGCATAGAGACCTAGAGGGTCTAGCAGAGGTATCCCTTTTATATATTTCTTGAGTGAACATTGTATGGTGAGGAATTTATGTAAAGGAATTGTAATAAATTTATTTGCAAGTTCAGAGATGTAAAGTGTAATAAATTTAAGTTATGGTTCACTCTTGTATGCTTTCATTTCCGCTTTAGTTGTTGCAAAAATTTAAATTTGTAGTGATTTTTAGTACTCTGATATTGAGCTTCCGCATACACTTGTTGTGTTATTATGGATGTTACCGTTCCTTTCGGGTAGAAAAAGGTTTTACCTGATTGGCGGGTCTGTTGGCGTGCCCGAACCGTACAAATTGGCGGACTCGGGGCGTGACAGATTAGAGTGGTATCAGAGCCTAGGAATAGTCCTAGGTGGTTAGCAAACCTTAGGGAGACTCTAGGGTTTAGGCACGAGAGAGTGCGTGGATTTTTGGGCGAAAGTAATTGATTGGTTACTATTGTTCCCACGAAGGATGTTGGGACTGATCGAGGGAAATGAGCTTTCATTCTTCGGACTATTACGTTGGCGGCCGACAACGTAATGTTGGAGATGAAAAGGAGTACCCTCTTATACTTTCGCATGATTGGGTCGACGAGCTTTTCTGTCGGTATATAGATTGCGCGTTGCTCAAATGGCTAAATTTGGGCTAATCGTTTCGTTGTGGTGTGCATATTAGCGATGACACCACATAGGGAGACGCACCTATTTTGACTCGAGTCACGAGAGGGCTCTAGGTCAAACAAGGTACACGAGCTGCGATAATAGGTGACCGCACTTGTTGGTGCGATCCAGCGGCAGGTCAAGCTTCGTGCCGTCAGCGGAGATTTTCGTCGACAGGAAAGCTGATTCCAACGCCTAAGGGTGGTGTCAAGGCGACAGTCGGAGCAGATTGATAGGTCTCAGTGGCTGATAGCGCAGCAAGCTGAGGCTGCATAAATGACGCATGAGTATACGGCGTCGCCGCACGTAGGGGCGACAGTAGAGTGAGTGGCAGTGGCCGCCGAGCTTTTGTCGGCGCACCCTGCACCTTCAGCAAGAGGCATTATAAGCTTGTGTCAGCTAGGTTGCTGGCAAAGTGTGGATAAAGAGGTCCAGTGAGAGACCGACTCACAGAGTGTTGGTGATCGCTATATTGCGAGAACCAAGTTATTGTGCCCTAAGGATTAGGGCAAGAAAGATTTACGAGCCGGGCGGCGTGAGTTCGCCCTGATGACGGTAGTGACCGTGTGGCGTGTTGATTTGGCTAGATTGCCGCATAGTGGAGTTAGTGAGGCCCAGAGTAGGCTTCAAGATGCGGAACCTCTCGAAAGAGCGAGAGTTTTGAGGCGCCGTTCTGATGGATCGGTATAATGGCAGGATTGCCACCGTAGGATTTGCGAGTTAATCACCAGAGTTGGTGAACAGTCGTTGTGATGCCTCAACCTAGTTGGGAGAGGTGTACAGGAGTCATACGCGTGTATAAGCAAGTTGCTTAACACTGGATTTTGCGAGTTAGCGTAGGGGCGTAGGACGCCCAACTGTTTGGGTGCTCATGGAGCACAAGTATCATTTAGCCAGAGAGAGCTGATTAGGTGGCGTATTAGCCTTTGCCCAGTGTGGCCAGAGTTGATAGAGAGTTTGGGTCGTGGATTGACGACTAGTTAGTGGGTTTTGCTCAGTGAGCGTAGTGGTCGCGTGGCGACGATTAGCGGGTTCGCTTGGGGACGATCCGTGCCTGGACCATGTTTGTGGACTGTGGGCCTGTAGCCCAGTGGGCAGGCGCAGTCGGCTGTGAGAGACAGCGGCCCGAGACCTGAGGGCGGGGCATGATAGAGATTTGGTCGGGGCGGTAGTCCGAGCGATGACCCGGGGACGTGGAATGCCACGTGTGAGCCTTGAGGCTGTTAGTACACTGAGAGTGTGTGATGTGATCAGGCCGTAGAGCTAGTGATGATTGAGGTATTGTAGCTCCTAGTGGGAGTGTTGGGGGAGTAATCCTAAGTGTGGATCTACCCGTTTGACGATTGGGTCTGTGGGCTAGTTTTGGGCTATAGGCCCCTGTTGGACCGTGGTTTGTGAACCTATTAGTAGTCCGATATATCGGGTTAGCTGATAACCCGTGGACTTAGAGCGCTAGCGGCGTGCATGATAGCAGAGGACTTGTGGATTGGCCTTCGCCCTCCACATTAGGCAGCGGAGCGACCGGAAAAATGCGGTAAATGTAAGTGGTTGCAGATGCAACCTCGTTGTGAAAGAATGATGGCGGAATTAAAGTGAAAAATTTTCGCAAATAAAGGCTGGGTCATTTGTGGCAGTATGATGCCTAGTAACGATGTATAGTAGGCCCAACATTAAGATTCCTCCCTCTCGATCAGATTTGAGTCGAAGTGTGACTCAAGTTTCGAGGACGAAACTATTTTAAGGGGGGTAGAATGTAATGTACCGGATTTTCGGCACATATAATAAATCTAAATAAAAATGGTATGAAATACTATTTTTATGAAAGTTAGAGAAGTGAGGATGATGTGGAAGCGAATTGGGCCGAAATCGGATTAAAAATGCGGGATTTAGAATTTTAATTGAAAAAGGGGGCCCAGATTTTTAGCAGAAAATTCATAGAGTCAGAAAATTCTGAGAAAATTCTGGGAGCTCCGTAATATTGTTTTAAGGCCACAGTAAAAATTCCGCGTCGATCGGACACCCGGATTGCGAGAACGGGGTCCGCCAGCGATTTTTGATACAGCGAGGCTTTTGGTGACCCAGAAATGGCCAAACTCAGCAAAAATACTTGTAACAGATTTCAAATGTAATTACAAGTGGGTTGGAAGCATTTCAAATCGATGCAAAAGTCATCGAGTCGAAAAGTGAGTTGGAGTTGAGAATTTGAAGCTTCAATTGTGAATCTTAGGTCCTTGTTTGGCGATTTCCGCGAAAAGGGCGAAATCCAGCAAAAATACTTGTAACACATTTCAAATATGATTACAAGTGGGTTTGAAGCGTTTCGAATCAACGCAAAGGCCGTTGAGTCGAAAAGTGAGTTGTGGTTGAGAAACGAAGCCTCAAGTTGCAAAATTGGGACTTGTGTTCGCGGAGTCCGCAAAATGGCAAAATTCGGCGAGAGGACTTGTAACGTGTTTTAAACATGATTACAGTCGAGTTCGGTGCGTTTCGGGCTGACGCGAAGGGCATCGGGTCGAAAAGTGACTTGAACCCGAGGACTTAGCCAAAATCTGAAATTTCTGAAATTTGTGATCACGAAGCATTTTCGGAGCCCTGTTTCGGAGGCTTAGAGTGCCCCAAAATTTTAAAAGAAATCGTGGGGTGTCTCACAAAAGTTTTCTTATTAAAAGGGGCGAAAAACCTAGGTATGTTATTAAGGAAAAATCGGAGAACGAAGCGAAGAAAAATGCTTCGTGAATTCTGAAAACTGCAGTTTTGACAGTGCAAGTTAATCGCGAAGCGTTTTCGGAGCCCTGTTTCGGAGGCTTATTGCGCTCCAAAATTTTAAAAGAAATCGTGGGGTGTCTCACAAAAGTTTTCTTATTAAAAGGGGCGAAAAACCTAGGTAAGTTATTAAGGAAAAATCGGAGAACGAAGCGAAGAAAAATGCTTCGTGAATGCTGAAACTGCAGTTTTGACAGCCCAAGTCAATCGCGAAGCATTTTCGGAGCTATCTTTCGAGGGCTTAGAGTAGTCCAAAGATTTAAACAAAATCGTGGGAAGTTTAAGAAAAATTTGTAGATTAAAGGGGCGAAGAGAAATTACAATTTTGATTTCTCAGTTGACGGCAAAACGCGGAGAAAGAGGGCTAACCGAAATTTTCTTCCTGCAGGAGCAAATGCAGGAATTAGGATAAATTGGGAATTTCTTTAGTAAGTTGGGGCATTTTGGTAAAATCACCTTCTCTTCCCAACTACCACCCTGCAGAGGCATTTAATTCTCTCTCCCTCTCTCTCTTTCTCTCTCTCTCTCTCCTCTTCTCTCTCTCTTTTCTGCTGGAGCAGGAAACGAAGAAGAAGAGAAAGAAGAAAGAGAAAGAAGAAGAAGAAGAAGAAGAAGAAGAAGAAGAAGGAGAAGGAGAAGAGAAGAAGGTACTCTCTCTCACTCGCTCTCTCTCTCTCTCTCTCTCTCCCTCTTGAAATCCCACATCTCTCTCTCTTCGTTTCTCTGTTGGAGCAGGGGGCTGGGCCTGCTGCTGCTCCAAACAGCAGCAGCTGCGCGGGCTGCAAGCTGGCTGCGCAAGCAGCCAGCCAGCAGCAACAGCTGCGCAATGCAGCTGCTCAGCTGCTGCTGCTGCTAAGCAGCAGCAGCTGAGCCACATTGCTGCGCAGGCAGCATTGGCAGCTGCAATGTGCAGCTGCCAATGCAGCTGCCTTGGCTGCAGCTGCCTTAGCTGCAGCTGCTGCTGCAACTAGGCAGCAGCTAAGGCAGCAGTAGCAGCTGCCTTGGCTGCAGCTGCAGCAGGTTTGTACAAAAAAAAAGAGAGAAAAGAAGAAAAAGAAAGAGAAGAAAGAGGAAGAAAGAAAAAAAAAAAAAAAAAAAAATGAAAGGAAAAGAAAAGAAAAGAAGAGAATTTCTTTTTCTTCTCTTTCCTTCAATGAGCAAAAATCATAAGTTGGGGAAATACCTCAAATTGAGCTTCTCTCCAATTCTGAAAGCGAACCCTCGATTTTTGCCAATATGCAAAATCTGTAAATTTTGGGAAATTGCTCAAATTGAGCTTTTCTCGAATTTTTGCGAGCGTTTTGACCCCAGATCAAGTTGAGCAAGTTTCTTGTTGGCAATATGCCATGGGATGACTATTCTCCGCTCATTTTTATGAACCGATCAAAAATTAGCCTTTTGGGGGGGAAACGATCAAATATTATTCTCCTCTCAAAAATTGAGCTTTTCTCAAATTTTTGAGAGCATTTTGACCCCGAATCGAGTTGAGCAAGTTTCTTTTTGGCAACATGCCATGGGAGGATTATTCTCCTCTCATTTCTACGAACCAATCAAAAATTAGCCTTTTGGTGGGGGAAAATGACCAAATAGTGATTTTCCCTTTAAGTTGTCAAAAAGGGGTTAGTTTTACCGCCTTATGAATTTCAGTGAATCATGTAAAAGCAATTGCTTTATCTTTTGCTTTCCTTACAATGTAGGGAAGTCTCATGGAATCAAGGAGTTGAAATTGTCTCTTCCAAGGACCAAAAGAATACACCGAGGTGGGGGATTCTACCGAAAATGGGTGACTTCTTCACTTTTTCCTCTGCTTTTGATCTTGAAGCATGATAGTAGCCTGTTAGAGGCGTTGGGTAATTATGATAGAATTTTGCATGTGTAGATGGATATAGAAGAGAAGTAAACTTTTCTAATTATTAGAATAAGAGATAAACTTGCATGTGTAGAAGGATGCAGATAGAAAAGTGAATTCTTCTGAATTGCTAAATATGGATAATGATTGCCTGCGTAGATGTTAAACTTTATTGATGACTGAAATGGAAATAATTGCATGCGTAAAAAGGGGAATCAATTATTTGTTATTGGTGAGCATGTTAGGGTATAGCCCTAGGAATCATGTGAAAGCATAAGGAAAAGGACATGCTGGTAGTAAGACTAGGAGAAAACCTAGACTCAGGGTTAATGAGTGGCATCAAACTTAGGAGTGTATCCTAGGATTTAATGAGTGGCATTATCTTAGGAGATAACCTAAGGACATTGGATAGAGTGATCAACATAGAGTCAAGGACTCTAGGATGAGCATGATATACGACTTAGGTAAAGGAAACCTAAGGTAAGTTAGTGGGTCGAGAATAGACTAGTTAACATAGAGTCAAGGAACTCTAGGTTAAACATGATACGAAACTTAGGTAAGAGAACCTAAGGTGAATTAGTGGAGTTTATACTCACAGAAAATGGATTAGAGTCAAGATAACTCTAAATGCAAAGTGCAACAGGTAAATAGAGATAATGTAACTCCAAGTTCGGCAAAGAAAAGAGTATGTGGCCACAAAGTTAAAGAATTAAACTGATAGCAAAGTGATCAACTTAGAGTCAAACTCTAAGGAAAAGTTTGTGTAATCACAAAGTCAAAGAGCTAAATAATATAACCCTAGAGTGGGTCATAGGGTGTATGGGCAAATGGATAATAACTTTAACTTCAATTTGAGTTAAAGAAATAAAGGTGAAATGTTTAAGAGTCCAGGAGACTCTCTAATTATCCTGATGGCAAGACCTAGGATAAGAGATAAATTGTTGTAAAAAGGCAAAGTTAAAAGCAAGCTAAAAGTGGCTAAAAAGCATAAAGAGAATGTAAATGGCGCCTTCGAATTTGAGACTCGTCAAGTGGAGCGGGACTCCCTGGGCAGTGACCCGTCGGACGAGCTACTTTCGAAAGGCTTAAAGTGAAAGCAAAGAGCTAAATGCTCAAGGGAAAGAGAAAGAGATTTGCTAGTGGCAAAGTGGGAGCTATAAGCTCGAATAAGAAAGAAAAGCAAGTGTTCAAAGGCAAAGAGGCTAAGAACTAAAGTAAAAAGAGAAAGAAAAAGAAAAGAAAAGAAAGAAACATAAAGATAAAACGAGCGTACCTTCGGGGGTAAAAAGTAGCCTTGTCGGAGCCAAGGGCAGTGTCCCTCTCCCGGGCAGTGACCCGTAGGACAAGTTCCCCGTTGGGCGGGGTAGCACTTGCGGGTGCTATCGGCAACCTTAGAAATCTTATCTTATGGTAGCAGGACTACCGGGCTGGGGCCCGTTGGATAAGAATTTCTGAGGGTTAACTTGAACTAAAGCACCAGAATTTAAAGAATAAAGAGAAATTAGAGTGGCCAAGGTGGCCGGGATAGTTTGACTCTGTATACAGCGGCATAGTGGCCGAGTTGGTGCTTAGCAGCCTAGTGTGGCTAGACAGAGTAGTGATGGTTGATGATTAGACACAGATAGTATAGTGCAGTGATATATTATATTGCATAGCAGCATTTTGATGTTGAGGATTTTAGTTTCCTAGCACTCTATTATTATTGCTTCCATTGGACCAAGTGGTGTAGGACACTTTTTCTCGGTGGTTGAACCCACTGGGAACTCTGTCGGAGTTCTCACACCCCTTGGGTGACCCCCCACAGGTTCGGGTGTGGATACAGCGGACGAGACGGTTCAGATGCAGACGGCGAGGCATACGACAGGGGCAAGGGCCCAGCAGCATAGAGACCTAGAGGGTCTAGCAGAGGTATCCCTTTTATATATTTCTTGAGTGAACATTGTATGGTGAGGAATTTATGTAAAGGAATTGTAATAAATTTATTTGCAAGTTCGGAGATGTAAAGTGTAATAAATTTAAGTTATGGTTCACTCTTGCATGCTTCCATTTCCGCTTTAGTTGTTGCAAAAATTTAAATTTGTAGTGATTTTTAGTACTCTGATATTGAGCTTCCGCATACACTTGTTGTGTTATTATGGATGTTACCGTTCCTTTCAGGTAGAAAAAGGTTTTACCTGATTGGCGGGTCTGTTGGCGTGCCCGAACCGTACAAATTGGCGGACTCGGGGCGTGACACTGGTACTGCCTACTCTGCCGCGACGGGTATGCCAGCCTACGCATAACACCGAAGCAAAGGAGTCTCAAGGACTCAAAGTCTGTCTGCCGCGCACTCCGGAGTGGCACTCGTGGGGAGCGACCCACACGAGGAAAGTAAGTAACCACAAGTAACCTAATATAGCAGGACTGGATCATGACTCAATCAAGTGGGAAAAGCCCTCCACCAAAGATAGCCCGATCCCCCTCACCCAATCTGATGCAATAGTATAACCAGGTCAACCACCCAAAATCCGTGGTCGCCGCAACACCCTGTCATAAAACCCAACCTGTCCCAAATCTCCAGCACCTGACTACACTATCCAACCCCCGCTCGAACCCGAGCAACTATGTCTCAAGTCTAAATAATAGGAGAAAGAAAAAGAATAAAAGCATGGTTTCTCCTAAGTCAAGTCCCAAAAGATAGTGTAGCAGTAAAAAGTGACTTAGCTAAGTGACCAGTTTAAGCATGCATTTGTCCCAGTATTTTAGTCTATTTTACAAGAGTAATCAATTTAGAGCAACAAGAGCTAAGGTGACAATCTCATATGAATGATCATCAATTTACAGTCATCAACTACTATCCTGCCCCTAAACATGCTGTCCAGAATAATTAAGCGACTAAATAAAGTAATCATGCTATCAACATTATCATCATGGATTAATTATCAATTAATTAGTTTCCTAGAGCATGCAAAGCTACCAACAATAAGCTTAGCATCATTAACATTGGGACACTCTGAGTTCCTAGTGGGCATACCAAAGGAGAGGAGTACGACAACCACCCACCTGAAGTGCTGACTGTCCAAATCCCAACAGCTGAAAATACCAGATAAATTCAAATCTCCTACTCCAATGAGTCCAGCAATACCCGCAACTCTCCTGAGTACAACACAAAGTCCACAAATACACATAAGTTCCCAAAACTGTTCTTACGGCCACATACAATTTCAGTCCCAAAGATGCCTAAATTTCACCCGCTGAAAATGCCCAGAAAATTCCCAGAAAAATATCACAGCGATCCTCGCGTCGATACCTTCGAAACGGCTGCTTGCACGCCCAAATCTGAATTCGGTAAGTCAAGATATAAATTCGGCAAGATGGTACCCTCAAACAAAATCTGCATCAAAAACTGTAGCACTGTACACAGGGAAACAGGGATTTTCACCTCGAAATAAATCTCTGAAAAAATCCAATGAAAAAGTTGTACAAGCACGTTTCCGTCTGACGCTCGTGCGCGAAGATATGGCCAAAACACTCCGATGCTGTCCCAAAAATCCACACAGAAAATGGGTCACAATGATGCCTCGGAATCCGTGCCAAAAACTCGAAACGGGAAAGCGCGATCAATAAGGAAGATGAAGCCCTACCTCTTAGGAGTATGCCGGCGCAATAATCGCTGAAAAAGGATGTCGGGGTAGCCCAGGGGAAAATTTACACCGAACAGCGACGAAGAAGAACACCGGGAAAGCAACGTCGCACCGCGCCGTAAAATCTGGAACCTCGGGATGCGAGCTCCTAAAAATCCAAAACTTTGCAGGTGGATCAAGAACTTAAAGATGAACAAATCTCCTTAAGGGAGCTCGGGCAGAGGAGGCTCGAAAACGGGAGAAAAACCTCCAAGAAGGCGGCTCGGGCTGCTATTTAAAGGCTGAGGGAACCAAATGAGAAAATTCCGGATGTGTCCCAATTTTCGGGCGCCCGGTCCGGCCCACCCGGTTTTCGGGCGCGCACAGTGCCGCCCGGCCCACCAATTTCCGGGCACGCACAGTGCGGCCCAGCCCGGCCCATCCCGTCGCACGGGATCCGACCGAACCCCGCAGCCGTCCAACCCGCCTTGGGGCTTGACACGTGTCCGCCGAACACGGGACAGCCGTGGAAGCCCCGCCAACACCCGCCACCTGGCCCCGCCTGCGGTCAGCGCGGTAGGTGGCGCCCGCGAATCAGTGGGCGCCACGTGGCGCTGCCCACGCCCGCTCCACCTGCCCGCGTAAGGCCACCTGCCCCGATACCTGCCCCGCGCGTCGCGTGGACCGCGCGCTCGTGAGCCCGCCAATAAGGAACTGCCACGTGGCTCGCCCCCGGTCCACGACTCCCCGCACGCGCCCGTGGACCGAGCGCGCGTGGGCCGCCCAATCAGGCGCTGCCACGTGGACACCCGCCGGTCCACGCCTCGCGCGGTGCACCCCGGTCACAAACCAACCATTCCGTGGACCCAGCCGCGTGCGCCGACCAATCAGGCGGCGCCACGTGGCACCCCCGCCGGTCCACGGCTCCCCCATGCACCAGAAATCCAGTAAAACTTTCGGGAGTCCGTTTTTAGGTATCCGGACTCAGAATTTAACAAGCAAATAGCCGTTTTCAAGCATTTTTCCGCGCTGAATCCAAATCCAACCTCCGTTTGGCCTAAAACCTTTTCTAAAATTCGGCAAAAGCAGCCGAAGGTCATCCCAGCTAACAAAAGCTCACAGGGTCCATCTGTGGCATCCCTTTGATGCACTATGGGCCAAACACACCATCAACAGGTGTTTGCACAGTGGATTCACAGGAAAAAGCTGCATGGGGTTCCGGGGTCCTAGATTGCTGTTTCTTGTTTTGGGCCCGGATTTGGTGTGGAGCCCGAATGAGTTTTGGCCCATTATATAAGCCACTTCTCTCTCTCTTTGCCATTTTCGAATTCTAGAGAGAGAAAGTGAGCTTGTGGCCTATATGAAAGTTGTTCCCCTCTCTGTCCTCCATCTCCCCTAGAAGTTTCAGAATTTTTGGAGTTGCCGACAGCGAGTTATCTGCGACGCGGCGCGCTTCGACGTTTCCCCTTTTTTGGCCCGTTTCCGTCGCAATTCAGTCGGAAAATTCCTGTGCTCTAACCGGGAGGAATTTTTGAGCGATTTCTGCGGCAGCGCGTTCCTAAGAGGTAAGGCTTCAATTTTTGTGTTGATCACTTTGCTCCATTTCGCACTTTTGGCGTCGTTCCCGAGGCACCTTTGACCCCCCTTTTTGCTGTGGTGTTTTTCTGGACAGCATCGGCTTGTTTAATTTATATCTTGGCCTACGAGCATCGGATCAAGGCGTATAAGGACTCATTTTCGATCTACTCGTCAAAAGGAACGCAACCGTAATTTTTCTGGATTTTTTGGAGCACTGTACAGAGGTGAAAATCCCTCTTTTTTCGTGCTGTTTGGAAAAACAACAAAGGCTGTATTTTTGGGATTTGTGTTTACACTGGGTGTGTTGTTCTGTACAGTTGTGCACTATTTTCGACGAGTTGCGGGGGTAGAGGACTGTGGACAGCAAGGAGGCTTTTTGGGTGTGGATTGTGCTTTTCGAGGTGGGTGGTTGTTGCTTACCTCACTTTTGACTAACTCACTAGGAGTATTAGAGATCTCCTATTTTAAAACTGATAATCGGTATTCCAATTGTGAATTGCATGAGTAGACCCCACAAATTATATGACAGCTCATTATGTTAAATTGAGACACTATTGTTGGGACAAATGCTATATCATAATCTCGCATGCAAATGACTTATCATGTTGGTACAGTAAGATCAATCTTTTTAAAATAAATATCAGACACTTTTCTATAGTTTTAAAAGAGGACAATTGCATGCTTGTATGGACATCTAGTTAGGCCACTATTTATTGCTACACTATCATATTGGGACTTGACTTAGGAGAAACCATATTTTATTGCTCTCCTTTTTATTCAGATGCATGTTGCTCGAGTTAGAGCAGGAGTTTGGGATAGTGTAGTCGAGGTCATCGAGTCAGGGACAGGTTAGACTCGATTATGGATTGTGGGGCATTGTGGTAACCGCGGACATTAGGTGGTTGACCAGATGTTGGTTACTTTATCAGATTTGAGCTTATGGGGTATTGCGGCAACCGCGGACAGTGGACGGTTGACCGGATATTTATTATTGCATCAGATTGGGTATCAGATTTCTCTAGTGGATGGAGTTCCTATTTATTGAGTACTATTGCACCAGATTGGGGATTGGGGTTTCATTAGTATAGGGAGTTTCCCACTTTGATCATAGTCATGATCCAGTCCTACTATTGTGAGATATTGGTGACATTGTTACTTTACTCGTGTGGGTCGCTCCCCTCGAGGCCACTCCGGAGTAGGCGATTGATATATTGGCCAGTGAGTGCCAGACAGTGAGCATCGGTCAGTGAGTACCGATTGGCTAGCAGATACTTGAGACAGTTGAACAGGCAGTGCCAGTGATTACGGGCCCATTGATTGGGTTTATTCAGACAGTTAGCCCTATAACTGCATGCATACAGTTAGTTACTTTCGATACTGCATTTAGAGGTATAATAGTGGTAGTTTCCTCTTATCAGCAGCCTTTATAGCTTACCACTGTTCCTTCCTTTTGCCTCTTGTAGTCCTAGTGGGTACGTCAGAGTTTGAGGTTTTACCCACTAGGGGAGGCTACTGGTTTATCTAGTAGTTCTCACCCCCATAGTTGTTTTCTGTCTCTTCCCCGTTGTTTTGCAGAGTCGTCTGCGGGAGCTGCTGGGCCATCAGCGGCAGATCGAGGTAAGAGGATAGCGGACTAGCTAGATCGTCTGCCCCGACCGTGAGAGTAGCTGGATTTATATTGTACCCCATTTTGTATCTCAGGCTGTAGCACTTTACTTTTGGGTTTGGCTTTAGCCAGCTGGTTATATTTATTTCTGTGAGCTGGGAGTTTATTATATCTTGACAGCTTGTACCTTATTTCCAGTCTGAGATTATTACATAGTTCTTTTAGTTCAGCTCTGTATTATGCTCTTTTATTGTATATCTTATATCTGAGCAGGTTACCAGCGCTTCGTGTACATGAAAAATTTCGTGTGCATGACGGATCTGTTGACGAGCCCGGATTCCGGTTTACACCCGAGGCGTGACAATGAAAGCGGCAATTTCACTACCCATGGACGTGGGAAAAAGTGGGGGCAGCAATTCTATTCCCCGATGCAGAATGAACGCGGCTATTCTGCAACTTGTGAACTACTAGCTAAATGGTACAACAATTCTACTACCTAATGCCAAGATAAAAGTGACGATTCTACAAATGATTGACTCGAGATCGAGCCGGATGGCATGAATAAAATAATAAAATAATAGGTAAAAATGAAATCACTTACATATATAGATTTCATTATCATGAATAGTGGCATAAATATAAGTACTTCTTTATGCATATGGAAGATACTTAAATACTTAGTTGATTTCTTGTTATCCATTTGTACATGCTTATATTGCCTCTGAGCTTAGTAAGTTGAGCTCGTCCCCATTGAAAATTACATTTATAATTGTCAAACCCTATATTTTTCAAGTCCATCCACAAATATCACGGTCATGCAAGGAAAGAACGTACGGCAGTAGATAGCATCATTCCATTTTGATGATTGAATTAAATGTACCGTGAGACAATGTATAACTAAAGGGCAAAGGAAAAAAAATGTAAATAATATTTTGGGTTGTATTTGGAAACCAAATCGTAAATGTAAAAAGAAAATAAATGGCAATGTGTTTAGCTTAGTTGCTTTATGTTTATAGTATTCTCCTTATACAATCCTTATATGTATTCTATTCCTATTTGAAATGTGTGAATTTTACATGTTGTGGCACCTTTGAATGGACCGAAAAAAATCTATCCGTTTGGCGGGTCTATGCACTTGCCCAATGAAGTTTCCGTTGCGTGTTGCGTGTTGCGTGCTCGGGACGTGACATGTAGGTTGAAATTTAAACCCCATCACCTTGATTTGGTGGATTGGTAAGGCAGCTGCAATCCCAATTATGCCAAGGCAGCAGCAAACCCAGATACGGCCAGCATACTAACCAAAATCTGAAACATGAACAAACAAAAAATAAATAAACAAAATAGGCACTATTCTAAAAATAATTTCCCTTTTCATAGAATGTTAGAAGATACATAAGGCGTGTACATGACATCACATAAAATAGAAATAAGAAAGCTCTACCGAAATGGGCGACAACTATCACACAGAACCAACCGTCTGTCAGCGCCGCCATGTAGAGCAATTGGAACCCGAGGAAGACCGCACAGATCTCTTCACGAACAGGTGCTCCAAAAGTTGGGATGCTGAGGGTCGATCATCTGGATTTACTTTGACACATTGGCTAATGAAATCACGGGCATCTGCTGATAGTAAGTTTGGTATAGGAGGTTGCTCTCCCCGACCAATCTTGAATAAAGCTTGTGTCTGCAAATAAAAGAAAATACATGAACAGTTAAGCATTGCACTACACTAAAGTATCCCTTCTGAAATATTATATGCTGACGATGCCACGATGCCGGGTGGGTCGCAACTTATAATTTAACACGGTACAAGTTATCAGCAATTTGTATAAATCAGTTTTTCAAGTTAAAAAATAGCTTCCAATGCATTTTCAAGTACTTGAACAGCTGTAGTGGAAACTGGTGTCTGAGTGTCTTGTAGTTCCTTTCTTTGATCTTTTACTGTCATGCACCACAGCTTCTCTAGTAATATAAATGTATTATGGCAGATATCCTCTATTGCGTAGATGTGGGACATGAAACACAGGACACAGACTGACTCAACGTAGCAACATGACAACTCCAAGAAACTAATGTTTCCTTAAAATTTTCGCCTATATGTAAAGCGTTACTTCGCCAAAATAATGTAATCAGTATTTGATATGTCCTATGCAATTATTGTACAAAAAAATAAAGATCCAAATCTTTGTCTGTCATGAATTACAAGAAAGAATCTCAACTATAGCAGGTCAGCAATAACTGTAATGAGGAAAATATACTAGTTAGCACAATTTTTGGGCGAGCGCACAACGGACGCATGTCAAAGACTGACCATGGATCTCGACCTCATGCCTGAATGTTTGCAGAAGGCTTGAACTGAGAATGGGCCGATACTGTTTGTGCAGCAGGGATCAGTTACAGACTAGGCATGGTAATTACAGTCGGTAAATCCAGACTCAGAGAGACAGTTATAGTAACTGACCTGAGATTTATGCTCTTTGCATTACCAAGAGGATGATTTGCAATTTACACCGAAGAACATTTATGGTGTTTGCTCAATGATCGCACGATTTGTCCACAATAGGAGAGTCAATTAAAAAATTCAAAAGAAGAGTGCAGAAGTTGCAACGGCGCTAACAATCTGGCTATCACAGCTGGATTTATGGGGAGGCTACAGCTAGCACGCAACTTTATAATATCAGAAACTACAATGCAGCAAAGGATCTCTCCTCACCACCCAAACTTACCAGAGTCCAAGAGTAGCTATAACTTAAAAGCTAAGAGTCCGTAACATAAAAATCTTGTGCCTTCTGATTATGACTCTCTAACGTGCTAGATGGTTTTACACAATCTGTTTGATAGTTCAACACTTAGAAAAGGAAAGGAGGGGCATTCCTTGTTTCGTTAATGACCCGATAACTAAGTTAACTCCCTGCGACGTTAAAATGTAAGCAATAGTTAAATGCTTAATATTACTGACCCACTCCAGGTTAGGATATGGAAGCTGACATGTCAGCATCTCCAAAACAGTGCAACCTAAGCTCCATATATCCGCTGCAGGCCCATATGTCCTTCTAGGATTGACAACCTGAAAATGATAATGTTTAGTTAGAAAGAGATTAAACAGTTGTGCCTAAATAATATGTTAAGACACCTTAAATTATTGCATGTGCAATAAATATAAATGAAATATGTAAAAAGAATAAGCAACAAAACAAACATTTAACTATTTTGTTTCCCTGCTAAGAATGATACGTGAGGACACGAAAACAATGGCAATGCAACTTAGAAAAGTATAATTATTGTCCCAATTTAACTTAAAACAACCATTTAACTGAAAAACTTGAAATCAGGACTGAAGATAATAAAATTTGAATTTGAAACAATGCAACAAATTTGCAAAATAACAGATGAAAGCATGCTTGCTGATTTCCTTTATTCAATTGTTTCAATTGTACTACAAGAATGACGAAACAAACTTTTTCGTGCGAGTCAAAACGTAAGTGATGGTTATACTATATAACAGGTGGTTCTTTTAACAATCACAAATTAGGCTGAATATGACAACCCATATTAGATTTTGTATAGCACTGAAAAGATACTTAAAATGGAAATTTAAAGTTTCAAATTACTGCCTACAATCTCATTAAATTGTCGTAAACTAACAGGCATTTATGTCACAGAGAAACCTGGAAAAAGAATGGTTGCCAGGTTAAAGATGTGATTTACTAGATTAAACAAGCTTATTGAATACTTCACATTTGAGCTGTATTCATAATTGAGACCTTACTGAAGTTTTGAGTTACCAGCCTACTTTCCTAAAGGGCATTGACTACTTTGAGGGAATACATTTAAGCAGGAAAATTAGTCCAGTTTACCGGTTTATGTAGTGGATCTGCATACACTAAGGATTGCCCGCGCCGCCCCATGCCGACCTTGCCGTATTGTGCTGAGGCCATGCTAACACCTTATCAACAAAATGTTTTTCTTGTTTGAATTTTTCAGTGCATTTTGAAATTTTTTTTGAGAATAAAAATTTTTAGAAAGGATTTTCTATACTTGAAATACGTAGATCTTGTAAATCTACTGATAGTTTGAACAATTAATGAGTTCCATTGTACAATGAAACCAACTTTTCATGAGAAAATACAACTAAGATGATTTCTTTCAATTTTCTTTCATCATTATAGATCTAGTGAATTTACGGATGGTAGTGGTTTTCTAGGAAGTTTTGCCCACCAATGACTAAAGTTTTCATGCATATACTTACATCCTATATATAAAATAATTATTTTTAGTTATTAAAACTCAATTCTTAAAATTGTATGAGATATAACACTTCTGCCATTTTTCATGAAAATTTCATAAAAATACTCGTGTCAATGTGTGCCACGATGCTAGTGGTGTGCCACTAGCACGAGGGTAAGTGCCACTGTGTCGTGAGTGGCACAGCAATCCTTGCATACACAGGTATGGTTATGCTGGAATCATCAAGATCCAAATTGCATTTCAGTGCAACCAACATAAAAATGGATCAGGTCAGACAACGGTACTAAAAAAAATTTAAAAAAACCAATGCATAAACAATCTACTAAATTTATAGTCATAAACAAGTTCAATTAAGTCAAACTACTAAGTCATAACTAGGAACTGGAAATGAAAATATCCTAGGGGGTACAAGTCTATAACAAGTGAAACTTTGTAGTTCATACAAATATCTAATTAAATAGTGATATCTTGCTGAGTTAGGAGCAAGTAAACACTTGAGCAATATAGTCTACACTCTATAGGAAACCAATCATGTTCTATAAAGTGTTCAAATTTACAGTATGTTTCCACAATGTAATACCCCAGACTAGATAATTATTTGTTTGGGACCAATTTTTTAAAAAAAATTGAACCTTTTTGTAATTTCTAATAGTAGAGCTTGGCAGCATTTTGTGCAAATTTAACCCTAATTAGCCTCCCTCCCTCCCTCCCTCCCTCCCTCTCTCCTCTCTCTCTCTCTCTCTCTCTCTCTCTCTCTCTCTCTCTCTCTCTCCTGTACGGAGATCCTATCGATCTCTCCCTCTAGTGATCCCTCGTCTGCACGGACACGCGCCACGTCTCTCCCTGCGCCCGTGCTCTCTCTTCTCCCTCTCACTCGAGCGTGCATTGTCCTTGGTCGCCGCCGCACTCCTCGATCATCGACAGCATTGTTCAATTCATCATCGACGTCGTTTGGTTCATTGTCGACGGCACTTCGCTCGCCGTCGTTTTCTTCATCGTCTTTGAAAGGCTTCTGGAGTTTAACTCTATACATTTTTGGCTAAATAGCTTATAAGCTATCTTTTCGAAGTAAGCAACTTACACCCATTAGTTTATTTTTGGTAAAATTATAAAAATATGTTACAGCAAAATTTTTTCTTTTTGTATAGTTTTTTAAAATAAGAGTTACGTGTGCTTAAATTGATTACAAACCGCTGAATGAAAAAGATTTCTAAAAAGTTTTGATTTGACTGTTGTACAATATTAGAAAATATGTGCTTTAGAAATTGTGTTTATTTGATAAAAAATCAGTAGTTAATTGTTTGTTTCCTTTTAAATTGTTGACTGGTAAACAATTTTGAAGTCGTGATGTCTCTTGATATATTGTTGTAATGATGTTGGCCATGTCAACATGAATTTTGTGATAGAATCTAGCTTCGATTTTGTGATGCACCTCCGAGTGTAATTTTATGACGCTCCTTTAGGTGAAATTTTGTGACACACTGACACCGTCCTTGGAATTGATGGATGAAGCCATTACTCACTTAATAAATGCTAATTTTGAAATAAGTATGTCATTTAGTTTTTCTATAAATTATCTTTTCGTTTTTCTATAAAATTAATGTGTCTTTTAGTATTCCTAAAAATGTCTTTTAGTATTTCTAAAGTGTCTTTTAGATTTTCTATAAAATTAATGAGTGAGTTAATGTATAGGAAAGTTGAAAGGTCTTTTGAGAGGCTATATATATATATGTAATAATTTATGATGAAAAAAAAAAGTTGAGTTGAATTTTCTACTTTTATTTGAGAAGAAGGATTTCTTCTTATTTCACTCCTATTTCCTAGATGGATTTTCTGTGAGAGAAGAGTGTTACTTGATCGCTGCAGTTGGTGGAGTCCTTGCGGTGGCAAGTGTTACTCGACCATTGCGTTGGTGGATTCCGCGTAGTGGTGAGTGTGCTCGAGTTCGACGTGGTGGATTCTACGACGGGCCGAGTGTTTATCGGTTCGTTTTTGTCCTATCCCCGCACTTTCTAAGTTCCGGCGTCAGATTGGTATCAGAGCCAGGTTCAAGATGGCTAACAACCATAGGCGTGGTCCACGCGTGGAGGATGCCCCAACGCGTGAGCGTGATTTGCAGGATGTTGAGAGGGAAGATGACTTGCGGAGACAAGTGCGACTTCTTGAAGAGCGACTTGTTCGCTTCAAAGCTTTGGAACACGACAATTCTCATCATGGTTCAGAGCAAGAAGACGAGGAGAATATCAACCCTTTTCATAACGCTCGTAGACAGGCGCCTAGTGAGGAAGGTTCTCTACATCGACAACCTCGGAGGAACCAAGAGTTCCGCCGCAACCTCAGCATCAAAGTAAATATCCCTGAGTTTGAAGAAAGGATGCAACACGATGAGTTCATTGATTGGCTTCATACGGTGGAGCGGGTCTTTGAATATGAAGATGTACCCGAGCACTACAAAGTAAAGCTTGTGGCCATAAAGCTTAAAAAGCATGCATCTATTTGGTGGGAGCAACTCAAAGTTCGACGAGCTCGCGAAGGAAAATCAAAAATACAAACTTAGGAGAAAATGAAGAAAGAACTCAAGAAGTTTTTACCATAACACTATATGCAAGATGCTTTTCTCAAGTTTCACCGCATGAAACAAAAGAATCGCTCCGTCGAGGAGGACTCGGAGGAGTTTGATCATCTTATGATGCGATGCGACATTTATGAACTGGAAGAGCAAACCATCGCTTGTTACCTTGGTGGGCTTCGTCGTGAGATTTTCAACATCGTCGACCTTCAACCTTATTGGACATACAATGACGTCTACAAGCTTGCGATTAAGGCGGAGAGGCAACTCAAGCCAAAAGATGAACGTCGCCCATCTAGTGCTAGTAGTACTCGACCTGTAGGCTGTGAGAACACTTATAACCGGAGGAGTGCTTCTCAAGCTTCTAAGGACATATCTCAAAAGTCCTACCCAAAGCAAGAGGCAGTGGCTACTTCCAGTCGTCCTAGTTCTTCCAACTCCAACCCGCGGCAATGCTATAAATGTCAAGGCCTCGGACATATTGCCTCTGAATGTCCGAATAGAAGAATTGTTACTCTCTTGGAGGAGACACCTGATGTAGAGGAAGGTCTCGAAACTACTTCACTTGTGTATGATGAAGAGGTGAAAGAGGAAGATGAAGTCACCTATGGCGACGGAGGTGAGGCTCTTGTCATTCGGCGTGCTTTAAGTTCTACACCCGTTGAGAGTGATGATTAGCTTCGCAACAATATTTTTCACACACGGTGCACTTCTCATGGCAAGGTATGCAATGTTATAATAGATGGGGGTAGTTGTGAAAATGTGATTTCTATTACTATGGTAGAGAAGTTACAACTTCGTGTAGAGAAACATCCCCAGCCATATAAACTCTCATGGCTTAAGAAAGGAAATGATGAGAAAGTAGAGAAAAGGTGTTTGGTTGGCTTTTCTATTGGTAAAAATTATAAGGATGAGGTGTAGTGTGATGTCATCCCTATGGATGCATGTCACTTACTTCTTGGATTTCCTTGGCAATATGATAGGAAGGTCATGCATGATGGTTTTAAGAACACTTATACATTTACCAAGGATGGGGTTAAAATCACACTAGGTCCTTTCAACCCTGAGCATTTATCCAAACTTTCTACAATAGAGGATAAAAGCTTGTATCACTATTTCTTGAGGAACTGTCAAAATCTAGTGAGGCATATGCTTTACTTCTTGTGGAGGAAAATAAAATGAAAAATGAAATACCTCCTATTATCCTACCTCTTATTCATGAGTTCAAAGATGTGATTCCGGAGGAGATTCCACTTGGTCTTCCACCTATGCGGGAGATCCAACATTACATTGACCTAGTGCCGGGCGCCACTATACCCAATAAGGCAGCCTATTGAATGAATCCAAAGGAAAATGAGAAACTACAACGACAAGTTGAAGAGCTTATTCGCAAAGACTTGGTGCAAGAGAGTATGAACCCGTGCGCAGTGCCGGCGTCATTGGTTCCAAAGAAAAATGGCTCTTGGCGCATGTGTGTGGATAGTAGAGTGGTCAACAAAATCACTATTAAGTACCGCTTTCCTATTCCTCGACTCAACGATCTTCTTGACCAACTTCATGGTGCCTCGGTTTTCTCCAAAGTTGATCTAAGGAGTGGCTACCATCAAATCCGTATGCGCCTTGGTGATGAATGGAAAACGGCGTTCAAGACGCGTGATGGTCTCTACGAGTGGATGGTCATGCCATTCGGCCTCTCAAATGCTCCAAGCACTTTTATGCGGCTTATGAACCATGTATTCAAACCCTTTATTGGCAAGTTTCTTGTTGTTTATTTTGATGATATTTTGATCTACAGTAAAAACATTGAGGAGCATATAGCGCATCTTCCACAAGCATTCCAAATTCTACGAGAGCAAAAGCTATTCGCCAACTTAAATAAATGCGAATTTGTGACAGATAGCTTAATTTTTTTGGGCTATGTTGTCTCGGCCGAAGGTATCAAGATGGATCCAGCAAAAGTTGAGGCCATTGTTACGTGGCCCGAACCTACTTCACTTCATGACATTCGAAGCTTTCATGGCCTTGCTTCTTTCTACCGGCGTTTCATCAAAGGCTTTAGCACCATCATCACCCCTATCACTGATTGCTTGAAAGGAGGATCTTTCAAATGGACGGATAATGCAAAGAAGAGTTTTGAACTTCTCAAAACAAAGATGATAGAAGCTCCTCTTCTCACGCTCCCTGACTTCAACAAAGTGTTCGAGATAGAGTGCGACGCCTCAAATGTTGGAATCGGCGCAGTTCTTAGCCAAGAAGGTAAACCTCTCGCCTTCTTTAGTGAAAAGTTGAATAATTCTCGACAAAATTATTCTACTTATGACAAAGAGTTTTATGCTATTGTTCGAGCTTTGGAGCATTGGCGCCACTATTTTATTTCTAAAGAGTTTGTTCTATTCTCCGATCATGAGGCCTTAAAGTATATTCATGACCAGCACAAACTCAACCGGAGGCATGCTAAATGGATAGAGTTTTTACAAGCTTACACTTTTCATGTTAAACATAAGGCGGGTAAGCAAAATAAGGTGGCAAATGCTTTGAGTCGAAGATATGCTTTACTTTCAACCATGCAAGTGCAAGTTTTAGGCTTTGAGGTGCTCAAGGAGCTTTATGAGGATGATTCATATTTTGGCCAAGTGTGGAAAGAGTGTTCTAATGGGTCCTACAGCAACTTTATTCTCCACGATGGCTATCTTTTCAAAGGCAACCTTCTATGTATTTCTCAATGTTCCCTACGTCATTTTATTATAAAGAAAGCTCACGAAAGAGGACTTGGTGGCCACTTTGGGAGAGACAAAACAGTAGTTCTATTACAAGAGCATTTTTATTGGCCACACTTATATAAAGATGTTTCTAACTATATTGCAAGGTGCAGAACGTGTCATATTGCTAAGAGCCATGTTCAAAATACCGGTCTCTACACTCCGTTGCCGGTTCCAAATGCACCCTGGGAGGATGTGAGTCTTGACTTTGTTTTAGGTTTACCGCGAACTCAACGGCACAAGGACTCTATCATGGTGGTCGTTGATCGATTCTCTAAAAATGGCACATTTTGTTCCATGTACGAAAACGATGAATGCTACTCTCATCGCCGACCTCTACTTCCGAGAGATTGTTAAGCACCATGGCATTCCAAAGACAATCACGTCCGATCGAGATCCAAAGTTTGTCGGCCATTTTTGGCATACTCTATGGAGGAAGTTGGGCACTACCCTCCAATTTAGCTCTTCTCATCATCCCCAAACCGATGGTCAAACTCAGGCCGTCAACCGAAGCTTGGGTAATCTTCTACGAAGTTTAGTGGGGAAGAATATTCGACAATGGGATCAAGTTTTGCCGCAAGCCGAATTTGCATACCACCGGTCTTCTAGTCAAACAACTGGTGCAAGCCCATTTCAAGTGGTTTATGGTCGCAATCCCACTAGCCCACTTGACCTTTCTCCCCTTCCTACTACTCATTCTTTTAGCAGTGATGCGGATGAACAAGCCAAGCACATTAAGCAACTCCACGAGCAAGTTCGAGCTCGAATCATTAAGCACAATGAGAAGTATCAAAAGGCAGCTAACAAACATTGTAAACCGGCGGCATTCAAAGAGGGTGATTTAGTGTGGGTGCATCTTCGCAAAGAGCGCTTTCCACAAGGCCGACATGGCAAGCTTAAACCAAGAGCAGATGGACCATTCAAGATATTAAAGAGAATCGGTGAGAACGCCTACAAGATCGAGTTGCCCAGCGAGTACAATGTTTCAGTGACTTTCAATGTTGTGGATCTTTCACCGTATTATACCAAACTTGAGAACAAGTTCTTTTCAACTGGGGGAGAATGAAACCGTCCTTGGAATTGATGGATGAAGCCATTACTCACTTAATAAATGCTATTTTTGAAATAAGTATGTCATTTAGTTTTTCTATAAATTATCTTTTCGTTTTTCTATAAAATTAATGTGTCTTTTAGTATTCCTAAAAATGTATTTTAGTATTTCTAAAAGTGTCTTTTAGATTTTCTATAAAATTAATGAGTGAGTTAATGTACAGGAAAGTTGAAAGGTCTTTTGAGAGGCTATATATATATGTAATAATTTATGATGAAAAAAACAAGTTAAGTTGAGTTGAATTTTCTACTTTTATTTGAGAAGGATTTCTTCTTATTTTACTCCTATCTCCTAGATGGATTTTTTGTGAGAGAAGAGTGTTACTTGATCGCTGCAGTTGGTGGAGGGAGTCCTTGCGGTGGCAAATGTTACTCAACCATTGCGTTGGTGGATTCCGCGTAGTGGTGAGTGTGCTCGAGTTCGACATGGTGGATTCTACGGCGGGTCAAGTGTTTATCGGTTCGTTTTTGTCCTATCTCCGCGCACCTTCTAAGTTCCGGCGTCACACACCTTCAGGTGCAAATCATCTTAGGGCGCGTTTGGTTCACGTTATATAACATTACAAGCTATTTTCATATAACCAGATATCTGAAATTTTTGAATCAAATTACTACTGATCCTACATTACCGCATTTGGTTTAGTGAAGTAATGTAATGTTGGATTATAGTGTATATAAAATTATTATGTTTGGTTCATTTTATAAAATTTAGTAATCCTTACAATAAAGTGTAGTCTATTTCAAAATTACCCTTGTGGTCAAATTTAATATTATTTTTTATAAATGACAACTTTAATATAATTTGCACTTGAATTTAAAATTTGAATTTAAATTTAAAATTTGAAAATTTAAATTTAAAATCTAAACAAAAATATAAAATTCAACCGTCCCTAGCGCAAGTGGCAAAGAATTTGGTGGTTGATACCTGAGACCCGACTTCGAAGCCTAATTGCTTCACTTTTTCAGCTAAGTTTGGGACCATTTTTTAAAAAATTTGGACCTTTTTGTAATTTGTAATAGTAGAGGGGCTTGGCAGCATTTTATGCAAATTTAACCCTAATTAACTTGACTCCATCTCTCTCTTTTCCTCCTGTATGGAGATCCCGCTGATCTCTATCTCTCATGATCCCTCGTCGGCACGCATGCGCACCATGTCTCTCCAGCGCGCTTGTGCTCCATCTCTTCTCCCTCTCGCTCGAGCACGCATTGTCCTCGGCCACCGCCACACTCCTCGATCATCATCAGCATTGTTCAGTTCATCTTCAACGCTGTTTGGTTTGTTGTCGACGGCACTTCGCTCACCGTCTTCTTCATCGTCTTTGAAAAGGGTATAGAGTTTATTTCTCTATGCATTTTCGACGAGAAAGATTATAAGCTATCTTTCCAAGATAAGCGACCTAACACCCGTTAATTTTTTTTGGTAAAATTGTAGAAAATATGTTATGACAGAAAATTTTCTTTTTGTATAGGTTTTCAAAATAAGGATTAAGTGTGCTTATATAAATTACAAATCGTTAAATGAAAATGTAGGGACCCGAAAACTCAGCTGACGAAATAGCCACTCTGCAGCAGCAAGGCGGCATTCTTTTCGAGTATCGGGCGAGTCGGAGACGTTTGAGCGCAAAATGGATGCGAAAACGAACTCGAAGCACCGAAATTCGAGTAGAACTGAAGTTTTACCGGTTTCGGGCGCCCTAAACAGGGAACCAAGCGCCCTAAAATATGTTATGGTTGCTGCTAGCTGATGGCTGTTTCGGGCTCTGGTTTCGGGCGCCCTAAAGTTACTATAGCAGCTCAAAACCCATAGTTGGTCTCCCCTCGTGAGTATCGCCGATGTCCGACACGTGGCAGAGAGTAGGTGGTCTTTCGGGCGCTATCCTGGGCGCCCGGAAAATTTCCGGACACACAGACAGTAGCCAAGCCTGGTCCAGCAGAGTGCAGAACAGGGATTCGGATGCCCGAATCCACTCGTGGGTGCCCGAAACTGCTTTTGTAGTGTGTGCACTGTATGTCCTTATGTTGTTCCTTGGGCACATTTTATCCCTCTAGCTGGCCTATAAATAGGTTCCCTGCGTCCCCCTAAGGCTCTTTTCTTCCTCTCACCTCAGAAACTTCCCTTCGAGCTGAGATTTGGAGCTTTCATTCCCCTTTTCCTCCATCATTCTTCACTTTGGAGCTTCCACCTGCAGCTGGCAGCAACAACCACCTGGAAAGATCTTCATCCCCCAACTCTAGAAGAGGTTTCGTGGCCTGATGCTTCTTGGAGAGCTTCTACACTTGTGGATTTTGAAATTTTGAGCTTTTGAAGCGTGACATTTCACCAAAATTTCAAGTATTTATGAGTTCTATGGTGCTAGTTAGACTGTTGCTGAGTTTTTGGACCAAGATGAGGATTTGATGGATTTTCTTTGATTTTTCCTCTGTGAGCTGAACTTTAACGTGGATGGGGATGATCTAGACTTCATTTTGAACAAGAGGAAACTTCGTTTCAGCAAATTACAAGGTTGGTTTTAAGTGGATTTTGGTTTTTAGTGAGCTCAATAACCAGAAAACTGCAGTTTTGGAATTTATGAGTTCTTGAGCTTTGACTAATTCTAAGACGCAATTTCGTGGCATTTATGAGTTCCTTTTTATGGTTTAGGACCTTAGAGACCTTCTCAGAGGTATGGTGAGCATTTTCTTTATTGGAATTACATGAAATTTTGCTGGATTTTACTCCCACGACTGTGAGAACGCAACTACTTGAAATTCTGCAACAGTTTGGACAGCAATGGAGCATTTTGGGATTTTCCTTTTGATTGGTTTTTGGTGGCAGTAATTTTGAAGTTCCTGAGTGTTTCAGAGGTGGAGAGGAACCTAGGGATTAAGTTTGGGCCATCAATTTGTGGTATGTATCGCTGAATTTCTGTTTTCGCCAAACTAAATGTAATTGTTGGAGTTTTGGGCTGAATTTGATTAGATTTTTATTCCGGCTCGATCCGACAGAGATCCTTGGAGTTTTGTTGATCCGTTTGGAACTTGGGGACCTGAGGTACGTGCACGTCAAGTTTCGTCGCAATCCGAAGTTGGATTAGCGCCTTTCAGATGGGTTGAATGTGTACATCGAAACTTTGTTCCTGCACACTATATTTATTAGTTGTGGCATGTGCTATGTTTGAACCCCACTGATTATCCTTGATATAAATCCTGTAAAAACTTGATAAATGATTCCCTTAGCTGAACCTATCTTATTTG
>CM054932.1:20480813-20591490 GCA_029168755.2 Tillandsia fasciculata
GCACGGTGCCGGGTCTGCACGCAAAACGGAGTACGACGCAAAATGGTGCACGGTGCCGGAGCCGCCACGCAAAACGGTGCACGGTGCCGGAGTCCGCACGCAAAACGGGCACGGTGCCCAACACAGAAAAAGAGCAAGAGGGTCAATTACAGTCTAAAAGAACGCTCCAAAAACTGTACAAAAATACAGAAAAACCAACACACGGAACCTACCCGATTTGCGCCGCCGTCGCAGCGCAGAAACGCTCGCCGGGCGTCCTCGCACGCAAAACGAGGTCCACGACGCGCCGCCGCACCTCACGCACCTCCTCCCTCACTCCCTCTCGCTCTCGGTTGCAGAGAGAAAGAAAAAGAGGAGCCGCCATGGCGGGCGGGGGAGAAGAAGAAGAAAAGAAAAGAGAGGGAGAGGGGCCGGTCCACGGTGCCGGCCACACGGAGCCGGTCCACGGCACGGACCAATGGGGAGCCCCAACGGCGGTCCACAGCACATGGGCGCGGCGCTCCCGGTCCACGCGCGCGCCCACGCGCCACGTGGCGCGCGGCAACGCGCCCCGCACCCGTGCGCGTTGCACCGCACCACGCGCAGGCGCGGGACACGCGCCCGTACACCCGCGCCCCGGCGCGGGCGCCAACGGGGGCCCGCCACGTGGCGGCCCCTGCGCTGACCCGCGCAGGCGCGCGTTCAACGCGCGCCAGCTGGCGCGCATTGCGCAGCGCGCCGCCGCCACCTCGGGATCCGTGCCGCGCCACGCCTCGGTTTGCGTGCCGCGTCCTCGAAAAACGCGCACGCCTACCGGACTCCAAACCAACAACAAAAATAGTCCATTCTTAGCGATTTCGCGCGCTGGATCCAAAAACGATGTCCGTTTCTCCAAATTCTCATCCGAAAATTTGCCGAATGCCCACTCGATCCGATTTCCGCGCCGGGTCCATTTTTAAAGTCCGATTTGCCAAATTCCAACTCTAAAAATTCCCGAAGGCGACCGGAGAGGTAAACTTTTATCCAAACTTCGCCGGAGTCAAATTTGACATCCGAATCGCGCGAAACCACTTCTAAACACCCGACGGGTCCTCCAATTTCCCACGGGGTCTCCTTTTAAGCCCGAAGTCCACTACGTGTGTCCAAATTACGCGCAAACACCACCGACAGATCCCGCAAGCCTCCAGTGATGCAACTAAATCCCAAATTGCATCACAAATCCATTTCTTGGGCCCGACACGCGCACAAACACTCCCAACGGCCACTAAAAGCTGCCCAACAACCAGCAACTCCTACGCCGGGGATTCCGGGACCTCACAACCTCCCCCACTAAAAGAAAGTTTCGTCCTCGAAACTAGATCAAGCCCATCAGGAGTCAAGAATACCACGGCTAGGTATCTAACAATACGCCTCCAGCTCCCTAAACTCCACTCGATCCTCGTGATTACTCCGCAACAACAACAAGTACAGTATAACCCGATGTGCAATTCTCTCATCTCTCGAGCCAGAATTTGCAACGGGCGTCCCTCGTACTCCAATAATCACGGATCTCAAAGGGTCAAGATAATCACGGGCGAGGAAAAACACATCACTACTGAGCTGAGACGTGAAAAACCAAAGGGTTCCACTAAAAGGCTGGGGAAACGGGAAAACCACTAATTCAACACGCACCAAACTACCTCATGGTGCCAACCTCAACAAGGCGACCCGAAGCATACCCGCACATCCATCCAATAAGGAAGGGAAACCAATAAGTTGGGGTCTTCACTCGGTTACTTCCGATCCGAAATCACCCGAGTGGACTACTCAACTGCAGGCTAACCTCGAAAGGGATCCTCAAGAGACACAATCCCATGCCACAGTTGGTCACTCAACATGCTAACATAACCCCAACGGACCCACGGGTCGAAGTCGATCCCTCGGCTAAAAAGAACACCCTGACGGGAACCAACCCGTCGGTGAACGGGACTGAAAACTGGCTCACAAGGCGATCATAAAGCTGATGCCCAAACTCGCGGTCAAAAGTCCGAACCATCCAAAAACTCTCACCGTTGTGTACCTACAACGTGGCATCACTGCCGTGCACCAACGGCGTGGCATCACTGCCGTGCACCAACGGCGTGGCATCATTGCCGTGCACCAACGGCGTGGCATCACCACTGTATATCAACGGTGTGGCATCACCACCGTGTATCAACGGTGTGGCATCACCACCGTGTATCAACGTTGTGGCATCACCACCGTATATCAACGGTGTGGCATCACCACCGTGTATCAACGGTGTGGCATCATCAACCGTGTATAACGGTGTGGCATCACCACCCGTGCACCAACGGCGGGGCATCACTGGCCGTGCTCCAACGGCGTGGCATCACTGCCGTGCACCAACGGCGTGGCATCACCACCGTATATCAACGGTGTGGTATCACTCAAGCATTAAGGCCTCAGATCCTCACAGTCCTATACCCTCGAAAATTTCGGAGCTGAGGAAGGGCCAAAAGATCAACAGGCAAAAACCAGGGCCCCAACTGCACTGGGCAGGACCAATAACACCCATCTATGTGCAACACGTGATCAGGTATCTGAACCTCACGAGCACAAGCCAAGGGTCCTATCTCCAGCCCATACAACAATGCAAATGCCCTAGCACTCTCACAGCTATGTCGGAGAACCCTCAACGACTCAACTCACAAATACACCCCACTCATAGGCGAGAAGGACCGACTGACGCGGCAAAGATCCGAAAATCCCGATAGACCGGTGCCTAGAACCCCAATCAAACAAGAACAGACTCTAGGCTCAGTCTATCGAAGTTTTCGCTCCTTTACCGTTCAGGGATTCGGTCCCTCTCGTTTAAAGTGGGAAAACTATCTCAACACGCAACTTACGGCTGGAGACGCTCCACAGCCGGATCCGCGAAGGGTCCAAAAACCCGGGAGACTAAAACCTGTGTCCCCACGCAAGAAGAAACAGCCCTTAGAACCCAGATCACTCGAATCATCTCGGGTGAATAAGTTTATAAAATAGTGACGTTTATTACAGAAACCATTTGATCTGAGGAAAATCCATCTTTTCAATGATTTTTAGTCTTTTTGGAAAACAATTGCAAACAAGTTTTATGTCCAGACCTCGAAGAGCTACTGCCTTCGTCCTATCAAACAAGAACAGACTCAGGCAATCCTGCGGGGCTTGGAAGAAAGCATTGGCTGACTAAAATCGTGTGTTCGTCCAAAAAGGTTCTGGGTTCAAGGTCCTGCTAACACGCGTACACCACGATCACAACATGGTGGTGACGAGAAGGACAACGAAACTAAAAACCCGCTAAGCACGCTCAATCGCTGCATCTAACGTCGGCACCCGCCGAGAATACACCAAGTGATAGATATTCCGATGCAGTCCTTTCTCAACTAGCTCAACCTCCTGGGCCTCATCCAGGCGACATGGGGTACACTGCTCAACAATCGCAAAACTCGCGAACATACTCCAGAAGAGGTCGACTCCCCTGCTGCAGGAGTCTAAGATTCCCATCTAGTTTCTGCTTACACTGTCAGGAAAAAGGCCCTGAGCAGCAAAGCACGAAACTGGTTCCAAGTCAACAACTGCGCTCCTGGTAGTTCAACAGGACGAACTCGACGCCACCAAATCTCGGCGTCCTGTCAGACCATCTCAATCTCACTAAAGCAACCGCCTGGTAACTCGGCCAGGGCATGTGCCCACCTGGTAACTCGGCCAGGGCATGTGCCCAACTGGTAACTCGGCCAGGGGCAACACCCTCCTGGTAACTCAGCCAGGGAAAAAACGCCCTCCTGGTAACTCGCCAGGGAAAAATGCCCTCCTGGTAACTCAGCCAGGAAAAATGCCCTCCTGGTAACTCAGCCAGGGAAAATGCCCTCCTGGTAACTCAGCCAGGGGAAAAGCCCTCCTGGTAACTCAGCCAGGGAAAATGCCCTCCTGGTAACTCAGCCAGGGAAAATGCCCTCCGGGTAACTCAGCCAGGGAAAATGCCCTCCTGGTAACTCAGCCAGGAAAAATGCCCTCCTGGTAACTCAGCCAGGAAAAACGCCCTCCTGGTAACTCAGCCAGGGAAAACGCCCTCCTGGTAACTCAGCCAGGGAAAATGCCCTCCTGGTAACTCAGCCAGGAAAAAATGCCCTCCTGGTAACTCAGCCAGGGAAAACGCCCTCCTGGTAACTCAGCCAGGGAAAAATGCCCTCCTGGTAACTCAGCCAGGGAAAATGCCCTCCTGGTAACTCAGCGAGGGAAAAATGCCCTCCTAGCAACTCAGCCAGGGAAAAATGCCCTCCTGGTAACTCAGCCAGGAAAAATGTCCTCCTGGTAACTCAGCCAGGGAAAATATCCTCCTGGTAACTCAGCCAGGGAAAAAAGCCCTCCTGGTAACTCAGCCAGGGAAAAATGCCCTCCTGGTAACTCAGCCAGGAAAAATGTCCTCCTGGTAACTCGGCCAGGGAAAATGTCCTCCTGGTAACTCGGCCAGGGAAAATGTCCTCCTGGCAACTCGGCCAGGGAAAATATCCTCCTGGTAACTCAGCCAGGGAAAATGTCCACACAACTGGGACTGCCGTCAATCCAAACGGCCCCCACAACAACACCCCACTCATAGGCGAGAAGAACCGACTGACGCGGCAAAATCCGAAAATCCCGATAGACCGGTGCCTAGAACCCCAATCAAACAAGAACAGACTCTAGGCTCAGCCTATCGAAGTTCTCGATCCTTTACCGTTCAGGGATTCGGCCCCTCTCGGTTAAAGTGGGAACTAACTCAACACACAAACTCCTGGGTCTCGCTCTGCTCTGATAGCTCTGCCTCCCGCTGCTCGGGTACTCATCAGGTGCGGGGTGTGTCCTCTTCACAACACGACGTCTCAGGGTATCGCAATCCGCTGCACAATAACAAACGTCAGGACACAACAACCATACGACCCAATCCAGCGAAAGTCTAAAGACATGTCATCCATTCCATAGCATTATGTTGTCGGCAGCCAACATAATCGCTTAGGAAAGTAAACATGCCAATCACTCATCCCGTCTCTTGGGAGAGGTAAAAACTCAATCAGGACTCTCGCTAAAAGTCACGACTCTCACGTAGTCATCCTAATATCCGACCACAAGCCTAGGATTTCTAAGTCCACCACGACCTACAACCTAGGCTCTGATACCACTCTAATCTGTCACGCCCCGGGGTCGAAACTGCGACCCGGGCTCGCTAACAGATCCGCCATCTGTACGGAAACTGCCGTACAGACGAAGCGTCTAACCTGCAGAAAGAATCAACTACAGTATACAGATATCAGAGCTGAAAGTAAACTACTAAAAACTGAAATCCAAACCCTGTACAACTGAAAATAATACCATATCCATCTCCCAAATACGATCGTATACAAAGTCCTCTGATACAAAACTCAAAAGGGAGATATCTCCAATAAATACATCAGTGTACAAACTCTCGATACAAGAAATATCCTCACTACAACAGTCTCTCAAACTGTAAAATAAAGTACAACTCTATACCTCTCTACAAAGGTCTCTCAACAGAGGAAAAAGAAGTAAACTATCAACTGAAGCTCTCCTCTGAAGGGGGTACCGCTACACTCCAACGACGGGTAGGGAACTAGCTCGCGACTCCCTCGCCTCGGTCCGAAGGATCAGCAACAGGAGCACAGGAACAGAAGAAGAAGTCCCTGGGGAAAAGACACCACGACGGGTGTGAGAACTACTTCCCACAGTAGTTCTCAGTGGGTGCCGTCAACAAGTCCAACGGTCTGCCCACCAAGTCTACTAGAGGTAAAAGATAACAGTGCAATGAAAACTGAACAAGAAAAGCTGGAACTACTCTACAGCTACCATGCCTCTATCTAGACACTCAAAAGTGGAACAGATGAAAGTAAATGAGACCACTCGCACCCAAGGTGCTCAATCGACCCAATCGAACTGACTGCCTCAAAGGTCCAGTCAAGCCTGCGCCTGTCGACTAGGAACGCACCTGCCCACTACCACACATCCACATGAGGACGGGATTTACGTGGGGCGTCCTGTCCGACTAACTCATCCCTCGCGCAAAACTGCCTCAACAGGCCAACCATCGTATCCATAGCGGCATCTCAGGGGGCGCGGCTCCAACTGAGGAAAACGGCGCGGCATAGAGTAATCAAACATTGGCATATGCAGGCTCGTCAAAATCCACGCTCACTCACAGAACGGTAGGACTCAAGATCCCCAAATATCTCGCACAACAGTCGGAGCACTCTCGACGACTCAGCTGATCGGCTAACTCGAAACACGAGACACTAGCCTCCCCAACAGCTCGCAGCACAAAACACACTGGCTGGAGATACTCCACAGCCAGGAACGACCCACAACTCGGGGTAACAGAACAGGTCGGACAACACTCAACGACCTGGGACCACCGTCAACCCCAACGGTTCCCAACAACACCGACCGGAAGATACTCGACGGCCCGGGACTGCCGTCTACTCAACGGCTCCCTCCCATGACAGCGCAAAGGGAAACAAGACCTCTCGGGACTACCGTTTACTCAAACGGCTCCCCGCACAGAATAGCAACCCGCTACAACTATCAGACTCCACTCTGCTCCCAAGCAAGAGTGCAAAAGCATCCCACACTAAAAGCAAGTCCCGACCTCTCGGCCCACTACCCGGGCGAGAAAACACTATGTCCAGGAATGAAAGAACAGTGTGGATGTCTAAACATAAATAACCCTAGCCCAAGTGAGGGTTTTCTACTGGTCTGGTTACACATGCAACATATGACGGGGGTGCTAGGTCAAGTTCCAAGATAACTATATTAACAGATAATAAAAGGAATAACAATTCCTACAATCTAGCATGCTACACAATGAAATAAGCTATCATGCAAAGTCCTACATCAGTAGAAATACTGTACAGTCCATAAAACTTGGAGATAAGGCCACCCACCTCGATTCGCCACCAATTGCTCGTAGACACTTGCAATTGGCCTCCACGCGATCCTCACGCAAAACGAAGTCCGCTGCCGGAGTCCGCACGCAAAACGGTGCACGGTGCCGGAGTCCGCACGCAAAACGGTGCACGGTGCCAGGATCCGCACGCAAAACGGAGTCCGCACGCAAAACGGTGCACGGTGCCGGAGTCCGCACGCAAAACGGTGCACGGTGCCAGGATTCGCACGCAAAACGGAATCCGCACGCAAAACGGTGCACGGTGCCGGAGTCCGCACGCAAAACGGTGCACGGTGCCGGAGTCCGCACGCAAAACGGAGTCCGCACGCAAAACGGTGCACGGTGCCGGAGTCCGCACGCAAAACGGTGCACGGTGCCCAACACAGAAAAGAGCAAGAGGGTCAATTACAGTCTAAAAACGCTCCAAAAACTGTACAAAAATAGAGAAAAACCAACACACGGAACCTACCCGATTGCGCCGCCGTCGCAGAAACGCTCCGCCGGGCATCCTCGCACGCAAAACGAGGTCCACGACGCACCGCCGCACCTCACGCAACTTCCTCCCTCACTCCCTCTCGCTCTCGGTTGCAGGAGAAAGAAAAAGAGGTGCCGCCATGGCGGTGCGGGGGAGAAAGAAGAAGAAAAGAAAAGAGAGGGAGAGGGGCGGTCCACGGTGCCGGTCCACGGAGCCGGTCCACGGCACGGGCCAATGGGGAGCCCCAACGGCCGGTCCACAGCGCATGGGCGCGCGCCCACGCGCCATGTGGCGCGCGGCAACGCGCCCGCCACACGGGCGCGTTGCACCGCACCACGCGCAGGCGCGGGACACGCGCCCGTTACACGGGCGCGCGTGCCCCCGCGCCCGCGCGGGCGCCAACGGGGGGCCGCCACGTGGCGGCCCCTGCGCTGACCCGCGCAGGCGCGCATTCCCAACGCGCGCCAGCTGGCGCGCATTGCGCAGCGCGCCGCCGCCCACCTCGGGATCCGTGCCGCGCCACGCCTCGGTTTGCGTGTCGCGTCGTCTCGAAAAACGCGCATGCCTACCGGACTCCAAAACCAACAAATAAATAGTCCATTCTTAGCGATTTCGCGCGCTGAATCCAAAAACGATGTCCGTTTCTCCAAATTCTCATCCGAAAATTTGTCGAATGCCCACTCGATCCGATTTCCGCGCCGGGTCCATTTTTAAAGTCCGATTTGCCAAATTCCAACTCTAAAAATTCCCGAAGGCGACCGGAGAGGTAAACTTTTATCCAAACTTCGCCCGGAGTCCAATTTTGACATCCGAATCGCGCGAAACCACTTCAAACACCCGACGGGTCCTTCCAATTTCCCACGGGGTCTCCTTTTAAGGCCGAAGTCCACCACGTGTGTCCAAATTGCGCGCAAACACCACCGACACATCCCGCAGGCCTCCAGTGATGCAACTAAATCCCAAATTGCATCACAAATCCATTTCTTGGGCCTGACACGCGCACAAACACTCCCAACGGCCACTAAAAGCTGCCCAACAACCAGCAACTCCTACGCCGGGGATTCCGGGACCTCACATCCTCCCCCACTAAAAGAAAGTTTCGTCCTCGAAACTAGATCAAGCCCATCAGGAGTCAAGAATACCACGGCTAGGTATCTAACAATACGCCTCCAGCTCCCTAAACACCACTCGCTCCTCGTGATTACTCCGCAACAACAACAAGTACGGTATGACCCGATGTGCAATTCTCTCATCTCTCGAGCCAGAATTTGCAACGGGCGTCCCTCGTACTCCAATAATCACGGATCTCAAAGGGGCAAGTAAATCACGGGCGAGGAAAAACACATCACTACTGAGCTGAGACGTGAAAAACCAAAGGGCTCCACTAAAAGGCTGGGGGAAACGGGAAAACCACTAATTCAACACGCACCAAACTACATCATGGTGCCAACCTCAACAAGGCGACCCGAAGCATACCCGCACATCCATCCAATAAGGAAGGGAAACCAATAAGTTGGGGTCTTCACTCGGTTACTTCCGATCCGAAATCACCCGAGTGGACTACTCAACTGCAGGCTAACCTCGAAAGGGATCCTCAAGAGACACAATCCCATGCCACAGTTGGTCACTCAACATGCTAACATAACCCCAACGGACCCACGGGTCGAAGTCGATCCCTCGACTAAAAAGAACACCCTGACGGGAACCAACCCGTCGGTGAACGGGACTGAAAACTGGCTCACAAGGCGATCATAAAGCTGATGCCCAAACTCGCGGTCAAAAGTCCGAACCATCCAAAAACTCTCACCGTTGTGTACCTACAACGTGGCATCACTGCCGTGCACCAACGGGGTGGCATCACTGCCGTGCACCAACGGCGTGGCATCACCACCGTATATCAACGGTGTGGCATCACCACCGTGTATCAACGGTGTGGCATCACCACCGTATATCAACGGTGTGGCATCACCACCGTGTATCAACGGTGTGGCATCATCACCGTGTATCAACGGTGTGGCATCACCACCGTGCACCAACGGCGGGGCATCACTGCCGTGCTCCAACGGCGTGGCATCACTGCCGTGCACCAACGGCGTGGCATCACCACCGTATATCAACGGTGTGGCATCACCACCGTGTATCAACGGTGTGGTATCACTCAAGCATCAAGGCCTCAGATCCTCACAGTCCTATACCCTCGAAAATTCCGGAGCTGAGGAAGGGCCAAAAGATCAACAGGCAAAAACCAGGGCCCCAACTGCACTGGGCAGGACCAATAACACCCATCTATGTGCAACACGTGATCAGGTATCTGAACCTCACGAGCACAAGCCAAGGGTCCTATCTCCAGCCCATACAACAATGCAAATGCCCTAGCACTCTCACAGCTATGTCGGAGAACCCTCAACGACTCAACTCACAACAACACCCCACTCATAGGCGAGAAGAACCGACTGACGCGGCAAAGATCCGAAAATCCCGATAGACCGGTGCCTAGAACCCCAATCAAACAAGAACAGACTCTAGGCTCAGTCTATCGAAGTTTTCGCTCCTTTACCGTTCAGGGATTCGGTCCCTCTCGTTTAAAGTGGGAAACTATCTCAACACGCAACTCACGACTGGAGACGCTCCATAGCCGGATCCGCGAAGGGTCCGAAAACCCCGGGAGACTAAAACCTGTGTCCCCACGCAAGAAGAAACAGCCCTTAGAACCCAGATCACTCGAATCATCTCGGGTGAATAAGTTTATAAGAATCAGTGACGTTTATTACAGAAAACCATTTGATCTGAGGAAAATCCATCTTTTCAATGATTTTTAGTCTTTTTGGAAAACAATTGCAAACAAGTTTTATGTCCAGACCTCGAAGAGCTACTGCCCTCGTCCTATCAAACAAGAACAGACTCAGGCAACCCTGCGGGGCTTGGAAGAAAGCATTGGCTGACTAAAATCATGTGTTCGTCCAAAAAGGTTCTGGGTTCAAGGTCCTGCTAACACGCGTACACCACGATCACAACATGGTGGTGACGAGAAGGACAACGAAACTAAAAACCCGCTAAGCACGCTCAATCGCTGCATCTAACGTCGGCACCCGCCGAGAATACACCAAGTGTTAGATATTCCGATGCAGTCCTTTCTCAACCAGCTCAACCTCCTGGGCCTCATCCAGGCGACATGGGGTACACTGCTCAACAATCGCAAACTCGCGATCATACTGCAGAAGAGGTCGACTCCCCTGCTGCAGGAGTCTAAGATCCCCATCTAGTTTCTGCTTACACTGTCAGGAAAAAGGCCCTGAGCAGCAAAGCACGAAACTGGTTCCAAGACAACAACTGCGCTCCTGGTAGTTCAACAGGACGAACTCGACGCCACCAAATCTCGGCGTCCTGTCGGACCAACTCAATCTCACTAAAGCAACCGCCTGGTAACTCGGCCAGGGCATGTGCCCACCTGGTAACTCGGCCAGGGGCACCACCCTCCTGGTAACTCAGCCAGGGAAAAACGCCCTCCTGGTAACTCAGCAAGGGAAAAATGCCCTCCTGGTAACTCAGCCAGGGAAAAATGCCCTCCTGGTAACTCAGCCAGGGAAAAAGCCCTCCTGGTAACTCAGCCAGGGAAAAATGCCCTCCTGGTAACTCAGCCAGGGAAAATGCCCTCCTGGTAACTCAGCCAGGGAAAAAGCCCTCCTGGTAACTCAGACAGGGAAAAATGCCCTCCTGGTAACTCAGCCAGGGAAAAAACGCCCTCCTGGTAACTCAGCCAGGGAAAATGCCCTCCTGGTAACTCAGCCAGGAAAACGCCCTCCTGGTAACTCAGCCAGGGAAAACGCCCTCCTGGTAACTCAGCCAGGGAAAACGCCCTCCTGGTAACTCAGCCAGGGAAAAATGCCCTCCTGGTAACTCAGCCAGGGAAAACGCCCTCCTGGTAACTCAGCCAGGGAAAAATGCCTTCCTGGTAACTCAGCCAGGGAAAAATGCCCTCCTGGTAACTCAGCCAGGAAAAATGCCCTCCTGGTAACTCAGCCAGGGAAAAACGCCCTCCTGGTAACTCAGCCAGGGAAAATGCCCTCCTGGTAACTCGGCCAGGGAAAATATCCTCCTGGTAACTCAGCCAGGGAAAATGTCCTCCTGGTAACTCGGCCAGGGAAAATGTCCTCCTGGCAACTCGGCCAGGAAAAATATCCTCCTGGTAACTCAGCAAGGGAAAATGTCCACACAACTGGGACTGCCGTCAATCCAAACGGCCCCCACGACAACACCCCACTCATAGGCGAGAAGAACCGACTGACGCGGCAAAATTCGAAAATCCCGATAGACCGGTGCCTAGAACCCCAATCAAACAAGAACAGATTCTAGGCTCAGCCTATCGAATTTTCGATCCTTTACCGTTCAGGGATTCGGCCCCTCTCGGTTAAAGTGGGAACTAACTCAACGCACAAACTCCTGGGTCTCGCTCTGCTCTGACAGCTCTGTCTCCCGCTGCTCGGGTACTCATCAGATGCGGGGTGTGTCCTCTTCACAACACGACGTCTCAGGGGCATCGCAATCCGCTGCACAATAACAAACGTCAGGACACAACAACCATACGACCCAATCCAGCGAAAGTCTAAGACATGTCATCCATTCCATAGCATTATGTAGTCGGCAGCCAACATAATCGCTTAGGAAAGTAAACATGCCAATCACTCATCCCGTCTCTTGGGAGAGGTAAAATCTCAATCAGGATTCTCGCTAAAATTCACAACTCTCACGTAGTCGTCCTAATATCCAACCACAAGCCTAGGGTTTCTAAGTCCACCACGACCTACAACCTAGGCTCTGATACCACTCTAATCTGTCACGCCCCGGGGACGAAACTGCGACCCGGGCTCGCTAACAGATCCGCCATCTGTACGGAAACTGCCGTACAGACGAAGCGTCTAACCTGCAGAAAGAATCAACTACAGTATACAGATATCAGAGCTGAAAGTAAACTACTAAAAACTGAAATCCAAACCCTGTACAACTGAAAATAATACCATATCCATCTCCCAAATACGATCGTATACAAAGTCCTCTGATACAAAACTCAAAAGGGAGATATCTCCAATGAATACATCAGTGTACAAACTCTCGATACAAGAAAATATCCTCACTACATCAGTCTCTCAAACTGTAAAATAAAGTACAACTCTATACCTCTCTACAAAGGTCTCTCAACAGAGGAAGAAGAAGTAAACTATCAACCGAAGCTCTCCTCTGAAGGGGGTACCGCTACACTCCAACGACGGGTAGGGAACTAGCTCGCGACTCCCTCGCCTCGGTCCGAAGGATCAGCAACAGGAGCACAGGAACAGAAGAAGAAGTCCCTGGGGAAAAGACACCACGACGGGTGTGAGAACTACTTCCCACAGTAGTTCTCAGTGGGTGCCGTCAACAAGTCCAACGGTCTGCCCACCAAGTCTACTAGAGGTAAAAGATAACAGGCAATGAAAACTGAACAAGAAAAGCTGGAGCTACTCTACAGCTACCATGCCTCTATCTAGACACTCAAAAGTGGAACAGATGAAAGTAAATGAGACCACTCGCACCCAAGGTGCTCAATCGACCCAAACGAACTGACTGCCTCAAAGGTCCAGTCAAGCCTGCGCCTGTCGACTAGGAACGCACCTGCCCACTACCACACATCCACATGAGGACGGGATTTACGTGGGGCGTCCTGTCCGACTAACTCATCCCTCGCGCAAAACTGCCTCAACAGGCCAACCATCGTATCCATAGCGGCATCTCAGGGGGCGCGGCTCCAACTGAGGAAAACGGCGCGGCATAGAGTAATCAAACATTGGCATATGCAGGCTAGTCAAAATCCACGCTCACTCACAGAACGGTAGGACTCAAGATCCCCAAATATCTCGCACAACAGTCGGAGCACTCTCGACGACTCAGCTGATCGGCTAACTCGAAACACGAGACACTAGCCTCTCCAACAGCTCGCAGCACAAAGCACACTGGCTGGAGATACTCCACAGCCAGGAACGACCCACAACTCGGGGTAACAGAACAGGTCGGACAACACTCAACGACCTGGGACCACCGTCAACCCCAACGGTTCCCAACAACACCGACCGGAAGATACTCGACGGCCCGGGACTGCCGTCTACTCAACGGCTCCCTCCCATGGCAGCGCAAAGGGAAACAAGACCTCTCGGGACTACCGTTTACTCAAACGGCTCCCCGCACAGATAAGCAACCCGCTACAACTACCAGACTCCACTCTGCTCCCAAGCAAGAGTGCAAAAGCATCCCACACTAAAAGCAAGTCCCGACCTCTCGGCCCACTACCCGGGCGAGAAAACACTATGTCCAGGAATGAAAGAACAGTGTGGATGTCTAAACATAAATAACCCTAGCCCAAGTGAGGGTTTTCTACTGGTCTGGTTACACATGCAACATATGACGGGGGTGCTAGGTCAAGTTCCAAGATAACTATATTAACAGATAATAAAAGGAATAACAATTCCTACAATCTAGCATGCTACACAATGAAATAAGCTATCATGCAAAGTCCTACATCAGTAGAAATACTGTACAGTCCATAAAACTTGGAGATAAGGCCACCCACCTCGATTCGCCACCAATTGCTCGTAGACACTTGCAATTGGCCTCCACGCGATCCTCACGCAAAACGAAGTCCGCTGCCGGAGTCCGCACGCAAAACGGTGCACGGTGCCGGAGTCCGCACGCAAAACGGGGCACGGTGCCAGGATCCGCACGTAAAACGGAGTCCGCACGCAAAACGGTGCACGGTGCCGGAGTCCGCACGCAAAACGGTGCACGGTGCCAGGATCCGCACGCAAAATGGAATCCGCACGAAAAACGGTGCACGGTGTCTGAGTCCGCACGCAAAACGGAGTCCGCATGCAAAACGGTGCACGGTGCCGAAGTCCGCACGCAAAACGGTGCACGGTGCCCAACACAGAAAAGAGCAAGAGGGTCAATTAAGTCTAAAAGAACGCTCCAAAAACTGTACAAAAATACAGAAAAAACAACACACGGAACCTACCCGATTGCGCCGCCGTCGCAGAAACGCTCCGCCGGGCATCCTCGCACGCAAAACGAGGTCCACGACGCGCCGCCGCACCTCACGCAACCTCCTCCCCACTCCCTCTCGCTCTCGGTTGCAGGAGAAAGAAAAAGAGGAGCCGCCATGGCGGTGCGGGGGAGAAAGAAGAAGAAAAGAAAAGAGAGGGAGAGGGGCGGTCCACGGTGCCGGTCCACGGAGCCGGTCCACGGCACGGACCAATGGGGAGCCCCAACGGCCGGTCCACAGCGCATGGGCGCGCGCTCCCGGTCCACGCGCGCGCCGACGCGCCACGTGTCGCGCGGCAACGCGCCCGCCACACGGGCGCATTGCCCCGCACCACGCGCAGGCGCGGGACACGCGCCCGTTACACGGGCGCGCGTGCCCCCGCGCCCGCGCGGGCGCCAACGGGGGGCCGCCACGTGGCGGCCCCTGCGCTGACCCGCGCAGGCGCGCGTTCCCAACGCGCGCCAGCTGGCGCGCATTGCGCAGCGCGCCGCCGCCCACCTCGGGATCCGTGCCGCGCCACGCCTCGGTTTGCGTGCCGCGTCGTCTCGAAAAACGCGCACGCCTACCGGACTCCAAAACCAACAAATAAATAGTCCATTCTTAGCGATTTCGCGCGCTGAATCCAAAAACGATGTCCGTTTCTCCAAATTCTCATCCGAAAATTTGCCGAATGCCCACTCGATTCGATTTCTGCGCCGGGTCCATTTTTAAAGTCCGATTTGCCAAATTCCAACTCTAAAAATTTCCGAAGGCGACCGGAGAGGTAAACTTTTATCCAAACTTCGCCCGGAGTCCAAATTTGACATCCGAACCGCGCGGAACTATTTCCAAACACCCGACGGGTCCTTCCAATTTCCCACTGGGTCTCCTTTTAAGCCCGAAGTCCACCACGTGTGTCCAAATTGCGCGCAAACACCACCGACACATCCCGCAGGCCTCCAGTGATGCAACTAAATCCCAAATTGCATCACAAATCCATTTCTTGGGCCCGACACGCGCACAAACACACCCAACGGCCACTAAAAGCTGCCCAACAACCAGCAACTCCTACGCCGGGGATTCCGGGACCTCACATCCTAAGTCCCCAAAGACCTACATCCTAGGCTCTAATACCACTCTAATCTGTCACGCCCCGGGGTCAGAACTGTACCCCGGGTTCGCCAACAGATCCGCCGCCCCTACAGGAAGCCCCGTAGAGACGTAGCGTCTAACCTGCAAAAATAGATCAACTATACTAACAGATATCAGAGCGGCAAAGAAAACTAACAATAACAAGAGGTAGAACAATCTCTCACTGAAAACATACATAATATCCTCACCTGAATACAAGAGAGTCTCTCCAAAAGTGAACATAAAATGTACAACTCAATACCTCACTACAAGATCTCTCAAACAAGACACAACCAAAAATATAGCCACCAGGGGGTACCTCTATCTCTCGCTGAAGCTGAAAGGGAAAAGGGATCTATCTCGCGACTCCCTTACCTCGGTCTGTAAGAGCAGGATCAGCAACTGGCACCGCAGGAACTGGAGCTGTAGTCCCTGGGAAAAAGACACCACGACGGGTGTGAGAACTACCTCCCACAGTAGTTCTCAGTGGGTGCCGCCAACAAGCCCGACGGTCTGCCCACTAAGTCTACTAGAGGCATAAAGTAACAAAAGAAATGCAGTATGGAAAACCTGGAAAGTAAAACATCTACTGCTACTATGCCTCTATCTAAAAATGCTCAAAAAGCGGGACAGATGAAAATATGATGCATCTGCTAACATAACAGTAAAGTCACCCAATCTGAACTGACTGCCTTCTCGGGTCTAGTCAAGCCTGCGCCAACCTACTGCCGTTATATCCTGAAGGACCGGACTTACGTAGGACGTCCGTAGCTGCCAAAACTGGCTCAGCCAGAGGGACGGTGTCCGTGACTGCCAAAACTGGCTCAGTCAGAGGGACTGCGTCCGTAACTGCCAAAACTGGCTCAGTCAGAGGGACGACGTCAACAGGTCGCGATACCAAAGTGCAGACCCACCCCGGACGTGGCACTCGAGGGGAGCGACCCCAACGAGGACTAGGGTATCCGCGCACTCTGTCGAGCTCAAAGTGGCACTGCAGGCTATGGTCAAAATCCACGCTCACGCTCTGCTCGGAAGGACTCAATCCTGCGAAATCTCTCACAACAGTCGGAGCACTCTCGACGACTCAGCTGATCAGCTTTCACGAAACCTGAGATCCTTATCTCACCAAAAGCTCACAACATAAACACACTGGCTGGAGATACTCCACAGCCAAGGTCGTCCCACACGAGTAAAATATCTGCGCAACACTGTCGAGCACAAATGTGGCTCATGCAGGCTATGATCCAACAACTATCTCTCTCACTGGCTAAAAACCCACACTGTCACTGTGACCATCTACCCAGATCCCAGATCCAACATGTCACTATCACTATCTCAATGACATACAATCTACAGACTGCTACCAACTCTACTCGGTCCCCAGACCCGAGTACAATGTATCCACAGCTACTAGACCTCCCAACCCACGACTCAAGCGAAAACCACTATGTCCAGAATGACAAGGGTAACTAGCAAAAGGGGGAGACCTGAAGCAATGCATATATCTAATGAATGTGCTAAGTTAGGTTCTCAGATTGAAATAGTTCATATATTGCAAGAGTATCAATAAGATCATCAGAATTATCAACTATCAACTGTGGGTACTAACATACAGTTTGCACAGATTATACAGCTCATATACTATCATGCATGCACTTATAATCGTAGAATTAGAGTGCAGTCCATAGATATTGAAAGCAGGATCACCCACCTGAACACGCTAACTGCCCGGGACGGTACAGATAAATAGTCCAAAAATTGATAATTTTTCAGGTCCTCAGAGCAAGGAGCACAGAAAATGTGCTCTTACAGTCCTGGGTACAACAACAACTCTCAATACATACAATTCACACACAACAATAAGTCTCAAAAATCTGCATGCAAGGTCACTGTTCACACGAAAATTTCACCTGAAAATACTCCTCAAAAAATTCCAATAAAAATATCATGACGATCCTCGCGAAGTGTAGATGTCGATAGGCTCTTGAATCGTCTGAATCCGATATCCGGATGTTGAGATAAAAATCCGCGAAGTGGGTGCTGTCCAGGAATCTCACAGCAAAACAGTGGCTCAGTAATGCCTCGAAAACCATGCCAAAAACCCAAATCTAGACAAACACTCAACACGAAAGTCGAAGATATACCTCTCGTGAATCTAACGCCGCAAAAATCGCCGAAAAAGACTGTCGGGGTAGCTCTGTGGAATTTTTAGACCGAAATGCGGCGATAACGGGCCTCCAACTGAAACTCGTCGCACTGCGCTATGATGCCGGAAACGTCATCGTCGGAGCTTCCAGAAAATCCGAGCCTCTGCCAGAAGATGCGCAACTCGAAGACCTACAACTTTCCTAAAGGGACCTTAGGCTGAGGAGCTCGGGAAAGGGGCGAAAAATGCCTCACAAGCCCGGTATTTATAGGCCCAGCCCAAAAACAACAACTTTCGGATTTGGGCCCAGAGATTTCGGGCGCTCGAACCCGAAACCTCCACAAGCCGCCACGTGTCCCTAGCCTGCTCCCCGTGTGACGCCCCACTTCCCAGGGGGTCACCCATCCTAGAACTACTCTAGCTCTAGCACGCTTAACTCTCATGTTCCTCTTGGATCTTGCTACCATCCAAAATGCTATAGCCGGGTTAGAGATTTAGTCCTATTATATCATTTATATAGAGGACTAATCCAAATTCCGGGGGTGTCACATTCTTCCCCCCTTTAAGCCCTGACGTCCACGTCAGGCTCAAGCACACTCACAAGCACCAGGCGATGTGAGACTCGTCTCGCTAGCCTTAGCCGACCTTGTGAGGAGCTGCACTCCACTCACAACGGTCATTAGTCGGGGAGCATCGCTCTACCCGCTATATAACCCTGGCTCAGCCGAGACTCATCTCACATTTCCGGCTGGTGAATGGCTCTGATACCAACTGTGACGCCCCACTTCCCAGGGGGTCACCCATCCTAGAACTACTCTAGCTCTAGCACGCTTAACTCTCATGTTCCTCTTGGATCTTGCTACCATCCAAAATGCTATAGCCGGGTTAGAGATTTAGTCCTATTATATCATTTATATAGAGGACTAATCCAAATTCCGGGGGTGTCACACCCCGCACCCGGCGCACGCTCCGCGACGAATCCCACGACGCCACGTGCCCCGACCAGAGGACGTGCACCGGTGCGCCCGACCAACCACGTGGCGCCACGTGGCGCCCCCACGTCGCCCCGGTCAACGCCCACGCCGCGCGACGTGCGCGGCCGCGCCGCCGCCGGCCCCGGGTCGGGCACGCCTCCCGAGGCAACCGCCTCAGCCGTGTGGACCGAGTGCACCAGAACCCGCCAACCACACAACGCCACGTGTCCCCCGGTCTACCGTGCACCAGAGCCGAAAATCCGTGGACCGCGTGCACAACACCGCACCAACCACGAGATGCCACGTGGCCTACCCTCGGTCCACCGTGCACCACGCCAAGGCCCGTGGACCGCGCCTGCTGCGCCGGCCAACCGAAGCGCGCCACGTGGCCCGCGCCCGGTGCACGCGCTCCGCGGTGGACAGCGCGCCTCCGCCGCCGCCAACCACCGCGCTCCGCCGCCGCCGGCGCCACTCCGGCCGCCGGAACAGTATCTCCATGCGTCGAAATCTGTGTTTTCGCGTCCGGGCTCCGAAAAATTCAAGTAAATAGTCCATTTCGCTCGTTTTCGCGCGCTGAATCCAAATCCGAGGTCCGTTCGGCCAAATTCCACTTCTAAAATTTCCCGAAAATTCCCGGAAGAGTAGACTTGATCCAATTTTTGTGCCGGGTCACATTCTTAGCTCCAATAAGCGCGCAAACACCCTACACACCTAAAATGGACTTCCAGAAAAGAAAACAAGCTCCAATTTTACCAGAAACTCAATTCTGGGGCCCGACACGCACACACGCACTCCCTGAAGCCTCCAAACCAACAGTAACCCTAGAGTGGGGATTCGGGTCCTCACACAGAGAGTCAGCCGGACCTTCATATCAGGGAGCGACCTCGAGTCATCAGGTACCATTTAGCATAGAATTCAAATTAAGTTTTCAAATTCAAATTAACAAACTATTTACACTCTTTCAGGTGCCACGATCTCCATCTCCTACCATTCAGGCCCCGATGACATTTCCTTCGACGTCAGCATCGCTCCCGCCACCAGTATCACGGACATCTTTTGCATCAACATATTCACGCCGTCGTCGATCGTCATCATCGCCACAGGAGATCGAGCATATTGCGGAGCAGGATGAGGGTGGTATCATCGAGGAGCTCAATCAGTTGGCAGCAGTCGAGCATCTCGATGATATACCTATCATCGACCTTGTTGTTCCCCGTGGGCGAGGGCGAGGGCGAGGGCGTGGACGTGGGCGTGGGCGAGGACGTCGAGGTCGAGGACATGCTCAAAATTGAGCTTTTGAGTTCGAAGTTGTCGTATACACATTTTTGTAAAGTTCATTTTTTGATGTTACTCAACTCTCATTTATGAATGTAATGATTGTTGGTTGATCATTTGGTGTTTGTGAATGTAGTTTTTGCTTTTTCAATATTAATTGTCATTGCTTGTAATTTGTTGTACAAATTTGGGATTTTTTTAAAGTGATCTTAAGTACTGTGTGTAGGTCCAGGTAAAGGCGCTGAGCCATTCAGCGCCTTTAGTGTTCTGCACTGAAGGCGCTGAGTGGCTCAGCGCCTTTAGTGTTTTATACTAAAGGCGCTGAGCAACTCAGCGCCTTTAGTGTTTTATACTAAAGGCGCTGAGCCACTTAGCGCCTTTACAGAGAAGCCATTTATCGCTTATACCGAACTTAGCCATTTTTCGCGACGAAAAATGGCTAAGTCCTCAATGCCTTATAGCGTATGCTGAAGGCGCTGAATGAAACAGCGCCTTCAGCATATACCATGAAGGCGCTGATTCATTCAGCGCCTTCACAGGTTTTTTGTGAAGGCGCTGAACGCTTCAGCGCCTTCAACACATTGCATGAAGGCGCTGAAGCGTTCAGCGTCTTCACAGGTTTTTTGTGAAGGCGCTGATCGCTTCAGTGCCTTCAGGTTGTCTGCCCACCGTGGTGCCGAGGTGGCAAAAGGAGAATTAGTTTTGCAAATTTATTTTGTGGAGGGTTATTTTGCAAATTTTGATTTTTAAGAGGGTTAATTTGAAAAAAATCCCAGCAGCAGTTTCTACCAGACTGCTTGCAAAATCTAAAGCCCTTGTAAAAACCCCCCTCCCCCCTGTAAACCCCTCTGCATCCGATCCCCTCTCGATCCCCTTTAATGCCGCCCCCTCTCCTTGTCCGCCGCCGCCGCCGCCTCCTCCCCTACCATCACCACTGTCACCAAATCCGCACCTTCGTCGACGCCCGCGTGAAGTGGGTGCGAGACCGCGCCCTCGACCACGCCGTGGAGAAGGAGAAGCACCTGCAACCCTTCCACTCCCTCAAGGACCTCCTCCTCCTCTCCGCATCCTCCTCCCCTTCACCTTCCTCTTCCCCGTCCCTCCCCCTCTCCTCCGTCGCCGGGCGCCGCTCCGATCTCCGCCTCCCCTTCCGCGCCATCCGCTTCATCCGCCTCTTCCCCTCCGCCTTCCTCGAAGACCTCCCCTCGCCGTCGCAGTCGCCGTCGTCGTCCCCTCCCCACCCCATCATCCGCCCCTCCCCCGCCATCCTCTCCCTCCACGACGCCGAGCTCCGCGCCCTCTCTGCCTCCGCCCCCGACGCCGCCTCCCGCCTCCTCCGCCTCCTCATGCTCTCCCCCTCCCGCCGCCTCCCCCTCCCCCTCCTCGATCGCCTCCGCTGGGACCTCGGCCTCCCCCGCGACTTCCTCCGCTCCCTCCTCCCCGACTACCCCGACTTCTTCCGCCTCGCCCCCGCCCGCGCCAATGCCGCCCTCGACCTCGAGCTCGTCTGCTACAGCCGCGACCTCGCCGTCTCCGCCATGGAGCGCTATGCCGCCCGCACGGGGGGTTACACCAAGGGCGCCCCCCTCCCCTTCCCCCTCCACTTCTCCCGCGGCTTCGACCTCGAGAAGAAGGTCCGGAATTGGCTCGAGGAGTGGCAGAAGCTCCCCTACATCTCTCCCTACGAGAACGCCTCCCACCTCGCCCCGAAGAGTGACCTCGCGGAGAAATGGACGGTCGGGGTGCTCCACGAGGTGCTCAGCTTGCTGATTAGCAAGAAGACCGAGAAGGAGAACTTGGTTCTATTGGGAGAGCATCTAGGGCTTCCGCCGGGATTCCGGAAGGTGATCGCCCACCACCCGGGGATATTCTATGTTTCGAATAAGCTCAGGACGCATACTGTGGTGCTCAGAGAGGCTTACCGTAGGGATCTCTTGGTGGAGAAGCATCCCGTGATGGGGTTGCGGTATCAGTACATTCATCTCATGCATATGGGCAGGGAGGCTGGTGGTAAGAAGAAGGATTGGAAATCACAGAGGGTCGCCACTCCAACCGCCGGAGGTGATGGCGGAGTTGGTGATAAAGATGATGATGATGATGATGATGATGCGGAAGAGGAAGAAGAGTTGTCGCCTACTTCTCGCGCTGATTCGGAGGATGAAGAGAGTGACGATGAATATGGAAATGGTCTTAGCTACTCTAATAGGATGTAAAGTGTTTTCTCTTCATAGAGGATTGATATTGAAAGCCATGATGGGCACAGAAACTGTGACTATTCCCCTTTCATTTTTCTTTTCATCTGGGTCGAACCATCTGTGCTCAAGTAACAGAGGTGCAGAGCATCGCCAACTTTAATTCTTCAAAGCTTCATCAACTTATTGGAGAATGGATAATAAGAGGATGAAGCTTGCGCCTAGTAGAATTTCAACTTAATCATTTCAACTGAGCAAGTTGTGCCCGGTAGATGTGCCAAGCATACCTGAAAAGATCATGGGATGGAATATTAGCATGTCAGGTATCATAATTTATTGCTGTAGACCATGAAACAGTTATTGTAGTGTTTGATTGCTTTCACTTTTTTTGTGTCAGATGAAGTTCCTTTGTTTGTGTTTATTGAACATTCTTAAAGATATAAACCATATGTTTTCCTCTGCAAAACCTTATCATAACAACACACTTAGTCAAAAGAGGTTGGGCTGGTGAAATGAAACAGCTTGCGTGATCTTAACACCTCAGAGACAGAAGAGGATATAGTTAGCAAACTTAAATATATGTGGAAGATCGATCTTTTAGGAGCTGGTCTGGAAGCACTCTTAATCATAATCGAATCCTGTTTTAGGAAAACAAACGCTGCTAAGATATAACAGAGAGAATAAAAATATGATGTGAGGTGAACTAATCCATCTCATGCATATAGACATCTTTTGTGGTTGAATTGTCCTGTGCAAGAGTTTAGATACTATTGATGCTTAGCTGATCTGTAGGAGCCAGCGTACCGAAATGAAAAGCTTACAAGGTTGAATTTCCTACAAAGGAGCATATTTATGCAGCTGCAATAGATATCCAATACGAGGTTCAGCAAGCATACTTGCTTTCAGTTATCTTCACCTCCCTGGTTGTTATTATCAGCACAGACCTCAGGATCGGTCTCTATTTGATCTCTGCTTTGTCATCATCTCCATTGTTGTACGCTTGCAAACTCACCACCAGACCATACAAGTTCTTGTGCTTAAGATTCCCTGTGGCAAAGGAGATAAAAAGAAGAATCGATGCATTATTTAAATAGTTTAAAAGTGGCAATTAATTAGGGATCATATAAAAAAGCACCTCGAGTCAACCTGTGATATATAGAAAAAAATAATAATAAATAATTAAAGCACCTCCAGGCTATAATTTGGTAGCTTACCCAACCAAGAAGTACTGCTGCTAGACATATTGTGGAGAAGAGCTTTGACGTGGAACAAGAAACGCTTCATGGACCTCTGTGTAACCGGAATCTTGCTTGTGATCATTGTTCATTTTGATCCCTTCAAGGATTCAAAGTATTGAAGGGAAGAAGGAAAAAAATATCAAGAGATTTTTATGGACCTATATCACATCCCTGCAAAAGAATCTATTTAAATGTATGTCCCCAGCAAAATCTGAATTACATATATGCCCTTCGAAAACTTACGTTTTTCAAACATTTGCTCTTGTGCTCATAGATAGGAGACTACAAAAAAAAACTGTAGTACAATGCAAACTTCCCCAATGAATCAGATGATCTCCTAACTTAAAATAAGGGCAACTTTGTAAGAGACTGCATTTTCAGGTTTATACATATGAAAAACCTGATTTTATGGGGGCATATATGGAACTAGAAGATTTTGCAGGGAGATAGATATATAAAAGCCACAACTATTAAATTATCACAGAGCGGTAATAATCAAACTGCACCTTATCCTCAGAACAGAGAGTTTGTATTATTCTTGTTACCTTCTGAACTTGACCTGCGGAGTACTTTGATTCTAGTATAAAGTAGGTTTATAAGATACTGCAGAAGCAGTAGGGAAGGCACGTTTACCATTTGGATTACACTGTCAGCGGCGCCTCAAAGTGTGATTGTAAGAAGTCAAAGGCTGCAAATAGAAATATTTTATCAGCATGATCTGACAAATCATCTGGAACAGCTCGGCGAATACTCTGCAGTAAACCTTTTAGGAAAATATGAACAAATTTTCTTCCATATTTGACTGCCATAGTGCCATAGCGTACACAGCAACCTGAATCGTAAGAACATATAAGAAATATGACAGCACACCTTGTCATTCAACATAAAACTAGTTCACATATGATTAAACTGCATCTGGGAGTCAAGATAGTTGAATTAAACAGTATGAGAAAGCATAGAACTTGAAAATAGTAGGGCAAACTTCTCTTTGTAGAAACTGATTGTGTGTTGAGTCGATATGTTCTCTATATATCCTACTTAATGCATCAAACACCACTAACAGCAGAGTTTGGAGATGGGTTTGCATCTGTAGTCTAATAGGATACTAATTACATTGCTGCGGAAGGGTGCTAAAAATATACTATTCAAGATACATGCAGCGTGTGAACTTTGGAAATGTTTACGACTAATTAGCACCTTGTCGTGAACTTTGCACATATTTACTAGAGATATGACGGCATTTGCTGGTTTGTGGAATTTTATCCGCACTTCTTCTATTGTTTCTCTCTGATTTTAATCTGTACTTTGAAATAATTTCCTTGACCAACAAAATAAAAAGAAACATGAAATACACGATGTCACAATTGCGCAATTGAAGGATTACTGTGGCTTCTCTGTGATCTGAGAAATCACTTTGCTCTATAACTTATCATCTTGTTTACATTACTGGGTTTCCCTTCATCCTGCAATGTAAAAAACATATCAGTTTCATGATCAATGGAGAAAAAAATTTAAATAATGATTCATCATAATAAAGAATGTGAAATACTTGCACACGGTACCGTGTGAGAAACATGGATGGGCATAAAGTTGGAAAGTCATGGCAAGCTTCTTGTGTGCTTATAGTTCTGCGTGAAGGGACTAAAAACATGAAAGAATGTCATCAAAGGGAGTGTTTTAATTTTCACTTCATTAGCTATAAAGTGCTTGATCTTGTCGAGATACTTAATAACATTTGATTTCTACCAAGATTCTTAACAAAGGAAGCTTGATTTATACAAATTATCTAGGTACTTGAAATGGAAGTAGAAAAATATTTGGTAACTAGATCAATAATCTAAGAAACAAACAAAGCTCACTTCGCTTGCAATCACCTGAGGGCTGAGCTGCTGAAGCAAATATTGAACAAGCTAGCTCATCAAGTAGATTTAAAGCAGATTCACAATTTTTATTGTGTACTTGCAGTATATTTTGTATGAGATCACCCTAATGATAAGAAAAAGGAAATGTTTCTTTAGGCATGCAAGGAGGGGTCTAATTTTGCTTAAGAATTTGCATGCAGTGATTCTGCAGCAAGTACGAGTCCTTGGGCGAGCAGGCAGAAATTGTTTAGTTGGAGGATTCAAAAAATCCAATTTGTTGTGTATATCTCGAAGATGGTACAGATGCAATGGTAGCTGGAATAGGTACCAAATATCAGAGCCTCTTTGTGAAATAGGTTGTGAAAATTCATCCTCACTAGTAATGAGGTAGTGCATCATTATGTTTTATCTATACTAGATTCATTTATTGCATCTGCCAAATTTAGAAGGATGAAATATTCTGTTGTTCATTTATCTGGTGCAGAGCCATGCAAATTTGTATAAGCATTATATCATCCCCAATCTCTCCGTACAAATGGATTTCTACATCTGAGTTTTTGTGCGAATATGCTTGTAAGTTTGCTCTACTCACTTTGCTGGTTTTGTAGAATAAACTATTCTTTTTGTGAAGAAACTATACTTACGGTCTTTTTCTTATGGTCTCCTATAGCTTTAATTTTGTATGCTGCATTGATCAACAGTTGTATGGACTGTCCAATCTGGTCAGCTCCTCTGCACGACCGAGAATGGGTGCTTTCAAGTTTATCAAATGTTAAAGCCATGAAACATAGATATTCTGCATATGACAAGATAGCTTCTGTACTGACGACGATATCATAGGTACTGTACTTATTGTCATTCATCAGGGATTACTCTATGAGCATGGATTTATTGGTTTTTTCGTGGACATATTTACATATCTATCCCTGCAAAATTATATATCTACGTATGTATTCTAGTAGGCCATTTAAAAGCTTAATTGCTTACATCTATACCCTTTTTCATACAAAGAATATATGTAGATAGATGATTTTGCTGGGATATATTTGTAAATGCCCATTCTTTTTTTCCCTGCCAAAAAATGCGTAGTAATGTAAACAGTGCCCCAAGTGACTGCCAAACTGTCTCACATATGATTATGCTTTTCTTATTTTGTGATTGTGAGGGAAACATTGAAAAAGCAATTGTTTGAACCATTATTTATTTTGGTATTTACCTATCTCCGACCTGAAATTTATGCGCTTTTAATATGGTACTATATTTATTTACATGAGTTGCATGATGTTCCTCTCTTTGCCGGTCTCCACAACTTATGCGTGACTTTGAAATGTACATCCCCTTTTGTAGTTATATTCTGCTCTGCCATGATAAATGCCGGTTATTGCATCTTAGGCAGCTATGTGAATTCACTTGGTTGAAATTTGCTTCTCCCATGTATGTCATTTGGGACATAATGTGCTGCTGGGTACTGCTCAACTATTTTCCTTTATTCTTTCCTTTGTCTTGCTGGGAATTGGCTAAACCTAGTAGAGAAAGTCTTCTTTGTTTCTATTTTCTGATATAACTGGTCGATAGCATTATACTGTGATTTTCTCTCATTAATTTCATGTCTTTTGTAGTTTAAGAGCCATCCAATTAGAGCACGGCTACCGGATCATTCGGGGACAGTGATCCTTTCGAAGGAACCAAAGCTGCAAGTATGTTCTGATCTGAAAATCTTCATTAGCCTCTTCTTTTTTGTTCCTGTTTGTTTGAGCTACTTTGGAAATTAATTTTTCTTTTTTTTGGTGGGTGTGTGACCATTGTTGGCAAATTTTGCCCGGGCAATTGCTTCTTTGAGCATAGCCTAAGCCGAGAAGGTGAAGAGATTCCTCCCAAATACCGAGAGGCATTAGGTCTCGAAGGTTTGGACCTGACGCTAAATCACCAGCAAGCACTCCTCTCTCTTGGGCCCAAAGATTCTCAATGGCTCTCCTAACAATGTAGAGTAAAAACAAAGCAGCATCAGAGCAAGAAGTTAATGATGAGCATGTCGCAAAGCACCAGTAGACTGATGATTTGTCAACGAGCGAGCTATGATTGGGTGATATGCAAGTGGAATGTGTTGTGTTTTAGCTTTTGTTCCACTATGTTAGGGACCTTTCTACTGGCAGTGCGTGAGCGTATTGTGAGAAGTTATGTTGTTACTCAGTTTTCACGGTGTATTGCCGGGCCTCTTGAAATTGCAGGGCTTGTTGATGGTCAGTTTTTGATCAATCCAGGTTGTCTTAACCAACATTCTCTTTGGTAATTTTCCACGATAAAGACGTAAATTCTTTCCTCAGCCTGCTACCATAATAGAGGTTGGTGCTTTATAGTTGTGCGCTTCGTGGTTTTAGTCTTGTTCTCTGAATAGTTAAATTCTAAATCTAAAGTCGTCTGTTTTTCCTTTTTCCTATCAGTTTTCAAAGGTTTTCAATTTTATTTCTTGAAACGGTACCTTTCAGAGGTGAAAAAGAAGCAATTCACACTAAAATTTTTGCTGCAGGCCCTCGAAGCCCTGAGGCGTGAGGCACCCTTGCCATCTGGGCAGGAAGTTCCATCGGTATACAAGAAGCCGGCGGAAAATAAATGAGAAGGAAGACGTGTGTCGGAAATGCCTCGCGAATAGGGGAGCACTGTATGAGCCACCACCTTTGACCTAGAAGACCGACGCAATGAAGGGTGCGATATGTTAGGGATGAAGCATTTTTCTTAATTTTCTTCTTTGCAATCACTAAACTTCAAAAGTTATTGTTGCCAGAGGTTTTGTTGGAGTCTTCTAGAAGCATCTCTACAGGTATCGAGACTACCATTGTGGATGCCGAAGAGTCAAGTGTTGAAGAGGCAAGTATTTCTTAGAGTTTTTAAAAGATGTAATAAATAAGGCCTCTTGGGAGCTTGGAGCTCTCTATTTTGGCTTGTAGTTTTATGCCACTTAGGCTCCGTTTGGTTCGGGGATAAAAAAAATTTAGTTATACCGGGGATAGGTAGAGTAAATTTGCGTTTGGTTCGGTTTAAGAGTTATACCGGGTTTAAAGAAAATTGTGTTTGGTAAATTATATATAGGAATAAGAAGAATAAGACGAATAAGAAAAAATTGTGTTTGGTTGGGAATAGAGGAATAAGAAGAATTGAGGGGTTAAATAAATGTTTTGACTATTTAGCCCTTTAAATTAAAGTTTAAGTGGGAGTAAAAATTTATAGTGAGAGTAAATAAAAATTAATTTTTAAATTTTAAGTGGGAATAAAAATTTTAATTTTTAAATTTATATAAATTTTAAAAAATTTATAAAGTAATTGTATAAATTTTAAAAATTAAAAATTAATAATTTTTTTTTCCAAAAATGAAATAAAATAAAATTTTTAGATTTATTAAAAAATAAGTTAAAAAAATTAAAATTTTTAAAATAAAAAATGTTAAAATTTTAAGTGGTAGTAAAAATTTTAATTTTTAAATTTATAAATTTTAAAAAATTTATAAAATAATTGTATAAATTTTAAAAATTAAAAATTAATAATATTTTTTTTCCAAAAATGAAATAAAATAAACTTTTTAGATTTATTAAAAAATAAGTTAAAAAAATTAAAATTTTTAAAATAAAAAATGTTAAAATTTTAAATTTATAAATTTAAATATCTTTTAAAATTTAAAAATTCTAATTTAAAAAAATAAAAGAACTAATTTTTATTAGTATGAAAAAAAGGAAAAAAAAAAATGAATGGGAACCACGTAGAAGAGAGAGAGAGAGAGAGAGGAGAGAGAGAGAGCACCCCCTGCACCCATGTGCCTCGGTCACCGCGCCGCTCCCTATTCCACTATTCCCGCAGTGGGGGGGAATTGCTTAAACCCCCCCTTAGCGGGTTATCCCTGGATAACCCGCTAAGGGGGGTTTAGCAATTCCCCCCCCCCACCCAATTTGCGTTTGGGTATTATTTTGGGGATAAGGGGGTTATTCCCCCCTTATCCCCTTAACCAAACGGGCACCCAATTTGCATTTGGGTATTATTTTGGGGATAAGGGGGTTATTCCCCCCTTATCCCCTTAACCAAATGGGGGCTTAGTGTCTTTCTATTTGGTATATATATATATATATATATATATATATATATATATATATATATATATATATATATATATATGTGGCCTCCATCCTCATCAAAAACTCAGTTTGTATTTTTCTATTCTCAAGCAATGTAGTACAACATTATGCAATCTCTCTCTCTTGTATTTAGTCTTAGGGCAAGTTGGTCCAAGCTAGTAAGTAGAGAGGTAGGTTTGCTCACTTCGCGGCGGAAGGCAAGCGCTACATGGTCTTGACGAGCACTTTTGCTTAATTCTCTAACAGAAAGTTGTATTCGCCTTTGGCAAAGAGATGCTCAAAATTATTATTTTTGGGAGCCACTAAGAAGAAACGAAATTAGTTTGTGAACAACTATTTGAAACGATAAAAGAAAAGAAGCAAAAACCCCATAGCTGAGGGATAGGATGCTAAAGGACCGCAAAGCAGTGTAGCGAAGAAAACTAGAAGGTAAGACGCTAAGCGTACTACTGAACAAGGCACACCGAAAGCGAGGGAAATTGGAGGATATTGCGGGTGCCGAAGATAATGCAACATGTGGTTTTGCCCCTTGATCGACCCTCGATACCAAAAGAGTCCACTCGATGGGCTCTGGCTTGACGACAAGGGACGGTCACAAAGGGAGGTGAACCTTCTTATTAGACTGAAGCTGGTGGCTTAGAAGTCAAAAAATGAGGCCAGCCCCTAAAGAGCCTTAACACGGTTCGAATCCCCACAAATATATCGTCAAATTAGTGGGTCACGTTGTAGGTTCCAACTTGATGTTGAAAACCATCGCCTTCGCCCACTAGGGCCTAGAAGCAGCTAATGCATAAACTTTGGGTGACGATTTGAGGAAGATGCAGAGGAGCTAATAAAGGTAGAAAGGCTTAGCAATCCAAAGCGGATCGGGAGGGTTTGGCGATAAAAAGTTGATGCCATTGGGGTTGACAAAGCAAAATCATCGAGACCCACACGCTGCCAAGAGGCCAAAGAAGAAAGGCTGATGAAAATAATCTTGAGGAAGGAAAGGACTCAGGTATGGGGTCCAGAAGAAGAAGAGGATGGGTACCAGATCTAATTCATATCTCTCCAACTAGTGGAGGTCAATATGATATAAACTTCACTACATTTATGTTCAGAAAATCTCGATCAGTTAGAAGGCTCTCTAGAAGAGAAGAATAGGGAAGGGGAAGTTGAGTAGGAAGTGGCGCAGCTCAAGATCACCATAAACCACCTAAAAGTGCTATTTTTGAAAAATAATTGTGCCAGATGAAGAAGATGATGTGCCTATCATATGTTTCGGCTCACATCAAAGGCTGACCTATAGGTGTCACGTCCCGAGTTTCAAAAAGTTGTCTAATTTTTTATTATTATTATTTTTTTTTTATTTTTTATTTTTATAAATCATAGTTTAAAACATGAAACCCAGGACGTAGACAGACCGCCATATGCACAGGGAATCCTTTGTCCACACGGACAGTCTTCTCTATACAAGCTCAGCTAGGCAAGTACAGTGATATAATCAGGGAGTAACAATCACTTAGCTAAACATAAATATAAACTTTTACAACTAAATGCATCTCAAATATACACGACATAATCCAAACATACTCCAAAACTATAACAACAGAATAAAGTCATGATGCTGAAACTGTAAATACAAGCACTGGGCCATTGCGGCTGATAACAGGGGTTGACTCTATCGTGATAGCTCACTGGATCGTCCCGACATCTCAGCACCTGACTGGCCTAGAAAAATAATCACCCAAGGATGTGAGATACAATATAAATATATCCTGTGGGCACGATGGGCCGAGAAATAGCAAGTCATACCTATTGGATACCATAATAAGCGGATAATAATAACTGGATATAATCCGAATTGAAAGCTAAAAGATAAGGTACTAGTCATGCTGAAATGAAAGTAGGGTACTCATGAATGAAACTGAATATACTATAACTGGCAATCATATAATCCTGGTCAATCTCAATATACAATAGATACAGATCATGCTATATAACAAAACAAGTATAATAATCCAAGAATATCAAATCAGTAAACAAAGAGTATGAACAATCTGTAAGACCTGGCCTTTCTTTGACCTTTCCCGTTACCCCTTTTCTTTTGACGGACCGACGGTGGGTCTAATTTCGGTGTTTTCCCGGGCAGACCGTCGGGGCTCGCAGACATTTTTAGGCGTTAGCGCTCGCGAAAAGGAGCGCAGGGGCGCGATCGGTTTCAGATTCCGACTCCCGGTTCATCCAGAATTAATTTTTGAAGTCTTTGGGTGATCCAAGAACCGTGCTGGCGACTTGCACGGAAATCGAGGTAATCCTGACCCTTGTTTTGTTTTGTCTGTGGGGTGGGCGGTGACTTGGTGGATTAATCCTTCGTTCGGTTCGACTCCTCAACTTGGTTAGGTCAAACGAGTTGGGTTAAGGAAAAGGCGTACGGTACTTGAGATCCCAACCTCTTGGTGTTTTGGAGGCTCGCACGAGGAGTAAAAGAGGAACCCTAGCTCTCCCCGTCTACAATCCTAGGTGCGGCGCGAGGCTCCTTCGGGGATCTACGGACCGAGACGGCAATCCCTCTTCCTCCTTTTCCCCTCGCGAATCAAGGTGAGTTTCGTAGCGTTCTTGATTCCTTTTCCGCTTTGTTTGTTCGGTTTTGGGGGAGGGGGGAGCCATCCCGGTTGGAGCCCACCGCCGCCGCCGCCATGGGCAGGGCGGCAGGCACGCCGCGCGGGCACCGCCCGCAGGCCGGCACCGCGCGGGCAGGGGCCGCGCGGGCCGCCTGCAGGCGGGGCGCCGCGCGGCAGGCGCGCTGTGCGGGCGCCCGCCCGCAGGCAGGCACCGCGCGGGTAGGGGCCGCGCGGGCCGCCTGCAGGCGGGGCACCGCGCGGCAGGCGTGCTGCGCAGGCGCCCGCCCGCAGGCAGGCACCGCGCGGCAAGGGCCGCGCAGGCCGCCTGCAGGCTGGGCGCTGCGCGGCAGGCGCGTCGCGCGGGCCACCCGCAGGTGGGACACCGCGCGACGAGCGCGCCGCGCAGGCACTGCCCGCGGGAGGGCGCCGCCCGGGCTGGGCCCGCGTGGGCCACCCGCAGGCTGTACGCTGCGCGGCAGGCGCGCCGTCGGGCCGTCACAACGGGTTGGGGCCGTTGGGGCGTTTCGCAGACGAAGGGCGCACCGCACAGGTTGGTGCTGTGCGGGAGACTCCGCCGCACGAAGTCCGGGGTTGCGTCCATCGTCTGGGTCCAGTTTGGGGTTGGTGTGGTTTTCGGATCCTTAGTCTTGACACGTCCCTTTTTCCCCCAGGAGTGCGGTACGCCGACGGTGACGGGTGCACAGACGCGGACAAGTCGGGCGCAGGACGACACGCACGAGGTGGGTACATTCCCGGGGATTGAGGGAATAGGAATTTAATTATAGAAATAGTATGATTGGGGCAAGGTGAATAGTAAGTCTCCTCTCGTTTTGTACTAACCCTGTCTTGCTATTATTTTGCTTATTATCGATTTGTGGCTCTGGTTTTGCTACACGCACACCGGCGGATTGGCCTCCGCACGGGTGTGCTTTTCCGGAAAAGTGGTACGTTGACCCGTGTACCCCACGCGATGGTGGCGTTAGGAATGGGGGCCCTCATAGGTGGGGGGTGTGAGCGGTGATGTCGAGGTAGGTGCTCGGCGGCCGAGGCAGGTGCTCGGTAGGGGGCACCGGGGTAGGGGCCCGGTGCGGTGGTCGGGAAGGGTGCCCGGTGTTTGCTATGATACAGGGTGTGACTATTGTAGGCGGTGTTTGAGAGAGACGGTTGCTCCGGTTGCAGTGGTTTGCTATGTTTTTAGCCTTTTTGCTTATATTACTATTTCTAGTCACTGACTACCTACTCCGTGACAGGTTCGTCCAGGGGCGAGTGCTAGGGCACCGGTGAGGGCGCGTGAGTGCTGGTCTGACTTTGAGCGGCCTCGGACATAGTGACTCTCTTTCCCCCGTGTTCGTTTCCTTTATTATTCATGTTAGTTAGTTGTGGATTGCGACACCCCCGTGGGGTCGAAGTGGATGTTACCTCTTTTCATACATATGCGATTGAATGTTTTCTCTCCTTGCTTGGCCGTTTTGAACAATGGAAAACAAAAAAAAAAAGAGGAAAACCGTTTGCGAAAACCGCTTTTAAAACATGGGTGTCGTGTGGGCACCGGATTTTAAAACCTTGTGGAATTTATGTGGTTTCGAACTGGTTTTATAAAGTTGGCATCGGGTGGGTGCCGTTTTCAAAACTCTGTGGATTTATGTGGTTGCGAAACAGCTTTCTAAAACCAAGGCGTCGAGTGGGCGCCGCTTTCAAAACCTTGCGATTATTTATCCTTTCAAATTGACGGCCTCTACGTTAAATGTTGAAACTAGTAAACCATGTATGATGTGTGATGGTATGTGTTCGAGAACCCAACTAATGTGGTTAAAGGCTATTGTAATGCACCTTGTTGTCGAGACGCCGTGCATATACAAAGGAGACTCTGCCCGTTCGTAGAGTGAATTTGTATATGCGGCGGGTCTGGGCACGCACCGGGGAATAGTGGGTTCAAAAAAAAAATGTATAGCTTAATTAGGAGCATCGGTGGCTCCTCTTCCGCACGTTTGAACCCCCGGGGGTGTGACAGATTAAGATGGTATCAGAGCGGTAAACTTTAACCACAATAGTCGGGGTCCAACATCCACGGGGCGCAATATACTAACTACTGATTGATAAAGTGGAACTGGGGTAGACATGTAGGACGCGAGTGCTCGTGGGGCGGGGGGGGAAAAAAATTGGTGTTTTCTTCCTTTAGGACTAGCGTTCGCAGTATTACCTTAGTTTAAGCTAGAAGTAACTCGTTTGTGCATGTGTTCCGATTATGGCCAGAACGAGATCTAGCGCCGAGGATGCAGGGACAGACGCAGCGGCGTCGGCGGCCGCGGAGAACCAACTCCTGAGGCAGCAGCTTCGGGAGATGGCGGGACAGTTGGCGACCCTTACGGATCATGTGCGCCAACTGACACAGCAACAGCAGGCCGCTGCGACAGTAGTGGTCGCCCAGGGCCCTCCTCTGGGGCCAACTGCACCGGCAACGGGACCACCGACGACGGAGGCCGAAGGGGGGCTGCCCCTACCCGGGCCGCGGCGCCCGAGGTATCGCTAACCCAACCGACGGTGCCAGAGGTGGCCCCTTCGGCAGCGACAGCAGGACCGACGCCGGCACCGACTGTGAGAGCTACTTCAGGGGAGACGGTGGTGTTGCCCACTCCCACCGCGGCCGCTAATGCCGCAAGGGAAGGGGTAACTCTACCGACCGAGCGGGACCCCGTGCGCGCCAACCTGGCCGACTTCAAGAAGTACGACCCGCCAGTGTTCGAGGGGGACACGACAGACCCCTGGGTCGTGGAGAAGTGGGTGGATACAATGGAGAAATTATTTGAGGACCTACTGATGGAGGATCATGAGCGGGTTCCCCTGGCTGTCCACTTTCTTGAGGGGAACGCCCGCATTTGGTGGAAGACCGTACGCCCCGGCTCCGCGACGAGTACTGCCCTCCCATCGTGGACCACTTTTAAACAGCAATTGTTCGGGGTGTTCTTTACCGATAGCGTCAAGAAGCAATTGGAGGACGATCTCAACCACATCAGACAGGGAACCAGAACGGTAATGGAGTACCAACGGGAGTTCGTGAGGCTGGCGAACTGCATTCCTTTCGTCATTCGGGATGAGTCTCATAAGGCGCAACTGTTCGTGGATGGACTGAGGACCGACATCTTTCAAGTGGTAGATGCGGCAGATCTACATACCTTCCAGAAGGTGGTCGACCGGGCCACCAGAGTAGAGCGCGGCTTCGCCGTTATGCGCGCTCGAAGGGAAGGCCCCCAACAGCAAGAAGACAGGAAGCGGACTCAGACGTTTTCAGGGGGAGGCTCCTCTAGTGGGAGTCGGCCCTCTAAGCGGTGGAGGTCCCAGCAAAGAACCCGAGGCGCGCCAGGAGGAGGACAACGCTCGGACGATCGGCCTTGCGTAATCTGCGGCGGGGCGCACCGGGTGACGGAATGTTCCAAGAGGCAGGACCATTGCTTCCGATGTGGCAAGCAGGGGCACTTCCGTTTCAACTGCCCCCTGAACCAAGGCACGGCATCCTCAGCAACCTCCGTACCGTCATCCCAACATGCGGGGCGAGGAAAAGCCCCGATGGCGTCGGCTTCCAGACCGCCAGCACCCGGATCAGCGGGGGACAGGCCGCCACCATCGGGAGGCCGCGTCTACTCAATGAACCAGCAGGAGGCATACCCGTCCGAGCACGTCGTCGCAGGTATCACCCTTGTTTCCGTTTACCGCGCTAGAACCCTTTTCGATACCGGAGCAACCCTCTCATTTATGTCTTGTGACTTTGCACTGACCCATGGTTTTGAGATGAGACCCCTACCCAGTAGGATGACAGTTCACACCGCGGGAGGATCCCTGGAGGCCCGCAACCTTATAGCAGCCTGCCCGATAAGGTTGGGGAGGCTTTCCTGCCCCTGGGATCTGGTAGTGATCCCATTGAAGGAATACGACGTGGTGCTAGGGATGGATTGGCTCACGGAGTACCAAGCGGTGATTGACTGTGAGAAGCGCCAGGTGCGGCTACTGCATCCAGAGTTCCCAGAGAACGTGTACTTGGCATGCAAGAGCGTCTCCTTTTCGTCCATCATACCAGCGTCGCGAGCCAGGAAATTGATTGAGAGGGGGTGCGTGGCCTACTTGGCGTCGGTGGCCCTGGCCATGGGACCCTCTACGGCACTCTCCGACATTCCGGTGGTGAGGGACTTCCCAGATGTCTTCCTGACCGAGCTACCTGGACTACCCCCCGAGCGAGAGGTTGAGTTCCCGATCGAGCTTCCACCCGGTACCCGACCGATCACAAAGGCCCCCTACCGAATGGCCTTTGCAGAACTGAAGGAACTAAAGGCGCAGCTTGAAGATCTCCTGGACAAGGGATTCATTAGACCGAGTGTGTCGCCTTGGGGCGCACCGGTACTCTTCGTGCGAAAGAAAGACGGGAGTTTGCGGCTTTGCATCGACTACCGGGAAATCAATAAGGCCACTGTGAAGAACAAATACCCCCTACCCAGGATCGATGACCTTTTTGATCAGTTACGGGGGGCGACGGTATTTTTTAAGATTGACTTGCAGTCCGGCTACCATCAACTCAGAGTGAAAAACGAGGATATTCCGAAGACGGCCTTCCGGACCCGGTACGGCCACTACGAGTTCACCGTAATGCCGTTCGGGCTTACCAACGCCCCAGCGGTATTTATGGACATGATGAACCAGGTTTTCAAGCCCTACCTGGACCGGTTCGTAGTAGTCTTTGTAGAGTACCGGGTCTTCGGATAGCGCGCCGACCACACAAGATGGCATGGAGCAGAGAGTTGCCTTGGGCATGTTGCATTTGAGTTTACTATTGATGCCGGGTTGATTCGGATCAACGCAGAAGCTCCAGCTCGATTCGGGGTTTTTTCGGGCTTTGTATGCCGATTGAGGATGAGATTTGGAAATTACCGACTTCACAGTGGAGTGCCGAAAATTCAGGAACACTTGGAACAGGTATACTTTTAGATTACAGCGAGGTTCGGGAGGTTCTGGACTGACGCGGAGGATCCGGAGGCAAAAAGTGAGTCGAAACTGGCAATTTTGGAGCCGGTATTTGATTTGAGCACCCTGACTCAACGGATGAGCTTTTTGAAGAGAAAAAGCTGTGGGCACGTGTACTTTCGATTTACAGCGGAGTTCGGTGGGGTCGCTCCCCTCGAGCTACGCCCCGGGTGCGATGATGATACCGAGCCTGACAAGGCTGCGATGATGCGACTAGTTGATACACTAGAGTTCGCTTGAGATTGAGATAGTCCTTGAGGGACACCCTACGTAAGACCAAGTCCTGTTTGGGCGTAGTGGCAGTAGGTGAGCGCAGGTTTGTTTGACTGGTCCAAAGTGGGACAGTCATTGAGATTGGGTGACATTGAGAGAGTGATGGCATAGTATGTGTCATAGTAGAGTTTTCTTGAGTATAGTACTTATGACATGTGGTCAGTAGTGAGTGGTTGCATACCATCATCTGTGTTCTCTTTCTCATTGAGCATAGTAGATAGAGGCATGATAGCTGTAGATACTTTTCCAGCTTATTTATCTTTATCACAGTCTTTTTTCTATTATCTTATGCCTCTAGTAGACTTAGTGGGCAGACCGTGGTTCTTGGAGACGGTACCCACTGAGAACTACTGTAGGATGTAGTTCTCACACCCTCTGTCGGTGACAGGTTGCTGAGGCTTTTCTTCCGTTCCTGCCGAGCTGACTGGACGGACCGGGGACAGGGAGTCACGTGATAGTTCCCTACCAGCACATGTTACTTTAGAGTGAGGTAGATGTACCATCCCGGACTGTGAGAGTTTGGTTATGTATGGTATTCCCAGTTGAGTTATCTCCCTTTCAGATTTGTAGATGTTGTATAGGTGGATTTTCTTATTTGTATCACCTTGTATTTTGGGAGATAGGCTTGCATTTATTTTCAGCTTTTTAGTAGTGAGATTTTATATTACAGTTTTTATTACCCGCTCTGATATCTGTATAGCTGTAGTTCTATCTTTTGCAGGTTAGACGCTTCGTCTGTACGGCAGTTTCCGTACAGATGGCGGATCTGTTAGCGAGCCCGGGGCGCAGTTTCGACCCCGGGGCGTGACAGATTAGAGTGGTATCAGAGCCTAGGATGTAGGTCATTGAGGACTTAGAAACCCTAGGCTTGTGGTTGGACATTAGGATGACTACGTGAGAGTCCTGACTTTTAGCGAGGGTCCTGATTGAGTTTTTACCTCTCCCAAGGGATGGGATGAGTGATTTTGCTTGTTATTCGCTCAAAGTGATTATGTTGGCTGCAGACAACATAATACTTTTGGAAGGATAACAAGTTCTAAACTCTCGCCGGATTGGGTCGTTTGGTTACTATGTCCTGACGTTTGTATTTGTTGCAGTTATCTGCGATGCCGCCGAGACGTCGTGCAGCGACGAGAGGGCGTTCGACCTTGGATGAGGAGCCCGAGCGGCAAGGGGCTGAGCACACTGAACAGGAAGAGACAATTAGGCGCCAGGAAGAAACAGTCAGGCGCCTGGTAGAGGCAGCCAAGCACCAGGAGGAAAAATTGGAACGTATGTTGAGGTTGTTTGAGCCGAGGACATCTTCAGCAGCGCCCCCAGCAGCGACTTCGTCGACCTCGTCACAGATCGCTCCATTGACAGAGGCAGAGCAGAGGGAGCTCACCGACAAGCTAGCTTTTATCAACCAGTTCCATCCCCCGCGATTTTCAGGGGAGAGTTCAGAGCCGTGGGATGTTGAGAACTGGATCGCGGCAATGGAGAAACTTTTTGAGAACCTTTTCATTAAGGAAGAACATCAGGTGCATTTGGGGGCGCACTATCTGGAAAAGGACGCCGAGATTTGGTGGCGTCGAGTTCGCCCAGTTGGACCACCGGGAGTTTCGATGTTGACTTGGCCAGAGTTTCGAGCCTTGCTACGCGAGGCTTATTTCCCCGATAGTGCTAGGCAGGAGCTTGAAGGAAATCTTCGACGACTGCAGCAGGGTAGCCGACCACTTCAGGAGTACATTCGGGAATTTCAGCGGTTGCTGAACAGTGTGCCGCATGTCGCCCCAGACGAGGCTCAAAGGGTGGATTTGTTTGAGAGAGGACTGCACCAGGATATTTATCATCTTGTACACTCGCATCGGTCACCGACTTTAGATGCAGTGATAGAGCGTGCTCGATGGGTTTCCCGAGGGACAGCGACTATGTCAGAGAGGGACGGAGCGCCAGGGACCAGCTCCGGGGAGAGGTATTCTGTACCGCCTGATTTTGGACAGACGAGTAGATCGAGACCCCCGAGGCCGTCACAACCCCAGTCTGAAGGCCGTGGATTTCAGAGGAGACAGAGATCAGGAGGTCCCCCACAACTGAGGCACCAGCAGCAGTATCAGGATGAGTGTGTCATTTGCGGTGGGCCACATGCAGTGCAGCAGTGTGACTATAGGCAGGGGCGATGCTTTTCGTGTGGACAGACTGGTCATTTTCAGGCAGCATGCCCTCGAGCAGTACTTACAGTGATGCCGCTTGCAACAGCACCCCCGCTACCCCTTCCGGAAGAGGGAGCTTCTCCGACTTACCGCCAGCCAGATGAGGCCACGACGTCGCGGCAGCCAGGGCGACGACCACCCACATTGAGAGGATGAGTTGGGCTGTCCGTTTGGAGGGCGCCAGGATAGCAAGTCGCTTGATACCTGGTTGATTTCCCTTCCTAGTTGTTGAGCTTGGGGGTTATGCACCCCCTACATGGTTTGAGTTAGTGCATTGTAGTTCTTGGATTGCGGCCACAGCAGGGACAGTGTCAACACCTCTCTCCTTGTTTTCTAGTTTTAACACCGGAACGGGCGAACGGGACGAAAAATTTCGAAGGACTACTCCAGAAATGGAGGCGATGCCGGAACCTGTTCTTGTTTGATTGGGGTGAAGGCATCGGTCCTTTGGAAATTTCGAACTTTTCACTATTTTCGGCTGCTTTTCAAATAGAGAGTTGGGGTTGATGATGTTCCTGATGTAGGTTTCTTGTGGTAGGGTGTGTGTTTTGGTTTCGAGGACGAAACCTTTTGAAGGAGGGGAGAGTGTAGAGTACCGGGTCTTCGGATAGTGCGCCGACCACACAAGATGGCATGGAGCAGAGAGTTGCCTTGGGCATGTTGCATTTGAGTTTACTATTGATGCCGGGTTGATTCGGATCAACGCAGAAGCTCCAGCTCGATTCGGAGTTTTTCCGGGCTTTGTATGCCGATTGAGGATGAGATTTGGAAATTACCGACTTCACAGTGGAGTGCCGGAAATTCAGGAACACTTGGAACATGTGACGCCCCACTTCCCAGGCGGTCACCCATCCTAGAACTACTCTAGCTCTAGCACGCTTAACTCTCATGTTCCTCTTGGATCTTGCTACCATCCAAAATGCTATAGCCGGGTTAGAGATTTAGTCCTATTATATCATTTATATAGAGGACTAATCCAAATTCCGAGGGTGTCACATTCTTCCCCCCTTTAAGCCCTGACGTCCACGTCAGGCTCAAGCACACTCACAAGCACCAGGCGATGTGAGACTCGTCTCGCTAGCCTTAGCCGACCTTGTGAGGAGCTGCACTCCACTCACAACGGTCATTAGCCGGGGAGCCTCGCTCTACCCGCTATATAACCTTGGCTCAGCCGAGACTCATCTCACATTTCCGGCTGGTGAATGGCTCCGATACCAACTGTGACGCCCCACTTCCCAGGGGGTCACCCATCCTAGAACTACTCTAGCTCTAGCACGCTTAACTCTCATGTTCCTCTTGGATCTTGCTACCATCCAAAATGCTATAGCCGGGTTAGAGATTTAGTCCTATTATATCATTTATATAGAGGACTAATCCAAATTCCGAGGGTGTCACAGAACAGGTATACTTTCAGATTACAGCGAGGTTCGGGAGGTTCCGGACTGACGCGGAGGATCCGGAGGCAAAAAGTGAGTCGGAATTGGCAATTTTGGAGCCGGTATTTGATTTGAGCATCCTGACTCAACGGATGAGCTTTTTGAAGAGAAAAAGCTGTGGACACGTGTACTTTCGATTTACAGCGGAGTTCGGTGGGGTCGCTCCCCTCGAGCTACGCCCCGGGTGCGATGATGATACCGAGCCTGACGAGGCTGCGATGATGCGACTAGTTGATACACTAGAGTTCGCTTGAGATTAAGATAGTCCTTGAGGGACACCCTACGTAAGACCAAGTCCTGTTTGGGCGTAGTGGCAGTAGGTGAGCGCAGGTTTGTTTGACTGGTCCAAAGTGGGACAGTCATTGAGATTGGGTGACATTGAGAGAGTGATGGCATAGTATGTGTCATAGTAGAGTTTTCTTGAGTATAGTACTTATGACATGTGGTCAGTAGTGAGTGGTTGCATACCATCATCTGTGTTCTCTTTCTCATTGAGCATAGTAGATAGAGGCATGATAGCTGTAGATACTTTTCCAGCTTATTTATCTTTATCACAGTCTTTTTTCTGTTATCTTATGCCTCTAGTAGACTTAGTGGGCAGACCGTGGTTCTTGGAGACGGTACCCACTGAGAACTACTGTAGGATGTAGTTCTCACACCCTCTGTCGGTGACAGGTTGCTGAGGCTTTTCTTCCGTTCCTGCCGAGCTGACTGGACGGACCGGGGACAGGGAGTCACGTGATAGTTCCCTACCAGCACATGTTACTTTAGAGTGAGGTAGATGTACCATCCCGGACTGTGGGAGTTTGGTTATGTATGGTATTCCCAGTTGAGCTATCTCCCTTTCAGATTTGTAGATGTTGTATAGGTGGATTTTCTTATTTGTATCACCTTGTATTTTGGGAGATAGGCTTGCATTTATTTTCAGCTTTTTAGTAGTGAGATTTTATATTACAGGTTTTATTACCCGCTCTGATATCTGTATAGCTGTAGTTCTATCTTTTGCAGGTTAGACGCTTTGTCTGTACGGCAGTTTCCGTACAGATGGCGGATCTGTTAGCGAGCCCGGGGCGCAGTTTCGATCCCGGGGCGTGACAGATGGGCGCTGCGCGCAGCGCCGCTGGGCGCCGCGCGTAGCGCCGCAGGGGCGCTGCGCGGCGCGCTCCGACGCCGCGCAGCAGCCCCTGCGCTGCTCGGCTTGGGCCGTGCGCCGCGCGGCCGGCCTCCCGGGCCGCGCGGCTGGGGTTTTCGCCGTTCGGCGTGCCCCGGGACTTCGGCGATGCCTCGTTTTGCGTGCCGGCCCCGTTTTTCCGCCGACGGAGGCCGGTTTCGCCGTCGGATGCTGTTTTTCGCCGACGGAGGCCGTTTTTTTCGCCGTCGATCGCTGTTTTTCGCCGTCGACCGCTGTTTTCGCCGCCGCGAGCTGTTTTTCGCCGTCGACCGCTGTTTTTCGCCGTCGACCGCTGTTTTCGCCGCCGCGTGCTGGTTTTCGCCATCGGCCGCTGTTTTTCGCCGCCGCGTGCTGGTTTTCGCCGTCGGCCGCAGTTTTTCGCCGACGGAGGCCGTTTTTCGCCGCCGCGTGCTGTTTTCCGCTAACGAGCGCTGTTTTTCGCCGACGAAGGCTGTTTTTCGCCGACGAAGGCTGTTTTTCGCGCCGCTTGCTGTTTTTCGCCGACGAAGGCTGTTTTTCGCCGACGAAGGCTGTTTTTCGCGCCGCGCGCTGTTTTTCGCCGACGAAGGCTGTTTTTCGCGCCGCTTGCTGTTTTTCGCCGATGAAGGCTGTTTTTCGCCGACGAAGGCTGTTTTTCGCGCCGCGCGCTGTTTTTCGCCGACGAAGGCTGTTTTTCGCGCCGCGCGCTGTTTTTCGCCGACGAAGGCTGTTTTTCGCGCCGCGCGCTGTTTTTCGCCGACGAAGGCTGTTTTTCGCGCCGCGCGCTGTTTTTCGCTAACAGAGGCTGTTTTTCGCCGCCGGATGCTTGGTTTTTTACCATTCTGACTTATTTCGCGGTTTCCTCCTTCTCGGCAGCTTGCAGTGTGGTTTTTAGCTTCTGTCGAGGGCGGTTGAGTGTTCCCCGCTGCGTGAAGCCGCGGACTTGCTTCGGGTCATCCGTTGGAGGCGCGATCTTGTGACTCTGTTTTGCGTACGGATTTCGGCACCGTGCTTCGTTTTGCGTGCGGACTGCGTGGAGGCAAGGTAAGCCCGCTGAGCCCAATTGCAAGTGTCGACAAGCAATTGGTGGCGATCTGAGGTGGGTTGGTTTTCTCTCCAAGTCTACGGACTTCCTTCTAATTCTATTATGATAGGATTGCATGCTAGTTTAAGTGTTTCTTGGAACTTGACTAGCACCCCTGTCATATGTTGCATGTATTCAACCAGACCAATAGAGAACTCTGATCTGGGCTAGGTTTTCTTATGCTTTAGACATCCCACACCATGCATTTCCTTCTGGACGTAGAGTTTCTCGCCCGGGTAGTGGGCCGAGTGGTCAGAGTTTGTGGGACGTGTGTTACACTCGGGCCTGGGGGCCGAGTGGGGTCTGGTGGCTGTGTTAGGCCAGTGTTGGTGGTTTGGGAACCGTTTAGAGTAAACGGTGGTCCCGGGTTTCTAGTTGTGACGTCGTTTCCTCGTTACTACCACGTTGTGATCGTGGAGTACGTATGCTATCAGGATCTTGAACCCAGAATGCTTTTGAACTCTCATGATTTTGGTATACCAGTGTTTTCCTTCCGTATTCCTAAGGGTCGCCGGAGCTTGTTCTTGTTTGATTGGGCGAAGGTGTCACCCTTGGGAGTTCGGGAAACACTCGTTTTCAACTGATTTTCTCAAGATCTAAAATCCATAAAAGCTAGTTTTTCTTAATTTAAGATAGTTTTCAAAAGGGTAGATTTTACCCTCACCCCAAGGGGGTTGAGGAGAAATGATATTTCTTTATAAAGGTCATCTTTTTACTAAATTCCCTTATCCGCCAGGGGCGGGGGATCTGGGTTCTAAGGGCTGGTTTCGTCTTGGGCCGAAAACAACGGGAGGCTACACCTATAGCCGGTTCTTGTTTGATTGGGGTCGTAGGTAGTAGACTCCCGGGGTTTTCGGACTCTGTGCAGTTCTTGCTGTGGAGCATCTCCAGCCGTGAGTTATGAGTTTGAGCTGAGATAGTTTTCCCACTTTAACCGTGAGGGGCCGAAATCCCTGAACGGTAAAGGATCGAGAACTTCGATAGGCTGAGCCTAGAGTCTGTTCTTGTTTGATTGGGGTTTTAGGCACCGGTCTATCGGGATTCTCGGACCTTTGCCGCGTCAGTCGGTTCCTCTCGCCTATGAGTGGGGTGTCGCAGTCTTCATCGACGACATCCTGATCTACTCGCCCACCGATGGGGAGCACGAGGAGCATCTACGGATTGTTCTGCAGACTCTTAGGGAGCAGGAGCTGTACGCCAAACTCAAGAAATGCGAGTTCTGGCTTCGCGAGGTGGGGTTTCTAGGGCACATCATTTCAGCAGCAGGAATTGCGGTGGATCCTAAGAAAGTGGAGGCAGTGACCGACTGGCCCCAACCGACTTCGGTGACAGAGGTCCGCAGTTTTCTGGGCCTTGCAGGATATTATAGGCGTTTTGTCGAGGGATTTTCGAAGATTGCAACCCCCCTGAACCGCTTAACCCGGAAAGGAGTAAAGTTCATTTGGACAACCCAATGCCAAGATAGTTTTGGGGAACTTAAGAAGCGGTTAACAAGAGCGCCTGTGCTTACTTTACCAACGCCCGGGGAAGACTTCGAGGTTTACTGCGACGCATCAAGGATAGGATTGGGGGGAGTACTGATGCAACAAGGAAAGGTTATCGCCTACGCCTCAAGACAGCTCAAGGATTATGAGCAAAACTACCCGACTCATGACTTGGAGTTAGCTGCGGTGGTCTTCGTTTTGAAACTATGGAGGCACTATCTTTATGGTGTGCACTGTAACGTGTTCTCTGACCACCAGAGCCTTAAGTATCTCTTCACCCAGAAGGAGCTGAATCTGAGATAGAGAAGGTGGTTGGAGTTACTCAAGGACTACGACCTGTCGATCCAGTACCACCCCGGGAGGGCAAATGTTGTGGCCGACGCATTGAACAGGAAGGGACAGGTAGAGGGGACTTCGGCGAGCACGATTACTCAGCAGGGCGACCTAATCGCGGAGTTCTCACGTCTGAGATTGGAGGTTGTACCAGGAGGGACGGTCGAGCGACTTTTGTCTCTAACAGTCGCGCCGACCCTATTTGAAAGGATTCGAGAAGGCCAAGGTACTGATCCACAGTTACAGCTGGAACGGGATAGGATCACCCCGGAGCAGGAGGGAGACTTTGCACTGGGGACAGATGTCACTCTTCGGTTTCGAGGACGGATTTGCGTGCCCGACTCGCCGGATTTGAAGAAAGAAATCCTGACTGAAGCGCACTGCGCCCCCTACGCGGCGCATCCTGGGGGCACCAAGATGTACAGGGATCTCAGACAGACCTTCTGGTGGCCAAGGTTAAAGAGGGACGTGACCCTGTTTGTGGCGCACTGCCTGATTTGCCAGCAGGTGAAGGCCGAGCACCAGCGACCGACGGGGAAATTGCAACCACTACCTGTGCCCGAATGGAAATGGGAGCAAATCACGATGGACTTTGTCACCGGATTTCCACGCTCGCAGCAGGGGCATGATGCTATCTGGGTCGTCGTGGATCGGCTAACGAAGTCAGCCCACTTCCTACCCATCCACACGACCTGGACACGCGATCGACTGGCTCAGGTCTACATCGGCGAGATTGTGAGGCTACACGGGATACCGACATCGATTACTTCAGACAGAGACACCAGGTTCGTTTCGAACTTTTGGCAGAGTCTACAACGAGCCTTGGGGACCAAATTACACTTCAGTTCAGCCTTTCACCCCCAAACGGATGGACAATCCGAGCGGGTGATCCAGATCCTCGAGGACATGCTCCGGGCTTGCATACTGGATTTGGGAGACGGATGGTCACGCTACCTACCCCTTGTAGAGTTCGCCTACAACAACAGCTACCAGGCGAGCATCCGGATGGCGCCGTACGAAGCATTGTACGGCAGACGCTGCAGATCCCCGATTTGTTGGGACGATCTGGGGGAGCGAAAGTTTTTGGGACCAGACTTGGTGGATGAAACCGAAGAAAAGGTGCGCCTCATCAGACAGCGATTGACGACTGCCCAGAGCCGGCAAAAGAGCTACGCAGACTGGAGACGTCGCGATTTGGAATTCCAGGTGGGGGAACACGTGTTGTTGCGGGTTTCGCCGTCAAAGGGGGTGAAGCGGTTTGGGTTGAGAGGCAAACTGAGCCCACGGTATGTGGGACCGTTCGAGATTTTGGAGCGCATCGGCCCGGTGGCCTACCGCCTTGCCCTACCACCGAGCCTCGATCGAGTTCATGACGTGTTCCACGTGTCCATGCTTCGGAAGTATCTCCCCAACCCATCACGAGTGCTCGACGTCTCTGCAATTGAGCTTAAGGAGGACCTGAGCTTCGAGGAAGTGCCGGTGCGAATCCTAGCACGAGAGGACAAAAAGCTGCGAAGTCGGACAATTCCCTACGTGAAGGTGCTTTGGAGCAATCAAGAAGAGCGAGAGGCAACTTAGGAACCAGAATCAAAGATGAGGGAGTGCTACCCTGACCTCTTCGCCGCAAGCGGGGTTTAAGTTTCGGGGACGAAACTTGATTTTAGCGGTGAGTGGTGTAAGACCTGGCCTTTCTTTGACCTTTCCCGTTACCCCTTTTCTTTTGACGGACCGACGGTGGGTCTAATTTCGGTGTTTTCCCGGGCAGACCGTCGGGGCTCGCGGACATTTTTAGGCGTTAGGGCTCGCGAAAAGGAGCGCGGGGGCGCGATCGGTTTCAGATTCCGACTCCCGGTTCATCCAGAATTAATTTTTGAAGTCTTTGGGTGATCCAAGAACAGTGCTGGCGACTTGCACGGAAATCAAGGTAATCCTGACCCTTGTTTTGTTTTGTCTGTGGGGTGGGCGGTGACTTGGTGGATTAATCCTTCGTTCGGTTCGACTCCTCAACTTGGTTAGGTCAGACGAGTTGGGTTAAGGAAAAGGCGTACGGTACTTGAGATCCCCACCTCTTGGTGTTTTGGAGGCTCGCACGAGGAGTAAAAGAGGAACCCTAGCTCTCCCCGTCTACAATCCTAGGTACGGCGCGAGGCTCCTTCGGGGATCTACGGACCGAGACGGCAATCCCTCTTCCTCCTTTTCCCCTCGCGAATCAAGGTGAGTTTCGTAGCGTTCTTGATTCCTTTTCCGCTTTGTTTGTTCGGTTTTGGGGGAGGGGGGAGCCATCCCGGTTGGAGCCCACCGCCGCCGCCGCCATGGGCAGGGCGGCAGGCACGCCGCGCGGGCACCGCCCGCAGGCCGGCACCGCGCGGGCAGGGGCCGCGCGGGCCGCCTGCAGGCGGGGCGCCGCGCGGCAGGCGCGCTGTGCGGGCGCCCGCCCGCAGGCAGGCACCGCGCGGGCAGGGGCCGCGCGGGCCGCCTGCAGGCGGTGCACCGCGCGGCAGGCGTGCTGCGCGGGCGCCCGCCCGCAGGCAGGCACCGCGCGGCAAGGGCCGCGCAGGCCGCCTGCAGGCTGGGCGCTGCGCGGCAGGCGCGTCGCGCGGGCCACCCGCAGGTAGGACACCGCGCGACGAGCGCGCCGCGCAGGCACTGCCCGCGGGAGGGCGCCGCGCGTGCTGGGGCCGCGCGGGCCACCTGCAGGCTGTACGCTGCGCGGCAGGCGCGCCATCGGGCCGTCACAACGGGTTGGGGCCGTTGAGGCGTTTCGCAGACGAAGGGCGCACCGCACAGGTTGGTGCTGTGCGGGAGACTCCGCCGCACGAAGTCCGGGGTTGCGTCCATCGTCTGGGTCCAGTTTGGGGTCGATGTGGTTTTCGGATCCTTAGTCTTGACACGTCCCTTTTTCCCCCAGGAGTGCGGTACGCCGACGGTGACGGGTGCACAGACGCGGACAAGTCGGGCGCAGGACGACACGCACGAGGTGGGTACATTCCCGGGGATTGAGGGAATAGGAATTTAATTATAGAAATAGTATGATTGGGGCAAGGTGAATAGTAAGTCTCCTCTCGTTTTGTACTAACCCTGTCTTGCTATTATTTTGCTTATTGTCGATTTGTGGCTCTAGTTTTGCTACACGCACACCGGCGGATTGGCCTCCGCAAGGGTGTGCTTTTCCGGAAAAGTGGTACGTTGATCCGTGTATCCCACGCGATGGTGGCGTTAGGAATGGGGGCCCTCATAGGTGGGGGGTGTGAGCGGTGATGTCGAGGTAGGTGCTCGGCGGCCGAGGTAGGTGCTTGGTAGGGGGCACCGAGGTAGGGGCCCGGTGCGGTGGTCGGGAAGGGTGCCCGGTGTTTGCTATGATACAGGGTGTGACTATTGTAGGCGGTGTTTGAGAGAGACGGTTGCTCCGGTTGCAGTGGTTTGCTATGTTTTTAGCCTTTTTGCTTATATTACTATTTCTAGTCACTGACTACCTACTCCGTGACAGGTTCGTCCAGGGGCGAGTGCTAGGGCACCGGTGAGGGCGCGTGAGTGCTGGTCTGACTTTGAGCGGCCTCGGACATAGTGACTCTCTTTCCCCCGTGTTCGTTTCCTTTATTATTCATGTTAGTTAGTTGTGGATTGCGACACCCCCGTGGGGTCGAAGTGGATGTTACCTCTTTTCATACATATGCGATTGAATGTTTTCTCTCCTTGCTTGGCCGTTTTGAACAATGAAAAACAAAAAGAAAAAAAAAAAGAGGAAAACCGTTTGCGAAAACCGCTTTTAAAACATGGGTGTCGTGTGGGCACCGGATTTTAAAACCTTGTGGAATTTATGTGGTTTCGAACTGGTTTTATAAAGTTGGCATCGGGTGGGTGCCGTTTTCAAAACTCTGTGGATTTATGTGGTTGCGAAACAGCTTTCTAAAACCAAGGCGTCGAGTGGGCGCCGCTTTCAAAACCTTGCGATTATTTATCCTTTCAAATTGACGGCCTCTACGTTAAATGTTGAAACTAGTAAACCATGTATGATGTGTGATGGTATGTGTTCGAGAACCCAACTAATGTGGTTAAAGGCTATTGTAATGCACCTTGTTGTCGAGACGCCGTGCATATACAAAGGAGACTCTGCCCGTTCGTAGAGTGAATTTGTATATGCGGCGGGTCTGGGCGCGCACCGGGGAATAGTGGGTTCAAAAAAAAAAATGTATAGCTTAATTAGGAGCATCGGTGGCTCCTCTTCCGCGCGTTTGAACCCCCGGGGGCGTGACACAATCATGTTCCAGTCATGCTAATAAATGCTGGACTAACAATGCAAATCATGCATCAATGCTAGAACTAAAATGCTCAATCAATGCTGTCATATGTCACGAGGACTTAGACCAATGCCAAAGTTGGCACGTTCGGCTGACTGTAGTACCTGAGAAATTCAAATTTGAATATGAGGAATTCAAATGTGAATGTGAAGGAGGAAATGCAAAAATAAATCTAAGTGGTCAAAAACTGGTGTGCAAACTGCGCAGTTTTCAGAGCACTATTTTCTGCCTTTCAGATCCGAGTCTGATCTCGAAAATCTAAAATCACTAGTGCGACTGTCTCGTCAAATCGATTAAAAATGGTATAGACCGATTTTTGATCCGACGATCGGATCATCTTGAAAACTGCGAATAACGAAGTGGGGGCCACAACTTTAGTTGTGAATAGTAACCCCTGTTTCGAATTTCCTCCGCCGACCAACATCGGCTGATCGATCGTCTGAAGTTCGAATCTGATGATCCAGGTAGTCAATTTTAATTGCTTTGTCGTTCTGAGCGGTGGCACTGGCGAAATCTGCATTTGACGACTCTAAAGCATCGAGATGCGTGCCACACAGTATAAATGACTATATAAGATGGATCGAGAATTTATCGGGGTGCCAACTCAAGAAACCAAATACGCTACTTGATAGGTTTCGTCGAGACGGATGTCGTGGCGAAGTCCGTTTACCATTTCGGGGACTCTAGTGCCTCGAAATGCGTGATAAATAGTAAAAAAGTGGTATTTTTACAATATGGTCAAAATTTTATGCACCAATTTGATTGGGACTTTTTGGACAGGGACGTGGATGAAATTTTCACCTATAGTAGGGACCCTAGGGCTAGAAGCTAATGGTGCAAGGACCTAGGAGCATTTTGTTACAAAAGTGCACATTTATTTCAAAATGACTCTTGGGCTTTTGTGAAGGGAACGAAGGGCCATTATGGGGATTCATGGCTTTCTTTCAAACCTCTTCATACAAACTAAACTGACCCCTGAGCCCTGAGTCACCGAGGAGACGAGTCCATGTATGGATGGCCGCACTTGAGTAAGAGAGAAGAAGACAACACCTAGGACCCTCAAACTTCTCTCTGTTCTTGCTGGAGATCTTCTCTGCTTGCTGGGAGTGCACCTGAGGGTGTGCCGTGGCCGCGCTGTCACGCTCCGGGTGTAAACCAGAATCCGAGCCCGTCTACAGATTCGCTGTGCACACGGAATTTTTCGCGTACACGAAGCGCTGGTAACCTGCTCAGATATAAGAGATATAATAAAAGAGCAATAAAAATAGAGCTGAACTAAAACTACTACATCTCAGACTAAAGCTGAAAGTAAAATATAGTACATCTAGAAATAATAGTACAAGTGTCTCTCCCAGCTCATCAAAATGATATAATTAGCTGGCTAAAGCCAGACCCAAAGGATAAAAATACAACCGTCTTAGATAAAAGGGATACAAGTCCAGCTAACTCACTGTCGGGCCGACCGTCTATCTACTCAGCTGTCCTCTCTGCTTGATCCGCTGTTGTACGCCCAGCAGCACCCGCAAAAGACTCTGCAAAACAAAGAAGAAGAAAAAAAGGAAAAAAAATGGGGGTGAGAACTACTAGTAAACCAGTAGCCTCCCCTGGTGGATAAAGCCTCACACTCCGACGCACCCACTAGGTCTACCAGAGGCAAAAAGGGGAAGAAGAGTGGTAAGCAATAAAACTGCTGAAAAAGAAAACTACCACTACTATGCCTCTAAATGCATCAGTAACCAAACCGTCCCGGTAACCCAATCTAACCGCCAGTTGTAATATCGCGACTTTTCGTGTATCGTTTTACCCTTAAGTTATCGAGTGCTCTTAAGTTAACTATCACACGGTGCGGGTATTTTTCTGTGATAGAGCTCGAAAAATGATGAACGGCGGTGCAATCGAATCTAAAATCCGACTTACGGATCCCCCGGAATAGGGTTTTGAAGGTCGCGATAACCGTAGTGTGCATCGGAATCCGTGCTAAAGATCTAGCACGCTTTTCGAGGAGTTGTGGAATTATCTCGTGGGAATAAGTTAGAGGAAATTAAATTATCGGGCTCTTTAGAGTTGACTAACATACGGTGCGGGTATTTTTCGGTGATAGAGCTCGAAAAACGATGAACGGCGGTGCAATCGGATTTAAAATCCGACTTACGGATCTTCCGGAATGGGGTTTTGAAGGTCGCGGTAACCGTGGGGTGCATCGGAATCCGTGCAAAAGATCTGGCACGCTTTTTGAGGAATCTTGGAATTATTTTGAGTATAGATATTTATTGTTAAATAATAAATATCCGAATATTGGGATTTTTTTTCTTTTTCACGTACGTATAATAAAAGGATAAAATAAAATAAAATAAAATAAAATAAATTAATAATAAGAGGATATTTAAACCCCGCTTACCGGAAGGAGAAACCCTAGTTTAAAATATCGTCTCCTCAAACCCTACCCTCTCGTGCGTACCGAAGACCAAAATAATAAAACCCTAACAGGAGGAGAAAAGAAGGAAAGAAAGAGAAAGCGGAGGAACCCGATCGCCCCGATTGACGTGTCGGAGACCGGAGAACGAGACGCCATCATCTACGGGGAGCGGATCCGAATCCCCAAAGCCGCGAAGGAATAAGATCGGTTCTTTAATCCCAATAGATCGAGGTTAGCGATCGTTATTCCTTTTGTTGAATTAATCGGGGATTTTTCGTGTTCTTTAAGGTCAATTTATTCGGTACATTGATCACGGGTTTTCGATTTTGGTTTTGATCGATGTTTTGTCCGTATTCTTGATCGGGTTTAATCGGTGGTTTCTAATCGGTCTTTTGATCGGGATTCCGATCGATGTTTTGGTTGTTCGTCGATCGGTGGTTTAGTCGTTAAATTTACCGCGGATTTATTCGCGGGTTTTTGTGGGTGTTTCGTTGGAGCATAGGGGGTTAACGGGAGGCCGCCGCCGCCGTTGTTAAACGGGAGGCCGCCGCCGCCGTTACTATGTTCGGCGGGGTCGTCGTCGAAGTCGCACAGGAGCGAAAACGGAGAAAAAACCGCGAAACGGGAGCGAAAACGGAAAAAAAACGTGAAAACGGGAAGTTACTGTGCATTCCCGTACAGCGCGGTCCACGGGCCCGGGCGTGTGTCGGATCGTTGGCGCTAACCATTAATCCCAAAAGCTCGAGCTGTTAGAAATACGCAACCAATTCACTTAAAGCGTACAGACACAGCGCCCACGGGTCTCGACCGGACTCAACCCACCTGGACGTTGGGTCTATTGTTGGGCCTCTTGCCGTTAGGTCTATTGTGGACCGCAGCCCCACTCAACTTATTAGGCTCACCCAACTCAACTTATTAGTCTCCTGGGCCTATTGTCACGGGGCAGGACGTTGGACCTATTTTAACACATAAATAAATAGCCAACAATCCCCCTCCCAACACCTGCACCATGTGGGAATCGAACCCGAGCCACTGGCTCTGATACCACTTGTCGGATCGTTGGCGCTAACCATTAATCCCAAAAGCTCGAGCTGTTAGAAATACGCAACCAATTCACTTAAAGCGTACAGACACAGCGCCCACGGGTCTCGACCGGACTCAACCCACCTGGACGTTGGGTCTATTGTTGGGCCTCTTGCCGTTAGGTCTATTGTGGACCGCAGCCCCACTCAACTTATTAGGCTCACCCAACTCAACTTATTAGTCTCCTGGGGCTATTGTCACGGGGCAGGACGTTGGACCTATTTTAACCCATAAATAAATAGCCAACAGCGTGCACCCGGCGCACGCCCGCAGCATCGGAAGCGCAGACCCGGCGCACGATTCCGTGCGCCGGCCCGGCCCGTTCAGCGCGGTGCACGCTCTAGGCGTGCACCTGCCGCACATCTCCGCAGCGAAAAGCATGGACCCGGTGCGCGCTAGCACCGTGCGCGGCCCGGCCCGTTTCCGCACGGTGCACGCTCCCTGTGTGCACCCGGCGCATGCCGCGCAGCCGCCAGACGCACAGACCCGGTCCACGCCTGCTCCGTGCACCACCCGTCAGCCCGAAGTTCGGTAGCTCCGTTTTGGTCCGTTTTTCCACCGTTTTGAGCGCCGTTTTTGCCGTTGGGATCACCATTTCCGCGGTTTTCTTGGCATGGCTACTTGGGATCTTTTTGGTCACCGTTTCGCCATGTCATGTGCTAGTTTCGCCGACGCTCCGCGCCTTGACGAAATCGTCGGGGTCGCGCCGTCGGGCCTTTTTCCTTATCATTTTCACCGTCGGGGTCTTCTTGGTTTAACCATTGACGTCCCGAGTTGGCTACCGGTTGAGAACTGGCGCGGCGCCACGTGGCGCAGCGCCGCCCCGCCCGACACACCAGCCGGCGCGGTCAGCGCGCCGCCCGCGCATCTGCGCCAGCGTGCGCGTACAGCTGCAGCCGTGCGCCCGCGGGTGCACCGCGCACACCTACACCCTCCAACCCGGGGCCACCACGTGGCGCGCCCCGGTCCACCGTGCACCGCGCCTCCCCAGCGCCTGCCCGGCCTGCCCGCGCACGCCCCCGCGCGCCGTGCGCACAGCACCTAGCCAACAGTATGCTGCCACGTGGCCTGCCGGTCCACCGTGCACCGGCGGCCCACCTCCATGGACCGGGATGCGTGCGCCGGCCCAATCACAGGCTGCCACGTGTCCAAGGCCGGTCCACGGCTCCCCCATGCACCGAAATACACTAGAAACTTCCGGGTCTCCGTTTTTGGGCGTCCGAACTCAGAAAAATACAAGTAAATAGCCATTTTTCATCGTTTTTTCGCGTTGAATCCAAATACGGCCTCCGTTTTGCCCAAAGTTCCTCTCAAAATTCGACAGGGGTACCCGAATACTCTCGGAATCTATTCAACGCACTGAGTCCATTTCTTGAGTCCTATACACACCCAAACACTCCCATCTCCCAAGATAGTCCACCAGAAGCCACTAATCAAGCCATAAATTCCCAATGAAGATCCGGGTCATCACAGAAGGACTACGTTTTGTCCAATCAATAATATCTTGGAAAAGCAAATGTAGTAGCCGATGCCTTAAGCAGGAAGCGTCAATCAGAGGAGTTATCGGTGAGCGCGATTACTCAGCAGAACAGGTTAATCGCAGACTTCTCACGATTGAGTTTGGAGGATTGTACCAGAGGGCACTGCTACTCAACTTTTGTCCCTTGTAGTCAAGCCTACCTTGTTTGAGAAAATCCTGGAGGGTCAAATGACGGACGCTCAATTGCTGCTCGTGCGGGACAAGATTTCTTCAGACCAAGAAGGCCACTTTTTGATTGGTATGGACGACGCAATACAGTTCCGAGGGCGTATTTGTTTGCCCGACCTACCGGATTTGAAGGTTGAGATATTGTCGGAGGCGCACTGTGCTCCCTATGCGGCGAATCCTGGTGGCACGAAAATGTACAAGACCTTAAGCTGACTTTTTGGTGGCCTAAGCTGAAGGAGGACGTAACGCGGTTCGTGGCACACTGTCAACAGGTAAAGGCCAAACATCAGCGCCCGGCGGGAAAACTGCAACCTTTACCAGTGCCAGAGTGGAAATGGGAGTGGATCACCACGGATTTCGTCGCTGGTTTTTCGCGATCACAGCAAGGTTACGACGTGGACTCGAGATCGTTTGGTGCAAGCCTACATCAACGAGGTAGGGGGAGCACGTGTTGCTCCGGGTTTCGCATCCAAGGGGATTTAACGGTTCGGTTCGAGAGGTAAGTAGAGCCCGCGGTTCGTTGGACCTTTGGAAATCTTGGGGCGGTTCAGTCCGGTAGCATATCGTTCAGGGTTACCACTAGATTCCGACAGGATAAATAAGGTGTTTCACATGTCAATGCATCGAGGGTAGGTTTTTGACCACGATATGGTTCTTGGCACGCGAGAGTAGGTAGATATATACCCGACTTTTCTCTACATACTGGGTTGGTGATGTAACCGTGGGGAGCTTGGAGCTACATGAGTTTTTCTTTTAGTTTGGTGAGAGCATTTTTTCGTTTTACTGGACGGGGGTAGTAGTTAAGTTTCGGAGACGAAACTTCTTTTAAAGGGGTTGTGATGTAATGACGCTGACTTTTTACTATTTTCTTATCGACGTCTTTTGGTTTTAAGCGTGTTTTTGGTGGTTTTTTCTTGATTGTGGTTGCCGTGTCGTTGTAGAGCTCGTTAAACGAAGGACGATGATGCGATCGGATCGGAAATCCGACTTACGGATCTCCCGGAATGAGGGTTTCAATGTTAGCGGGCCCGAGTGGATAAGTTTGGAATTTATCGGGACCCGTTAAGTGTTGTTGGTGCATCGGGATCCGTGCTAGCGGTTACGGGACGTTTCGGAGAATCGGCACGCTTATCGAGAAAGTCGTGGGAAAATCCCTTTTGTTTTTAAATATCGGATATTGGAATTTTCATACGTATAAAGATAAATAAATAAATAAAATATTAATAAAAAGATATTGATATCCCAAATACCGTATAACCCTAATTTTGAGAAAAGATCATTCCTCTTTCGCTTCCCTTGTTGCGCATGCCGAAGACCGAGACCGGAAGCGTCGCCGATACCGAGGAGCGGATCCAAAAACACCACCGTCCGCGGAGATCGGGATCGCGTTGTCTTCTCCGTCAGAGCTAGGTTAGCACAATTTTCGTCTTCGCTTTGTGAATCTTCACCTTTGGTTAACGTTACTTTAGTTTCTTTGCATTCTTGGATGTCGTTGGTTGGTTCCGTTCGTCGGTTTTTGATCGTTAGTATTTTCATGATTCGTGTTGTGGGTCTCGTCTCTCAGTTTTTGGTAATTTAGTTTTGCGTTAGGGTTCGTTGGTTTTGTTCGTTTTGATCGTTGGTTCGTACGATGGTTTCGTTCGGTGATTTTGTTCGGTTTGATCATTGGATGGCTTTGGTTCGTTGGTTTTGTTCGGTTCGATTATTAGCCTTTGTTCGCAGGTTTTGTTCATGGTGACGAGTTTTTGGGGTTTTCGGCGGGGACGCTAAGGATCGTCGACGGTGGCTCCATCGCCGCTCGATGCCCTAGCCAAGCCGCTATGAGGACCCGAATCCCCACTTAAGGGTTTATTGATGGATTAGTGGCTTCTGGGAGTGTTTGTGCGTGTGTCGGGCCCAAGAAAAGGATTCCTAGTGAAATGGGAGCAAGATTGCTTAATAGGAGGCCCATATTGGGTGATTGAGGTTTTTGCGCGCGTATTGGAACCAAGGAATTGGCCCGGCACGAAAAATAGATCAAGTTCACTTTTTCGAGAATTTTCGACAAATTTTAGAAGTGGAACTGGGTAGAACGGACTTCAGATTTGGATTCAGCGCGTGAAAACGATCGAAATGGGCTATTTACTTATATTTTTCGGAGCCCGGATGACCCGGCATGGATTTCGAGGCAGTTGTACTATTCCGGCGGCGGCGGCGGCGGCGGGCGGCGGCGGAGCGCGGCGGCGCGGGCTCGGGCAGGCGGTGGAGCGGCCGCGGGCAGGCGCGCGGTCCACGGGGCCAGCGTGCACCGTGGGGCTGGACGCGTGGCATCTCGTGAGTGGCGGGCGCAGCGGGCGCGGTCCACGGGAGTGTCGCGGGTGCACGGTGGACCGGAGCGGGACACGTGGCGTGATGGCATTAGCTGGTGCACGAGCGCGCGGTCTACGCGGCTGGCGGCGGGTGCCTCGGGATGCATGCCCGACACGGGGCCGCGGGCGGCGCGGTCGCGCACGTGGGCGCGGCGTGGGCGCGGCCGGGCGACGTGGGGACGCCACGTGGCGCCCCGCGGTTGGTCGGGTACAGCCGCGCACGCCGAGCTGTCGGGCCATGCGGCGCTCCGCGAGTGGCGGGCGCGCGTGCGTCGGGCGCGGGGGAAGCCGCAAGGCCACATGTCGGCTCTGGAGCAATCCGGACGCGCACAGTGTTGGGTCGGGCCCAACACTGTAGCAGCCCGGAATGCCCCGGGTGCCCGGATTTGGGCCCAAAAAGTCCAAGTTTGGATTTTTTTTTTTGTTGAGCCTATTTATACTCCCCTTCCTTCTCCAAATTGAGGTTTTTCCCGAGCTCCCCTGCCCTTGGACCCTTCAGCAAAGTTGGAGATCTTCCTGTCGCGCATCTTTTGGTGGAGGCCCGGAATTTTTGGAAGCCGCGGCGTCGACGACTTCGGCATCGTAGCACAGAGCGACGATATTTCTTCGGAGGCCCGTTATCATCGCAGTTCAGTCTGAGAGGTCCACAGAGCTACTCCGATAGTATTTTTGGACGATTTTTATGGTGTCGCATTCACGAGACGTACACCTTCGATTTCCGTGTTGATCACCTTGCTTGATTCTGAGTTCGTGGCACGGTTTTCGAGACATTTCGAAGCCACTATTTTGCTGGTGGAGTTTATGGACAGCAGCCCCTTGCCGGAATTTTATCTCCGCTGTCACGCCCCGGGGTCGAAACTGCGACCCGGGCTCGCTAACAGATCCGCCATCTGTACGGAGACTGCCGTACAGACGAAGCGTCAAACCTGCAAAAAGAAACATCTACAGCTAAACAGATATCAGAGCTAAAAGTAAACTACTGCAAAGACTGAAAACTAACACTGTACAACTGAAAATAAAACAATATCCATCTCCCAAATACGATCATATAAAAAGTCCTCTGATACAAAACCCAAAAGGGAGATATCTCTAATAAATACATCAGTGTACAAACTCTCGATACAATAATTATCCTCACTACAACAGTCTCTCAAACAAATGAACAAAAGGTACAACTCAATACCTCACTACAAGGTTCTCTCAACAGAAGAAAAAGTAGCAACCCAACTACTGAAGCTCTCACCTGAAAATGGGTACTTCTACACTCTGACAACGGGTAAGGAACTAGCTCGCGACTCCCTCGCCTCGGTCAGAAGGAACAGCAACTGAAGCACGCAACCAGGAGTAGAAGCCCCTGGGGAAAAGACACCACGACGGGTGTGAGAACTACTTCCCACAGTAGTCCTCAGTGGGTGCCGTCTACAAGCCCAACGGTCTGCCCACTAAGTCCACTAGAGGCACAAGGTAACAAGGTACATGGAAAGAAAGGATCTGGGAAAAAGATATCTCTACAGCTACTATGCCTCTATCTAGATGCTCAAGCAGTGGAACAGAAGATGATGTGATGCCTCTACTCACTACTGACAGTATGATGCATCTACTCACTACTGACAATATGATGCATCTACTCACTACTGACAATATGCCACAAGTACTATGCTCAAGGAAAGCTCCACTATGACACATACTATACCAACACTCTCTCAATGTCACCCAATCTCTATGACTGCCACATAGGGTCCAGTCAAGCCTGCGCCTGTCGACTAGGATCGCACCTACCCACCACCACACATCCACATGAGGACGGGATTTACGTGGGGCGTCCTGTCGACTATCTCAAGCGAACTCTAGTGTATCAACTAGTCGCACCATCGCAGCCTCGTCAGGCTCGGTATCATCATCGCACCCGGGGCGTAGCTCGAGGGGAGCGACCCCAACGAACTCAAGTAACACAAGTATCTCATAACCGGCAAAAAGCCGGGCTCAGCAGGCTATAATCCGCGATCAAATCGATCGGTAACTCAAGCTCGAACCACGACTCAGTCGGAAAGGAACCTCGACTCAAACATGAAAAGCCCAACCACTCTCACGGCTATGTCGGAGAACCCTCAACGACGCAACTCAAAACACTAACTCGCTAGAGAAGGAACTACACAGCTGGGACCACCGTCACTCCCAACGGCTCCCACATCGACACCCCGCTCATAGACGAGAAGAACCGACTGACGCGGCATAGGTCCGAGAATCCGTTAGACCGGTGCCTAGAACCCTAATCAAACAAGAACAGACTCTAGGCTCAGCCTATCGAAGTTCTCGATCCTATACCGTTCAGGGATTCGGCCCCTCTCGGTTAAAGTGGGAAACTAACATCAATACACTGAACTCACGGGCTGGAGATGCTCCACAGCCAGAATCGCAAGGAGTTCGAAAACCCCGGGAAACTAATACCTACGTCCCCAATCAAACAAGAACAGGCTATAGGCGTAGCCTCCCGTTGTTTTCGACCCGAGAATGAAATCAGCCCTTAGAACCCAGATCACTCACCCCGGTCGGGTAAGGAAGTTTAGAAAAGAGATGACATTTATTATAAAACATCGTTTCCACTCAACCCCCTTGGGATGAGGATAAAATACTCTTTTTCTTGAAAACCGACTTGAAATGAGAAAACCAATTTTTATAGATTTTAATTCTTGAAAACATCAGTTAAAAACGAGTTTACTTTTCCGAACTCCCGAGGGTAGATGCCGTCGCCCAATCAAACAAGAACAGGCTTCGACGCCCCTAGAATTTCGGAAGAAAAATACTGGTTTTACTAAAATCATGAGTGTCCAAAATCATTCTGGGTTCAAGGTCCTGACAACCCATGTGCACCACGATCACAACACGGTGGTGACGAGCAAAACTGAGAATAACCAGAAACCCGGGACCCCGTTTACTCAAAACGGTTCCCCAAAAATACCAACACTGGCCTAACACGGCTACCAGACTCCACTCGGCCCCCAGGCCCGAGTGCAACTCATCCCACAATACCCTGACCTCTCGGCCCGCTACCCGGGCGAGGAACTCTATGTCTGAAGGAAATGCAAAGTGTGGGATGTCTAAGCAAAAAGAACCTAGCCCAGATTTAGGTTTTCTAAGGTCTGGTCAAACACATGCAACATATGACGGGGGTGCTAGGTCAAGTTCCAAGATTACTTCATTTTATCAGATAATAGGGAGCAAGGAGGTCACATGAACCTCAGATAATAACAGGAAAAGAATTCCTACAATCTAGCATGCCATACAAGAAAATAAACTAGCATGCAAAGTCCTACAACAGTAGAAATACTGAACAGTCCATAAAAGCTTGGAGATAGGGCCACCCACCTCGATTCGCCACCAATTGCTCGTAGACACTTGCAATTGGCCTCCACGCGAAACGGTGCCCGCTGCCGAAGTTCGCACGCAAAACGGAACAAGCTGCCGATACCCGCACGCAAAATGGTGCGGTAAAACACAGTCACTAATCCCCGAACAGCTCCTCCTGGTACATCATACAATCCAAGGTTACACTTATTCCAACACACGCCTAAACGCACTCAGTCTGAAATTCAACCCCAAAGATGTAATTATTTCACCTGCTGGAGGAGTTCCGAAAAATCCAAGAATAATACCACAGCGTTCCTCACGTCGATAGCTTCGAAACGAGTACCTGCACGCACAAAACGGAGTCCCGTAGGCCAAGTTACAAATTCCACAATATCGGCGCGCAGAAATCCAAAACCAAATAACTGTAAACTCCTGTACAGATAAAAGGGAAGTGTACACCTTCGGGGAAGCCTCCAAAAATCCAAGAAAAAAAAAAAAAATGGGGACGATCCTTGCGTCGAGTAGATGAAAAAAGTCTATAAGAGCGTCTCAATCCGATGCCCGGTTGCGGAGATAAAAATCCGGCAAGGTGACACTGTCCAAAACTCCATCAGAAAAAGGGGTCCCAGTAAGTATGGAGAAACTCCTCGAAACGAGCAAAACTGGGGGAAGTAGAAAATACCAATATCGTAGCTCTTCCTGTTACGAGTCCAACGGTACAAGAATCGCCTGAATCGGAGGTCGGAGTAAGCCGGGGGAGCTCGTGCACCGAAACGCGACGAAGAAGAAAACAAACGGACGAGTGTCGCGCCACGCATCCGCTCCAACGGAACACCTTGCACGCAAAACGAGGTTCGCGACGCGCTACCGCACCACCAAAAACCTCTCCCTCACACTCCCTCTCGCTCTCGGTGAAGAAGAAGGAAAGAAAAGCGGAGAAGAAAAGGCCTGCGGGGAAGAAGAAGAAGAAAAGGGGAGCTGGCGGTCCACGGTTCCGGTCCACGGAACCGGTCCACGGCGCGGCCCAATAGGAGGGCTCCACCGGCCGGTCCACAAGGCCGGGGCGCGTGCACCGGGTCCACGCACGCGCCCCGGGTGCCACGCGGCGCGCGACAACGCGCCCGTTACACGGGCGCGTTACACGCGCCGCGTTGCTCAGGCGCGGGACACGCGCGCGCCACACGGGCGCGCGCGCCCGCGCCCGCGCAGCCGCCAACGGGGGCCCGCCACGTGGCGGGCCCCGCGCAATCCGCGCCGAGGTGCGCCCTGACGCGCGCCTCGGTACGCGTGCCGCTGTCACCTCGCTCCCCGAGCCGCGCCAAAGCCTCGAAAAGCGTGCCGCGTCGCCTCGAAAAACGCGCAATTTCCCCGGGCTCCAAAACCAACAAATAAATAGTCCATTCTTAGCGATTTCGCGCGCTGAATCCAAAAACGATGTCCGTTTCTCCAAATTCTCGCCCGAAAATTTGCCGAATGCCCACTCGATCCGATTTTCATGCCGGGTCCACATCTGAAGTCCGATTTGCCCCATTTCAACTCTAAAAAATTTCCGAAGGCAACCGGAGAGGTAAACTTTTATCCAAACTTCGCCCGGAGTCCAATTTTGACATCGGAATCGCGCGAAATCACTTCCAAACACCCGACGGGTCCTCCAAATTCCCACGAGATCTCCTTTTAAGCCCGCGGTCCAACACTTGTGTCCAAATTGCGCACGAACACCACCGACGCTCCACGCAGACCTCCAGTGATGCAAACTAAGTCCCAAATTGCACCACAAACCAATTGTGGGCCCCAACACGCACACAAACACCCCCAACGGCCACCGAAAGCTGCCGAACAACCAGTAAACCCTACGCGGGGGATTCCGGGACCTCACATCCGCGCTCGAGCGTCGGATCGAGACGAGCCTATACACTTTTTTTCATCTACTCGTTGCGTGGATTATCACCATATTTTTCTTGGATTTTTTCGAGACCTTCCCGGAGGTATACTATTCCCTTTTTATCTGTGCAAGAGTTTACAGTTGTGTGGTTATGAGTGTTTGCGTACCTGTACTGTGGAATTTGTAACTCGGCCTACGGGGCTCGGAATTGGACGTGTAGGTACCCGTTTCGAAGGTCTCGACGCGACGATCGCAGTGATATTTTTACTGGAATTTTCAGGGCACTTTCAGCAGCTGAAATAATTGCATCTTTGGGACTGATTTTCAGATCGTGTGTACTTGGTTAATTTTTGGGATTAAAGTGTAATTGTGAACCTTGTGTTGTACCCAGGAGAGTTTGCGGGTATTGCTGGACCCGTTGGAGTTGGAGATTTGGGTTTCTAGGTATTTTCAGCTGTGGAACTTTGGACAGTTCAGCTCTTCAGGTGGGTGGCCTCGTCTTCAATACCTATGGACTGTACAGTATTTCTACTGATGTAGGACCTTGCATGATAGTGAATTTCTTGTGTAGCATGCTAGAATGTGATAATTGATATTTCTAGAGTTATTCGATGATCATGCGATCTTTTGCTTCCTACCATCTGTTAAATTATAGTTATCTTGGAACTTGACCTAGCATCCCTGTCATATGCTGCATGTGTAACCAGACCAGTAGAAAACTCCAACTTGGGCTAGGTTTATTCTGTTTTAGACATCCACACTTCTTTTCTTCCTGGACATAGTGTTTTACTCGCCCGGGTAGTGGGCCGAGTGGTCGGGATTCTTTTAGTGTGGGATGCATTTTACACTCGTGCTTGGGAGCAGAGTGGGGTCTGGTAGATGTAGTTGATCTTTCATCTGTGGCGGGAGCCGTTTGGGTAGACGGCGGCCCCGGGATGTGTTGTTTTATTGTCGCCACTGTGTTAGTGGCAGCTGTATACCAGTGTCAGGAGGACCTTGAACCCATAACCGTTTTCGAACACACATATGATTTTAGTCAACCAATGTTTTCTTCCAAGCATCGTAGGGTCGCCTGAGTCTGTTCTTGTTTGATTGGACGAAGGCATTAGCTCTTCGAGGCTTAAATATAAAACTTGTTTTCAATTGTTTTCCTAAAAAGAACTAAAAATCATTAAATATGGATTTCTTCCAGATCAAATGGCTTTCAGTAAGAAATGTCACCTTTTTCCTATAAATTAACCACTCGAGATGATTCGAGTGGTCTGGGTTCTAAGGTCTGTCTTTTTCTTTGGGATGAGAACAACGAGAGGCTATGACTAGAGCCTGTTCTTGTTTGATTAGGGTTGCAGGTTCTAGTCTTTCGGGGTTTCCGGACCCTTTTTTTGTGTCTGTATGTGGAGTTTATCCTGTCAGTGAGTTTGCAGGTTGGGTTGATGTTCTGTTGTTGGGAACCGTTGGAGTTGACGGTGGTCCCGGGTCGTTGAGTGTTGTCCGACCAGTTTTGTTAGCCTTGAGTTATGGGTCGATCCTGGCTGTGGAGTATCTCCAGCCAGTGTGTTTTGTGCTGTGAGCTGTTGGAGAGACTAGTGTCTCGTGTTTCGTGAGAGCTGATCAGCTGAGTCGTCGAGAGTGCTCCGACCGTCGTGCGAGATGTTTGAGGATTCTGAGTCTTTCCGTTCAGAGCGTGAGCGTGGATTTTGGACTATAGCCTGCAGTGCCACTTGAGGTCGACAGAGTGCGCGGATACCGTTGTCCTCGTTGGGGTCGCTCCCCTCGAGTGCCACGTCCGGGGTGGGTCTGCACTTTGGTATCACGACTTGTCGACGCCGTCCCTCTGACTGGGCCAGTTTTGGCAGTTAAGGACACAGTCCCTCTGGCTGGGCCAGTTTTGGCAGCTACGGACGCCCTACGTCAGTCCGGTCCTCCGGGATGTAACGGCAGTAGGTAGGCGCAGGTTTGACTGGACCCGAGGAGATAGTCAGGCAGATTGGGTGATCTGAGTTGAGGGATAGTAGATGCACTATGTTATCATCTGTTCCACTTTTTGAGCATCTAGATAGGGGCATAGTAGCTGTAGAGTTATTCATTTCTAGCTCTTTCCTTCAGTATTTCATTTGTTACAGCATGCCTCTAGTAGACTTAGTGGGCAGACCGTTGGGCTTGTTGGCGGCACCCACTGAGAACTACTGTGGGATGTAGTTCTCACTACCGTTCAAGGATTCGGTCCCTCTCGTTTAAAGTGGGGAAACTATGTCAACACGCCACTCACGGCTGGAGACGCTCTCGGTAGTCCATCAGGACGAACTCGACGCCATCAAATCTCGGCGTCCTGCCAGATCATCTCAATCTCACTAAAATAACCACCTGGTAACTCGGCCGGAGGTGAAAATCGCCTCAACAGGCCAAACCTTCGCCACTCACTAGGCGGCATCGCCACTCACTGGGCGGCATCGCCCCTCACTGGGCGGCATCGCCTCTCCATTGGGCGACATCGCCCCTCACTGGGCGGCATCGCCACTCATTGGGCGGCATCGCTCCTCACTGGGCGGCATCGCCACTCATTGGGCGGCATCGCCCCTCACTGGGCGGCATCGCCACCCACTGGGCGGCATCGTCTCTGGTAGCTCGGCCAGTGATAATTATCCATCTGGTGACTCGGCCAGTGATAATTATCCATCTGGTGACTCGGCCAGTGATAATTATCCATCTGGTAACTCGGCCAGTGATAATTATCCATCTGGTAACTCGGCCAGTGATAATTATCCATCTGGTAACTCGGCCAGTGATAATTATCCATCTGGTAACTCGACCAGTGATAATTATCCATCTGGTAACTCGGCCAGTGATAATTATCCATCTGGTAACTCGGCCAGTGATAATTATCCATCTGGTAACTCGACCAGTGATAATTATCCATCTGGTAACTCGGCCAGTGATAATTATCCATCTGGTAACTCGGCCAGGGAAAACGCCCTCCTGATAACTCAGCCAGGGAAAATATCCTCCTGATAACTCAGCCAGGGAAAATGCCCTCCTGGCAACTCGGCCAGGGAAAATGCCCTCCTGGCAACTCGGCCAGGGAAAACGCCCTCCTGGCAACTCAGCCAGGGAAAATATCCTCCTGGTAACTCAGCCAGGGAAAATGCCCTCCTGGCAACTCGGCCAGGGAAAATGCCCTCCTGGCAACTCGGCCAGGGAAAACGCCCTCCTGGCAACTCGGCCAGGGAAAATGCCCTCCTGGCAACTCGGCCAGGGAAAACGTCCTCCTGGTAACTCAGCCAGGGAAAATACCCTCCTGGTAACTCAGCCAGGGAAAATACCCTCCTGGTAACTCAGCCAGGGAAAATATCCCCCTGGTAACTCAGCCAGGGAAAATACCCTCCTGGTAACTCAGCCAGGGAAAACGCCCTCCTGGTAACTCAGCCAGGGAAAATATCCCCCTGGTAACTCAGCCAGGGAAAATACCCTCCTGGTAACTCAGCCAGGGAAAATATCCTCCTGGTAACTCAGCCAGGAAAAATGCCCTCCTGGCAACTCGGCCAGGGAAAACGTCCTCCTGGTAACTCAGCCAGGGAAAATGCCCTCCTGGTAACTCAGCCAGGGAAAATACCCTCCTGGTAACTCAGCCAGGGAAAATATCCTCCTGGTAACTCAGCCAGGAAAAATGCCCTCCTGGCAACTCGGCCAGGGAAAATGCCCTCCTGGCAACTCGGCCAGGGAAAATATCCCCACAGCTGGGATCGCCGTCACTTCAAACGGCCCCCACAACAACGCCCCACTCATAGACGAGGAGAACCGGCTGACACGGCAAAGATCCAAAAATCCTGATAGACTGGTGCCTAGAATCCCAATCAAACAAGAACAGACTCTAGGCTCAGCCTATCGAAGTTCTCGATCCATTACCGTTCAGGGATTCGGCCCTTCTCGGTTAAAGTGGGGAACTAACACAACACACAAACTCCTGGGTCTCGCACTGCTCTGATAGCTCCGTCTCCCGCTGCTCGGGTGCTCATCAGGTGCGGGGTGTGTCCTATCAAACATGACGTCTCAGGGGTATCGCAAACCACTGCACAATAACAAACGTCAGGACACAACAACCATACGACCCAATCCAGCGAAAGTCTAGACATGTCATCCATTCCATAGCACTATGCTGTCAGCAGCCACATAACCGCTTAGGAAAGTAAACATGTCAATCACTCATCCCGACTCTTGGGAGAGGTAAAACTCAATCAGGACTCTCGCTAAAGTCACGACTCTCACGTAGTCATCCTAATATCCAACCACAAGCCTAGGGTTTCTAAGTCCACCACGACCTACAACCTAGGCTCTGATACCACTCTAATCTGTCACGCCCCGGGGTCGAAACTGCGACCCGGGCTCGCCAACAGATCCGCCATCTGTACGGAAACTGCCGTACAGACGAAGCGTCTAACCTGCAGAAAGAAACATCTACAGTAAACAGATATCAGAGAGCTGAAAGTAGACTACTAAAAACTGAAATCAAACACTGTACAACTGAAAATAAAACCATATCCATCTCCCACTAAAAGAAATCGTATACAAAGTCCTCTGATACAAAACTCAAAAGGGAGGTATCTCCAATGAATACATCAGTGTACAAACTCTCGATACAAGAATATCCTCACTACAACAGTCTCTCAAACTGTAAAAGTAAAATACAACTCTATACCTCTCTACAAAGGTCTCTCAACAGAGGAAGAAGAAGTGACCATCAACCGAAGCTCTCCTCTGAAGGGGGTACCGCTACACTCCAACGACGGGTAGGGAACTAGCTCGCGACTCCCTCGCCTCGGCCAGAAGGATCAGCAACAGGAACACAGGAACAGAAGAAGAAGTCCCTGGGGAAAAGACACCACGACGGGTGTGAGAACTACTTCCCACAGTAGTTCTCAGTGGGTGCCGTCAACAAGTCCAACGGTCTGCCCACCAAGTCTACCAGAGGTAAAAGATAATAGGCAAAGAAATCTAAACAAGAAAAGCTGGAACTACTCTACAGCTACCATGCCTCTATCTAGATACTCAAAAGTGGAACAGATCAAAGTAAATGAGACCACTCGCACCCAAGGTGCTCAATCGTCCCAATCGAACTGACTACCTCAAAGGTTCAGTCAAGCCCGCGCCTGTCGACTAGGAACGCTCCTGCCCACTACCACACATCCACATGAGGACGGGATTTACGTGGGGCGTCCTGTCCGACTAACTCATCCCTCGCGCAAAACTGCCTCAACAGGCCAACCATCGCATCCACTGCGGCATCTCAGGGGCGCGGCCCCAACTGAGGAAAACGGCGCGGCATAGAGTAATCGACATTGGCATATGCAGGCTATAGTCTAAATCCACGCTCACTCTCAGAACGGTAGGACTCAAGATCCCCAAATATCTCGCACAACAGTCGGAGCACTCTCGACGACTCAGCTGATCGGCTAACTCGAAACACGAGACACTAGCCTCTCCAACAGCTCGCAGCACAAAGCTCACTGGCTGGAGATACTCCACAGCCAGGAACGACCCACAACTCAGGGTAACAAAACAGGTCGGACAACACTCAACGACCTGGGACCACCGTCAACCCCAACGGTTCCCAACAAGACGGACCGGAAGAACTCGACGGCCCGGGACTACCGTCTACTCAACGGCTCCCTGCCACGACAGTATAAAAGGGAAACAAGACCTCTCGGGACTACCGTTTACCCAAACGGCTCCCCGCACAGATAAGCAACCCGCTACAACTACCAGACTCCACTCTGCTCCCAAGCAAGAGTGCAAAAGCATCCCACACTAAAAGCAAGTCCCGACCTCTCGGCCCACTACCCGGGCGAGAAACACTATGTCCAGGGACGAAAGAACAGTGTGGATGTCTAAGCATAAATAACCCTAGCCCAAGTGAGGGTTTTCTACTGGTCTGGTTACACATGCAACATATGACGGGGGTGCTAGGTCAAGTTCCAAGATAACTATATTAACAGATAATAAAAGGAATAACAATTCCTACAATATAGCATGCTACCCAATGAAATAACTATCATGCATAGTCCTACATCAGTAGAAATACTGTACAGTCCATAAAACTTGGAGATAAGGCCACCCACCTCGATTTGCCACCAATTGCTCGTAGACACTTGCAATTGGCCTCCACGCGATCCGCACGCAAACGATGCCCGCTGCCGGAGTCCGCACGCAAAACGGAGCACGCCGCCGGAGTCCGCACGCAAAACGGAGCACGCCGCCGGAGTCCGCACGCAAAAACGGAGTCTGCACAAAAAACGGTGCACGGTGTCAGGATCCGCCGCAAAACGGGGTCCGCACGCAAAACGGTGCACAGTGCCGGAGTCCGCACGCAAAACGGTGCACGGTGCCAGGATCCGCCCGCAAAACGGGGTCCGCACGCAAAACGGTGCACAGTGCCGGAGTCCGCACGCAAAACGGTGCACGGTGCCAGGATCCGCCCGCAAAACGGGGTCCGCACGCAAAACGGTGCACAGTGCCGGAGTCCGCACGCAAAACGGTGCACGGTGCCAGGATCCGCACGCAAAACGGGGTCCGCACGCAAAACGGTGCACAGTGCCGGAGTCCGCACGCAAAACGGTGCACGGTGCCAGGATCCGCCCGCAAAACGGGGTCCGCACGCAAAACGGTGCACAGTGCCGGAGTCCGCACGCAAAACGGTGCACGGCGGCAGGATCCGCCCGTAAAACGGGGTCCGCACGCAAAACGGTGCACAGTGCGCCAATAACAGTCTAAAAGAATGCTCCATAAACTGTACAAAAATACAGTAAAACCAACACACGGGACTTACACATTTGCGCCGCCGTCGCCGAACCACTCCGCCGGGCGTCCTCGCACGCAAAACGGAGTCCACGACGCGCCGCCGCACCTCACCCAAGCTCCACCCTCACTCCCTCTCGCTCTCGGTTGCAGGACAAAGAAAAGAGAGGAGAAAAAATGGTGGTGCGGGGAGGAAGAAGAAGAAGAAGAAAAAGGGGAGAAAGAGGAATGGTCCACGGGCCCGGTCCACGGGCCCGGTCCACGGCGGCCACCAATGGGAAGAGCCAACCGGCCGGTTCACAGCGCTGGGCGCGTGCGCCGGGTCCACGCACGCGCCCAGCGCGCCACGTGGCGCGCAACCATGCGCGCCACGCGGGCGCGCAGTCCGCGCGCCACACGGGCGCGTGACACCGCGCCCGTGCTGGCGCGGGACACGGGGCCGCCACACGGGCGCGCGCCCACGCGCGCCCGAGCGGGCGCCAGTGGGGGCCCGCCACGTGGCGGCCCCCGCGTGCGCCCGCGCTCCGCAGGCGCGCTTCCCAAGCGCGCCTGTCGCACGCACCGCCAGCGCGTCCGTACGGCCCTCGGGATCCGAGCCGCCAAGCACCTCGGGATACGTGCCATGCCTCGAAACTCGTGCCGCGTCGCCTCGAAAAACGCGCACACCATCCGGGCTCCAAAACCAACAAATAAATAGTCCATTCTTAGCGATTTCGCGCGCTGAATCCAAAAACGATGTCCGTTTCTCCAAATTCTCACCCAAAAATTTGCCGAATGCCAACTCGATCCGATTTCCGCGCCGGGTCCATTTTTAAAGTCCGATTTGCTAAATTCCAACTCTAAAAATTCCCGAAGGCGACCGGAGAGGTAACTTTTATCCGGACTTCACCCGGAGTCTAAATTTGACATCTGAATCGCGCGAAATCACTTCTAAACACCCGACGGGTCCCCCAACTTCCCACGGGGTCTCAATTTAAGCCCGAAGTCCACCACTTGTGTCCAAATTGCACGCAACCCACGCAGGCCTCCAGTGATGCAAGCAAATCCCAAATTGCATCACAAATTCATTTCTTGGGCCCGACACGCGCACAAACACTCCCAACGGCCACTAAAAGCTGCCCAACAACCAGCAACTCCTACGTCGGGGATTCCGGGACCTCACATCCTCCCCCACTAAAAGAAAGTTTCGTCCTCGAAACTAAATCAAGCCCATCAGGAGTCAAGAATACCATGGCTAGGTATCTAACAATACGCCTCCAGCTCCCCAAACTCCACTCGCTCCTCGTGATTACTCCGCAACAACAACAAGTACGGTATGACCCGATGTGCAATTCTCTCATCTCTCGAGCCAGAATTCGCAACGGTCGTCCATCGTACTCCACTAATCACGGATCTCAAAGGGCCAAGTAAAACACGGGCGAGGAAAACACATCCCTACTGAGCTGAGACGTGGAAAACCACAGGGCTCCTCACAAAGGCTGGGGGAAACGGGAAAACCACAAGTGTAACACGCACCAAACCACCACATGGTGCCAATCTCAACAAGACGACCCGCAGCATACCCGCACATTCATCCAATAAGGAGGGGAATCCAAAAAGCTGGGGTCTTCACTTGGTTACTCCCCGATCCGAACCCACTCGAGTGGACTACACAATTACAGGCTACCATCAAAAGGGATCCTCTAAAGGCACAATCTCATGCCGCAGTTGGTCGCTCAGCTCAACATGCTAGCAAAACCCCAACGGACCCTCGGGTCGAAGTCGATCCCTCAACTAAAAAGAACACCCTGACGGGAACAAACCGTCGGTGAACGGGACTGAAAACTGGCTCGCAAGGCAATCATAAAGCTGATGCCCAAACTCGCGATCAAAAGTCCGAAACATCCCCAAAAACTCTCACCGTTGTGTACCTACAACGTGGCATCACTGCCGTGCACCAACGGCGTGGCATCATCACTGCCGTGCACCAACGGCGTGGCATCACCGCCGTGCACCAACGGCGTGGCATCACTGCCGTGCACCAACGGCGTGGCATCACCGCCGTGCACCAACGGCGTGGCATCACCGCCGTGCACCAACGGCGTGGCATCACCGCCGTGCACCAACGGCGTGGCATCACCGCCGTGCACCAACGGCGTGGCATCACCACCGTGTATCAACGGTGTGGTATACTCAAGCATCACGGCCTCAGATCTTCACAGTCCTATACCCTCGAAACTTCCGGAGCTGAGGAAGGGCCAAAAGATCAATAGGCAAAAACCAGGGCCCCAACTGCACAGGGCAGGACCAACAACACTATCTATGTGCAACACGTGATCAGGTATCTAACCTCACGAGCACAAGCTAAGGGTCCTATCTCCAGCCCATACAACAATGCAAATGCCCTAGCACTCTCACAGCCATGTCGGAGAACCCTCAACGACTCAACTCACAACAACACCCCACTCCAAGGCGAGAAGAACCGACTGACGCGGCAAAGATCCGGAAATCCCGATAGACCGGTGCCTAGAACCCCAATCAAACAAGAACAGACTCTAGGCTTAGTCTATCAAAGTTTTCACTCCTTTACCGTTCAAGGATTCGGTCCCTCTCGTTTAAAGTGGGGAAACTATGTCAACACGCCACTCACGGCTGGAGACGCTCCCGGTAGTCCATCAGGACGAACTCGACGCCATCAAATCTCGGCGTCCTGCCAGATCATCTCAATCTCACTAAAATAACCACCTGGTAACTCGGCCGGAGGTGAAAATCGCCTCAACAGGCCAAACCTTCGCCACTCACTAGGCGGCATCGCCACTCACTGGGCGGCATCGCCCCTCACTGGGCGGCATCGCCTCTCCATTGGGCGACATCGCCCCTCACTGGGCGGCATCGCCACTCATTGGGCGGCATCGCTCCTCACTGGGCGGCATCGCCACTCATTGGGCGGCATCGCCCCTCACTGGGCGGCATCGCCACCCACTGGGCGGCATCGTCTCTGGTAGCTCGGCCAGTGATAATTATCCATCTGGTGACTCGGCCAGTGATAATTATCCATCTGGTAACTCGGCCAGTGATAATTATCCATCTGGTAACTCGGCCAGTGATAATTATCCATCTGGTAACTCGGCCAGTGATAATTATCCATCTGGTAACTCGGCCAGTGATAATTATCCATCTGGTAACTCGGCCAGTGATAATTATCCATCTGGTAACTCGGCCAGTGATAATTATCCATCTGGTAACTCGACCAGTGATAATTATCCATCTGGTAACTCGGCCAGTGATAATTATCCATCTGGTAACTCGGCCAGTGATAATTATCCATCTGGTAACTCGACCAGTGATAATTATCCATCTGGTAACTCGGCCAGTGATAATTATCCATCTGGTAACTCGGCCAGGGAAAACGCCCTCCTGATAACTCAGCCAGGGAAAATATCCTCCTGGTAACTCAGCCAGGGAAAATGCCCTCCTGGCAACTCGGCCAGGGAAAATGCCCTCCTGGCAACTCGGCCAGGGAAAACGCCCTCCTGGTAACTCAGCCAGGGAAAATGCCCTCCTGGTAACTCGGCCAGGGAAAATGCCCTCCTGGTAACTCGGCCAGGGAAAATGCCCTCCTGGTAACTCGGCCAGGGAAAATGCCCTCCTGGTAACTCGGCCAGGGAAAACGTCCTCCTGGTAACTCAGCCAGGGAAAATACCCTCCTGGTAACTCAGCCAGGGAAAATACCCTCCTGGTAACTCAGCCAGGGAAAATATCCCCCTGGTAACTCAGCCAGGAAAAATACCCTCCTGGTAACTCAGCCAGGGAAAATACCCTCCTGGTAACTCAGCCAGGGAAAATACCCTCCTGGTAACTCAGCCAGGGAAAATATCCTCCTGGTAACTCAGCCAGGGAAAATACCCTCCTGGTAACTCAGCCAGGGAAAATATCCTCCTGGTAACTCAGCCAGGGAAAATGCCCTCCTGGTAACTCAGCCAGGGAAAATCCTCCTGGTAACTCAGCCAGGGAAAATGCCCTCCTGGTAACTCAGCCAGGGAAAATACCCTCCTGGTAACTCAGCCAGGGAAAATATCCTCCTGGTAACTCAGCCAGGAAAAATGCCCTCCTGGCAACTCGGCCAGGGAAAATGCCCTCCTGGCAACTCGGCCAGGGAAAATATCCCCACAGCTGGGATCGCCGTCACTTCAAACGGCCCCCACAACAACGCCCCACTCATAGACGAGAAGAACCGGCTGACACGGCAAAGATCCAAAAATCCTGATAGACCGGTGCCTAGAATCCCAATCAAACAAGAACAAACTCTAGGCTCAGCCTATCGAAGTTCTCGATCCATTACCGTTCAGGGATTCGGCCCTTCTCGGTTAAAGTGGGGAACTAACACAACACACAAACTCCTGGGTCTCGCACTGCTCTGATAGCTCCGTCTCCCGCTGCTCGGGTGCTCATCAGGTGCGGGGTGTGTCCTATCAAACATGACGTCTCAGGGGTATCGCAAACCGCTGCACAATAACAAACGTCAGGACACAACAACCATACGACCCAATCCAGCGAAAGTCTAAGACATGTCATCCATTCCATAGCACTATGTTGTCAGCAGCCACATAACCGCTTAGGAAAGTAAACATGTCAATCTCTCATCCCGACTCTTGGGAGAGGTAAAAACTCAATCAGGACTCTCGCTAAAGTCACGACTCTCACGTAGTCATCCTAATATCCAACCACAAGCCTAGGGTTTCTAAGTCCACCACGACCTACAACCTAGGCTCTGATACCACTCTAATCTGTCACGCCCCGGGGTCGAAACTGCGACCCGGGCTCGCCAACAGATCCGCCATCTGTACGGAAACTGCCGTACAGACGAAGCGTCTAACCTGCAGAAAGAAACATCTACAGTAAACAGATATCAGAGAGCTGAAAGTAGACTACTAAAAACTGAAATCAAACACTGTACAACTGAAAATAATACCATATCCATCTCCCAAATACGATCGTATACAAAGTCCTCTGATACAAAACTCAAAAGGGAGGTATCTCCAATGAATACATCAGTGTACAAACTCTCGATACAAGAATATCCTCACTACAACAGTCTCTCAAACTGTAAAAGTAAAATACAACTCTATACCTCTCTACAAAGGTCTCTCAACAGAGGAAGAAGAAGTAAACCATCAACCGAAGCTCTCCTCTGAAGGGGGTACCGCTACACTCCAACGACGGGTAGGGAACTAGCTCGCGACTCCCTCGCCTCGGCCAGAAGGATCAGCAACAGGAGCACAGGAACAGAAGAAGAAGTCCCTGGGGAAAAGACACCACGACGGGTGTGAGAACTACTTCCCACAGTAGTTCTCAGTGGGTGCCGTCAACAAGTCCAACGGTCTGCCCACCAAGTCTACCAGAGGTAAAGATAACAGGCAAAGAAATCTGAACAAGAAAAGCTGGAACTACTCTACAGCTACCATGCCTCTATCTAGATACTCAAAAGTGGAACAGATCAAAGTAAATGAGACCACTCGCACCCAAGGTGCTCAATCGTCCCAATCGAACTGACTACCTCAAAGGTCCAGTCAAGCCCGCGCCTGTCGACTAGGAACGCTCCTGCCCACTACCACACATCCACATGAGGACGGGATTTACGTGGGGCGTCCTGTCCGACTAACTCATCCCTCGCGCAAAACTGCCTCAACAGGCCAACCATCGCATCCACTGCGGCATCTCAGGGGCGCGGCCCCAACTGAGGAAAACGGCGCGGCATAGAGTAATCAACATTGGCATATGCAGGCTAGTCTAAATCCACGCTCACTCTCAGAACGGTAGGACTCAAGATCCCCAAATATCTCGCACAACAGTCGGAGCACTCTCGACGACTCAGCTGATCGGCTAACTCGAAACACGAGACACTAGCCTCTCCAACAGCTCGCAGCACAAAGCTCACTGGCTGGAGATACTCCACAGCCAGGAACGACCCACAACTCAGGGTAACAAAACAGGTCGGACAACACTCAACGACCTGGGACCACCGTCAACCCCAACGGTTCCCAACAAGACGGACCGGAAGATACTCGACGGCCCGGGACTACCGTCTACTCAACGGCTCCCTCCCACGACAGCATAAAAGGGAAACAAGACCTCTCGGGACTACCGTTTACCCAAACGGCTCCCCGCACAGATAAGCAACCCGCTACAACTACCAGACTCCACTCTGCTCCCAAGCAAGAGTGCAAAAGCATCCCACACTAAAAGCAAGTCCCGACCTCTCGGCCCACTACCCGGGCGAGAAACACTATGTCCAGGGATGAAAGAACAGTGTGGATGTCTAAGCATAAATAACCCTAGCCCAAGTGAGGGTTTTCTACTGGTCTGGTTACACATGCAACATATGACGGGGGTGCTAGGTCAAGTTCCAAGATAACTATATTAACAGATAATAAAAGGAATAACAATTCCTACAATATAGCATGCTACACAATGAAATAACTATCATGCATAGTCCTACATCAGTAGAAATACTGTACAGTCCATAAAACTTGGAGATAAGGCCACCCACCTCGATTTGCCACCAATTGCTCGTAGACACTTGCAATTGGCCTCCACGCGATCCGCACGCAAACGATGCCCGCTGCCGGAGTCCGCACGCAAAACGGAGCACGCCGCCGGAGTCCGCACGCAAAACGGAGCACGCCGCCGGAGTCCGCACGCAAAAACGGAGTCTGCACAAAAAACGGTGCACGGTGTCAGGATCCGCCGCAAAACGGGGTCCGCACGCAAAACGGTGCACAGTGCCGGAGTCCGCACGCAAAACGGTGCACGGTGCCAGGATCCGCCCGCAAAACGGGGTCCGCACGCAAAACGGTGCACAGTGCCGGAGTCCGCACGCAAAACGGTGCACGGTGCCAGGATCCGCCCGCAAAACGGGGTCCGCACGCAAAACGGTGCACAGTGCCGGAGTCCGCACGCAAAACGGTGCACGGTGCCAGGATCCGCCCGCAAAACGGGGTCCGCACGCAAAACGGTGCACAGTGCCGGAGTCCGCACGCAAAACGGTGCACGGTGCCAGGATCCGCCCGCAAAACGGGGTCCGCACGCAAAACGGTGCACAGTGCCGGAGTCCGCACGCAAAACGGTGCACGGTGCCAGGATCCGCCCGCAAAACGGGGTCCGCACGCAAAACGGTGCACAGTGCCGGAGTCCGCACGCAAAACGGTGCACGGCGGCAGGATCCGCCCGTAAAACGGGGTCCGCACGCAAAACGGTGCACAGTGCGCCAATAACAGTCTAAAAGAATGCTCCATAAACTGTACAAAAATACAGTAAAACCAACACACGGGACTTACACATTTGCGCCGCCGTCGCCGAACCACTCCGCCGGGCGTCCTCGCACGCAAAACGGAGTCCACGACGCGCCGCCGCACCTCACCCAAGCTCCACCCTCACTCCCTCTCGCTCTCGGTTGCAGGAGAAAGAAAAGAGAGGAGAAAAAATGGTGGTGCGGGGAGGAAGAAGAAGAAGAAGAAAAAGGGGAGAAAGAGGAATGGTCCACGGGCCCGGTCCACGGGCCCGGTCCACGGCGGCCACCAATGGGAAGAGCCAACCGGCCGGTTCACAGCGCTGGGCGCGTGCGCCGGGTCCACGCACGCGCCCAGCGCGCCACGTGGCGCGCAACCATGCGCGCCACGCGGGCGCGCAGTCCGCGCGCCACACGGGCGCGTGACACCGCGCCCGTGCTGGCGCGGGACACGGGGCCGCCACACGGGCGCGCGCCCACGCGCGCCCGAGCGGGCGCCAGTGGGGGCCCGCCACGTGGCGGCCCCCGCGTGCGCCCGCGCTCCGCAGGCGCGCTTCCCAAGCGCGCCTGTCGCGCCTGACGCACCGCCAGCGCGTCCGTACGGCCCTCGGGATCCGAGCCGCCAAGCACCTCGGGATACGTGCCATGCCTCGAAACTCGTGCCGCGTCGCCTCGAAAAACGCGCACACCATCCGGGCTCCAAAACCAACAAATAAATAGTCCAATCTTAGCGATTTCGCGCGCTGAATCCAAAAACGATGTCCGTTTCTCCAAATTCTCACCCAAAAATTTGCCGAATGCCAACTCGATCCGATTTCCGCGCCGGGTCCATTTTTAAAGTCCGATTTGCTAAATTCCAACTCTAAAAATTCCCGAAGGCGACCGGAGAGGTAACTTTTATCCGGACTTCACCCGAAGTCTAAATTTGACATCTGAATCGCGCGAAATCACTTCTAAACACCCGACGGGTCCCCCAACTTCCCACGGGGTCTCAATTTAAGCCCGAAGTCCACCACTTGTGTCCAAATTGCACGCAACCCACGCAGGCCTCCAGTGATGCAAGCAAATCCCAAATTGCATCACAAATTCATTTCTTGGGCCCGACACGCGCACAAACACTCCCAACGGCCACTAAAAGCTGCCCAACAACCAGCAACTCCTACGTCGGGGATTCCGGGACCTCACAAGCGTCGCCGATACCGAGGAGCGGATCCAAAAACACCACCGTCCGCGGAGATCGGGATCGCGTTGTCTTCTCCGTCAGAGCTAGGTTAGCACAATTTTCGTCTTCGCTTTGTGAATCTTCACCTTTGGTTAACGTTACTTTAGTTTCTTTGCATTCTTGGATGTCGTTGGTTGGTTCCGTTCGTCGGTTTTTGATCGTTAGTATTTTCATGATTCGTGTTGTGGGTCTCGTCTCTCAGTTTTTGGTAATTTAGTTTTGCGTTAGGGTTCGTTGGTTTTGTTCGTTTTGATCGTTGGTTCGTACGATGGTTTCGTTCGGTGATTTTGTTCGGTTTGATCATTGGATGGCTTTGGTTCGTTGGTTTTGTTCGGTTCGATTATTAGCCTTTGTTCGCAGGTTTTGTTCATGGTGACGAGTTTTTGGGGTTTTCGGCGGGGACGCTAAGGATCGTCGACGGTGGCTCCATCGCCGCTCGATGCCCTAGCCAAGCCGCTATGAGGACCCGAATCCCCACTTAAGGGTTTATTGATGGATTAGTGGCTTCTGGGAGTGTTTGTGCGTGTGTCGGGCCCAAGAAAAGGATTCCTAGTGAAATGGGAGCAAGATTGCTTAATAGGAGGCCCATATTGGGTGATTGAGGTTTTTGCGCGCGTATTGGAACCAAGGAATTGGCCCGGCACGAAAAATAGATCAAGTTCACTTTTTCGAGAATTTTCGACAAATTTTAGAAGTGGAACTGGGTAGAACGGACTTCAGATTTGGATTCAGCGCGTGAAAACGATCGAAATGGGCTATTTACTTATATTTTTCGGAGCCCGGATGACCCGGCATGGATTTCGAGGCAGTTGTACTATTCCGGCGGCGGCGGCGGCGGCGGGCGGCGGCGGAGCGCGGCGGCGCGGGCTCGGGCAGGCGGTGGAGCGGCCGCGGGCAGGCGCGCGGTCCACGGGGCCAGCGTGCACCGTGGGGCTGGACGCGTGGCATCTCGTGAGTGGCGGGCGCAGCGGGCGCGGTCCACGGGAGTGTCGCGGGTGCACGGTGGACCGGAGCGGGACACGTGGCGTGATGGCATTAGCTGGTGCACGAGCGCGCGGTCTACGCGGCTGGCGGCGGGTGCCTCGGGATGCATGCCCGACACGGGGTCGCGGGCGGCGCGGTCGCGCACGTGGGCGCGGCGTGGGCGCGGCCGGGCGACGTGGGGGCGCCACTTGGCGCCCCGCGGTTGGTCGGGTACAGCCGCGCACGCCGAGCTGTCGGGCCATGCGGCGCTCCGCGAGTGGCGGGCGCGCGTGCGTCGGGCGCGGGGGAAGCCGCAAGGCCACATGTCGGCTCTGGAGCAATCCGGACGCGCACAGTGTTGGGTCGGGCCCAACACTGTAGCAGCCCGGAATGCCCCGGGTGCCCGGATTTGGGCCCAAAAAGTCCAAGTTTGGATTTTTTTTTTTTTGTTGAGCCTATTTATACTCCCCTTCCTTCTCCAAATTGAGGTTTTTCCCGAGCTCCCCTGCCCTTGGACCCTTCAGCAAAGTTGGAGATCTTCCTGTCGCGCATCTTTTGGTGGAGGCCCGGAATTTTTGGAAGCCGCGGCGTCGACGACTTCGGCATCGTAGCACAGAGCGACGATATTTCTTCGGAGGCCCGTTATCATCGCAGTTCAGTCTGAGAGGTCCACAGAGCTACTCCGATAGTATTTTTGGACGATTTTTATGGTGTCGCATTCACGAGACGTACACCTTCGATTTCCGTGTTGATCACCTTGCTTGATTCTGAGTTCGTGGCACGGTTTTCGAGACATTTCGAAGCCACTATTTTGCTGGTGGAGTTTATGGACAGCAGCCCCTTGCCGGAATTTTATCTCCGCGCTCGAGCGTCGGATCGAGACGAGCCTATACACTTTTTTTCATCTACTCGTTGCGTGGATTATCACCATATTTTTCTTGGATTTTTTCGAGACCTTCCCGGAGGTATACTATTCCCTTTTTATCTGTGCAAGAGTTTACAGTTGTGTGGTTATGAGTGTTTGCGTACCTGTACTGTGGAATTTGTAACTCGGCCTACGGGGCTCGGAATTGGACGTGTAGGTACCCGTTTCGAAGGTCTCGACGCGACGATCGCAGTGATATTTTTACTGGAATTTTCAGGGCACTTTCAGCAGCTGAAATAATTGCATCTTTGGGACTGATTTTCAGATCGTGTGTACTTGGTTAATTTTTGGGATTAAAGTGTAATTGTGAACCTTGTGTTGTACCCAGGAGAGTTTGCAGGTATTGCTGGACCCGTTGGAGTTGGAGATTTGGGTTTCTAGGTATTTTCAGCTGTGGAACTTTGGACAGTTCAGCTCTTCAGGTGGGTGGCCTCGTCTTCAATACCTATGGACTGTACAGTATTTCTACTGATGTAGGACCTTGCATGATAGTGAATTTCTTGTGTAGCATGCTAGAATGTGATAATTGATATTTCTAGAGTTATTCGATGATCATGCGATCTTTTGCTTCCTACCATCTGTTAAATTATAGTTATCTTGGAACTTGACCTAGCATCCCTGTCATATGCTGCATGTGTAACCAGACCAGTAGAAAACTCCAACTTGGGCTAGGTTTATTCTGTTTTAGACATCCACACTTCTTTTCTTCCTGGACATAGTGTTTTACTCGCCCGGGTAGTGGGCCGAGTGGTCGAGATTCTTTTAGTGTGGGATGCATTTTACACTCGTGCTTGGGAGCAGAGTGGAGTCTGGTAGATGTAGTTGATCTTTCATCTGTGGCGGGAGCCGTTTGGGTAGACGGCGGCCCCGGGATGTGTTGTTTTATTGTCGCCACTGTGTTAGTGGCAGCTGTATACCAGTGTCAGCAGGACCTTGAACCCAGAACCGTTTTCGAACACACATATGATTTTAGTCAACCAATGTTTTCTTCCAAGCATCGTAGGGTCGCCTGAGTCTGTTCTTGTTTGATTGGACGAAGGCATTAGCTCTTCGAGGCTTGGATATAAAACTTGTTTTCAATTGTTTTCCTAAAAAGAACTAAAAATCATTAAATATGGATTTCTTCCAGATCAAATGGCTTTCAGTAAGAAATGTCACCTTTTTCCTATAAATTAACCACTCGAGATGATTCGAGTGGTCTGGGTTCTAAGGTCTGTCTTTTTCTTTGGGACGAGAACAACGAGAGGCTATGACTAGAGCCTGTTCTTGTTTGATTAGGGTTGTAGGTTCTAGTCTTTCGGGGTTTCCGGACCCTTTTTTTGTGTCTGTATGTGGAGTTTATCCTGTCAGTGAGTTTGCAGGTTGGGTTGATGTTCTGTTGTTGGGAACCGTTGGAGTTGACGGTGGTCCCGGGTCGTTGAGTGTTGTCCGACCAGTTTTGTTAGCCTTGAGTTATGGGTCGATCCTGGCTGTGGAGTATCTCCAGCCAGTGTGTTTTGTGCTGTGAGCTGTTGGAGAGGCTAGTGTCTCGTGTTTCGTGAGAGCTGATCAGCTGAGTCGTCGAGAGTGCTCCGACCGTTGTGCGAGATGTTTGAGGATTCTGAGTCTTTCCGTTCAGAGCGTGAGCGTGGATTTTGGACTATAGCCTGCAGTGCCACTTGAGGTCGACAGAGTGCGCGGATACCGTTGTCCTCGTTGGGGTCGCTCCCCTCGAGTGCCACGTCCGGGGTGGGTCTGCACTTTGGTATCGCGACTTGTCGACGCCGTCCCTCTGACTGGGCCAGTTTTGGCAGTTACGGACACAGTCCCTCTGGCTGGGCCAGTTTTGGCAGCTACGGACGCCCTACGTCAGTCCGGTCCTCCGGGATGTAACGGCAGTAGGTAGGCGCAGGTTTGACTGGACCCGAGGAGATAGTCAGGTAGATTGGGTGATCTGAGTTGAGGGATAGTAGATGCACTATGTTATCATCTGTTCCACTTTTTGAGCATCTAGATAGGGGCATAGTAGCTGTAGAGTTATTCATTTCCAGCTCTTTCCTTCAGTATTTCATTTGTTACAGCATGCCTCTAGTAGACTTAGTGGGCAGACCGTTGGGCTTGTTGGCGGCACCCACTGAGAACTACTGTGGGATGTAGTTCTCACACCCGTCGTGGTGTCTTTTTCCCCAGGGACTTCTGCTCCTGTTCCTGCTGCTCCAGTTGCTGCTTCTTCAGATCGAGGTAAGGGAGTCGCGAGCTAGATCCCTACCAGTCGTCGTCTAGAGAGTAGATGTACCCTTTTTATATTTTGAGAGTTTCTTGTTGAGAGACCTTGTAGTGAGGCATAGAGTTGTACTTTTCTTTCATTGCTGAGAGAGACTTATGTACTTTTGGTGAGGACTTTGTGTTGTATATATTTGATTTCAGCTTTTACTCTTCAGCTCTGATATCTGTTTAGTATAGTATCTTCCTTTTGCAGGTTTGACGCTTCATCTATACGGGGTTCACCGTATGGGCGGCGGATCTGTTGGCGAGCCTGGGTCGCAGTTTCGACCCCGGGGCGTGACAGTCGCCGCCGCTCGATGCCCTAGCTAAGACGCCGCGGCCACCTCCTCGCGCTGCCACCGCAAGCTGCGCGCCGCCGAGGCGCTGCCACCGCAGGCCGCGCGCCGCCGAGGCGCTGTCGCCGCGCGCAGCCAAGCGGGCTGCCGCCCGCGCGCGCTACTTGCGCATGCTGCCTCGCCGCTGCCGTGCCCGCGCGGGGCTACCGCGCCGCGCGAGCTGCCGCCTGTGCGCGCTGCTGCACGCTGCTTGCGCATGCCCGCGTGGGGCTGCCACGCCGCTGCTATGCTCGCGCGGGGCTACCGCGCCGCGCGCGCTGCTTGCGCGTGCCCGCCCGGGGCTACTGCGCTGCGCTGCTTGCCGCCCGCGCGCGCTGCTTGCGCGTGCCCACGCGCGGCTGCCGTGGTGCTGCCGTGCCCGCGCGAGGCCGCTGCACCACCGCTAAGTCCGCATGGGTCGAGCCGCTGCCGTCGACAGTTTCGCTCGACGATTTTGGCTTGACAGTTTTTGTTTGACCATTTACTTGGCGTGTTCATCGACGGTTTTGCTCAACGGTTTTGGCTTGACAGTTTTTGTTTGACCATTTACTCAGCGGTTTTCCACTTGACGGTGCAGTCCGCTTGACGGTGCAGCCCGCTTGATGGTGCAGCCCGCTTGATGGTGCAGCCCGCTTGACGGTGCAGTCTGCTTGACGGTGCAGTTCACTCGATGCAGTTGTTTTCCTTTTTCATCGGCTGAGCCTCCGCTCGGTTGTTTTTCGTCGCGGGCTTCGTCAAGGCAATGATTGCAACCCGTTTTTTCATTAATTGCCTCGTCGACAGTCGGATCGAGTAGGAAATATGTTTTTTGCCACCGGAGGGATTTTTGGACACGGAGTCTTTTGTTGGTTTCTATTTTTGGGATAGAAGGGGTTTTGGGTACAGTAGTCGGGACCACTAGATTTGCCGGCTTGGAGGGTAAAATGTTGATTGGCGTTTTGGATATTTTATTAGGCCCGCGGGTGGTGTTGTTTGCTTTGGAGGGTCGCGGGCACGGTCGATTATCTTTGTTTCAGGTGGGTACCTTTTTCTTATATTTTTGTTGTGGTCTCATATGTAATATGTAAGAGTAAAATAGATGTGCTAATGAATCTTGACTAACGCCTTTTCGCATGAGTATCCCTATTATTACACGTTGACATTGGTCACTATGCTTATGGCTGCTTGCACGCACACCCGCGGTTTGGCCACCGCATTGGTGTACTTTTCCGGAAAGGTGGTAAGTTGATCCGTGTGCCCCACAAGGTGACGTAGTGGGGACCCCTCGCGGTTACTTAAGGTGCTGCACAAGTGCCGTGGAGGGGTTAAAAGCAACAAGGTGAGAGCAAGGTGTTTTCTTTTGCATGCACTATTTCGATTTATAGAGGGTTACTGTTGATCCATGCAGGAGAGTGTGGATGCTCTGGTCTTTGGTTTGCTTTATTTACAGTATTTATAGCATTTTGCACATCTTATTTTTACCTCTTACTCTTTGTGTCGCTAACTTTCCACACTATGGCAGGTTCGGTCAAAGGTGGGATCCGGGACGACAGTGAGGCTGCGACTACAGGAAGTTAGCCTCGCTTGGGGCTGGTGACCTCTCCGTTATTTCGTTTTTGATTATTTCGGTTAGTTAGCTTGTGTGTGTGGTAGCTATTTGGGGACGATGTGGATATTGGAAATTTCGTGATGAACGGTTTTTCCTTTACGTTTATTTTGGGTACGGCCAATTTTAAATAAAAGAAAAGGATTGCGAAAATGGTTTTGGAAAGGATAGGTGTCGTGTGGGCACTGTTTTGCAAACCCGTGGATTTATCCTTTCAAAATTTAGGTAGCTGTCTTGGTTATTGCGCATGATCATCTTTTTTCCCTCTACTTAACTCCTTGACTAGTGTGGTTAAAGTGTGAATTGTGTTTGTGACGCCGTGCACATATAAAAGAGACTCTGTCCGTTGTGGGGTGAATTTGTATGTGTGGCGGATCTGGGCACGTACCGGAGAGTGGGAATATTTCAAAAAAAAAAAAAAAAAAAAAACTTACACGTTTTTCGTTTTTTTAACCCCTCGGGACGTGACAGAAAATCCACAACCAACTACTGTGCTGGATAATGTAGCTAAGTAGTTTGGTCTATAACATTCTATTTTGAAAAAAATAGAATTTTGTCAAAGATGAATCTTATTAATATGGAGAGAGGTGAGCATATTTTATTTTCGAGTGCGAAGAATATAAAAAAAATTTAGAATTTTTAAATTGTCCTTAAAACCTTCTAAACCTTCATTTCCTTTTCATACTTTTTGTTTTCTCATTCTCTCTCTCTCTCTCTCTCTCTCTCTCTCTCTCTCTCTCTCTCTCCCTCCGTATCTCTTCGTTTTCATTATTTTTTCTTCATTATTCTCTTTATTTTTTTTATTATTATTTGAGGTGGCCGCACAATCATAAGCTATGACTGTACGATAAAATTCATGACTGTGCAGTAAGATAACTATATATGAATCAAACGTAAAAATTATATAATTTCTAATAATTTTATTACTATGTATATAAATTTTTTATTTTTTTATTATTTAAGAATCATACATAAGGTTAATCAAATGATCCTAATACATACTTGTAAATGCGAAGAGGGCTTCCTTACATCGAATTAGCAATGAGCCGTGCTACCTGTACACCCCTGGGGGGTGTACAGGTTACACCCACCCATCGTGGGGTGGGGTGTAATGCACCCATCACATCGTGTGAATTGGGGTGTAACCTGTACACCCCCAAGGGGGTGTACAGGTAGGTATGTTATTATATTATAACCATAATTTATGTAAGAAAATTTATATTCACATGTGGTCGATATATAGTGCATGCATTTTCTTTTGTATGCTTCAAGTTGAACATTCTTTGACGATAAAAATTTTCTTGTACTCAGGAACGAAGCTATGTAAAGATAACTATTCTTTTTCTAAAAAAATATATATTAAAACTCGAAAGTTAATGAACAAAAAAAATTACTTATATATAATTTTTTATTAATAATTTTTAAAAATTAATATATTTTATATAATATATTTTTAGTCCTTCTAAAACTAAAATTCTGACTTTGTCCTTTATATGATGTGCTTTTATTATTGTTCTGGAATTTGAACTTATTATTCTTCATATCATAATTATAAGATGTAATTTATTTTAACTGTTTGAAATATATAATTTATATTTTTATTATCAATTAGTAGAATGGAGGGTGAAATAAGTCAATTAGAAAAACTAAAGAGTAAAATTACAAATAGCAATGGATTGAAAAGGAATATGAAAAGCTTATTTAGTACTTATTGGATGCGCGGATTCGAATAAGTCGAAAATGAAACTTTTCGAATAAAGTACTTGCAAAAATTAGAGAAATGAATGCATGATAATTTATCAGATTGTGAGCTGAAGGGGCAGACATATTGATTTACGATAAAACTTTGAAAAAGGCAATATAATGTTAGAGCAAAAATACTTGATAATGTAGTAGTTGGAGGGACAAGAATAAAATAATTATGTGTAAGAAAGATATTTTTGCTAAGTGGGTGAAGGTATATTGTATTTTATTTTTTTGCTAGTGTAGGAACCGACGCCATATGGCATGACGGGTAGAAATTATAGTAAAAAATTAAGAATTAAATAAATAAATAAAATATAAAAAAAAAATAGTAAAAACTAATTATATTTGATTGATTAATAATATAAAAAATATATTAAAAATTAATAATATAAGGATATTAGGATGTTACTCGATTTGCAAATCGATGAGGAGAAAGAAATAATGATTGTTATTATCTTTTTCCGTCGCACTAATTCTGTAAGCACATAAAACAAAAAAAAAACCCTAAAAGACCTTTAAAAAATGCTTTTTTTTTTCTCTAAAGTTCATCAAAATTAAATTAAATTAAACCAAAATCAATACTAAATCTAAGAACCGCAAGCACGAATGTAGTGGTTTATGATCGCTATCGGATTTATTGTTGTAAGAATTGGTAGGATCGGACCGGAATCGTTGAGGAGAAGATGGGAACGATCAAAGGAGGGGCTCTAAATATTGCAGCCGATTTCGAAAAGAGTTTACTCGTGGCAGGGGCGAAAGGCGAAGGAGTCGGTATCGGAGCGAAGACGAGCAACGCAGCATCTACTTAGGTGGGATGAGAAATAGAGAAAGAGACGCCTGATGTTAGTTCGATAGAAAGAAAAAAAAAAAAGAGAAATAGAAAAAAAAAATATTTTACAAAATATAGAATTAAATACCGTAGTGTAGAGGGTTAAGAAAAGAGAAAGAAAAATTAAAAAATAAAAGAGTTGAAAAAAACAGCATTTTAAAAAAAATTAAAAATAACGAGTCTCACTACTCTCAAATTAAAAAAAATACTGCAACATCCCCTTAATAATGAAAGATTATATAGAAGTATAGATTAATAATAATAATGAAAAATATATCATCATCATCATCATCATCATCATCATCGTATGTTAATAGTGAAGTAAGAGGTGGCGTTCCCACTTCCAAGCTCCCGCCGACCGAACAGAAAAAAGATAAAAGATAAGGCGCACTACTGACTGCGGAGGCAACGACACCCACGCCTCCTCCTAGGCTCCATTTTTTTTTGGACAATACTGCCCTAAAATAAAAAAAATAAAAATAAAAATAAATAATAATAATAATAATAATAATAATAATAATAATAATAATAATGTTGTGATTCTTCCTTTCATGTTCCCTTGCTGCTCTCGTTTCTCCCAACAAACCCACACTAGACTAGTGCTACGACAAAGAGCAAACCATAGGCATCTCCTTTCTCTCTGATTCTCCCCCCCAAAACCCTAATTCCCACCTGTCCTACCACTGCTACCACTACTTTATCTTCTTGAGGGGATGTAGGGTTTGGTTCCCTCCTCTCCTCTAGCTCTCTCTTCTCCCTCCCATGGCGGTCGCTTCGTGCCCCTCGGCCTTCGTTCCGGCCACGTCCATGGTGCGGCGGCCGAAGCCGCCAAGGTCGGTGGGGGCGGCTCGGTCGTCGCTGGATAGCAACGTCTCGGATATGAGTGTTGATGGTGAGTTCGATTTCTCTTACGACTATCTGATAATATCTTTGAACTTTTGATTGGATTAGTTCCAGTTTTATGGTGGTTTGATTTTACCATTTTGGGTTACGCAATTTTGAGCTTGATCGAGAATTGAGCTTCTTGTTTTAGTATCTGATCACTATAGGGGGCCAATTTGGCACTAGGATGCGGATTTAGTTTGCTATTGTGTTTCATTCGCAGCTCCGAAAGGGTTGTTTCCGCCGGAACCGGAGCACTACAGAGGGCCGAAGCTTAAAGTGGCGATTATCGGAGCCGGGCTCGCTGGGATGTCGACTGCGGTGGAGCTTTTGGATCAAGGACATGAGGTTATAATAATTCGGATGATCTACAATGATTTCTTAGGTCTTGTTTGGTGTTGTTGCATTTTTCTTTTCTTATTCAAAACAAAAATTATGTGGTTGGATGTGTTGGGGGATAGACTCGGCTATTCTTGTCATTGTTTGCTCACTGCAACACATCCAGTTTGGATGCGGAAAGGGATATTCTTTAGAAATATGAAAGAATAGGGAAAACAAAAAAAAAGAAGTTACTACTGAGTTTTTTTTTTTTTTTTTTGGTTGCCAGACAAACCCTATACACTTATAGGCCTCAACTATTCGCACACACCATCATCCTGCATTTATTCTTTAAAAAAGCCAAAAAGAGGGTAGCAGTATCAAGTGGGGTCTTAATTACATCTTCCAGTTTTTGTTTTTGTTTTTTTTAATTATTTTTTTATTCTGTTATGATTGGTGTGTGGATAAATGTTTCTTCGTTTAATTATGGTTTGGCTTTGGCATCTGCAGGTTGACATATATGAATCCCGGCAATTTATTGGCGGCAAAGTTGGTTCGTTTGTGGATAAGCGCGGAAACCATATTGAAATGGGACTACATGTGTTTTTCGGATGCTATAACAATCTTTTCCGTCTCATGAAAAAGGTGAATGATAGCCTTAGTTTGTCATAATATTAGTGGTAGTGATTGGTCTAACTTCTGAGTGCTTTCAGTCCTCTTTCTATCGGTGGTAGTTATTTATCTCTAGTTTACGTTTTCTTTTTTTTCTTTTCTGGTAGAGCTCGAAGATGATCACCATTATCTTTCTTCTGATATCTTCTTGAACTATTTTCTTTGTATAATAAATTACCTTCTTGTTCGCTGTCCTGGAAGCAGAGCTGTATTGCATTAGTATTGCTGATATTACATTTTTCATCTGTAATTACTGTATCGCCTGACCTTTTGTAGATATTTGTGTCAACTGGTACTGTTGATAATTTAAGTATAAGGTTCATGGCTTTTCTTTTTCTGACAACTTTTCATGGAATTTACTTACTGAAGCTACTGAAGTATATGTTCCTGTGAATGTCACCAAATTAGCAATTATACTGTATATATTCCTGAATTCGCTTAGTCCAATTTGTTTCTTGTTTTGATTAATTTCTAACTATTTTTGTGTAGTGATTGTTGAAATCTTGCTGCTTTTATCTCCATCTAAATAATAGTTGAATAACTTCATCGTCTTCTTGTTGACTTTGAATGTTTTACATGCTTCAGGTAGGTGCTGAGAAAAATTTACTGGTGAAGGAGCATACTCACACTTTTGTAAATGAAGGCGGCGAAATTGGTGGTGAGTCATTTTTTTGGGATTGAGAGATATTCTTGTAATAAATGAACCTTATTACAATATATATTTAACTATCACAGTGAGGCCAATTATTCAATCTTAAGTTTTCTGAAGTACGGTAATAAAATGAGAAATCATATGCAGGTTTTATTCCAAAGTTACAGATTGTTAGTGCACTTTTTTAATCTTATCTTATTTGCAATCCATTTGCAGAACTTGATTTTCGATTTCCAGTGGGTGCGCCAATACATGGTGTACGTGCATTTCTGTCGACTAATCAACTCAAGGTGATTCTGTCAACAAGTGATTTTAACAGACATATTGTAGCTATCACAGTTACTGAAAAACTATTTGTTTTAGTTCCCTGTTTGTCTTAGTATATCATCAGATTAGAAGTTGGCCCATTGTTATTCATGCCCATAAATAGAACCGGTACTGCAATACCACCTTTATTCCCATTGCTAACATCATAACTATCATTCCTTAATAAAAGCACCGTTTGGTTCGGGATAAAGGGGGGAATAAGCCCTTATTCCCTCTTTTATACCCGAACACTATTTTGGAGAACGGGAAACAACAGTTTCCCTTTTGGATGATAAAGTTGGCATTAGTCCGGAACTACGGTTCCACCTTTTCCCCTAGAACAAGTTTGTTTTCACTTGAGAACAAATTAAATTAAAGTTAATATAATTTTAATTATTATATTAACTCTTTAATTAATCTAATATTTTGACTAATCTAATTATTATATTAACTAATTATCTAACTATTAAATAATTAACTAATTGATTTATTAATTTATTAATTTATTAAATTACTTTTGGTTAATTAAATTATTAATTAACAACACTCATTGTTAATTATTTCATTAATTAATATTTAGGGTTATCTAGCAGTATTCATGATTAGTTAGTTAATTAAATAAGTTAAATTTTTATTTAATTAATATTTTTATTTTAATTAATTAGATAAAATATTATTATTTTAAAATTATAATTATTTTTATTCTCACTATTCCAATCTAACTATCCAAAAGTTATTTTTCTTATTCCTGGGAACGACTCAATTTTCATCCAAACGCAAAATTGATCTTGTTCCTGCTTATCCCATAAGTTGTACCTGGACTAGGAATAAGCAAGAATAGCTTATTCCCGAACCAACCGATATAGTGATTAGGCCTGTTGAGTTCTGCCTACACTTTTTGGGCATTTGACGCAAGTGCGTGTCACATGTCATTTCAGTGCGTAATACCTGGCATGCAACAATTGAACCCCTGTTTACTAGTCACTTATAGATTGCTCATTATTGCTTTTAATTATTGTTAGTTTATCATCATCCTAATCATCGTAAGAAATTGGATAAAATGTCCAACTATTAAGATTTTTGTGTTTGCAATGTTATTTCTACCCTATGTACACCTTTCTTTTCCTAGTAAAAGTCTTTCTTTAGTAACTACACAGCTAGTTAGTTATCCTCCTGTAGTATATGTTTTGGGTTAATTGGAATAAAATTGCAACTATTTGTGATCTAATTTATGGCCGTTGGTTTCATGTCTCATTCTTTTTCCTATGAGGAAAGCAGGTTCTCAGTTCTTTTATGAGTAAGAATATTCTAGAATGGACAGATTGTGGTTATTTTGTGATGTATACTACTATAAATGAGAATGGGTTTAGTTGGGCATTTAGTCTTGTAATTATTTGCACCACACAAAATCACTGCTGAAAAACTACTCTATTAATAAAGTTATTAACTATATGACTCCTTTTGTGCTGTCATATCATCTTTTTTGTAGCCTTATGATAAAGCAAGGAATGCTGTGGCTCTTGCTCTGAGCCCAGTTGTTCGGGCTCTTGTTGATCCAGAGGGTGCAATGCGTGATATACGGAACTTAGATGACGTAAGTACATGCTCTTCATAATTAGTAAATGCTGAATTTTCTACATATTTTAGTTTTAACTACCAATTATCGCAAGTCTTATTATTTCCCTCTCACATTACAATCTTATTATGGTTCCCATAATCTTTTCTTTTGTGTATTATGGATGTGTTTTGTATGCATTTCTATTTCAAGTAGGCATGTTGAACCTATTTTCCTGAAAGTTGATGAAACTTGTATATATTGTGTTTTACCAGATAAGTTTCTCTGATTGGTTCTTATCCAAAGGTGGTACTCGCAAGAGCATCCAGAGAATGTGGGATCCTGTTGCTTATGCCCTTGGATTTATCGACTGTGACAATATTAGTGCCCGTTGTATGCTTACCATTTTTTCTCTGTTCGCCACGAAAACCGAGGCATCTCTGTTGCGCATGTTGAAGGGTTCTCCTGATGTTTACTTAAGTGGCCCAATAAGGAAGTACATTACAGATAAAGGTGGGAGGTATGCTTCAGCAATTAGAAGTTATGTCTGCAAATTTACTACTTTTCATATCTGTGTCAAAATAAAACTCTATGTGAATATCATCTGCAGATTTCACCTGAGGTGGGGATGTAGAGAAATACTTTATGAGAAGTCGGTTGATGGAGAAACACATGTTGCAGGCATTGCCATTTCTAAGGTTGATAAATACAAGTGTTCTGCTATGTTAGAAGAAAGTTTTAGCTATCTATGTGAAGGTTCAAAAGCATCACACGTAGGAATGATATACTAGGTGAATCTTTTTATTTATTAAGGAATTTGAGTGTAATATGGTTTGATAAAATTCAGTAGGATAAATTATTATAGCAAGTGATATTTGACTGCCCAACAGGTGGTTCATTGACAATATGGGATCGCTAACTTTCAGGATGTATCCAGATTCGTGAGTTAAACTAGATACACTAGCAAGAGCTCACACAAAGCACGTTCTGTTTGTAGGTGTGATCTCAAAGGCCTCTTTCATGCATTTGAAAAAATGAATCAATGGAGACGAAAGCTCAACTAATCAAAAAATAGTGTCTGATTATTCTGTGTATAGAATCACTGCCAATTTCTGAATATTGTTTCACGCCTTTGATAAGCTTTGATTAGTTTGAATGCTAGTTGCAGAATAATTTGGCCATTTGTTGTTTGTTTGTTTAATTGGCTTTTAGTTGCTCTTTTCATAATAATCTTTAGGGCAAAAATCCTCATATCTTCAAGTTATTTTAAGCTTGTCAGTTGTTCTGACCCAGCATGTGATTCCAAGTTCAAACTGTAGATGACGAGATTACTTGCACTGTAGATAAATGATCTGCTACATAATGTGATTGTTTTGTATGTAGTTGTTAGCCAAAAATTCGCTGTTTTAGATTTCATCCTTCATCGCCCATGGTTTCTGTTTCTTTTCTTAAAATTTTGGCAATTGGCTTTAGTCACATTATTCTACACGCTTAGGATTTTCCTGACTATACAGAGTGGTGCCATTGACTTATAATGGAACAATGTGGGAAATAACATGTTGCTGTTATGAATTTACGTCTAGTTCAAGATACAAAAGCCTTAGTGCTGATACACTGTTCTGTTATTTTTTGAAGTTCACACTGCAACTATGGGTCCAATATGTGCTGCAATAGTTATTTTCTAGAGGTAGATATGCTTATAATCTGGGCCAATATCTGAAACTACTAGCAGACACCAGTTGTTTGACGCCTAACCATTTTGTATTGGAATTATAACTACTAGCAGACATCAGCAATCTGAAATTTCTGCATTAATATTGGCATGTTACCAACAAGATTCACAATTCCTAATTTGACAGCATATTTTTTTCTTCTGGTATTTCTAATATTTTACAGTTGTACTAATTCCACTTTCATTATGTTTGATTTGCTAGGCTACAAGCAAGAAAATTATCCAAGCTGATGCATATGTGGCAGGTTTGTTGTTATCCCTCTGTTATTTCTTACAATTTCTTAAACTTGTGAATGAGCAAAAGTTTGACATTCTAATGGCAGCATGTGATGTCCCTGGAATAAAAAAACTGATTCCATCACAGTGGAGGGAATGGGATATGTTTGACAAGCTCCATAAATTAGTTGGAGTTCCTGTTGTCACTGTTCAGCTACGGTACAATGGATGGGTTACCGAGCTAAAAGATTTTGAGAAATCAAGGTAACACTGTTATAAGCTATCTGGAAATACTGAGTGATCTCAGGTTGCAGTTGCTGTTTTATATCTGATTTTACTGACTTACTGTTGACATGACATAATTTGGATTTCTTTCCATTTTAGAGAGTATTTTTGTTCAAGGTTTGTACCACAAATTTGTCTGTTTACATGTAACCCGGCATAATCTGAATTTATGTATGCCCTTCAAAAACATAGTTTCTGACGTTTATACCCTCGTTACGCTAAAGCCCACTTTAAAAGCTATTTGGGCACTAGATTACTCTCCACATGAATCGGACAGATTTTTTTTCCAAATAACCTTTAAAATTTTTATAATTGGGCAAATAACCCTACTAAAATTATATTTGGTAAAATAATCCTCCTTTTGCCAACTCAGTATGACATGAAAATTTTGTTTAAAATGCGGTGAATCGTTCACTGCCTTCAAAAAGGCGGCGAATAATTCACCGTCTTTATAAAATCCTACTAAGGCGGTGAATCATTTACCATTTTCTTGAAGGCGGTGAACGATTTACCGTTTTTAATAGATTTAGATGATATGTACCATATTCTCATATTCTCATTTTGCGCTCTCTCCTCTCTCTTATCTCTCTTTTTTCTTATATTTGCAATAACAACCTAAATCTTTTAAATATCTGACCCGTACCAACATTCCAATTTTATTACTCTTTCCTTTTATATTAGTTAACGAATAATAACAACCTAAATCTCTTAAAAACGCCCCTTTTCTCTTCTCTCTATCTTATATTAGTTAACGAACAATAACAATCTAAATCTCTTAAAAACGTCTCTTATCTCTTTTTTCTATTATATTAGTTAGTGAACAATAATAATCTAAATTTTTTAAAAATCTGACCCTACCAACATTCCTATTTTATCTCTCTTGATGGTGAATCGTTTACTGCCTACAAGAAGACGGTGAATGATTTACCATCTTAATAAGATATTTTATGAAGACGGTGAATCATTCGCCGCCTTTTTGAAGGCGGTGAACGATTTACCGCATTTTAAAAAAAAAATTCACCCCATGCTTTTTGGCAAAAAGATGGTTATTTTGCCAATATATTTTTAGCAGGATTATTTATCAAATTATAATTAAGGGTTATTTGAAAAAAAGTCCTGAATCTGACAGCTCCCCAACTTAGGGGTTTAATTGTAAGAAACTACACTCCTAAGGGTGTACATATGAAAATTCAGATCCTATACAGGTATACGAGTTAGATGATTTTGCAGGGATATATATGTGAAGGCCCCCTTATGATTTTGTGTTCAACTTTTGTGCTTTCGGGTTCTTTGTATGCTTGCTTATCATTTTTCCCTCTTTGTGTACAGGCAGCTTAAACAAGCTGTAGGGTTGGATAATCTACTTTACACTCCAGATGCAGACTTCTCCTGTTTTGCTGACCTTGCACTCTCATCACCAGAAGATTATTACATTGAAGGACAAGGTTCCCTAATCCAGTAAGATAGTTGGGGCGGGCAATTTCCTTTTCCTTCGGATGATATGTAGCCATTTCATGGCAATTTTCAAATTAGATTTAGTAATTGAATTTTAGTTTTCTTATAGAATTAGTTCTATCATTTTGCCAACTATCAAACTCATCTAATATTGATACAATTAAGGCCATTAGTGTTACTGTCTCCATTATCCTGGCTCTTACTTCTCAGATGTCAATAAGTCCTTAAATGCCATCCAAATTTTAATTTAGATACTTATTGGAATTGGATTTCTTTCTGAGCAATTGCATTCATTCTACAGGCATTCTACATTTTTAGCTAGCAGATAACTGCTATTGTGTAGGGGGTTTATGTGATTAATATGATAATGTTTGTTGTTGGAATTTTGCGTTAAATAAAGATTCACACCAAGATCAATTAAAAAATTGATATGACACTTTATTTTTTTTAAAAAAAAGAAAATCAATCTCTTTTCAAATAGGGTATGCTTACCAATAGGAATGAATCAAACACTTTCTCCTGCTAGTTATTTATGGGATGCAATAGATTGAGCCTAGAAATGATAGTAGATAGAAAGATATGGTTTAGAACTAACTAAAATGTAACAGAATTCAGAAACCCCCAGCAGAATGAATGCTTTAGGTGTTGAAGGCTAAAGAGCATGAAGGAAAATATGATAATACCGTAAATAATGAAAATGTGGACAAAAAGGCCAACTTGGGTTATCCCTAGACTTAAGGTCTTACCCATAAATTGTTGTTGTTGTTTTAGGGAATAACTTGAGTTATACCTTGTTTGCCCCAATGAAAGAATTCCTTGACGTGTATTACTTTGATCTGCAGAAAAACTGAAATGTTCCAATATACCTGTTGTGATTTTTTTGCCTTTCTCCAAGATCTCTCGTTTGTGTAATGCAATTTTGCGTGCACTTTTTCATGTATTTCTTCATCCATTTGTAATCTTTTAACTTTATCACTATGAAATGTATGATACTCGTGTGCCATTTATGTTTTTAACTGTTTCCATTACTGCCTAAAACCATTGTCTCTTTTTGCTAGAGCTGTACTGACACCTGGAGATCCTTACATGCCATTGCCCAATGAAGAAATTATAAAGAGAGTTCAAAAGCAGGTTAGTAGGTATATTGAAAGTTTTACTTTGTTTAGAACTTGTTAGCAATTAGTAGCATACTTGCAGCTGGGCACTTGGGTATTGGTTTGTTGTGCGGATTCATCTTTTTCTCCTTTTTGTTCTATATTGTTCTTTTGCTGATTAAAGTTTGCAAGATTCAATGGTATTCTTGAAGCTAGGAATTGGCCTTCTATATGTTTTATGGTTAAGCCCATAAGTTTGGATTGTTATAATTTATTATAGGTTGGATCTTAAGAACTTGTGACTAAGAAAGACGGTTGCTCATGTCAATATATAGCTGTCTCAATCTCAAATATCAACAGATATGAAAGTTTGTCTAACTCCAGTAGTAAAAACAGACCCAGAATTCAGTTGATACTAGATAAATGTGAGTGTCTTCAGCAGGGTCCATATACAATATTACTATTGAAATGAGGTGATATGTTTTTAACAACATCTCTTCAATCCTTTTGAAAGCTCCATGTCCATGGTACATGTGGATGGACATTTATGTAGGGTGCTAGGCGCGTGCTATTCTTACTAAAATTATGCATTTCACAATGTAATGTGCTCCGTGATCTTTTCTCTCAGGTCTTAGATCTTTTCCCTTCATCTCGAGGTTTGGAGCTTATATGGTCTTCACTGGTCAAAATAGGGCAATCTCTATATCGGGAGGCTCCTGGAAATGATCCATATAGACCTGATCAGAAAACACCGGTTAAAAATTTTTTCCTTGCTGGTTCTTACACGAAGCAGGTAATTCAGTACTTATTTCATATTTGTTCCTGTAACTACTCTATATTTAAATTTTTTTTCCATGGATCAGAGGGTTTTGGTATGTTAACCACAATTATTTGCAACGATGTGGTATATTGTTTAGTTCATCTTTCCTACTAAATTCTCCGCTTCCATAGTCAATTCAGATATGCTCAAAAAGCCATAATGCCACGGGACTGGTTCTTCATGATTTATTTGTGTTAACTTACTGGAGGAGGACAATGGTGGGAGCATATTGAATTCTTCTAACTTGTTCAGGAATATTCCAGACAAAATATGGAAATATATTTGCACTGTGTAGTACATGAACATGACTAACTGATTAAGTTAAAAGTCATAATAAAATACTGGTATAGAACAGTAGTCCATAAACTTGTCAACCATCTGAGTTGTCAGCTGGTCGGGTTTAGGAGGTGTTTGGATTAATGTAATTGTAATTCGGTTAAAAATCATGTTTGGTGAGAGTAAAAATATTGGTCTTGTCATCAACTAGGATAAATACTGAAGAGATTTGTTGTCAAGTTGTAGGATAGATTTTGGGTCTTTCTACAAAAATGACTTTGGACCATTTCTAAGAATTTGTTTTTGAGAATTTAAGCCCATGGCTACCTACCGGATCTTCTTGGTCTCTTCATGATGGATGGCAAAACTAATCCCTCTACTCTTAATTAACTTGATTTTGGCCGCATTGCAGCTTCATCAATCAAAGCACTCCTTTATTTTCTTGTGATTCTTTGCATTGTTGCCACTTAAAGATGTTCTCCTTTGGGACGATTTTAAAGTACCAACAGATCTGGTGTACTGTTATAGGCAGATTTTATGTACTGTTATAGGCAGATTTGTTCTTTTATTTGTAAGCTGATCTTTCTTGCTATCCTTCTCATGTTGAAGCTTTTAAACTTCTTTTCAAAATAGATCTTGGGATGAACTTTGATCCGCTGACAACACCCCAACTTCCAGAGATTTTATCCAATTGTGTATCAGTAGTTTTAATTTGTTTGATCACACCTAAACCAAATGTATAATCATATGCTACTGAAATTAGAGTAATTGGAACTAATGCTCTCTCCTCTGCAATCATATGATCATGCAGTGAACAGCTAAGAAATGGCATGACAAAAATTAACAAATGCCAAAATATACACTGGATAGCTGTTTTGTTGCTATATAAAAAACTCTCTTTTCTTATATGTTATTGCAACCTCTTTAGTCCTTGATAAATTAGGGCATACTTCCTGAGTTTTAGATTGCCTTTCGAAAGACATATCACTAAAGCACATACATGCGCGGAAGTGATAAACTATTTGTCACATTTATTTTCCCTATGATCTGTATGTGTGCCTTTTTGGGCTTCTCCGAGAACTCTTATTTGGGAAAATCAAGTCTCCAGTGAAATGTCCCTAAAAATGCTAATTATTATTGAAGGTATCAGTGAGCTTTTCTTTTTTCCTCTCCCCCCCCTCCCTCTTTTGCAGGACTACATAGACAGCATGGAAGGGGCGACTCTTTCTGGCCGACAAGCTGCCGCATACATTTGCAGCGCCGGTGAAGAATTGGCCGCACTCCGAAAGAAGCTAGCGCCTGTCAACAGAGTAGAGAGCACTCTAGATGAATTAAGTCTTGTTTGATAAAATGGAATTCTCCTTATTACCTCCGTTGGTGGATGTAATTCCCTTTTAGTTTGTATGTAGTAATCGTAAAAACTGAGTAATGCATGGCATACGGGATAAATTCAGGCAATTGGTAATTGCTTTGGCGCAAAGCTACAATTAATGCGAATCTCAGCTAGTACACTTTTATGCAGAATGTTTGCCCCTGTTGTCGAGCTGGTGATTTCGTTCCTTTGCTTTAGTTCGAAGCGCTGCTGCATTCTGCCAGAAGACAACTCGGTAAAATGTCGTTATTCTTTGGCACACTAAGGATTGAACAAAGCTGTCCGTTTGGGCTTGATTTGGATTGGGCTTTTTGGCAGGGTTCGGTCTTGGGCCATAATTATCTAACATAATTACAAATTAGAACCTATTTGTAACTCGCGCTCGGGGAATTATCTAACGTAATTACTTTATTATTTTTTTTTTGTAATTGTGGATTAGGAGTTTGCTTTTAGGGGTATTTGGTTTTAGTTATCTTGCTAAGAGTTATCTGGCTAAAAGGATCGAAAATCTTATTAGAATTATTATATTTGATTTATTCCGTCCGTAATCTATTCGGCACGAATGGTACAAGATTATATTCAAAATACTAGGGAGAGGGTGTGGGTCTCTTAAAGGCAGGTAGGAGGTGAAGAAGAGCCAATAGAGAGAGAGTGAGAATTGATGGGGGTTTTAGCTCCATCAATTCGAGCTCGAACGTCTGTCGACTTCTTCTTTCTTAAAAGTTGAATATTGCATATAATAAAAATTTATAATTGTACACTTCAATCCTAAATTCTTTTTTATTTTTAAAATTTTAGTTTACAATTTTAAATTTTAAATTTAAATTTTATATTTAAAATTTAAAATTTTAATTTAAAAATTTAAAAATTTAGATTTTAAATTTAAAATTTAAAATTTTAATTTTTAATTTTAAAATTTTAAAATTTTAAAATTTAAATTTTAAAATTTTATAATTTAAAATTTAGATTTTAAATTTTATAATTTAAAATTTAAAATTTACATTTAAAATTTTAAAATTTAAAATTTAAAATTTAAAATTTAAATTTTAAATTTTAAAATTTAAAATTTAAATCTTAAATCTTAAATTTTAAATTTTAAATTTTAAATTTTAAATTTTAAATTTTCAATTTATATTTTAAATTTTAAAATTTATATTTATACTTATATTTTAAATTTTAAAATTTTAAATTTTAAATTAAAATATTAAATTTTATATTTTTATTTAGATTTTAAAATTAATATTTCAAACTTCAAATTTAAATTCAATTATAAATTATATTAAAGTTATAGTTTAATAAAAAAAATAATATTAAATTTAACCACAAGGATAATTTTGAAATAGATTATTCATTATTGTCAGTATTACTGAATTTTATAAAAAAAATAAATATAATAATTTTATATATATTATAATTTAATATTATATTACTATATTAAATCAAATACGTTAATACAAAATCAACGGTAATCCAATTCAGTAATTTCAAATATCTAATTTTGAATAGATATGCGGAACTAAACTTTTAAAAAGGCTTTTATTTTTACCCAAAATAAAATGACCTGGAGACTAAATATGTTATACCGTAGGCATCCTTATATTTCTAGAGAAATACTCTGTTATTTTTTTTAATAAATAATAAAAATATTTTTAGCGGTTGATCGATAAAGGATAAAAAAATAATTTTACTTATTATCAGGTTAACAGGTAACTTTATAAAAAAGATATTTTCGTAATTAAATATCACAAAAAAAAATATTAATTAAAATATCTTCTACTAATTTAGTCATTAATTTAAAAAATTTTAGAATTACAATTTATGCATTAATTTAAAAAGTTTAATTTAAAAAATTTTAAAATTATAATTTAAGCATTAATTTAAAAAGATTTTGAATTACAATTTAGTCATGAATTTAAAAAGTTTAATTTAAAAAGTTTTAAAATTACAATTTAGTCATTAATTTAAAAAGTTTTAGAATTATAATTTACGCATTAATTTAAAGAATTTATATTAAAAAAATTTAGGATTAAAATTTAGGTAGCAATTTAAAGAGTTTAAATTAAAAAAATTTAGAATTACAATTTAGGCATTAATTTAAAGAGTTTTAGAATTACAATTTAGGCATTAATTTAAAATGTTAATTTGAAGAGTTTTAGAATGACAATTTAGGCATTAATTTAAAGAGCTTAATTTAAAAAATTTTAGAATTACAATTTAGACATTAATTTAAAGAGTTTAATTTAAAGAATTTTAGAATTATAATTTACGCATTAATTTAAAGAGTTTAAAATAAAAAATTTTAGAATTACAATTTACACATTAATTTTAAAAAATTAATTTAAAGAGCTTTAAAATGATAATTTAGGCATTAAATTAAAGAGTTTAATTAAAAAAATTTTAGAATTACAATTTAGGTATTAATTTAAAGAGTTTTAGAATTAAAATTTAGTCGTTAATTTAAAGAGTTTAATTTAAAAAAATTGAGAATTACAATTTAGGCATTAATTTAAAGAGATTTAGAATTACAATTTAGACATTAATTTAAAGAGTTTAATTTGAAAAATTTAGAATTACAATTTAGGCATTAATTTAAAGTGTTTAATTTAAAGAATTTTAGAATAACAATTTAGAAATTAATTTAAAGATTTTAAATTAAAAAAATTTAGAATTACAATTTAAACATTAATTTAAAGAGTTTTAGAATTATAATTTAGGCATTAATTTAAAAAGTTTAATTTAAAGAGTTTTAGAATGACAATTTAGGTATTAATTTAAAAGGTTTAATTTAAAAAATTTTAAAATTATAATTTAGACATTAATTTAAAAAGTTTAATTTAAAGAGTTTTAGAATGACAATTTAGACATTAATTTAAAGAGTTTAATTTAAAATTTTTTAAAATTACAATTTAGGCATTAATTTAAAGAGTTTAATTTAAAGAATTTTAGAATTACAATTTACGCAATAATTTAAAAGGTTTAAATTAAAAAATTTTAGAATTATAATTTAGGCATTAATTTAAAAAGGTTTAGAATTACAATTTAGGCATTAATTTAAGAAGTTTAATTTAAAGAGTTTTAGAATGACAACTTAGGCATTAATTTAAAGATTTTAATTTTAAAAAAAAAATTAGAATTACAATTTAGGCATTAATTTAAAGAGTTTTAGAATTAAAATTTAGTCATTAATTTAAAGAGTTTAATTTTAAAAAAAATTAGAATTACAATTTAGGTACTAATTTAAAGAGTTTTCGAATTACAATTTAGGCATTAATTTTAAAAATTTTATCATTACAATTTAGGCATTAATTTAAAGAGTTTAATTTAAAGAGATTTAGAATTACAATTTGGCATTAATTTAAAGAGTTTAATTTTAAAAAATTTAAGAATTAAAATTTAGGTATTAATTTAAAGAGTTTAATTTAAAGAATTTTAAAATTATAAGTTAGACATTAATTTAAAGAGTTTAAATTTAAAAAAATTTAGAATTACAATTTAAGCTTTAATTTAAAGAGTTTTAGAAATACAATTTAGTCATTAATTTGAAAAGTTTAATTTAAAGAGTTTTAGAATGACAATTGAGGCATTAATTTAAAGAGTTTAATTTGAAAAAATTTAGAATTACAATTTAATTATTAATTTAAAGAGTTTTAGAATTACAATTTAATCATTAATTTTAAAATTTTAATTCAAAAAAATTTAGAATTACAATTTAGGCATTAATTTAAAGAGTTTTAGAATTATAATTTAAACATTAATTTAAAGAGTTTTAGAATTACAATTTAGGCATTAATTTAAAGAGTTTAATTTGTTCAAAAAATTTTAAAGTTTTTTTAATTTAAACATTAATTTTGTATTATAATTTTAAAAAATTTCAATGTGCTTAAATATTTGATTTAATAGGAATATATGGTATAATTCAAATTTATTTTTAGAATAGAATTATACGGACTAAGTTAAATCAAATTTAAATAGTAAAATTTGATCTTTTAAAATAATGAGATCATATATTATAATTTAAAATAAAAATTGATAATAAAAATTAATAGATTCCTAAATTCTAATTTCTAAAAATAATTTTCTAAAATTAAAATCATTTACAATATATTAAATAAAGATAATTAAAATATTACCATTTAAGACGATAACTAAATTGGAATATTTAAAATTTATAATCTTTCCAAAAATAAAAAGTCTCACTAAATTCAAATTCTTAAAATTTATAATATTTACAAAAAAAAAATCTAAAAATAGAGATAAAATTATTTAATTACTCTTGAATCAGAAGACCAAATTAATTCTATTTTGGCGTACCTGGTAACCGGTACCTCCCTCAAAGTGATCTGCTATTGCAGGTCACAACTTAAAAATAATTAAATATGAACCGTTGAACAGATATGAATGGACGGTAATTAAAAAGAAAAAAGAAAAAAAGTATAAGAGTATGACTCATATTTCTATCTAATTATTGTTGCGTTACTCTTCCTAATAAAAAAAAAAAAAAAAAAAAAAAAAAAAAAAAGACCAATAAGATATTCATATACTCGTACTCGTATAGGGAAATGATATCTGTACACCCCATTAAGGGGTGTAGATCCTACACCCCTTAATGGAGGGTCTGGATTAATCAGAATATACTCATTAAAAAAAGAGGTGATATTGTCACTCCTCAATTTTTAGGGCATACTCTTCCCTCCTTTTCTTCCCCTTCTGTACAGAGCACCTCAATCCTCTCCTCCCGCCCCCCCCCCCCCCCCCCTCTCCTCTCTCTCTCTCGCTTCGACGATCTACGACGCCTTCGAGAGGGCGACGCCCCCTATAAGGCCATGATCCCTTACGTCGACGACAAGCTCTGTGCATTCTTCAATCCCCTAACAAGAGTGTACAGGTACATTTCACTCTCTTAATTTCTTTCTCTCCTTTTTCCCAAGGCCAATTCCTCAGGGAAAAATGCTGCTCTTCCTCAGGATTGTGTACCGGTACGTGATGTTCCGGTACACCTTGTTACATTGTGTACCGGTACATGGTGTACCGGTACACCATCCTTGTACCGGTACATTATCCTGAGGAACACCTTGTACCGGTACACTAGTATTACATTGTGTACCGGTACTTGATGTTCCGGTACACTTTGTTACATTGTGTACCTGAGGAACACCTTGTGTTTCTGTGATCTATTTAGTTGATTGTAGCTTTCTATAAACATAATGTGGGGAACTGAGCTGAATCCATTCCTTTGTTACATTGTGTACCTGAGGAACACCTTGTACCGGTACACCTTGTAATATTTCAAATTAATTCAAATTGATTGAGAAAGGGATAGGAATCTTATTGACCCAAATGTAAAGTAATTTTTCACTCTAGTCAGTGTTCGGAAAATTATTAATTGAAAAAATGATTGGAAAAGTAAAAATAGTCTAAAGTTGGCTTCTGTACACTCATATATACAAAAGGCTGCCCTTGCAGGCAGTCCAAATTCAAGGAGATATGTAAAAATTGTCTAAAGTTGGCGCTATTAATTGGTGTAGCTTTGTTAACAGAGGGAACACATCCATATGTAGGTTTGCAAATATCTCCAGCCCAAATTCAAGTAGGAGCTGGCAATTGGTTTAAGGAACAGCTATAAATGTGTTATGTACAGTCATATATGCAAAAGGAAACACTTGTAGGCATCATTGGCTTTGTGGTATATATCTCACCATTCCAAATTCAAGTAGAGATTTAAAGAGAGTCTAAAGGTGGTGCTGTCATTTGGGTTAGGGAACATCTATAGATGGGTTCTTTACAGTCATATATACAAAAGGGAACACTTGTAGACAGTCCAATTTCAAGTATAGAATTAAACAAAGGGGCTAAGATGCAGGCATCATTGGTTTGATGTAGTCTCTTTAAAATAGGTAAACTTTTGTCCATATATAGCTCTTTGAATCTCTACAGCCCAACTTCAAGTAGGCGTTGCCAATTGATTTTGGGAACAACTATAGATGGGTTCTGTACAATCATATATACAAAAGTGAACACTTGTAGGCAAAATTAGTTTTGTGGTACAGTTTATATATAGCTCTTATCATAGTTGTGTAGAGATTTCAAGAAAGGGGCTAAGATGTAGGCATGGTAGCTTTTTCCTTCGTGAGTATTGTTACCTGTACACCCCTACTTGCGATGTATAGGTTACACCCTTAACAGAGGGGACTCGGATGGATATAAGTTATCTTTGTTATCATACACCCCTGATTGAGCTATAATTAAAGACCAAAGAAGGTTTTTTACTCTTGTACCGAGGTTTTCAGAACGCACATAGCTTATTAGGGAGATTATGGAGCCGATTATCACAGCGGAGACGGTGGATGAGCAGGCAATGACGACTCTTGACGAGCTGTGTTTTGATTTTACAAAGAATGTCGTGTTCAAGCACTGGCGGAGAGATATTGTCGTCTTATATATATAAAAAGTAAACTAAGCAAATTATTTTTAATTGTAATATTTTTTTTCAGAATTCAAATAAAATAAAATGTATATAATTATAATTACTATATTTTTAACTGTATGATTTGTATCTCTAATTATATTATATTTATAATTAAATTCGGCCAAATGCGCCCTTTAGAATGGTTAAAAATCAATACTAACCTTTAAAAGCTCAAATTATTGAGCTGTGGAAACACCCTTCCTGTACATACAAATTAAAATTCTATACTCTATGGAATTTATATCTATATATGAAAGCTCATGTTCTAATGCTTATCCATGTGAAATTATCTCCTTATTTTGGATTAAATGAAACCCATCTTCAAACAAAATTATTTAATTTTATATATAATTGTAACACCATTTGACATTCCTTATTTCTACGCCTCTCTCCTTTTCCCCTTTCGTCTTCATGCTATAATTATCTTTTTTTGGCTTTTCCGCGACTTCCACTTTCAACAAAAACTATTTATTTTATATATAACTATGACGCCTTTTGATAATCCTCATTCCTACCTCTCTTTTTCTCTTTTCGTCTATCAGCTGTAATTTTTTATTCCTCACCTTTTACTTTTTCCGCGACTTCTGGAAGGCGTATTGTACGTATCTGAACCTTTTTCCCTATGCCCCTCCCTACTCTTCTCTCTCCATCTCGGTCTCTCTATCTTTCTCTTTCTCATTCTTCTCCAATAAACCACAGTGTTCGCCTTAGTTGTTGAACACTTGACATTTTTGTAAGATCACCTAGGGCATCTTTTTCTTTTTGCCATCGCTCCGGCGGTTACCTCAGTGCCCTCTCGCTTTTTCACTTCGAACATCTCCGGTAAGTTCTCTTAACTTCTTTGCCTTTTAATTCATATAAATATTTTTTTTTTTATATTCTTACATATATGGTGTGATGCAATTGTCGATGAGGAGACTGAAGAGAGGGGGATAAGGCCGTGCTTATTGCCTACATCTTCAAGCTTGAATCCGAAATAAATTTTCTTCTTTTTCTCTCCCTTGATTTATTTAATTATAGCTATTATCAAATTCTTCTTCTTCTCTTTTATTTTCACTGTTCTTAGGATTTGTTGTCTCCAAATTGCTACTTTTTTCTATAGAACTGTTATGATGTCGAATTATTAAAAAAATTTGAACAGTATACTTATTTATCGAACGAATGTGTAAAATTTTAGATATACTCTTTATCTTTTTTTGTAGGTGTGTATTAATTTTTTCTTGCAGGTTTAATTTATATTTCAGTTATAATTTTTATTTTTTAAAAGTTATAGTATTTACATATTTGTATTTTTCTTTTTTTAGTCTTTTTATTTTTCTGACTTAACTATTGAGTTTAATAATATGGATTGTTGAGTTAACAAGGACGAAAAAAAAAATTTTCAGTAATTTTTCATCAATTATTGTAAATTATTTTAATTGGTGTTTTTTATTTGATATTATAGTCTTTTATATATTTAATTAACTATATATTTCAGCCTAATTTTTTCAGACTATCATTTATGATCAACAATAAAAAAAAAATATATTTCGATAATACCTACCCGCCGTATCGCGCGGATAACTACATTAGTTTAGCATTATTATTATTCTTAATACATCCCTATGGTATATATAAATTTAAGATCAGAGCTTATATATTTTTAAATGTACAAGCCAATTTATGCTTGTGAATTTTTTACCATTCGATTTGTATTAGAATTTGTGCTATTATAAAGTCAACTAAAGAGAGAGAAAGAAAAAATAAAACACACAAATTTCAATACAAATTCAATAATAAAAAATTCACAAGTATGAATGGACTTGTGCTTTAAAAGCATATAAGCTCTACTCTAAATTTAATTCAATCACACAACAACATCTTAAACAGTTATTATAAGTGACAGTTATTAATGTAAGGCCTTTTCCTTGATGGTAGACCATATCAAATTAATTTTGATAAAATATATATACAAAACTTATTTAAACTGAAAACCATTTTGGTTCGATTACTTAATTTTTTAAAATATTAATTTTACTACCTTCTATTAATTTATTTAATCTGAATCAGTCAATAATATTTTGACTTTAAAATTTAAACAATAATATTTTGACTTTAAAATTTAAACTAATTATCTATTTTAGTAAATTTATAATTATAAAAATTATATATAAGTATACTAACTAAACTTATAACGATAAACGGCATATTCAAATTTTAAAGTCAATATGCTATTGACTAACTCAAATCATATAAATTAAAAGATTAAATAATAAAATCAAAATGACTCATATATATAGTTCATATAAATTTTGTAAGTAATTATGTGCCATTAATGTTTGCACTGAATAAATTTTAAGGACAATATTAAATTGAATGAACTTTTAAAATGAAAACAAATTTTGGGTCAAATTTTAAGGACCAAATTTGTGATCATCTCTTTAAGCACCTCCAAAAAATCATCAGTTCAAGCTTAATTTCAGTGTGAGAAGAGAAACTGAAGCCTGTAGTTGCACAGTTGTTCTCCTTTTTTTTTTCTTGGAAATAAAATAGAAAATTTTCAAACATCAAACTTCAAACATCTTACACCCAAATGAGTTTTAGTTACAAAAAAAAAAAAAAAAAATTGATATGACAAGTAGCACAATAATAATTTTTAGATGAAAAAGATGTAAAATATAAATCTAAGTTGGTGTATGAGTAGCATTGCTAAAAATAAAAAAAAAATATTTTACGTGTACACTCCAAAGCCCCCATCATATAGTTCATAAAGCCCAGATGGGTTTTAGTAAAAGAAAAAATAAAAAAAATAAAAAAAAATAAAAATTAATGCGACATGTAGGAGAATGATGACGTTTGAATAAAATTAATATAAGGGCTTTGCTACCCATACACCCCAAAAGGGGGTGTATGATGCACACCCCACCCATCTAAGGGTGGGGCTTCCTCCACTGGTCACTTCGATGTGACCAGTGGAATTCACCCCACCCTAGGATGGGTGGGGTGTAAGATGTACACCCCGTCAGGGGTGTACACTTATATTTACCCATTCTTAAATAGGTGGGTTATAAAATCTATACCTACTTTTGGGCTTATCTCTTTTATGAAGCTAAGAAACTTTTAATTTTTTATTTTTGAGTTTTTTATATTTGAAAACTTTAAAATATTATCAAATTTAATTTTTCTAGTAGTTATTAACCGTAAATTAATCTAATTTTATTTACTAAAAAATATAAAGCCATAAAATTTGGTAAAATCACTGGTAGATTTGATAAAAATAATATACTTTTTTAACTAAAATTACTTTATTTTTTTTAAAAAAAGCTTAATTATGCTCTATTACACAATACTTTATATTATTTTTTTTCATTTTTTACAATGTACTAATTTTTTTTTTTTCTAAGATTCCTTTGAATTATTATATTTTATCAATTTATGTACTACATTTTAAATTTTTTTTTTCTATCTTGTATTATTGCCTTTTATTATATGCTAGTGTAATTATCCATACGATGATGCGAGTGGACATTTTCGAAGTAATTTTTTCTATTATTTTCAATTATTAATGATAGTGCGTACGAAGGAAACCTAAAATATGTATTTCATCAAGTACATAATAAGTAGTATTGTAGAATCAAATGAGAAATATCAGTTTAAATAGTCAGTAAGAGTTGATAAAAAAAATAGATAAATTTTTTTTTTTCATCCTTTTTAACTCAATAATGTATATGATTTATCATACTCATATCATCACTTAAAAATCATGTGTATTCTATTGGCCTAGCAAATAAGAGCATGTGAAAATTTGCATCATAAATCTCATGAAGAGCAAAGATCGCAAACCACTAAATTCAAATGCAAGAAGGGCAATCGATTTACCTGTACTGAAGAAAAACAAATTACGTCTATTTATCGATTGTCAATTAAAACATAAAACTAAGACATAATTAAGCAATTAATAAGAACTTAGAGCTAGATGTATTTAAAAGTTTTAGTTTGAAACTACATATCTTCATCATGATTTTCCATAATGTCTCAGACATTGAATGAACACACTTTTCCAACCTCAATCAAAATTTATCAAGCTGGTATTGAAATCCATAAAAAAATAAAGAAAAAATCTTAGTACATGATATAGATTTACTATAATTGAAACTATGCCTATATTTCTCAATGAACTATGAATTTTAAAATTCAAACTAAGAGATATCGAAATGATTGAAGGGATCTAGATCTCTATCTATCAGTGGGAGGAGTAGCCCATGAGAAGAGTGAGAACCCAAACCGCTGGCCAGTGGGAAAGCGATGAGATGTGATGGCAATTCATCGGAGTAGCAGGATACATTACATAATCTACAAATTTTGTGGATGCGACGATAAAAGAAGAAAAACCGAAGGTAATGAAGAGTAAGAAGGTGGGAAAGGTTCAGAAAAATATTAAGGGATAAAAATTGATGGAGACAAAAAAAAGAAAAGAGAGAAAGAGAGAGAGAGAGAGAGAGAGAGAGAGAGAGAGTAAGCGAAGGTAAGGGAGATGAGAAGGTGGAAACGGTTCAGAAAATATTGAGGGCCAAAGAGATTGACGGAGACAAAGAGGAGAAAGAGAGAGAGAGAAAGAGAGAGAGGGAGGGGCGGATAAGAAAGTAAGGGGAGGAACAGTAGAACAAAAAAAAAAAAGTAGAGAGAGAAGATATGCCGGCTTCACCCTACATTCAAAGTAAAAAAAGAAAAGATGGGTCCATATCTCTCCAAAATGAAAAAAATTATGACAACTCACCAAATTTTTTTTTGAGAACTCATATATAATTATTAGATTAATAGATATCAATAAATTATTTTGTTCTTGCTAATCTCTATTTTACAATTTATAAATCTATTATTGTAGACAAACTAATCTAGCAACTTTATTAGGAAGTATTGATTAAATGGTAGATAAAATATAAAATGAATATTAGTAATAGATTCATTGAAAATTTTTATTAAATTATTTTCAACTATTTTTTTTGTTGGTTTTATGTATTTTATTATTTTTTTGTGTCAAAATGAATTGACTAAGTACTCTACACTTTCAAACAATACCTTTTAATAGCTTTTATTTAAAATTACATATTTATTGTTGTAGTATTTAAGGTAAAGGTGTCTGTGGGTTGGATCTGAATCGTTGATATATTGTATCCGTATTCTAAAACGAAATAGGGAGGAAAAAAAAATATATTTTGCCTATTTAATTTCGAATCAGATCCGAATCTGAATATTTAAGTTACTAATATACTTATCGAGTCTATTTGAGTGGATATGGATGGGAACTACCTATATTTTACCCGCTTAAGATCGAATTCGAATTGTGTCTAAATCGAATACAGATACTCATATGTATAAATTTTTTATAAACTTTATTAAACAATTTATGAATAAACTATAAATTTTTTACTATAGAAAACTCGCGTTATAATCCGTTGCACCTTACCCAACAAAATTCGTTCAAAAGAAATAATAAAATATCGAAATATAAAAAATACATATCACTTTTAATAAGCATAAGAGCAATAAAAATATTATCATACTTCACTCAATATTACTATTGGATATTTCACCGAATTCAGATCCGGGTCTGGGTCCGAATCCAAATTTAAAAACTATTTCAAACCCTACCTATTAAAATGTCGGAGACAGATCGGGTTCAATCGGGTATGAATATAAAGCATCCTGAACCATACCTGAAATTGTAATGGGGGATAATTTTTTTTATACGTATACTATCTATTTTTTATCGGGTTCGGTTTGGATTCGGATAGGATCCTAGTAGGTCCGAGTCGCGTATAGAATATCGGTTTCCTTTGAATACCTTTAATTTGAAAAAATAATAGTTGAGTAATGTATCAAGAAAAAAAAAATTAGTATAGTATAGAAAATGAAAAAAAAAAAAAATCTATAAAGTATATTGTAGTATAATGTAATTAAGCCGGGAGAAATACCAGGAAAAATATTTTTTGTACATCTTAAAAAAAAAGGGTTAATTGCATACATGTCCCTCCAAATATGTCGAATTGCAAATATATCCCTGTAAAATTTAACTTTTCATATTTATCCCTTCAAAAATCCAAAGTTCTTCAAATATGCCCCTCTGGTTAATCCCCGTTTGGAATCTGTTTATTTTTTAACAGATTCGATGTGAAATGATTTTTTTGCCCCCTTACAAATATATCCCTCCAAAAGTAATACCATTATACTTGTTACAAAAATGCCCCTCTCCAAAAATCCCAACGTATATATCACATTACAAATATGAACTGTCAAATGCAATCAGTTTGAGCTTCTAGAGTTCACTCTTAACACAACAAAAACCCACCTCTCAACCCACTAAAAAACCCATCTCTCAACCCACTAAAAAACCCACCTCTCAACCCACTAAAAAACATCATCAACCTAACCTGAACTAAACTAGGGCAAAAAACCCACTAAAAAACCCACCTTTCAACCCACTAAAAAAACTCACCTCTCAACCCAATAAAAAACCCACCTCTCAACCTGAACATCATCAACCTAGCATGGTTTTCCAAGGAACCCACCTCTCAAAATGGCAAAAAATCCACTAAAAAAACAGTCTTAAAGTAGAGGAAACCGCACCTGTTCTTGTGCGGCGACCTTCCC